>CM031241.1:273399024-274010524 GCA_018340775.1 Taxus wallichiana var. yunnanensis
GTAAATTCGTTTATGCTTACATCTTTGGTTTCTTTCAACATATTGTAGGAGAAGACCACGGAAGGTCTCATGAGTTCCTTGGGGAAGTTAAATGAAAAACCCTCGGCCTCTAATTAAATATTTTTGATGAAAAATTTATTTAATATGAAGAAGTCTCGAGAATGGTTTTGTTACTTATCATTTGAATGAATTTAATATGATTGTGATTATGTTAAACTCGGTAAAAATTAACTTTGATGATGAGGTCGTATTTGTTTATTTTGTACTCCTTACTAGATAGCCGGGACAACTTGATTATGGATGTAAGTAATTCATCTGTAATAACTCAAAGTTGAAGTTTGAAAATTTAATAGGTGTGATCCTAAGTGAGGAAATGTGAAGGAAGAGCACTAGAGATTCTTCTACTTCGGAAACGCTTTGACGGTGGAGAGCAGAGGGAGACAAAAGAATAGAGGGAAAGGTAACCATGGGAAGTCAAATGATCACGGAAGGTTAAAGTCCAAGAGTAAGTTAGAATGTTGGCACTATGGGAAGGTTGGTCATGCTAAGAAAGATTATTGGGCTCTTTGGGATAAGAAGAACAAGAAGGAGGAAACTAAAGAGGTAAATGTGGCAACAGGTGATGTTTGTCAGGATTCCTTAATTCTTTATTTAGATAATATTGTGGAATCATGGGTGTTAGATTCAGGGGCTTCTTTCCATGCCACCCCACATAGAAATTACTTTACTGATTTTATTCAAGGTGATTTTGGACATGTATATCTTGGTGATGATGAACCATACAACATAGTAGGGAAAGGTTGTGTTCGGGTGAAAATGTAGAATGGGAAGACATGCATGCTTAAGGACGTTAGGCATGTACCTAAGTTGAGGTTAAACTTGATATCAACGGAACAACCGGGAAGTGATGGTTGTACAGCTTAGTTTTATAGTGGATTCTTGGAAGGTTACCAAGTGAGCTCTTATGGTTGTAAGAGGGAAAAAAATGGTACTTTGTATTTAACCAAAGTGGTGCTAATTATTGCAATTTAGTTGTTGCAGATGGAGATGCAACTTTTTTACACCAGAGACTCACCATATGAGTCATAAGGGCATGCAGATTATAAAGGACAGGTTTCCCGACTAAAGGAGTTAGATTTGGACTTCGTGAGGGTGTGTTTATGGGAAACAGTGGGGTGAGATTCCTCAAGGTTGGACCTACCAAGAAGGAGGTAAGTTAGAGTTAGTGCATACGGATGTATGGGGTCCAGCTAAGGTAAACTCTATTGGTGGTTCATGTTATTATGTCACTTTCATTGATGATGCAAATAGAAAAGTTTGGGTATATTACATTAGAAATAAATCTGATGTGTTTGAAACTTTCAAAAGATGGAAAGCCTTGGGTTGAGAATGAAACAGGTCTCAAGATGAAATTTATTAGGTTGGATAATGGAGGGAATATTGAAGCAATTAATTTATTGATTAATTTGTTCGGTAAATGGGATCCGTAGGCAAAGACCGGTTCCAAATACTCCACAGGAAAATGGAGTTTTACAGAGAATGAACAGACAATCATGGAGTGTGCTTACATGTGGGGCTGTCACTTATGTTTTGGGTGGAAGTGGTAAGCATAACTATTTATCTGATTAACAAAGGACCCTCTATGGCCTTGGATGGAGGTATACCTAAGGAGGCTTGGTCTGGTAAGAAAATTGATTACTCATTTCTTAGAGTATTTGGATGTGAGGTATTTGTTCACATTGATAAATATGATAGGACCAAGTTACGAGCTAAGTCTTAGAAATTCACCTTTGTTGGATATGGTGAAGATGATTTTGATTTCTATGTTTGGAGTCTTAAAGACAAGAAAATATTTTGGTCTAGAGATATTGTCATTAATGAAAAAGTCATGTATAAAGATCGATTCACAGAACAAAAGGAGGAATCAAAGAAATAATACACAATGTTAGAGGACATTACAGACATCAAGGTGTCTAAGGGGCCGATTCGGGGTCAGCATGTGTTCGGCATAGCTAGATCCCAGGTACCTACTCATTAGGAACCCCAAACTCCTGAGGTGAGAAGGTCTTATAGGGTAACAAGGGAACCTAAACAATTTACTCCATCTTTTAATTATTTATTTCTCACTCACAATGGAGAGCCAGAGTTCTTTGAGGAAGAAGTGCAGGTGGATGCCAAGAAGAAGTGGGAGTAGGCCATGGATGAAGAGCATAGATCTCTTATGGAAAACCAGACTTGGGATCTGGTGGAGCTAATCAAGGGAAAGATAGCATTGTAGAACAAGTGGGTGTATATAATCAAAGAGGAAGATGGAGGTAGGAAATGATACAAGGCTCGGTTGGTGGTCAAAGGATTTGCATAGAAGAAAGGTATAGACTTTGATGAATTTTTTTCTCCAGTTGTTAAAATGACTTCTATTAGGACTGTTCTTGGTTTAGTTGTAGTAGAAGACCTGCACTTAGAACAATTGGATGTGAAGAATGCATTCCTTCATGGTGAGTTGGAGGAGGAATTGTACATGCAGCAGCCACAGGGTTATGAGGTCAAAGGGAAGGAGAGGTTAGTGTGCAAATTGAAGAAGAGCTTGTATGGCCTGAAACAAGCTCCATAGTAGTGGTACATGAAGTTTGATAGTTTTATGCAAGAGCAGGGTTACTCCAGGTGTCACTCAGACCATTGCGTGTACATCAAGAAGTTTCTTGATGGTAGTTATATTATTATGTGCATGTATATAACTGATATGCTTGTTGTAGGGAAGAACATGTAGGAAATAGAGGTACTCAGAAGCGGCTAGGTGACTCCTTTACTATGAAGGATTTGGGGGAAGAAAAACAAATCCTTGGTATGATAATATCTCAGAATAGGAAGGAGAGGAAGCTGGTATTATCTCAAGAAGATTACATAAAGAAGGTCTTGGAGAGGTTTAGTATGCAGGATGCTAAACCAGTTGGTACTCCTTTGGCAGGTCACTTTAAATTATCAAAGGAGCAGAGTCCCAAGATTGAGGAGGATAGAATCCAGATGTCTAGGGTACCGTACTCATTAGTAGTTGGTAGCTTGATGTATACTATGGTATGCACTAGGCTTGACATTTCCCATGCAATGGGAGTAGTGAGTAGGTTTATGAGTGATCCAGGTAGAGAGCACTGGTAGGTAGTAAAGTGGATCCTTCGGTATTTGAGAGGGACCATGGGAGTAGCATTATGTTTTGGTGGATCAGACACTACATTGCGTGGATATGTAGATTCGGACATGGCAGGAGATTTGGACAATAGGAGGAGCATGACAGGTTATGTATTTACAGTTGGTGATACAATGGTGAGTTGGATTTCATGGTTACAAAAGGTTGTGGCTTTGTCAACCACAGAGGCTGAGTATGTTGCTGCCACAGAGGCAAGAAAGGAGATGATTTGGTTACAACAATTTCTTGATGAGTTGGGGCATAAGCAAGAAGTTGGGAGACTACATAGTGATAGTCAGAGTGCTATTCATTTGGTGAAGAACTCCACTTTCCACTCTAGGATGAAGCACATTCAGCTGAGATATCATTTCATTAGGATAGCTTTGGAAGAAGATAAGTTAAAGCTGGAAAAGATTCACATGAGTTAGAATCCTCTAGATATGATGGCCAAGGTGGTCACAAGGATAATTTGAAGTTTTTTTCAACTTTAATTGGCCTTCATGGTTGGTAATGAAGGGTTAAGAATTTTGCTCAAGTGGAAATAGTCTCCAAGTGGGAGATTTTTGGGTACATGGAGCCCATTTTTGGTCTTCTTGAATCAATGTTGAAGTGTTGGAGCTCGAACGGAATTCTCTAGTCATTTGTTGTGTAGTCATTGTGTCGTTGTTGTGACATTGTTGTTTACATGCTTTGTTAAATTGGTTGTTAATGTTGGGACTATTTTTCCAGCCATGGGAAGTTGAAAGATCGTGAATTTCAAACTTCTATGATCAGATTTAGGACTTCTTAAGAGGATTTTAATCCTATAAATAAAGGTTTTAGGGTATCTTAAATATATCTTGAGTGTTTAAGAGGTATTGAGTCTTAGTGATCAAGAGGTGATCAAGAGTGATCAAGGTTAAGAAATTGGGTGTCAATTGTGGTTTAGATGTGGTTTAACATCTTTGAAATTTTGTTGTGAGTTCATAACTGAGAGAAGACTGTGAGATTTTTTTACTCTTGTTGATAATAAAATATGAGAAAGTTCTTGGTGGACGTAGCCCACATTGGGTGAACCATGTTAAATCTTGTCTTGTCTTCTTTTGTGCATTATTCATTTATGTTGTTATATTTCTAGATGTATAATTCTTCTATATATAGTTTCCTACTACTGTGGTTTGAGGAATTGTTTCCACATATTTTTTCTCTAATTCCTAACAAACAACTTTTCAAATCTTCATGGAACATTCAAGCACAAAAATGATCAAGATTTGTATCAAATCTGCAGAATACAACTTTCTTATTTTTGTTTGAAATATTGTAGAAAGCTTCTTCAAATTACAGGTAGTATCAAGACAACCAATAAAGGTTATGATAAGATCAAGAAAATTTTCAAATCTCTTCTTTAATGAGAACATGAAAGGATCAATACGATAATACAAGGCAAGTAATATGTTTTTAACATACATGAACATCTTTACAAGGTTGAAATCAAACTATGTTTTGAAGTAATAGTGACAAAATCAATAAGTACATGACTCGAGATAAAGATACAAGCCCCAAATTTTTTCCAAAGGTTTTGCTGGAATAAACAATTGATTCAAATTAATTTACCTAAGCATGAAAAGAGAGGAAATCTCATAACACAATCAAGCATGAACAGTGGGGTTGAGATTGAATATTTTAATGATCAGGTACCTCCTCAAACACCATGTCAAGTTAAAGTGGTAAAACATAAAGTAAAATAGTTACCACAAGTGATATACAATTATCTCTTAATGGCCACTCAAAGAATAAATTACATATAACGATGTCGACTATCCAGTTTCATAGCTACAAAAAAGAATACCAAAACTTAATCATATATTAGAGAAACTTGGAGAAAAGGAAGAGAATATATTTTATAGTCAAAGATATAGATTGAAATGAATGAAAGTAGTGATAAGAAGACTAACAAGGGTTTCAAATCATCAAAACATAGATACAGAGATTTATCGATGAGATGGGAACCCAAAATGAAAAATTCATAGTGTGTGTATTTTTAATAAGCTCTAAGTCATGAATCTAGGGTACTTATAGATCCAAATTAATAAAGTAATCAAGGTCCATAGATTAGAAATGTATTGAAATTACCAACTATAAGAAAAATAGAAAAACTACATCGCAACATACCGAAATAGAGTATCAAAAGCTAAATGTATATGTCAAGTAACATTGGAAAACAACAACCATGGTATTTCAAACCCCAAAAGGGTTTGAACCAAGTTTTAGTTTATAAAAATCCTTGAGAGCTCGGAAAATAAAATTATTTGACAAGGATATGTCATAAAATTTCATCTAAGTAAAACGCAAAGCTCAACATCAACGTTAGAAACCAACGGAAAGAGAAAAAAATAGGTTACAAACATACTCAAAACACCCAAAACGTAAATACATGGTTTAAGCTATTCAAATGGTGACTCCTATAAACTACAAAAACTCAACCTAGGATCGAATTATGAATGCCAATAAAAACCAAACAACAAGAATATACAGGATACATAAAGTCCGTTTACGGAATTTTACAAAAGTTTTCATATTCATAGAAGGAAAACTTCATTTTCTTCATGGTTATTTCCAAATTTACAATTTTTGCAAAAGGATTTTTGAAGATAGAATGAAAAATCATAAATTTATTTCAAACTCTCAACATTGTTCACGATGTAAGGTACAGAGAACAGCTTTTTTGAACTCAAAGTTTGCAAAGAGAACATGAGAAACAATTTATCCAAAAGTTTAGTTATATGATGTCAATTTAGTACGAACAAAATGAAGCATTTACAAGATTAACGAATCATACTTACCACTTTCTTTCAAAATGATGATGCAAAGGAACAAATAGGCCTTATTTTTCATGCTCGTAAAAAAGATAAAGAACTCAAAAATCTCAGGAAAATGGCGGCCAAGTGATTACACGGTGAGCTCCAAACGATGACACGGGACAAAGAAACTTGAAATATGTGCTTAGAGCCTCACACAAGGTTATGTTTTTAGTGTTTCAAAGTCAAAATCACAACAATGGTGGCTAATAAATTATAGACCGAAAAGCTTAAAATATAGCAAGAAATCTCAAAAACAGAAAATGGAATGAGTCTATGAAGTCACAAAGCCTTGCAGAGGCTTCAAAATTCCTAGATTGAGCTCAAGAATTGAATTAATAAAATTCTGAAACAAATTTGACAGGGCTTTCGCTAAGAGAATCACTTGAGTGAAAAATGATCAAATGGTAGGTCATTTTTCCATTTTCCTTCATTAACCAATTTGATGAGTTTACCTAACTCACCGAGTGATTTAAGAGAAATAGTGCAGATGTAAGAGTTACGAGATCAAACGATGCTCATTCAAAATCACGAACCTCACCGTAGAGTTAGTAAACTCGCCATAGTCAAAAGGTAAAATATCAACAATCTATATTAAAAATTACTTAAATCGATGGTGCAAAACAAAAACTCAAATCCACCACTATGCTAATCAAGGTTATGAAATCAATCGTTCGATTATCCTAGTACAATGATCAATGAACGATATTAGATCATCAAATTGAATGCAAGCCTAGATACCACAATTAGCATAACTCCTACACACTTAATGATCAATGACCAAGATCAAAAAGGGAAAATATCAATGCTTCACAATACAAATCACATGTCAACCACGAGAGTTAACGGAACCCAAACAAGGTTAGTGAAAGGACCAACATGGGATATTTCCACACAAACCCTTATCGTCAAAATTATTGACACTTTGAAAATGCCAATAAGGGTCAAGCCAATGTGAAACGGGAAAATAATATTCCAAGTAAAATAATTAAGGTTTTAAAACTTTATTTTATATATGTCACTATGCAACGATCAGGTTAGGACCGAAAGCTATAGTAAAATGAATTGGACACTCAATTTATATTAACATTTGGAATTCTATAGTAAAATGTTAATATTTAATTGTTGAACCAATCATAATTTTAAATTACGATTACTTTGTGAAATGGTAACCATGAGAAGTTATGTTAGGAGAAAAGCAAAATTTATATCTTTCTTCTAACATGTTTAAATCATTTTTTTGAGAGAAACATAATCCATGACACATAATGTAACAACCCAAAAAATCCACACATGAACAACACAACACAGTGAAATACAGGATAACTTTTTTTTTTACTTGCTTGACACATAACACGACACAACATGTCGTCACAAGGTTACAACCAACACTAGGAACCACTTGTTACGGAGAGGACCACAAGGTCAGCACGGAAACGTTCACACCCCAAAGGATAACACACCTTTCTTTGTTTTTGACAAGACAACATAGAAGTCCAATGACAGAACACTCTAACAAATAGGGCAAGCCACAGTAAGAATGATTGAAGGTTACTTATTTTGATATAACACCCTTTAACTCATGACTTATGTTTTAGGAAAGATTCAATATATGATTCGCACAAATTCATCTTACCAACAGAGTTAATTTCTTATACACTGTAGAGAAGTTCACTAAAAGTCTTCACTTTACGACAATTAGTTGTTTAGTTCCATTATTTAATAAGGGACTAATTTAATTCCACAAGGCTATCTGTCCATATTTACATTACTAAAAATTGCTCATTACCTTGCTACAACAAGAATTCGTGTTCAAAAAAATCAAGATGACTTACAAAGTATTCTGGGAAAGAGTTAAGGAGATAAGGTCGAGTTAAATTCCTCTTTAAGACGTCATTAGCTATTACCAAGGTTTAATTGGAGCTTGGGGTTTTATACGTAAGTATTAACGCTTTTACTTAGGCTTCACCGAAAGAGCTTATCCAAAAGGGAACTACTTACTTCCAAATAGGCTGAGAGATAAATTGAGTGGTTTCTAAATTTACTTCTCTTACTTGTTAAATCTTATTAGGAGCTAACCATTGTTTTCCTTTAAGCTTGTTTTAAGCGTTCACCAAAAAGAGTAGTGTTCACTAGTTTAGCTAGGGATATCAAGTTATAAAGTTTACCTACAATGATAGTCTTGCCCTTGTTTACTTAAAGAATTTCTTGCTCTCAAGTTGGTGACCCCTACGTTACTTTATTTGAATACAAATTTTAATTTAACTTCCAGAAGTATTTAAACAATCCCATGTTAGTTTACTTATGACACTTTATTACTAAGTCATGTCAAGGTTTAATTCTAAATTTATTCTCAAGGCAAGGTTGTAGCAACACTCATTTACCAGAACAAAACAAGATTACATCAATTCTTAAAATACTGATACTCCAACAAGGTCACTCAACAGCAATAACCAAATTTTCTTATAATTTCAAAGATGGTCAAACAATACAAGGTTTCCAAAGTTTAGATGACAAAGTCCACAATACGTTATACCAAGACATTAATCCTCCTTTAAACTTTCCACTGGATGTTAACAATAGTTGAACAACATACAAAGGTTTCGAGCAAAGGAACTTCTCAACTGAGGTTGATGACAAAAGTCTACAAATCTATCCCTCATCTACACGCAAAATCCATCTGCAGCAAATTTTCTACAAGAGTCAGTTCACGAGAACTGAGCAAGATAAGGCTACACAAAACCACCATAACTATTATCTAACAATATCACGAAAAGGAAGCACTTTATTACAAGAATTGGTTCAAACGTCTAAACACTATTAACACATCAAGTTATAATAGAGTCTTCATCATGCCAATCAAAGAAGGAGAAGACCTTGTACTTCAGTTAGCAGCAAAAGCAACGAAAGTAATAATCGAATGAGAATGGCCCTTGGCCCTATAAGGAGATATAAACAATCTAGCAAAGAACATAATTCGCATCAAGTAAGTAAATAACAATAATTACAAGATTGAGATTTGATATAAATAGACCAACCATCTAGAATTTTATCAAAGGTACCAACGCATAGGCTAAAATAATACATTTCTAAAAGAACAAAAGTTGATCGGCCCAAGAAAGGGGAAACATGGGTTTCAAAATTTAACACAAAAAGTCATGTATAAATGAGTTTCAAACCGGAAATCAAATAGAGTTTACACACAACATAAGTTTCGAAGCGAAGGCATAGTATAGTAGTTTTGATCATTAACTACCATATTTTCCAATCATCTAAGAAGGGTCAAAGTCTTACAAAGCTAGTAGCTAGCATGCGAGAGGATAAGGGGGCTCTATCACACAAGAGTATACAATAATGTCATCAACAATTTTTAATACACTAAGGTTTGCAAACTTCCACAACAATTCTAATGTTTGATTAATTTAAAATAAATTATCTATTTCCCAAAACAACCATATTTTATGGCAACCCTTGGTAATACAAATCAACCGTCGCACAAATAGATATAAGCATAATTTCTAAGTGACTTTATAAAAAAACCTTCCGCTATGAATTCATAAGATTATCACACGAAAATTGGGTTTTTCCCAAGGTCAATCACATTTAAGGAAATATCCATCACAAACTAATACAAGTAATTACGTGCATAAAAACTAACCAATATTAATTAATAGCATTAACATTATAAGGAGGAAATAATGCCGCTTAGGAAAAAGCAAAGAGCGCCATCAGAATAATTCACGAGGGCGATTGGACCAAAACTATTCTAGTGTCAACGAGGTAATTTGGATTCGCACAATGAAATCTTGAGCTTAGTTGATTCGAAAAGATAGTTATGATTCAAGTTGATAGGGATGGTCAAGGTACTTCTTGAGAATGGCCTTGCAAGCCTAGAAATGCGATGAAAGGTAAGATAAGATTCTAAACACGCGATCGGAAAACACATCACACACAAACGTTTTCATTCTAAAAGTTTACTACCGAAACTCAAGTCGGCTAGCCCCAAGCATTGATCACACAATCTTACAACCTTTCTTTCGATGCCAAAAGTTGATCAAAGGGACTTGCGTAGGAGCTAACAAAATAACGTCAAAAGAAAAAATTGGGTGTTAGGGAGGCCTTCAAAATTATCGTAAACTTACTTCCATGATAACGAAAATACTAGTTAATCAACATAACAACTTGCAACTCAATCGCAGAGAAGAATTAATACATAAAAAAACAGATGAAGTTCTATCATTCGAGTAAGGGAAACATAACATTTAGAGGAGAGGGCACACACATCCTTTCGACCCACATACTATCAACGATAAAAGCTAAAACGAGAAGAAACAAGCAGAAAGGGAAATCTCCCATCATGACATCTAACTGACAAATCAATGCAAGGAAAAGTGGTTCGATTTCGCAATAATTGTAAATATAATAGTAGTAGAAAGGTGTAGAAATATCTTTCCTATTTCTCCAGCTTCAACAGGTCATACAGACTCCACACAGGCCAGCATAAGAATTGTAGGTACTGGAATCCGGGTGCACCAGTTCTAAGCGGTCCACCAGTCGAAAGCATTCATTCTTCCACCTCACATGTAAAGTAAGCACCATGACCACTGTAGAAAATCCCATTCCAACTGCCAATCCAAAACACATCCAAAACCATGGAAACCCTTCATCTCTCTCTTCCTCATCATCCATTGTGGGTACTGGTGGAGCAGACTGTTGTAAATGAGGTAGAGAACAATTTCTCTCAAGAGGGCATCCCCACAGATGTGGATTTCCTAAATATGATGATGAATTATCAAATGTTAACATATGACCATCCCTTGGTATCCTGCCTGACAGATTGTTGTAAGACAGATTTAGATATCCCAGAGAATCGAGAAGACCAAGCTGTGATGGAATCTGTCCTGAAAGAATGTTGAGAGAGAGATCCAACGATTCCAACCATTTTAAATTTCCCACACTATCTGGAATTGGCCCATTCAGAGTGTTCATGGAGAGGTTGAGAATAATCAGTCCTTTTAGATTTCCAACTCCAGGAAAAAGATGACCACTCAATCTGTTATTTGACAAAACAATGCATGTGAGGCTGAAACTACGTATTCGCAAACCAAGTTTGATCCTTTGATATTTAGATGTAAACCATCCACATAGCTGTCTCCATCCTTTTCGCTCTCACCAATCGTCCAGCTCTCTCTCCATCCAGTTCGCTGTCTCCCATGGCTCTGAAATTGAGATATGTATCCGGGATCTCACCAAACAAAAGATTTGAAGAAATGTCTAGAATTTGAAACTCTTCCATTTGGCCGATCTGCGGAGGCAGTTTACCTTCGAAATTGTTGGATCTCATTACAAGAACTCGCAGACTGGAACAATTTGCAATCCAATCAGGGATGTTCCCTGTCAAATTGTTTTCCCCCACGTCGAGCACCTCTAAGTATGATAAATTTCTTAGAGTAGAAGGAAGAAGTCCCTGCAGGTTGTTCTTTCCCATGCGCAATGACCTGAGCTTTGTCAACATGCCAAGCTTCTCAGGAATCTCACCCTTGAACCGATTATCTGCAATATTAAGGATCAATATCTCTGATAAGCTGGCTAGATTTGAAGGAATTTCTCCTTGCAAACTGTTATTTTGCAGACGCAGAATCTGAAGATTTGGCAGAGCATCCAGACTAGCTGGAAGAAGACCTTCCAAGACATTTTCTCCAACATTGCATAGATCTCCTGACAAGTTCATACTTGCAAAGCAAATTGTGCTTCATGAATACACTGGAATGGAACAGATCCGCCTCAATGAGATCCTCTTCCATGGGTTGCATCGTGAAACAAACAGAAAGGTTTCAATAGAAAATCTTTGCAATAAATCTCATCAGGTCTGCTGGTAACACTCCTGCTGTCACTTAATCGATTTTGATACAAAATATCTTGAAGGAGAATCCCGACTTTGAGGATGCAGTCGAAACTGAACGGATAACAAAGTAGTTGGACAGCCTGCTCGTTGGAAGCGCTCAAAATGGCTTCTGCCTCACTCAAGTGCTCCCGCCACTGGCAATTTATCATCACAGTTGTTGCTTTGTAGATCCCAAAGAAGAACACACCTCACGAAACCCAAGGACGTGCCCAGGAGGTAACACGCCTGCTACACTATCTTGTAGCTTCATCTACACCCACGTCAAACCAGACTCACGCAGCCACCAAGGGCAGAGAAAAATGTGCCAGGAGGGAGAAAAAAATGCCCATACGCAGAGGGGGAGAAAGCAAAAGAAAGAAGAAAGTTCGTGAAGCAGGTAACAGGAACAGAACTGCGAAAAAGGGACAAAGAGACACTCAAACGCGTTTTTCTCCCTCCATCAATGCCTGCAGCTCAAGAAAACATGCCTCCCAACCATACGCATTGAATGAGGATCCAAATGAGATCCAGGTGAGGAAAAATGGGACTCCACCGACTCCCATCTCCCTCACGCAAGGACAGAACATAAATTTCCACCCACTGCCAGCTACCATAGAATTTTTTTTTTTATTTTTATCTTATTTTTGGAGCCCCACGCTTTGGGGACAGGCCGCCTGCCAGGAGCAACAATGAACGGGCATTACACATAAACTTTAATGTGAAGCTTGATATTTAAAAGAAGAGTTATTCCCTCTTGTTCTCACACTTGTGCTTTTGTGAAATAAATGTATGATTTGAAACTAGATAATCATGATCTTGAGGTAATTCCCTAGGACGAGAACTAGTAGTCTCATGAGAATGCTAATGTTCATCATTATCAAATGGGTTACATAACTAATTTAAAAAAATCTATTTAAATTATATTAAATGAAATTATTTTATGATGAATGTAAATTATTTGAGTGGATATTATGTTTTAGTTACCCCAGGATGAGAATATTGAGTGTGAATATCCTTTAAACCCTCTCAAACAAGAGTGTCAACTTGACAAGAAGTATCAAATTTACCTACAATTACATGATGATCGTTGGAAATGATGGTGTTTAATCACTCTAGTTGTGACCTGATTAAGGTGTGTACAATTTATAATTGCATACCATCTTGTAATATAAATATAATTCTTAAATTAACCAAGTAATAATTCAAGATTGGTTATGTGTGAAATCTTATCCCTTAGGATCCCTCATGACTCAATAAAAGAAATATAGTATATGCACCTGAATTTCTTTAACAAGAAGTGACTACGAAGTCAACATAATGATTTAAGGGATTATAGGATCATGAGAGGATGATTTTGAACTATTTTTGAAAGTCAAATACCCTCGAATGATGTCAAATTTATAAGATGACTAAGATGATTTTTATAATAAATAAAAAGTAAGATAATAACTTCGAATTCATATTTTAACCTAGAAAATTAGAAACTTATGATACGTAAGGGATGAACATAATCACCACACCCATTAACACAATTTTAAATAATATTATTATATGATAATAAGAAATAAATAAAATAAAAAATAATTATT
This sequence comes from Taxus wallichiana var. yunnanensis, assembly GCA_018340775.1. Classification (NCBI taxonomy): domain Eukaryota; kingdom Viridiplantae; phylum Streptophyta; class Pinopsida; order Cupressales; family Taxaceae; genus Taxus; species Taxus wallichiana. The sequence continues at coordinate 273,412,516 of CM031241.1, forward strand.
GATCATTTGGACTCAAGGAAAATCCTCTACTACATATCATGATCAATGAAAACTAAGTATCTAAGGAAATTAATTAGATTATATAGTTAGTTGTAATAAATTAAAGCTAAATAGTGTAACTTTAGTTCTTAAATTCTATTATGAAAGGAACACATAATATATTTACTCTTGAACTAATAAACTTCCTTTGTTACATGTGAATATTCCTTATTACAACTGAGATAAATTGCAAAACCAAACAACATGCAACTTATAAAATAAATCCTTATAAAAGAACTATTAGCATCATATGGGCACATATGTTCCTATAAACAATATGGATACATCATTTTATTGCGATAAGTGAAAGAAGCAAAATTATATGGAATAATTACAAGTAAAATGTTAAGTAATAAAAATATATAGTAGTCTAGTTTAAAGATGAATGAAGGACTACATGATAAGTGATTTTAAAATAATTAAGGTCATGTTGACATTTTCACTCATACAAAATTCCAACTCAAAACTTTGTTTTTCAATGGAAGGCAACGATGAAATGGACCTAACTAGGGGGAATTCATACAGTTTTCATTATGTTTTCAGTTACAACAATTGATTAACAACATGCAATCTATAGCTATTTGTGTTGTTATAGAATGTAACACCTCACATAGGATTCTATTCCTTGTTTGTCTTCAACAAGGAAACAAAAAATCGCCAAAAGACCAATGCATTACCTTTATGAAGGTGGGAGTCACAATTTTGGTGAAATGTTAAACTCAAAAAACAACAAAAAAAAATCAGCTTACATGGATAAGAGTTCATTATTAAGTTACAGGTACATCAACTCTCATTATTTATTTATGTTTAAATACTATTAATCATATTATTGAGTTAATATTTCATTATAAAATCAATATATACCATAAATGATGAATGTAAAAGGAAGTATACAATTCAGTTACAAAAATTAATGTCATTTATTCATGAAAAAATATAATGTTTCCCACACAAACCATGGGATAAAAATTATGACTATTGAATAAAAGATACATGTACATAAAGATAAAGGAAAAGGAGTATAGAAGAAACACATCATTACATTGGATTTTTTCTTGGTCTTTATTGCTTCAGTTCCAACTCCATCTATCGCATCAATGTACATGAAAGGAAAAAATAAAATACATCAGTCAAAGAGCTCAGGGTTTAATCTGTATTCATGTGCTATCTAGCTTCAGGAAAATGGATCTCCTAAGATCAAGAGGCATAAGGTACATCAAAGTGACAGATACATAATTTAAGAGGCTCATGACATTCAAAAAAATTATGATAGACGAAAAGAGAGAGAAAGATTAATTACCATATAACTCAAAGAGAGGAAAAAAATCCTATTTTTTTGTAATTGTTTGATTAAGTCTACTAGTATAGGTTGCGATAGTAGAAGAAATAAATCATTATTTAAATTTTTACTAACAAATATGGATGAAAAAAGCACATGAAATAATATAGTCTATGAAATGAAGAAATTACCCCATACATTTCATAATAACCAAGTACAAATAATAAGAATTGACTCAATACTTAAACAGATTCATCAAAATCAATAACTCATCATAGTCATTAAAGGTTACAAAATGGAAAGGATTAAATGAATACTATCGGGATAAAAACTAGAAGGGTTCCATCTCAAGTATAGGATTACAAACAAGTTGAGCATCTTTCAAAGTTACAAGTATACATTCCCATATCAAATAATCTAATTAGCTTCCTCTTATTATACAAAAGAGTGAGAACCTATTCGAAGATGGAAGCCTTTCAAAATGACTTCAATACACTTTTATAAGAAGAAACACGAGATACATGAATAAACATCTAGATAGAGTAGACGGTTCAAACTTCAAGATTTTCAACAAGAATACTTATGCAAAGGTAAACTCATAAAACAAAAATTCAATAACACCTCAAGGATACATGTAGCCATGTGGTCACCAAGTTCAATCATGGCAGCAAGAGCTCAATTTTTATGAGAATATAGAAAAAAATCTACAGTAGAATTTTTACCGATGATTGAAGAAGGTAGTATATTTGAATAAGGATAATTATCATAAAAAAGGAAGGAAAGCCCATTTAAAGGGAAAATTACAAGGTTCTAGTAGATAGACAAAATCAATTTTTTTTTTCAGAAAAGAGAAGTCATAAAGCAAGATCAAATTTTAGCATTCAAGTATAGTTAGAGAAGTGATCGAATACTATATCCTATCAAAGAAAAAAGTTCCTAAAGGTGAACCACATCTTATCATCTTTGTTACAAAATGGTCTTTTGTTTATTACAAGCTTAAAATGAAACATTGACAGTACTCATAAATTCAAAATTTAAAGAAGGCATAAATTTCATTTATCCAAGAGGCATGACGCCATGTTTTTCAGAACAAAGTTTTCAAGTTCCAATACAATCTATAAATGTTCATTATGAAGTTCAAAAATTAAATATGAACAAGCTCGGTTTGAGTTATTCATATTTTTACATGCATTGACAGCATCTTAAGCACATTACAAATTTCTTATAACTAAAGCATGCAAGTACAAATCCACTCATGCTCTATGAGTACCATATTTACATTTCTGAATATGCAAGCATCGTGGATAAGGAATTACAAATTGCATAGTTTTATATAAAAAGAACAAGTACTGATTTTCAAGTTCAATAATTGAAAACATTCAAGTACATATTGTTATCATTCAAATAAATTATGAAAAAATACATTTCAGTATTAGGACCACATTACAACAATGAAGAATATAAAAATTAATAACAATATTCTTGTACAAAGAAGAGGATAATTAAAGTACAGTCACAATAGTCATTTACATTTTGCATTTGTAAAATACATCATCCTTTCAATGAAGATCAATTGCCTAATTGTGATGAATAAAAGAGTCAAAGTAGTGAAAGTGTGTTAGGAAAAGCAATTACAAATGTTTAAATATGGTTATAAACAACCAATGCAAATGAACAGAACACATTCAATCATTTCATGAAATCGGAGACAAGGATAATGGAAATAAAGATCCCAAATATTGAAGGTTGTAGATCTAAGAAAAATTTGTTGTGTTTCAAAACAGAGCTCCTAAATATAGAGGAACAAGCTACAAATAAAAACCCAAGATCACTTTTCTCGGTATGGTTATAATAAATACGACCATTCTCTAACAACAAGCTAGTGAAGGCTTCAAACCAGAAATAAATGTGTAGATATGAGTCGAGGCACCTTTATTTAAAGATCCAATCCCTTCCAAGGACATATGAAAATCAAAAGTAATGAGGTTCAAATTGGGAAAACAAATCTAAGTGAATACAGAGCTGAGAATTATTAGCTCAAAGACCCAAATCCAAAGCCCCTTTTGCAATGAATATGGAAAACGAACACTCAATAACTCTAATGGATATTAAAAAATACAAAAAATAGAGCATCCGGATGATCCTACGTTTAGAATCATAGCAGATCCCTTAGGTTTGACCTTTAAAATGTTAAGAATGGTGTCTTTTACACGAAAACAACATTCCATTTAAATAAAAATGAACTCATCATCAGAGTTTCAAAATTTTCAATAATAAGAACTTATCTTTTTATAATTTGACTCAAATAAAACCCTTCAGTGAAGACCCAAAACCATTTGGAGTTTCCAAGGACGTCCACAATGTCAAAAATCATAGAAAATGCAAGGAAAATCAAAGTATCAAAGTATATGCCAGGGAGAAATGATCAAAAGAAATATTATAAAGCCCATACAAAAAACTTACCTTTCTTTATTAATGGTGGGAAACACATGATACTTGCATGAAATTTTCAAACTCCAGAAAGCCATCAAGGAAAGCTCAAACTAGGGCTTAAAATAATAACACCAGATTTTATTTTTAGATCTCAAAAATAACGAATGCCATCGGGATAAAATCATGTTTCAAGTAATATGAAATGGCTTCATGGAAATAACTATCGACAAATATAGATTCATGGTCAAAATTTCAGCTTACCCTTCTTGTTCATGGTAGCTGAGAAGTCAAATAGTCATAAATAAAGATTGGAAATCCTGTTATTACTCTCACAAAGAAATCCTCAAATCAAACAAAAGAAAAATACATAGGAATTGCATTTTTGAGCTAGAGAGAACAAATCCATGGTGGTCACACATAAAACTGGGCAGGTATTTTCTAGAATTTTTCAAAGTGCGAATGAAGAAAATGGCTAGGGTTTTGAGTATTTTACTCAACCCAACTCAACCTTTTCTATCTAACTCACTTGGAGGAGTTTATGATCAATGGCATGATTAATAGGTACAAGATCCAATGTTCGAAGATGGAAACACAACTCAACAACGTAGGTTATAATGGTGATGAAATTGAATGGTTGGGATTAGTTAAGGTATAGGGTCAATGGCTCATATCAAGGCACCAAAATTCAATGCAAACCCCAATGATCTATTAACTTGACCAGCAAGTTACTAAATTTACCAGGGAAAAAGCAAGGTTAAGCTTCACCAACAATCAATCATAAGGGTCAAGCTCTCATGAGAAGTGGGAAATCATATCAAATGATCCATGCCAACTATATTTTAGTCTAGAAATCAAATTTAAAAATCCAAATGATTATTTTCGACAATGTTATTGCCTTATACCCTAGTGTGTTATTGTCAAAGCGTAGTGCCATGATTATTATCAAGGGGATAACCACTTTACAAAAATTTCAATGATAAAATTACATGTCGATTTGAGTCAAATGAGAACAATATTTTATGTTATGCAATGATCAATTATTTGGGGTCAAACTATTGTATATGTCATCAACTATGCTGAAAAGGGTGCCATGACCTTATTTATTTTTAAAGTGAAATGATTATTTAAAGGAAAAAAATATTATGAAGTGGTCCCCACAAGAGAAAAGAATACATACACACATGTCAACATCAAAGCTCATGAAGATTTTTTTGAATTCCTAATTACCTTATTTTTCACAAAATAAAGGTATTATTTTCTTTCTCATCCCTATAGGTGGTCCTCACAGAGAGGTTGAATAGTTGAGCTAAGTATTGAAGATTAAAAGTATTATTTTTCTTACACAAGACTATTTTTTCATGCCTTCACAAGAGGAAAAATCAAATATAGAGAAAAATTTACGCTTGTAAGTGGATAAAGAACACAGGTGTCACATCATAAAGAAGAAGACAAAGATCATGCACTTACAAAGGAAAACCTTCAAATAAAGAAAGAGCTATTGTTAGCTAATTTATTCACCCAACTTTATTATTTCATAATTAAAACAAACAAATACATTTTGAGTAAGTGTATTTTTATAATTAGGCTCTTAATGCCTCACTATAAAATGGATGGTTATTTTTATTCCTTTGTTTATTCGTGATAAAGGATAAAATTAACATGCATGGGTGAGTACAAACTACAATGTTTTTTTAGGAGGGGTTGGGTGAAGTATTTTTGTTATATATTGTGTGCACTAACAAGGCATAGAGATGAAGTTTTAGACATAGGAGTGATAAAGCATATTTTTGCCAGTTTTACCTTGAATGAGAACTAGTTATTGCCTTTCCAATTATTTGCAGTGGCGAGTATATTTTTATTAGCTCTTGTGAAGGTTAATTCACTGATTTAATTATTTTACCATGCTAAAAAATTTGTATTTCCTACATAGTCTTAGTGTGCATGTTTAACTTTTTTTTTGTTGTGATTTATCCGTCAATTTATTAGTGTTTTGCCTTAAGATTCTACTCGAAAACCATTGTTTCGTGCATCTACAATTTGTTCTAAATTTTATTATGCCTTTACTCAATCAAAGCCCTCAATAATTTTCATGTATCGCCCCATTAAAATTTAGTTACAACAATAGTTTTAAGCTTAAAAACCCAAAAAATTAGTTTAGGATACATCAACAAGGAACCGACCTTTATTCCGTAGACTCGCCTCAACAATAGCTATACCCACGGACCTGAGGTGTTTCAATTATATCTACAGAAGTGAGAGATAAAGAAAGCTTAGAACCCCTGTTGTCATCTCTAAACAAGGGTACAAATCTAAGAGATAGCTTGTCAATAATTAAATATGAAAATAATAAATATGTAAACCAGAAAGTGTTGTGTTATGGATGGTGCTTATATGAGAGTTATATTGTAGTTATATTATTTTGTTGTGCCTTTTCATTTGGGAAAGGTGTCCTTTATGTGCATCATGTACTTTTCATGTTATCTATGAGGGATAATGTTTTTCAAGCGTCTCATATGTTTTGTGTTGTCCTAAGTAATTCCTTATGTTCTCATGTATAAAGCAATGTATGTCAAAAAAATAATCCAATCTCTTTGTTGTTGTATCATTGTGTCAAATTTGTGGGCATTACATATGGTATCGAGATAGATCAATGCTCTCAAACCTCTAGGATCGATTGGATTTGTGAAGATTTTTCATCATGGTGGTGCGGATGTGAGGAGTAATATGATATATTTTGTTATGTGACCAACGTTGTAATTATGATATTATGAACACACGTGTTGTGGATGCCGCTTAGTGCATATTTTTATCATGTTGATGTGCTTGTGATGAGATTATTCACTCTCCTTTTCATGGATTAAATGAAAAATTCACGTATGATGATCCTCCTTGTATGCATGAAAATAATGTTATTGTGGATTGTGGATTGTTGGAGTGTTCTTTTTATTTTGAGATACCTAGGTGTGCTAATGTGTTGCAAAGAAAAAAATTGTGTCTAGTGATTTAGATTGTATCATGATGTCGCCACCATGTTCTAATGAATAATATGTGTCACTATGTTGTATTGCAATTGAATATATGTTATAATATTGGTCTTTATCTTCATCATATATTTAATTTTCTATAATATGTGATTGTTCATGTCATTAATTATGGGCATATGGTGATTGTATGACCCCTATTGTATAGTACTTGTACTTTGGTTACATTATGTTGAAACGTGATGTATTGTAACCCATGAAAGTAATGATTGTGTTATACCTTGTATATATACCATGTGTAAGATGTTATGGTTAATGTGCGTGAATCACCATCGTGTTAGTAATGTAGTTATGTGTTATGTTGTGAACCATACACTAACCGACCCTAAGGGAAGAAATTAGTTAAAATTCTATGTTTGGAGAGAGGAAATGATTATCATTGGCTAGTCACCAAGTCAAGTATGAGATAGTATTTTGGAGTCTTACATAGACATAAAATACACACACATGTTTGTTTCGTACATGTATGACACATTTCCTTATGGTCACCACATACATTGTGTCTTACGAACATTGTAGGCTCTTTAGATGGCCCTTAGTCATTTAGAAAACTCAACATCTTGGTATGATCCTACTTATGTCTCACTTTTTCTTCTCCCAATATTACTTCTATACCACAAGTGCGTTTGTCTTACGTATACCAAAGTTTCTTTCCAAATAACCACTATGAAACTCTCTTATAATATTTTCTCTCATTGAACTAACAAGGATACACAATTTCTTTCCCATAAATGATTATATGTATGTTTAATTTCTAAATGATTACATCATAGTTAAATTTTCTAACAAACACTTGAATTGTATCAACTATTCTTTTTGAAAACATAATTTAATTAGGATATAAACATTGATGAACCTAGTTCTTGACTTGAATTTATCACTTTATTAAATTCCTAGCTATTACAGGGTTTGACCTTCAAATTTTTCATTTATATCATCAATATCATAGACCATGTAGTTATATTTTTGTCTATTACATAACCTCAAACTAGATTTCATAATTTTCCGTGGGGTGTCATGGTTGGTCCTTTCCTTTACACCTCTTTCTAAATATTTGTAGTTTCAAAAATACATTTCATTTCATATATAAAAAATAAGGAATTTATTTTAAAATTATTCTATTTTTTTTTCAAATTTTTATCTATTAAATATAAACCTACTTTTGTTTTATATACTATTTAGCACAAATTTTTCTTACTAAAAATTAATATTATTAGTTATAGTCACATAGTTCCAAAAATATATACCTTTTACCAATCCCTTATAGATTTTAATCCCACATATAAATATTGTATAATACATATTTTTGTTCAATAAATACATTAATTATTATCATAAATAATAAAGTTACTATTTAGATGATTATATCTTTCTCGATCCAAGATTTACCTGAGGGAAAAGTATTTATGTTTTGCTTCCCCAATGTGCATGCCTCACTCCCTTTTTAGCCATCAGAAAATGAAAACCCTAGCCGCATGGTCACGAAGCCAGTGGTGGATTCTTCATGCCCTAACTCCCTGGTCAACAGAAAAAATGTGGCTTCATTTTATTGTGGGGATGGCATTGACGTAAAATTCAGTGGTAGTGAAGTTGCTTCGAAGCCCTTCCCCGTAGTGGTGGCTGTAAAAGTGCCTCAAATTTGTCCCTAGTGGGAGTCGCGACTGAGTCTATGGAGAATAGTGTGAATGTATTGGCCCTAAAAAATAATGTCTATGGCAACGGTGCTTCAGGGAGTGTTGTTCCTAGTGATCTACTACTTTCTGGTGATAGCCCAAAGCCCAGTTCAAATAGCGAAGGTCTACACCCCTGTGTGAATTATGGCATTTTATTACAGGGAGCGACGATGGCCAAGGGTGGTTTCAGATCTATTATGGCGATCCCACACAATGATTCAAGGGGGAAAAATGGGGCAGAATTTGGGAGAGAGGTTGCGGAGGGAAGGGGTGTTTCATGGGTGTCAGGACGCAGGGCCATACCAATGGAGAGCATTTTTCTTTTCTAGATGTGGCGATATTTGGTGGGAGAGTAGATCCCAAACCCATTGCTTATGCGAAATTAACGCTTATTGTCTCCTTTGGGAGGAATTCTCAGAATCAGTCGAGTTCTACGAAAATAGTGGACTGATTTACAGATTCTTAAGCTATTATTCTAGCCTTCCAAAATTACACAAATGGATCTCCAAATAATGGTGCCCCATACTCAAAGGTAAAGTCAACATTTATCTGTTCATTTGTGGTATTTTTATAGTAGTGTTTTATAACTCCTCATATAGGGATATGATCTTAGGAAGCATATGGGATTTCTAGTTGCATATTCTCCTCATGAAGCCCTAGTTCCCTAACTTTAATCCCATAACTAAAACTTTAACTATCATACCTTTGTGGACAAGATTTCCCTTTATTCCTTTTCACTACGGAGTGAAGAGTGCTTCAGTCCATAGGGGAAGCTTTGGTAAAATTCCTAGCTTTTGATCCTCGGACTATATCTTTTAATTACACCACATTAACTCATATTTCAGGTGATATTGATTTGATTGCTAATTTTCTAGAAACCATGGAGCTTAAAGTCATGGAATCAATTTGGACACAAAAATTGGTTTATGAAGGTATTCCTTTTAGATGTAAAACATGTTTTGACCCTTCATCACCTTGCTTTTGATTTGCCACATCATCAAGAAACAAATTAAGGGGAAGGTTTCGTGGTGGAAGGATATTAATATAGATAATCTTGTGGCATATTCTTAAGAGGATGATTGTAATAATGTTTGAGATATTCATACAAGTAATCAAGAACAAAAGGACTATAAAATGGATGAGAAGAGGGTAGAGAAGAAGGGTGGGAGTATCTCCTCTCCCACTCAATGGATAGTGACTCACAACGAGTTGTTGGAAAGGGGGTTCATGTTAGTGCAAAATCATAGCACCCTTGAAATTTGCAACCCGATGGATTGAGATTCTCAATGTGGTTGCATAACATGGAGCATCTCTCAAAGTGTGATACTCGAAATCGAGAGAGCGCTCCGAATGAAGGTCGGTTCTTATTCCACTATTCATGTGCAAACAAATAAATTGCAGAGGATCTACTCTAAAGCCTACTCTATCTTTCCAAGGAGATAGGGTTAAGAAGATGTGAGAAAAATAAACCCAAGCTAACAAGTTGATGCACCAAAGGAATGTTAAAAACCCATTTTTCAATCTAACATAAACCATATAAATGCAATATAACCACCATGCACAGATAACCAAACTGCAATGACAGATCAAAATACAACAATGAACACATGATAGGGTTGAGAGTCATCCACAGACATATATTATTGCTCCAGAGTTGATATAGTACATTACAATAGCAAAGAGGAAAAACTTTGTAATACAACATGAATGGGAGGTTTGGAAAACTTCAAAAATTCACTTGCAGACAAGGGAAGAAGGGAGGGTGTAAAACAAAAATCTCCAACCCTTTACAATAAGCCAAACTATTACCTTTATAGATGCAGTGAAGAGAAGAGGAGAGAAAAGGAGGGAAACCCGATTTGGAGCTCCGATACTAGTCATCAATGTGCCTACTAATCCACCCACAATCTGCCAAGTCCACTACTCTATGTTCTTGAAGTAATCGGATCATATATTAAAGGCATGAATACATTTTCCCAATTCTCACCCACCCAACCTCGTCAAAACTAAAATTTTAGGTTTCCAAGGAATAGACGAGGTCAAGACCTTTATAATGGTCTCAAATTTGTTGAATTCCGAGCATTGGATCAAACGATATATCCATTTGAATGTTTAATGAAAACCAATTTCACGAGAATGGGTCTGCAGACTTGATATTTACTTTTCCCCTTTTCAACAAAAATACAAAAATTCAAAAATGCCTGCGATCGTAAAATTAGCTTTTGGCAAAAAACAATCCTTGGGCCCGCCGGTTTGCGTTTTCCATTTGGGAAAAAAATTCCTCACTAGGCCCACCGGCCCACATCCGGCAAAAATCCTTCCAAGGCCCACCTCCCTACATGTAATTTAGGCCTGACACGTGGCTCCTCTAGGCATCGAGGTGCAACTTATTTTTTACACTTTACACCTTCTCAGTGTAATGCCCATAAATTTCCCACTCAAACCCACGCTAAACACAACAACAAATAGAAAAAATTATGGAATAATTTTTTTTTGAAAGGTTCCATAGCCTTAGCTCATATATATATATATATATATATATATACAAAATTTTGATCTATTAAATGACTTTAAGGACAAAAATAATAATTAGTTACTATTGGCGCAACCCTATTAAAATATTTTGATTTAAAATCCCCTATTAAGTTCCGCTGCTTAAAAAAATCATTAATCCAGATTAATCTTCGCTATTTAGCCCCAATGGTCACATGGAAATTATTTATTGAAAGGCCCCAAATTATACTCAAAAATAATTTTACTAGGTAAGATTAATAGTCTCATATTTTAAAAAAATGAAAATAACACGATCGAATACCTAAAGTGTCAATTCAGGTACACAACATGGCCTAAACCCTTAGGCCCCATTTAACATTGCATTCACATCTTATAATTAAAACATACCCACTTAAATACCCCATCACATAAGTGATGTAAGGTGCATCCATCACCATTCGATCAATTCTTTCCTATCTCATTAGATCTAGGTTTGACAAAAGAAACCCTAGATATCCTTATGGGTCACATATATTCATTTTCTAATTCTAATCTCTCATTACACATTTTCATTCTAGTTATTAAAAAAATTTCTTAATTGCAGGCCCCAATATATAAAATGTATATGAATCATTTGAATGTTTATATATAGGCGGATACATACATATATGTGTGTGTGTGTGTTTATTCAAGATGTTTTGAAAAGAAATAAAGAAAAGAACGTATTGTTTCGGGCCAAATAACGAGTTGAAAGGTTCCTTTTTAGGACAAGGAAATATAAAAATAAATACATATATATTTTGTACAAATATATATAAATGTATTTTTTTTATATATATTTGTACAAATATATATATATTTATTTTATATTTCCTTGTCCTAAAAAGGAACCTTTCAACCGTTATTTGGCCCAAACAATACGTTCTTTTCTTTATTTCTTTTTCAAAACATCTTGAATAAACATTCTCACACACACACATATATTAATTACCTTTATTAAAATACTGATTAAAATAGAACCTTAGCCACGGCCTAAGGTATGCGCGAGATCGAGATTAAAGAAAGCAACTAAAAGATGAACATTGGCACGGCTTTGTTTTTTTTTTTTTTTTTTGGTACATCAGATTTGTTTTAATGTGGGGGAGGGTGATTTATCTCTTGTGAGGATTCAAAAATTATTGTGGGGGAGGGGTTCCGACCCAACCCCTACACCATATTTTAATATGGGTTGGGGGTGGGGTGGTGCCCCTCCCAACCTTATAACAAAACAAAAAAATAAGGCCGTAGCCCAAGCAAAAACCAACACATGCGTCTCCCTTTTCATTAAATTTTTTTCCTTTAGTTATTTTTACTATTCACTTTACAATCAAGACACATTTTGTTATTTTAGATTTGACTATTAATCTACTTTTTTCCCTTTATTAACTATTTCTCCAACTATGTCATGAGACTAGAATTTACTTTTTCAATATAAGTTTAAAATTCTGAAAGGCATTAATATATGTATGAATATAACCTATATATATATATATATTATTAAAATGAACTTGTTAATATTTATTAATGATGTTTCCTATATTGTTTTTTTTTTTTATATATATTTTTAAAATTAGTAAATATTTAATTAACATATATCAATGAATATATATATGTATTATTTTAATTTAGTCTACCATTGAAACATGGAGATAGGAAAAATAGAGGGAAACAAAATAAGTATTGTAATTGTAAAATTGTAAGAGTATTAACTTTTCATACACCCAAACAATTAGAGTAATGCATGAATTGACGCATTTATTAATTTTAACAATTTATCACTTTCGTTTTTACTTATATAACTATTTTTAAGGGTATAATTAGTTTTGGTTCATCCATTCACTCAATTCAAACCCTATTGCAACAAAGAGGAGTCTATATTATAAAAACAATTCTATCTATTCCTTCTTATACATCATTTGAATAGGAGAGTAATAAGCATACCCAAATGAAATTTATCTCATCCAAACCAGATTACCAATAATGCCAAAATATCAACACTCCCTTTTCATTCATCTTAAATAACATTCATACTTAAATGACCTTTATTTGCATTTCAAAATAGTTACAAGGTTTCCATTTTGATAAAGGAATGCAAGCCATAATAAACCATTTCCAAGAATGAATGAAATTACATTCAATAAACTATTGATACAATTTACAAGTAGTAGGATCATAATAGCACAAGACGAACTCTACATGTATTTCTCAAAAAAATATAACTTTCTCCAATGATTTCACCATCTTCATCAATCCAAGCACACAACAAGATGGGGAGTAGGCAAAACTCTCAACCCAACCAAAATATCCAATGAGGGAGAGAATCCTTCTTCCTCATTGGCCCCCGAGCCCTAACAAGGAAGCAATGAGGGATATTTAGACAACCATGGCAACTCAAAAATGGTTTCCACACACACATTCAATCAAGACAAACAATTAAATAACACAATACCAAATTCTTTACAACCAACCAACAAATATCAAAACACAAAGGCTTCATGCTAAATCCATGAGGAGAAAGGAACATGGGGGTTCTTCTTATGCCTCCCAAGGGCTTGGGTGTCCATCTAAGAGCCTCCAAAACTCCATCATGCCTCCCTCTAAGAAGATACACCACTCTTATGCCTCCCTCAAGAAAATAACAAGATAAACACAAAACATATTTATCAACTAGGTGGACATCCCAACCAAACTCCCTCCTCAAATACCCAATAAAATTTCTCTTTTGCCTCACTCAAGTTTTACCCCCATTTCCATCTCTCCCACAACCTAAGGATAAAATCTATTTCCCATATTCATAAGCAATACAACAACCATCATCCACACATATGAGTAAAAAAAAATATAACAAAGTAATTACGACGGTGAAGATCTACCATCCAAATGAAGAGGATCAAGCACAAACAAGTTCTAAGCTCTCCAAAATATTGACCAAGAATCCATTGCAAGTTCAAACACCATTCTCAAGAAATCTCTCCACAAATTCCAAGAATTCTATAAAAAAGAGTAAGTAACCCCCAATCTTCACAAAAATGAAATAAATGGAGAAGAGGGAGATGGAGATGATGTGGGTCCATGTAGGATGCCACATCATTTATTTCCCATCACACATCACGAAGGTCAAAACCATACCCCAAAGCATATTAAATTGGTGGTTGGAGAAAATACCACCCTCTTACACACTCAACCCAATCCACACCCCTAACGATAAAAATTAATTACCCATGTAAGAAAAGTGCAATGAATTTCCCTTTTCCTTCATTAAAACACAAAATAGGACCTAAAATAAGTCCCTCACATCATAGGCTAGGTGGGTGGGTCAATATAAGACGTGTGGGACAAGCTTAACTTGTCCCACAAGTCACCAAAATGGCCTAGAAGGTCAAAATCCGAATTTCATTAAAGAGATAGAGTACAAACTACTCCAAAACAAATTAAATTCATTCTCATCCAATACACATTAAAGATACTAACTCACATTTATTCCCCCATTTTGTCACATCCTAATTAACACTAGTTAAACACTAATAATAAGGTGACTCCATATACTAATAAAATACACTAATCACAATTAATAAAAATCAACAAGAAAAAATAACAAACATACCCAAGGTCACTATTGAGGTCACCCCCTAATGGGGACCTCCAAACAATCAACAAAAATACACAAAATATGAATACACGAGTTGCCATGGTGACCTATTGCCAATACCCCACATTCCTTCGTTGTTGGTCTCCTATCCCCTGTAGTTTGTTGTGCTATAATTTCTTGTAAAATCCAACAATACCTTTCTGGCCTTGTGGCCATATTAATGACGTCGAAATAATAAAACACATGCATGTATACATAAAAATTTACATCATTGAATATCATAATTAAACCAATGTTAGAATTAAGTAATTCACCAAATGTTTAATTTTCTAAAATTTTGATTCTAACAATCCATCAATTTTCGCTAAGATGACAACATCAAAATCATCCAGAAATATCCATAATTCATTTCCAATACATCCATCCATACAGTAGTAACAGTTAGAAAATCGAATAAGGATATTGGAATCAAGCATATAAATTTACCACAATAGTCACATCATGTCACAAGTCTAACATGTTTGTACTATCTATCCAATAAGTAAAACAAGTGTATCAATGTCCATCTAGAAATGTCTAATCTCTATTACGATATCAAGGTCTAGGGATCCAATAAAGAGTGACTAGAACCAAAACAATACAAACAATAGTAATGACATAACAATCAGTCTGTAACAAGGCAACTATTCTAGATCATCATCATCATATCCTTAAATTCCCATCAAGGTCCACAATACAACCATATAGTCAAAATAATAATCAAAACACAATAGTAATCATGATGTCCCACACATCTTATTAGTATGCTAACTAGAATACAACATCAAGGTTTAAGATTATAATCAGTTTGAAATTGATAACATGGTTGATTCAGTGTCGAAGAGAAGTGGGCATTACATCCCCCTCCCCTTATATTTGACTTCCTCCCCGAAGTCATGGAGAAGAAGGTAGGGAATAATGCAAAAGAAATAGGATCACAACCTTAGTGGAATTCCTTTGCTTCAACAAGTGTGAATCTACAAAACCCAAGTTTGGTCTAATGCAATTCAACAAGAAGAAGGGAGATTGTAAGGGATGAGTTATAACCATTCTTCAAGTAAAGTTGCAACGCTTTAATTCTATAGAGTAAGTCTATGTGATCAACCAAGCTACAACACATAGCATCAAAACATGAAATGGTCAAAGAAGTCTCAAGAATAACCACAAAGTAAAGTACTAACAGGAGAATTTTGTGAACTCAATATAACCACATAGTTTCCCATGGATACCACATACAACAATAGCAACAATTAAGGCTTCCACTAAGGTTATGTTATGCTTTCAAATTTCATTATTTAGACAAGGCTAGCATATATCAACCACGACCATCAAGAAACATATCTACTCAAAGGTCTCACAATTTTGAGATCACACAAGATGAGGTTTAACAAGGAAGGACACTTAAGTTAACCAAACATTTACAATCAAGAAAACTATTCATGGGAAGCACTTCTATAACTTGTGGGGGTAACATTATTTTTTTAATTGTAATCCTAAGAAAAATCATGACAGAGAAGGTTTCCTATAGCCTGATTTTTACACTTAAAATTGAACACACAACACTAACCTAATTTAGAAATGTCAAACATTAAGAAAATATTTCCACTAGAAACTAACATATCAATACAAGAGGCACCACTCAGTATAACACAAAGGGATTCATTTATCTTAAATATTATTCAAGCTCAAAATAACCTGCAATAGAGCACATGCATAAATCATAACACCAACGAGCACTTTAAGGGAGGTAGAGATAATAAACAAGTAACAAGAGGGGTCCAACTACAATCCAAAGGTGCATTGTTCTAAAAGTGAGTAACAGTTATGGAAACAACTTTCACTTTCCTTCCCAATGGCAAAGGGGAAAGAACAACAAGGTGTCACAAGAAATAAGAAGAAAAGAGGACTTCCCAAAGTAATGTCATATCCTTAACATATGTTACCTTAAAATTTCAATAACCTAGGTCACCAAGGACTAAATCAGCACACAAGGAGGTTGTTTTTCTTAAAATAAGAGATAAGACCCAAACCTAAAGGCCACAACTCATACTTGTTGAGTTACGAGGAAAAAATGGTGCAAAGAACTAAAAATCGTACAAGGGAAGGGCATACACGCCTATGATCAAGGGGTACTAAACAATTATGACACATCACTACCAACAAGGTGTTTCACAAATCCGGGTAGGAGGAAAAACCTAAGGGTTCAATTATACATTGAACTTAAAGCACTTAAACCTTACTCATTTTATAAACCAACTATTAAGTCAAAAGTTATAGTTTTGCTTTCTAAGCACTCTTCTTACAAGGTTTCGTAATTGAAATATTCCTTCTATTATGGCATCACATATTTGTGTCATTAAGGAGCACCACTAATGTTGGCATGATATCTCGCCATTCTATAGGTGGAAAAATATTTATTTTACTCCTAGGGAAGGTAGATGGACAAAGTTTCCTTTCTACTCTTCTACATAGTTTTATTTCCCTATTAATCTACCAAGGTTATAGCAAGGACCATTTTCCTTTTCTATGTTCCATATTATTTGTTAAGTTTCAAAGTCGATCCCCTTAATAAGTTTTTTTAGGACTAATTAACTATTTCACCAAATAGATTTTAAAGAGAAGGGAGAGTCAAACATATCACATTATTACTTTTATGGGAATCAACATATTGCATTTTTAATTCTAAAGGAACAAGAGACATTCAACATAGCAAACACATCATTAATTTTGTAAGAACTAGGAATCAATCCACTAACATGAGTCACACCAAGATTTCAAGGGTTTACCAAGGAATTTATCAGCATCATTAACACTCCTAGTGGGTCTCCACAAGTCTCAAAAGAAGTTAAAGAAAATACCCATTAAAGAGGTATATTTACTTTTACAAATTTAAGAGGTTTAACAATGTTTGTTATTTAGTCTCAAAATTTTATTCACATAATAAGACAAGGAGAGTTTACAAACAACACTCATACTTCCACAAGATACCACCAACCAAGCAACAAGATGACAAGGAAAATTTTACTCCAAGGACACCACATTTCCCATTAGAAGGCATCAAATGCAATAGGACAACCAACTAATCTACCCAACATGGCCTCAATGACCAAGAGTTGTAGTTTTAAAATGAGAAGAACAATATAAGCACCACTGAGATTAAAATATTAAGATATACCAACTAACATCTCTAAGAGCAAGGTCCAAAAAACCCAAAAGCATCCATGAGTGTCTCAACATTTCCCAATACTATTAGGTCATAGATTGTATACATAACATTTTTAAATGTTAAGGCAATGGTATATCTATTTATGGGTCAAAGATATCAAAACAAGCACACTTAATTAAACACATTTCTCGAATGGGCTTAAATCTAACCATAATTACCAAGATGCATAAAATCCACAAGTCAATACTTTCTATGATGAAACAAGGAAACCATGATAAAACTTAGCATGCCATCAATGAAATGCTATTACAAAACAAACACTTTTCCACTAACATCCACAGCCAACCAAAATTCAATCCAATCCTTAATACAATCCATAAACCTATAACCAAGACATCTACTTTGACGAGGAGAAAACATCTTACCAGATTGTAAGAGCATCACCACCACCGCTAACAGTTTCTAGCTAGCCCGCACTACACAACAAACTCTCCAAGATCCTAGACACACTCAAGGTTCTGTCTTTCCAAAACCAAGGTATAACTTAAAGCACCTAAGAAGACATTCAAGGCACTTAGGGTGTACCCCCATACAACAAAATGTCACAATACAAACAAGCATAGAACCAACTCATCAACATGCAAGAAGGAATCATGTAACATTTAGCTAAGTCGCCAACAAAATAAACGATCTCTGAGTCACCATTAAAAATAAAATCCAACAAATATCGGTAATCAAGGAAAGTGGATAAGTATCCACATTGGAATGTCTAAAATCTCACAAAAATATAATTAAATAAAAGGGCCTTAGAGCTTCTCAATCAAATCATAAAATAAGATCCTAGTCCTTGAAAAATAACACCAGTTTACAAATATATAAAATACAAAAATTCAACATCACAATCACTTCGCAACCCTTCATGGCTGCCAATAGGGGTACTATACCTCGAGCTCAATTCTAAGAACACATACACAAAGCTGGATCAAATGCGACACCAAGACCTAATATCCACTTACTCATACGGGGATTAAGTTGCCAAAGTGACAAAAAAACTAATTCATCTAACCATTGAAGGAAAAAGGGGAGCTTTAGGTGACTAAACAACTTCTAATTTACTCTTTCGACCCCAGAACACAACCACTAATGCCAAACCACAAGAATCACACCATACAATTTATCATTCCAACAAGGAAGAGTCTCAATTTGGTCATCACATCACATGACTAAAAACAAAGAGCTAAGGCTCATCAAACAACATCTTAGCAAGGAAACCGAGTTCTGATACACCAGAAGTTCGTAAGAATATCAATTTAATTTAACATTTTCAGTTACCCATGTTCGACAAAATGCCATTAGGCGAGTACAATAATTTAAACAACTTCATTATTTGGTTATTATTTTAATCATAGAGGTTTATGTTTTGCTAATTGGTTTTCGGTTTTCAAAGTTGGCCCAGGGTCCAAGCGTTGAACCCATGGCTCTAATACCAAGTGTAACGCCCATAAATTTCCCACTCAAACCCACGCTAAACCCAATAACAAATAAGAAAAATTTTGGAATATTTTTTTAAAAGGTTCCACGGCATTAGCTCATGTGTGTGTATATATATATTATTAACTCCAAATTTCACAATTTTAAACTATTATATGATAGTCAAGAAAAAAAAATAATTAGTTACTATTGGCCCAACCATATTAAAATATTTCGATTTAAAATCCCCTATTAAGTTCCACTCCTTAAAACTGTTATCACCGAATCACAGCACCCTGTGCATATACTTGAACCCACAGGTGTGATTGGATAACATGGGTACTATCTCCAAGTTGTGGGACTGCTGCTACTTGAGATAGACCTCCGAGAGAAAGCTGGTTCTTGCTCCTAAACTACCGCCACAATCTACTCTAATGCAGGGATAAGCTAAATGTTCTAATCTAAATTTCCAAGGGACCAGGGAAAGAGAATGCATAAAATGAAAGCCTACACTAAAGCGGTGATACACCAGAAAAGGAGGGTGTGAGAGTAATCTCCAAATGTGTGAAATACAGAGGCAAAGTGCACACTAGAAGAGGTGATGACAGTTCACCATAATCTAGCAAAATGCATTCACAACAATATTCCAAGCATACACAATGATAATGAATCCCTGCAAGAACATAATAAATAGACACAATATTCTTATAGAAAGATCAAAGGGGCAAGAAGAATGCAAGAAAACACAGCAGGGGAAGATACATCCACAAACTGGTATTTTATTGCTTCATGATATGCACAGTTCAATCTATTACAAGATAAGGGCCTGGATCACCATGCAAGGAGTCCACTACAAGGGCCTACAACACACTAGCTTCACAAAGCAATTTTGGCAGAGCTTTGCTACCCAAAAACTCTCTCTTTTCAATGAGCCCAACACTCCAATTTATAGAAAAATGAGAAGGAAAAGAGAAGGGAAAATGGAAATCCCGAAATCTGTCCTTCAACCACTTGTAAGAGGCATTAAATTGAGTGAAATGGTTGTCCATTACTTGCAAAAGGATCCCCATACTGTCCCATGTGCTGCAGCAGAGAAAGAATGATGACCATGCCTCTTAATTGCACTCCCAACTACCAAATAAAACACTATTATGAACCCGGCCACGTTTTCTTAAAAACTCAATCAATTTCTGATCAAATCTGGAATTTCTTGATTTCTATGCATTGGGCTCGGAACCATGATTCCAATGGTACCAATTTTGTGTGATTTCATTGAGAAATGCAAAAGTTATGGCCTTCTGAGTGCGGGCAGCTATTTTGGGTCTGGCAGGCGTTTTCTGTCATTTGACGGGAATGAGCATTAACTAACTGGAGCCGAATATATTTATTTTATTTAAATATATCTACCCTCATTAAAAATAAGAAATCCAATTTTGTGGTGTAGAGGACGTCGTGCTCGTTCCAAAAAGTCCAATTTTATGAAAATTGGAGCTCGAGTCAAAAGTTATGGCCGTTTGAAGTTCCACGGGTCAAACGTTGACTTTTCTTCTCGCCTTCGGCCGCTTCAGATTTTTGCGTCCCGCGCATTCCTTTGTCCCATTTGGCACAGTGCTGAAATTTCCTATTTCGGCCGATCTAGCCGGTTCGCGTACTCGCGGCCGTGATGCCCCATTTGCTTTGGTTGTTTGTTCTCATTTCACCCGGTTCGGCGGGTTCGCGCCTTTTCGGCCCAACTGTCCTCACGGACAAAAGTTCTCATTTCAGCCGATCCGTCCAGTTCACGTACTTTTGTCCCGCATGTCCCAAACTGTTCCGGGCTGCCTTGACTCATTTCGGCTGGTCTGCATCCTCACGTACTAAGCTTGTCCAGATGTCCTGCATCGCTGTTTCAACAGTTAGTCAAATTTTTCCATTTTTCGGCCAGTTCGGATTTCCGCGTCCCGCGCGTCCCTTTGTTCCAAATGTCCCAAATGCTGCGCAGACCGCCTGGCGGCCTTTCGGCCGGTTCGCATCCTTTTGTCCCAACTGTCCCGACTGTTGCGAGGACTAGGACTTAGCCATTTTTCATGATTTTTTCTGGCCCGAGCCTGTTTTTTGCAATTTTTTCACCTTTCCTTAGCACTTGCTCTCTTCTTCTTGGACAGGGGAGTTAGAAAAATATGAGGGGACCCTAGAAACATGAAATTTTTCCCGACTCAATCGATTTGCACGGGACTTGAGAATTTGATGCATGTTATCAAAATTACCTTGAGGGGTGAATTTTGGATAACAATTTTGGTGACTTCAACATGGGGTGATCTGCCCGGATGAAGAATGGCCAGCTGCTTGTAGCAATCCATTGGGCATGGAGTCTATTTGATAACCTCTCAGCTGATCTGAAATTTGAAAACCTGTGTCCTTGAGCCATTGAATCATTCGTTGAGCTGGTTTTCCTATGGCTGCAAATTCTTTTCCAGGAGCTTGATGAACTGCAAACATGCACATACTAGAAGCAATAGGACATGTGCACAAGCACTTAGGGAAATAAAAACTACTCTAACAATAGTACAATGTGCATAAGCACTTAGAGGAATGGAAATTCTAAATTAATATTTACAAGGGTGAAAATCTATCTTTCTAGTAGCAGTGTTTGAGATAGATCCCATTGACCGGAATCTGCAATTCTTCACCATCCAACTTAGCCAGTCGGAAAGCATTGCTACCTTTGCATTCAATGATCATGTATGGGCCACTCCAGATGGCATCAAACTTGGAGTGCTTTCCTAGTTTTGCACGATCAGCATCCCACTTTAGTACCAAATCTCCAGTTTGTAATATCCTGGCCTTAGCTTTCTTGTCAAAACTCTTTTTGACCAATGCTTTATCCTTTTCTATGGTCTGCATTGCGTGCTCTCTTGTCTCTTCTAATTCCATCAGCTCTTCATACCTAACTTCCATAGGTTCAAACTCAGCCAGCTCCAACTGTTTCATGAGTTCCAGTGCTGGCAACTCAAGTGATATAGGTAGAACTGCTTCTTTCCCGTATACAAGCTTGTATGGAGAGCTTCTGTAGATCTCTTGGGCATGATCCTATCAGCCCATAGGGCTGATTTGAGTTTTGAGTGCCAAGTCCTCTGATTCTCATCAAGAGTCCTTCTGATGATTCTTAGTAGATTCTTGTTCATAGACTCGGCTTGGCCATTACCTTGAGGGTAATAGTTCGATGAAGTGCTGAGATACACACAATTCTTGACAACCCATTCAAAGTGATCTTTGTGCCAGGAATGCCAATGCATTGTCTGATATGATAGTGGTAGGGGCACCAAACCTCGTGACTATCCCTTCATAGAAATCTAAGATATTAGATTCATTTGCCTCCTTGAGTGCCACTGCTTCGGTCCACTTGGTGAAATAGTCATTGCAGGTTAGAATCAACTTGTGGCCTTGACTTGAATTGGGATTGATGACTCCAATGAAGTCCAGTCCCCATTGCATGAATGGCTGATTTACTGAGATTGGACGAAGGGGCAGCGCAGCTAAACTTTCTTTCCCTGTGAAGAATGCACATTTATTGCATTTCTTGACCCATGAGTAGCAATCATTGAACACAGTAGGCCAATAGTAACCAGCTTTCATGATTTTGAGAGCTGTCACTCGCAGAGCAAAGTGGCCTCCTGCTTCCCCGTCATGGAACTCGTGTAAGATCTTCTCAACTTGACCTGTTCCAATGCATCTTAATAGAACACCATTGATGTCCTTCTTGAACAAAACTCCGTCAACAAGCACATATGGAATGGCTTGTAATCTGAAGTATCTCCTCTTTGCTTTGCTCACTTCAGGGGCACAAGCCTGTTTGGAGGTAATGCACAAGGTCTTGAGTCCAACATGGAATGGGTGCATCATCAGCTAGTTGTTCTTGATCATTCTGTAGTAGCAAGACAACATCCTCTTCACTTTTTGACCCGTCTGGTTGTTTGGAAGCGAGCTGCTCACACAAGCCTTTTCCACGAACCAGCTTGGTCACTTTGAACTCAATATCATATTCCATCACCCGAGTGATCCAACCTACTCTCTTCTCGTTTAAATCCTTGTTTAGGAGGAAGTCTTTGACACTAGCATGAGACACCAGCAGTTGAATCTTATTGTTTGAGACCAAATGTCTGAACTTCTTCAAGCTCCTGATGACAGCAAGGACATGCTTTTCGATGAAAGAATACTTTATTTCGTAATCTTCCAAGGTTTGGCTGAAGAATGCTATGGGCTGTTCTGAACCTTCTCTATTCAGCTGTGTTAAGATAGCTGAGATTGTATCTGATCCTCCAAATGCAGACAACATGAAGTCCTTTGAGAAATCTGGGTTGATAAGAGTTGGAGCTTGTGATATTGCATGCTTGATGTCTTCAAAACTCTCTTTGCCTTCTGCTGTCCATTTGAATGCCAAACTCTTCTTCAACATCATTGTTAGAGGCTTCACAAGAGTGGCAAAATTAGGCAAAAATCTGCGGACAAAGTTTATCCTTCCTAAGAAGCTTTGGAGAGATTTCTTGTGGTGTGGCAATGGAAGCATTCGGATGGCTTCAACCCTTTCAGGATCAATTGTTAGCCCTTCCCTAGAGACAATGTGGCCCAACAGTTTGCCTTCGTGTGCCAAGAATACACACTTCTTTGGATTCAATGACACTCCGAACCTTCTACACCTCTGAAACACTTGCCTGAGGTGAAAGAGATGGTCTGCTGCATTCTTTGAGAAGACAGTGATATCATCTAGGTATACCAGCACTATATTGTTGATTAAGCCTTTGAATGCCATATCCATAGCTCGTTGAAATGTTGCTCCGGCATTTGATAGTCCAAATGGCATCTTCTTGTAAGCATACGTGCCCCATTTTGTAGTGAAGGCCGTCTTGAATTGATCTTCTTCCTTTACCATTATCTGATTATAGCCTGAATATCCATCTAGCAATGAAAACCTTTCTGAACCAGCTACAACCTGCAATATTTGTTCCATTGATGGAAGCGGATAATGATCTTTGAGTGATGCTCTATTTAGATCGTGAAAGTCCACACACAATCTTATTTCTCCATTTCTCTTTCTTACCGGCACCAAGTTTGCAACCCAACTTGAGTGTTTGATGGGGAAGATGATACTAGCCTCAATGAGCTTGCTTAACTCTTTTCTCATGAGAGGCTCGATATGAGGATTTACTGGCCTTTGCTTTTGCCTAACAGGCTTGGATTCCGGATCCAACTCAATAGTATGTTGTGCCAACTTTGGGTTGAAACCTCTTAAATCTTTGTAAGTCCAAGCAAAGACATCTGGGAATTCTTGACAAAGCTGAACAAAATCAGATTTCTCTTGTGGAGTACTTACTTTGCCAATTTGCAATGTCTTGCCTTCATCCACTAAAATAGGCTCTGAATCTTCACCCTTTACTTGAATGTTCGCCTTCTCCTTCCGGAATTGATCATTCGGGTTGAAGATTGACTCCAAGGTTATGAGGCCTTTTGGTAGTTTGTTAGTCCTCAGCTGCACCACTTGGTCACCATACTGCTGCTCCAGCTTGTCTTGATTCCTGGCGGAGAACTCAGCTTCTTCTTGTAGGAAATTAACAATCTGCTGATCATTCTCGAAGACTTGCCAACTTGTGTTGTTATCTGGAACAGCTGGTCTCACTACCACTTTGATATGAGGCTGAGTTTTCTCACTTTTGATACTTTCTACAACATCAAACGCAGCCCCAATTGCTGCCAGTCTGTCAATGCTTCATTCTTTTTTCTTGGGATGGAAATGATGCTAAAAGCTTCAAAATCTTCAATAAGATCCCATACCCGATTTTTGTAGTTCTTCAACAGATCATTTTTGGCAGCGTTTTTCCTTTGACTTGGTTTACGATCAGCTCACTATCACCAAATACTTGTAAATTCCTGATGCCTTTCTTCCTTGCCCAGTGCAGTCCATGAATTAAGGCTTCATACTCAGCTGTGTTGTTTGAACATGAAAACTGGAAACGGAAAGCTGAGTAATACCTTATACCTTGCGGTGAAATGAGCATAGCTCCTCCTCCTGCACCTTGTCTACTCCTTGACCCATCAAAGAACAATTGCCATACTTCATTCTTGTCTTTATGATCTGGCTTGGTGATGCTGGGGAGAGGTTGATTCTCTTCATGTAAACAATAGACTCCCAGCTCAGATTCTTCTATTTCTTGATAAGGATCAAAAGCATGCACCTTGCTTGCCCATTCATCGAGAGTCAAATCTGGGATGCTTCCAACCTTGGTGTCAGCTTCATCAGTGCTTGGATAATCTTCTTGATCAAACGCTGAACAGTTGGTATTGATTTGGCTTGGAGTGTAAGGCTCAATATGAAAATTTGCAATAGGTTCAGACCTGATTGTGGCTTTGGTTCCATACCTTGTTCTGAACAACATGTGTGACCAATCCGCCGAAAGATAGCCTCCAATTTTAGCAGTGAAGTCTCTTGACAAGCACAATGCAAAGAGTGGTGGCAGGTCTATGACTGACACATCTTGTAACACTATTACGTTGGGACATGCGTGCAGTGTGAGGCTCGACCTTTGATTACTCCAACCGTTGTCACTGCTGTCCCGTCTAATTGCACTACACCCTTGGAGATGGTTTCATATTGGAGTCCTAGCTGATCAGCTATCTGTTTTGGCATGACTGAGCTGCTTGCTCCCGAATCGATCATGCAATTATGCACCAACTTATCTCCTACGATCAATGAAACATAAAATGGAGGGGGCTTCAACATTTTACCTTGCTGTCCTCCATGATTTCCTTCAGGCTGGGCAGCATTTGTGAGCACCTTCTCTTGCATTTGGACTTGTTGATTTGAAGTTGACCAGTCCTTCATGGCAGCTTGTAGCAAATCTCTCTGTCCTGGGATAGATAGTGATTCCCACATGGATATGTTTACATTTGTCTTCTTCATCTGATCAATGATACTAAATGGAGATGAAGTATCCATCTCTTTCCCTTGGCCTCGCACATTCATTTCTTACAAATGAGTGGCAATAATTGCATCCGAGTTGGTTTAGGAGCTGGTATGGATGCTCCTTGCATGTTTGGAGCTACAGTTTGTTTGCAGCCAGTGGCTTGTGGAGTGGTAGAAGGTTGTGGATTACTTGAAGCCAATGGCTGCTCTTCACCCAAATTTCTCCTCTTTGACCTTGTGTTGGCTGCAACACTTTGAGAGGGTATTTGATTCATACCACAGAAATATTCAGCCTGCCAATTGACAAGAGTAGTTTCGTTTGGAGATGTTCCTTGCTGAGATGCTTCCTGCTGCTGATCTCCTTCGTGGCTGGACTCTTGCGACCCACCAATGGTTTGCACCATCAGGGCCTGATTTAATGCACCGTTAAAGCACATTGATTGGTTATGTGGGATATTGCACGGAAACACCAATCATATTCTTGGGCCATGTTATTTTGGACTGGCACCAAAGCTCTGGATGCAGATGTAGCATTGGGATTATAGGGCTGAAATGGTCTATTAGCGGGAGGCCTTACTTGATTCTGATTTACAGCTGGATTGGGTGGTCTTTGAGGTTGATATGGTTGCCTGTTAGGCTGAGCTTGAGGCTGATATGGCCTAGCACTTTGAGCTTGTTGTCTTTTGATAGTAACCAGCTCATTTCCCAAATTTTGCAATTGTTTCATGACCTCTTGGAGTTCATTTGAAGCACTAGAGGATGAAGTAGAAGTCTCATTTGAACTTTGATTTCTAGGGGTGGGAATAGGAGCCAAAGTGGGTGCTTGACTAGTGCTTGGATTTTCTAAGTTCGGATACAAGGGCATGGGAGGCCTAGGAGCCGGTTTACCAGCCTGAATAAAATAGCGGTTTTCGCTCTAATGGCAATGCTATAAGCAGCAGGTAAGGTTGTGCCTCCCATAGATTGAATTAACATAGAAATATCAGAATTCAAAGCTTTAAGGTAATATAGAAAAGCACCTTCTGCTGTTGGCCTGACTGCCACTGGAATCCTATCCCAAGACCTTTGAAATTTGAAGTTGAAGTTGGTCACCTGCTCTTTGGGGGCTCTCTTGATAGTTGTCAATTGTTCTAGAAGAGACAAATTGTCTCCCTTCTCTCCAAACTGCTCATGGAGAACTATGCACAACTGATTCCAATTCGTGATAGAACCCGACTTCAAGGATCCCCGAACCATTGCAATGCCTTCCCTTTGAACGATGATGCCAGCAGTTTGACAGCCACATCCATTTCATTTATCTCATGGATTGCACAGACGTTAGCAATGTCTTTGACATGATCACCAGGAGTGGTATGATTTTCTCCAGTGAAAAATGGAATGTTCTTCAACGCTGCAATTGGAACTGGATGTTGTGCGTTGAGGGCAAGTGGGCTGCTGCCAGTGAAATTGACGAAGGGATTTAGTGGTTGCACCATTCTGATTGGCCTGAGAACCCTTGTTGATGCGAGAAAAGGTCTACCAGGTGGAGGTGTAGACAAAGTTCTATTAGGTGGAGACGTAGATCTTTGAGCTCTTCTTCCCCTTCTTTCTCTCATCTGGAGATAGATGCAGATAAACAAACAATCCTTCCTCCCTAGTTCTTGACCTGGTATGTATTCTTCTCATAAATTTTTCAGGCTTGGACTACAGAAACCAGTGGATTATGCCTCTTTTGGAGTCGCCAGATGTGTGATTTTAAAGCTCCTTCAAAGCTGGAACTTACAACAAGTGCACATCAATCTTGTTGCAATGAAAGTGAAGACCTCTAAGGTCCCACCGGGCATGCCAGAACTGTTATCACCGAATCACAGCACCCCTGTGCATATACTTGAACTCACGGTGTGATTGGATAACATGGGTACTATCTCCAAGTTGTGGGACCTACTACTTGAGATAGACCTCCAGAGAAAGTTGGTTCTTGCTCCTAAACTACCTGCCACAATCTACTCTAATGCAGGATAAGCTAAATGTTCTAATCTAAATTTCCAAGGGACCAGGGAAAGAGAATGCACAAAATGAAAGCCTACACTAAAGCGGTGATACACCAGAAAAGGAGGGTGTGAGAGTAATCTCCAAATGTGTGAAATACAGAGGCAAAGTGCACACTAGAAGAGGTGATGACAGTTCACCATAATCTAGCAAAATGCATTCACAACAATATTCCAAGCATACACAATGATAATGAATCCCTGCAAGAACATAATAAATAGACACAATATTCTTATAGAAAGATCAAAGGGGCAAGAAGAATGCAAGAAAACACAAAGCGGGAAAATACATCCACAAACCGGTATTTTATTGCTTCATGATATGCACAGATTCAATCTATTACAAGATAAGGGCCTGGATCACCATGCAAGGAGTCCACTACAAGGGCTGCGACACACACCGCTCACAAAGCAATTTTGGCAGAGCTTTGCTACCCAAAAACTCTCTCTTTACAATGAGCCCAACACTCCAATTTATAGAAAAATGAGAAGGAAAAGAGAAGGGAAATGGAAATCCCGAAATCTGTCCTTCAACCACTGTAAGAGGCATTAAATAGAGTGAAATGGTTTTCCATTACTTGCAAAAGGCTCCCCATCTTGTCCCATGTGCTGCGCAGAGAAGAATGATGACCATGCCTCTTAATTACACTCCCAGCTACTACCAAATAAAACACTATTCGAACCCGATCACGTTTTCTTAAAAACTCAATCAATTTCTGATCAAATCTGGAATTTCTTGATTTCTATGAATTGGGATCGGAACCACAATCCCAACGCTACCAATTTTGTGTGATTTCGTTGAGAAATGCAAAATTTATGACCTTCTCGAGTGCGCAGCTATTTTTGGGTCTAGCAGCGTTTTTTACATTTGTTTGAATGGAATGAGCATTAATTGATGGAGCCGAATATATTTATTTTATTTAAATATATCTACCCTCATTAAAAATAAGAAATCCAATTTTGTGGCATAAAGGACGTCGTGCTCGTTCCAGAAAGTCCAATTTTATGAAAATCGGAGCTCGGAGTCAAAAGTTATGGCCGTTTGAAGTTCCACGGGTCAAACGTTGACATTTCTTCTCTGCCTTCGGCCGCTTCGGCTTTTTTACGTCCCAAGCGTCCCTTTTTCCCATTTGGCATAGTGCTAAAATTTCTGTTTCGGCCGATCCGGCCGGTTCGCGATACTCACGGCCCGGATGTCCCATTTGCTTTCGGACTGTTTGTTCTCATTTCGCCCGGTTCGACCGGTTCGCGCCCTTCGGCCCAACTGTCCCGGGACAAAATTTCTCATTTTGGCCAATCCGGCTGGTTCACGTACTTTTTCCCACGCGTCCCAAACTGTTCGGGCTGCCTTGACTCATTTTGGCCGGTCTGCGTCCTCCGCGTACTAATCGTCAAGATGTCCCAGTCACTGTTTCAACAGTTAGTCAAATTTTTCCATTTTTCGGCCAGTTCGGATTTCCGCGTCCCGTGCGTCCCTTTGTTCCAAATGTCCCAAATGCTGCGGCAGATCCGCTTTGGTGGCCTTTCGGCCGGTTCGCGTCCTTTTGTCCCAATCCATCCCGATCATTGCGAGGACTAGGACTTAGCCATTTTCATGATTTTTCTTACGGCCCGAGCCTGTTTTTTTGCAATTTTTTCACCTTTCCTTAGCACTTTCTCTCTTCTTCTTGGACAGGGGAGTTAGAAAAATATGAGGGGACCCTAGAAACATGAAATTTTTTCCCGACTCAATCTATTTTCCTAGGACTTGAGAATTTGATGCATGTTATCAAAATTACCTTGAGGGGTGAATTTTGGATAACAAAACCAATATTAATCCATTTTAATCTTCCTATTCAGCCCCAAGGGTTGCATTGAATCTATTTATTGAAAGGCCCCAAATTATACTCAAAAGAAATTTTACTAGGTAATATTAATAGTCTCATATTTAAAACAAATCAAAATAACATGGTCTAATACCTAAACTGTCAGGGGTACACAACATGGCCTAACCCCTTAGGCCCCATTAAACATTACACTCACACCTTATAATTAAAACATACCCACTTATATACTCCATCACTTAAGTGATGTAGGGGAATCCTTCACCATTCATCAATTATTTCCTATCCCTTAGATTTAGGTTTGACAAAAGAAACCCTAGATATCCTTATGTGTTCACATATATTCATTTTCTAAATATAATCTCTCATTTCTCTTGTTTTATTTTGCAGGTTAAGGAAGGAGGAGAAGAAAATGAAGCCATGGAAGAAGCTCAAGATCTTGGGTGATTGCTCACAAGAGGAGTTAGTTTTAGCATTCCCTCTCCAAGAGTTTGCTTATTTTTAAAAAATAATATTTTGTTTTCTTATCATTTACCTTTGATTCCTACCCCATTTGGGTCTTGGGTATCTACCCATTTTATTCTAGTTATTAAAAAAAAATTCTAAGTTACAGAGCCGAATATATAAATTGTATATGAACCATTTGAATGCTTATATATATGTGAATACACACACACACACACACACATATATATATATGTATGCATTTTTTTATTTCTTTATCCTAAAAAGCAACCTTTCAATCATTATTTGGCCTAAAAAAATACATTTTTTTTTTTTTTTCTTTTTTAAAACATCTTGAATAAACATATATACACACGCACATATATATATTATTTACCTTTATTAAAATATTGACATGAATAAAACCTTAGCCACGCGCAAGGTATGCGTAGGTCGAGATTAATGAAAGCAATCGAAAGATGAACATTAGCATGGCTTCTTTTTTTTTGGTAGGCTAGATTTGTTTTAATGTGGGGGAGATTTCTCTCTTGTGAGGGTTAAAAATTATTGTGGGGGAGGGGCGCCCCCCACCCCCACACCATATTTTAATATGGGGTTGGGGTGGGGTTGGCACCCCTCCTCCCAACCTTATAACAAAACAAAAATAAATGTTGCCACACCCAAGCACAAAATGAATACATTCGTCTCCCTTTTCATTAAAATTTATTTCCTTTATTTATTTTTGCTATTGACTTTACAATCAAGCCATATATTTTTTATTTTAGATTTTACTATTAATCTACTTTTTGCCCTTTATTAATCTTGTTTCTCCAACTAAGCCATGAGACTAGAATTTACTTATTAATATTAGTTTAAAATTCTTAAATTCATTAATATATGTATGAATATAACATATATATATATATATATATATATATATATATATATATATATATATATATATATATATATATATATATATATAAGTATATTAATATCTAATATTAAAATGAACTTGTTAATATGTATTAAAGACGTTTCCTATATTGTTTTTTTCCTTTTTATTTATTTTTAAAAAATAACTAAATATTTTATTAACATATATCACTGAATATATATATATATATATATTATTGTATTGTTGTAACTTAGTCTCCCATTGAAACATGGACATATGAAAAATAGAGGGAA
This sequence comes from Taxus wallichiana var. yunnanensis, assembly GCA_018340775.1. Classification (NCBI taxonomy): domain Eukaryota; kingdom Viridiplantae; phylum Streptophyta; class Pinopsida; order Cupressales; family Taxaceae; genus Taxus; species Taxus wallichiana. Next base: position 273,444,199 of record CM031241.1, read on the forward strand.
TCAAAATAACTATTGCAATTGTAAAATTGTAAGGGTATTTATTTTACATACACCCAAGCAATTATAGTAATGCATGAATTGACATATTTATTACTTTTAAAAATTTATCACTTTCGTTTTCACTTATATAACTATTTTTAAGGGTATAATTAGTTGTGGTTCATCCATCCAATCAATCAAATCCCCATTGCAATGTGAGAGAGTCTATATTATAAAAATAATTCTATCTATTCCTTCTTATACATCATTTCAATAGGAGAGTAATAAGCATACCCAAATGAAATTTATCTCATCCAAACTAGATTACCAATAATGTCAAAAGATCAACACTCCCTTTTCATTCAACTTAAATAACATTCATACATAAAGAACCTTTATTTTCATTTTGATAAAGCAATGCAAGCCGTAATAAAACATTTCCAAGAATGAATGAGATTACATTCAATAAACTATTGATACCATTTACAAGTAGTAGGATTGTAATAGCACAAGATGTGTAATGCCCGTTGGGCATCGACTTCCATTTCTGCTACCTTCCCTCCACTGCCACCTTGGCCTCCTCCCAACTACCCAACCTGCCAACTATTATGACTGTCATGTTTTTCTACGTTGCGTGAGGGAGATGGGAGTCGGTGGAGGAGTTTTTCTTCACCAGGATCTCCTTTTGATCCTTTCATTCAATGATTTGGATGTAGTCTGAATTGACGTGATAGCTAGTGAAGAAGGCGTGTGAGGAGAATGGATGGAGTTGTTTTTAGTTGTTTGTGTAGCTGCGTGAGCCCCAGCATATACAAAGTGCTCGAAAACTCCATTGACATCTGTCACATTTCCGGCGGCGATTGGTTCTGTCCCGACTGCTCCATCACTACCAATGGGGACGGTGTCAATCTTCTTGTGTCGGGGCTTCTGATGGGGATGAGAAGGCCAAGAAAAGGTAGGCTCTCATGGCGAGGGGTGAAAGGAAAGAGAGGGTGCAGGAAGGAGATCGATGAAGGATAGAGGAATTAAAAAGAAACTCGGATGTAGTTGGATTAAAGGCAATAAAATGGTGCATGCTTTTGTGTAGGTGACAGATCACACCCACAGGCACGGGAGATCTATGCAATGTTGGAGAAAATGTCTTGGGAGAGCTCTGGTCCCAATGCAGGATTCAAAACATTCTCTGTTAGAGTCCGGAGAAGATTACCTGATTTCTTACACTCTGTCAATCTCAGGCATGTCAAGTTGGGCTACCATTATTTGATTAGAAATGCTCTGTATTTATTTTTTGTCCCTCTTCTGCTGGTGTTATTCAGTGCAGAGGTTGGAACGTTGAGGAGAAATAATTTATGGAGTTCTTGGGAGAAGCCCACCTTTGATGTTGTGAGCTTGCTCTCTGTATCTGGCCTGGTTGGATGCATTTCCTGCGTCTATTATATATGTAGTCCAAGAGCCATATATTTGGTGGAATTTTCCTGCTATAAGCCTTCTGATGAGTTCAGGGTTACCAGAGACTATTTCATGTCTCATTCTAGAGATTCAGGGCTTTTTGATGATAACAGCCTGGAGTTCCAGAGGAAGATTCTTGAGAGATCTGGCATAGGTGAGCACTCATACTTTCCAGGAGCCATTTTGGCTTCTCCACCTAGGCTAACCATGAAAGAAGCCCGTGTAGAAGCGAGAGATGGTGTGATGTTTGGTTCCTTGGATGAACTGTTTGAGAAAAGCAGAGTGAGGCCCAAGGATATTGGGATTCTTGTGGTGAACTGCAGATTGTTTAATCCAACTCCATCTCTGTCTGCCATGATTATCAATCACTACAAGATGAGAGGCAATATTATGAGCTTCTTCAACGAGTCACTAAGTTGGCACGCATAAAGGTTTCTGTTGGAATTATCACACCTTACAAGCTACAGCTGAAATGTTTGCACCGAGAGTTTGATGTTGTCCCCAATCTGATGAAGGAAAAGGTTTATATATATATCATTACGGTAGACGCAATAATTTTTGCTCCAAAGTGGTAAAAGGGCTGCCTCTGCAGCCTTTAGACATGAAAGCATAAGCAGAAGTGAAGATTGCTTCTCTTCTGAAATATGTACTTCTGAATCTGATGTTGTAACCCACTATTTTCACTTTCTGTGGGTGGGGGTGTTGTGCCATATTATCTTGATAGTATTGCAATGGGTGCATTTGGGGCTGGAGAGGGGTGTGTTTGTGTCTACTTCTGCAGGCTCTGTATAGTATGGATATGTTGAAATGGTTTTATAAACATACAAGCAAATGTAAAGAGCAGGTGTAAAGCCAAATTCCACAACCTTTGATAGCATCTCCACGCCTATACCAAAGTGGGATTGTTTGAGCAGGGCATGGACGTTCTCCAATGCTTTTGAAAAAGAGATTTTTGTTGCTTGTTGTATCTGCTAGTGTCCTGGGCACATAACTGTCTTAAGATGGATTTTTACTCCTGATCTGGATGCTCAACGAAGTGTTCGGATGGTTTGGGCAAAACTTGAAAGAAATGTGGTCTTTTGGACAGCAATGATTGTTGGTTGTGGACAAATTGGGTGGGTTGAGACACCTTGGAAACTTGGAAAATAATGGAGAAGGTACAAGGCTGTGTCAAATGCTTTGTTTGTTGGGCGTTGGTAGATACTTATGCAAAGTGGAAGCAAGCATAAGACACCCATACTGTTTGAAAAAAATCCTCCTCAATTGCATGGTCTCGCGGATCGTGAATGTGGACCGCTTAGAATTGGTGCACCCGGATTCCTGTGCCTACAGTTGTTATGCTTTGACCCATGCGGAGTCTGTCAGACAACTGTTGAAGCTGGAGAAACACGAAATATATTTCTACACTTTTCTCTGCTATTATATTTACAATTATTGTGAAATTTAACCCCTTTTTCCTTGCATTGATGTCGGTTGGATGTCATGATGGGAGATTTACCCTTTCGCTTGTTTCTTCTTTTTTAGCTTTTATCATTGATGTATGTTGGTCAAAAGGATGTGTGTGCCCTCTCCTCTGAATGTTATGTTTCTCTTACTCGAATGATAGACCTTCGTCTATTTTTTTGTGTATTAATTCTTCTCGCGATTGAGTTGCAAGTTATTATGTTGATCAAAATAGTATTTTCGATATCATGGAAGTAAGTTTATGATAACTATGAAACCCCCTCCCTAGCACCGAAGGTTGTCTCTGACATTTTTGCTAGCTCCTTCACAAGTCCCTTTGATAACCCTTTTGGCATCAAGAAAGGAAGGTCGTAGGATTAGTGTGATCAATGCTTGGGCTAGCCAGCTTAGAGTTTTGGTATTAAAACTTGTAGAATGAAAAGGTTTGTGTGCAATGTGTTTTCCATCTCGCGGGTGTAGACTCTTATATTATCTTTCATCTTGTTTCTAGGCTTTTAAGGCCATCCTCAGGAAGTACCTTGACCATCCCTGGCAACTTGAACCATAACTAGCCTTTCGGATCAACTAAGCTCGAGGTTTCTTTGTGCGAATCTAGTACCTCGTTGACACAGGAATATTTTTGGTCTAATCCCCCTCTCGGAATTGTTGTTGATGGCGCTCTTCTATTTTTCCTAACTTGCATTATTTCTCCTTTGTAGTGTTAACACTATTAATTAATATCAGCCGGTCTTTATGCACGTAATTACCTTGATATTTTGTGAGGGAAATTTCCTTAAATGTGATTAATCTTCTTCTTCAAAAAAAAACTCATCTTTCATTTGATAGTCTTATGGATTCATAGCGAAAGGTTTTGTTTTGATAATGTCACTTAGAAATTATGTTTGTATCCATGTGTGACTTTGATTTGTGTTTCCAAGGTTTGCCTTAAAATATTGTTGTTTTGGGAAATAGGTAATTTAGTTTAAATTAACCAAACATTAGAATTGTTGTAGAGGTTCGCAAATCTTTAGTGTTATAAAAATTTTTGATGACATTATTGTATACTCTGGTGTGACGGAACTCCCTTCTTCTCTCGCGTGTTTTCTACTAGCCTGTAAGACTTTGACCCTTTTTGGGTGATTGGAAAATATTTGTAGTTAATGGTCAAAACTAATATACTTCGCTTTCACCTCAAAACTTATGTTGTGTGTATACTTTAATTGATTTCTGGTTTGAAACTCAATTATACATGGCCTTTTGTGTTAATTTCTAAAACCCGTGGTTCCCCTTTCTTGGGCGGATCAACTCTTGTTCTTTTAGAAATATATTATTTTAGTCTATGCGTTTGGTACCTTTGATAAATTTCTAGATGGTTGGTTTATATATCAAATCTCAATCTTGTAATTATTGTTAATTACTTACTTGATGGGAATTATGTTCTTCGCTAGATTGTTTATTTTCTCCTTATAGGGCCAAGGGCCATTCTCATACGATTGTTACTTTCGTTGCTTCTACTCCTAACCGAAGTACAAGGTCTTCTCCTTCTTTGATTGGCATGATAAATACTTTATTATAACTTGATATGTTGATAGTGTTTAGAGGTTTGAATCAATTCTTGTAATAAAGTGCTTCCTTTTTGTGGTATTGTTAGATAATAGTTATGGTGGTTTTGTGTAGCCTTATCTTGCTCAGTTCTCATGAACTGACTCTTGTAGAAAATTTTCTGCAGATGGATTTTGCGTGTAGATGAGAGATAGATTTGTAGACTTTTGTCATCAACCTCAGTCGAGAAGATCCTTTGCTCGAAACCTTTTTATGTTGTTCAACTATTGTTAACGTCCAGTGGAAAGTTTAAAAGAGGATTAATGTCTTAGTATAAAGTATTGTGGACTTTGTCATCTGAACTTTGGAAACCTTGTATTGTTTGACCATCATTGAAATTATAAGAAAATTTGGTTATTGTTGTTGAGTGACTTTGTTGGAGTATCAGTATTTTAAGAATTGATGTAATCTTGTTTTGTTCTTGTAAATGAGTGTTGCTACAACCTTGCCTTGAGAATAAATTTTGAGTTAAACCTTGACATGACTTAGTAATAAAGTGTCATAAGTAAACTAACATGGGATTGTTTAATACTTCTGGAAGTTAAATTAAAAGTTGTATTCAAATAAAGTAACGTAGGGGTCACCAACTTGAGAGCAAGAAATTATTTAAGTAAACAAGGGCAAGACTATCATTGTAGGTAAACTTTATAACTTGATAACCCTAGCTCCTCTAGTGAACATTATTCCTTTTACGGTGAAATTTGTAAAATGACCCTAAGGTGAAATGAACTGTTAGTTGTTTGAAGATGATAAGATTTAATAAGCCAGAGAAAACAAATTGGAGACCTCACCATCTTTCTCACCGCCATTTGGAAAGTAAATTTTTACTCCTTGTTAATACTTTTAGCGAAGCCTAAGTAAAGTTGTTGATAATTCTAGTTAAGATCCCTAGCTTCAATTAAATACTGGAAATAACTAATGAGGTCCTAAAGATGTTTCATCTCGACCTTCTCCCTCTAACCCTTTTCCAAGGCACCTTGTATCTCTTCTCTTAAGTGTGTTGAACTTAAAACCATGTTGTCTTGTGGGCAAGAACGAATCTTAGTAGCGTTAGTGGTGAGCAGATGACCTTGTGGAATTTAAATACTCTTTTTTTCTTGATAAATGAATTAAGCAAATAAATGTCATAATAGAGAAGATTTAAAGATAATTACTCAGTGTCAAAGGAATAAACTTGGCTTGGCAAGTTGAATTATACGAATCATATCTTGAGCCTCTTTGAAAACGTAAGCTAAGAATTGGAAGATGTCGTTTTAAAATAAATAACCCTAAAAAATATCTCATTGTGGTTGGCCCTAACTGTAAGTGTGTTCTGTGATTGGACTTCTATGTTGTCTTGTCAAAAGAAAAAAAAATGTATTGTCCTGGATAGGTGTGAACGTTTCCGTGTTGCCCTTATGGCCATACTTGTATCAATTTGTTCACAGTGTTAGTTGTATCCTTGGTGACAACATGTTGCGTCATATTATGTGTCAAGCAAGTCAAAAAAAAAAAAGTTATCCTGTATTTCACTGTGTTGTTCGTGTGTGGTTTTCTTGGGTGGTTACACTTGGTATCAGAGCATAGGTTCATGCTCTCAAACCTATGGGCCGGATTGGTGTTACATGATGATACTGCATGATGATGATGATGTTGCATGATGGTGGTAGATATTGGAAGAGTAATGTGCTTTAAGCGTGATGTGATCCATGTCGTAATTGTGATATTGTGAACGCACGTGATGTGTATGTCACTTTGTGCGTGTTTGTGATCATGTTGATATGTTTGGGATGGGAGTATTCTCTCTCCTTCTTGTGGATTCTATGAAGAATTCACGTGTGAATTATTGTTTGTGATGTGTGAAAAGAATGGTAATGTGGGTGACATAGTGTTGGAGCATTGTGACATATGGTGATATGTAGGTGTATCAATGTGTTGTATGGCGAGATTGATGTTAAAAGAGATGAGTTGTATCATGATGTTTTTACCATGTTACGAAGAAATGTGTGTACCACCTTGTTATGTAGAATGGATTTTATGTTGTGATGTACTATGTTCATCGTATGTATGATTTGTGCAAATATGTAATGCTTCATGTTGTGATTTTGGGTCATACGGTGAGTGTATGAACCCTATCGTATGGTGCTTGCACTTTGGGTGTAGAATGTGGTAAAGTGATGTGTTACACTCAGTGAATGTATGATCGTGATCTACCTTATATATGTACCATATGTAAGATGTTATGGTAGTTATGTGTGTGCCACCATTATGTTAGTGATGTTGTTGTATGTTATGTTGTGAACCTTACGCTAACCGACCCTAAAGGGAATCGGTAAAGTGTATGTTGAGAGTGAGGAATGGTGTACCATGGGTCAATAACTTGAGCCGAAACTCGGTTTAGTAGATTACATGTGATTCTTTCCTCTCTCCCTATGTGGTTGTATGTACACAACCTAAGTGCAACTATGACTATGTTTAGCCTTGTCGAAGTGGTGGCGGGATGATTCAGATGGAGGTGATGACAATTGTATTATTGATACGTATTTTGTGAGCTGAGGCTCGATGTTCCGAGTGCTAGCAACTCGTTGAGTACCCCTTTGGTGGCTAGATAAGGCCACACAGTTATCGTAATGTGACATTATTATAAGTTGATTTTATTTGTAAATTGAGCTTTTTACTTATTTTGTAAGGACCAACAACTTTTCTTGATTGCAATGCTTTACAATTTTGGGCAGTTCCTTGGTTTATGGCACTAACATGGGGATTTTGATACTAGCTATGGCTATTCGGCCATTTATTTTGCTTGATTTTTGGTCTTCTTTTAAATTTGGAATTTTCTTGCCTTGCCCAAGGCTTGTACTTTGCCACTTGGCATTTGGATTGGATTGTTGTGCTGGTTCTATTGTCGTGATGTGTGGAATAGGGTCATGGGATGCACCATGAAATGGTTGGACCTATGGACCCACTTCGTTGTATGGGGGTACACCCCAAGGAGTTACATATAACTAGCGGGTTGTTGAACCATGCGTTATTATGTCACTTGGGTTAGGAGTGTTCGAAATCTATGTGTCTTGGACCATAGGGTCAACCGGCCTCCTTGAGGGAGGCATAAGAGATTTGAGGGAGGCATAAGAGTTTGAGGGAGGCATAAGAGACTTGAGGGAGGCATAAGAGTTTGAGGGAGGCATAAGAGACTTGAGGGAGGCATAAGAGTTTGAGGGAGGCTTATGATATTTGTCTATATGGTTGATGTTTCAGGATATATGTTGAGTTATTGTGATGTTTGGTAGTGGTCTTTTGATGTATGTGTTACTCATGTCAGATGGATATGTGTTGTGATGTTGTGGGTATGTCATTGATTCCCTTGTGGACACTATGTACCTGTAGCATGGTGTGGTGTTATGTGAATTTTTTTCATTGATGCAAATTGAGGAAATGTCTGGTGGATTATAGTACTTTTTTGTTTGAGTATTTTATATGTCAGTCATAGATGTGTGACGTGTACTATGTTATGTGGACTGTGCCTAATCCATTCCGTATTTGAGTAACCTTTTGTGGTGTAATACAGTCTTGAAGTATATACTTGTGTGCTTGTGAATCTGTAGTGTCTTTTTGAACCTGATAGGGTGTTGTGTTAGTAGTTCATGTTGGGAACCCACAATAAGGAATAAACCAAAAATCTTCAACAATGGAATTTTAAAGAAATTAAACTAAGAATAATGTTAATGGAAAGAGACTAATGAAAATAATAAACCAGAAGGAACTGCCAATCTTCACAGAACCTTGAAAGTTAAAATTTCTACCAAATGTTCCTAAGGCTACCTTGTGACCGTACTTTAATCAACTAAAATTTTAAACCATAAAGTGCACTTTATCCATTACTGTTCTTGGTTACGAACCATTTCTTTTCCGTTGTGTTATGTCGCATCGAGGACGATGCTTTCCTAAGGGGAGGAGAATGTAATGCCCGTTGGGCATCGGCTTCCATTTCTGCTACCTACCCTCCACTGCCACCTTGGCCTCCTCCCAACCACCCAACCTGCCAACTATTATGACTGTCACGTTTTTCTACGTTGCGTGAGGGAGATGGGAGTCGGTGGAGGCATTTTTCTTCACCAGGATCTCCTTTTGATCCTTTCATTCAATGCTTTGGACGCAGTCTGAATTGACGTGATAGCTAGTGAAGAAGGCGTGTGAGGAGGTGTTTTCTTCTTGGTTCCTCTTGGACGCCTTCCTTCTTCCTTCCCTGGCCGTGTGAGGAGAATGGATGGAGTCATTTTTAGTTGTTTGTGTAGCTGCGTGAGCCCCTGGCATATACAGTGCCTGAAAACTCCATTGACGGCTGTTCCCGCTGGCGATTGGTTCTGTCCCGACTGCTCCATCACTACCAATGGGGACGGTGTCAATATTCTTGTGTCGGGGCTTCTGATGGGGATGAGAAGGCCAAGAAAAGGTAGGCTCTCATGGCGAGGGGTGAAAGGAAAGAGAGGGTACAGGAAGGAGATCGATGAAGGATAGAGGAATTAAAAAGAAACTCGGATGTAGTTGGATTAAAGGCAATAAAATGGTGCATGATTTTGTGTAGGTGACAGATCACACCCACAGGCATGTGAGATCTATGCAATGTTGGAGAAAATGTCTTGGGAGAGCTCTGGTCCCAATGCAGGATTCAAAACATTCTCTGTTAGAGTCCGAGAGAAGATTACCTGATTTCTTACACTTTGTCAATCTCAGGCATGTCAAGTTGGACTACCATTATTTGATTAGAAATGCTCTGTATGTCTTTTATGTCCCTCTTCTAATGGTGTTATTCGGTGCGAGAGGTTGGAACATTGAGGAGAAATAATTTATGGAGTTCTTGGGAGAAGCCCACCTTTGATGTTGTGAGCTTGCTCTCTGTATCCGCAGCACTTTGGTTGGATGCATTGCCTGCGTCTATTATATATGTAGTCCAAGAGCCATATATTTGGTGGAATTTTCCAGCTATAAGCCTTGATGAGTTCGGGGTTACCGAGACTATTTCTGTCTCATTCTAGAGATTCGAGGGCTTTTGATGATAACGGCACTGGAGTTCCAGGAGGAAGATTCTTGAGAGATCTGGCATAGGTGAGGACTCATACTTTCCAGAGCCATTTTGGCTTCTCCACCTAGGCTAACCATGAAAGAAGCCCGTGCAAAAGCAGAGATGGTGATGTTTGGTGCCTTGGATGAACTGTTTGAGAAAAGCAGAGTGAGGCCCAAGGATATTGGGATTCTTGTGGTGAACTGCAGCTTGTTTAATCCAACTCCATCTCTGTCTGCCATGATTATCAATCACTACAAGATGAGAGGCAATATTATGAGCTTCTTCAATGAGTCACTAAGTTGGCAGGCATAAAGGTTTCTGTTGGAATTATCACACCTTACAAGCTACAGCTGAAATGTTTACACCGAGAGTTTGATGTTGTCCCCAATCTGATGAAGGAAAAGGTTTATATATATATCATTACGGTAGATGCCATGCTTTTGCTCCAAAGTGGTAAAAGGGCTGCCTCTGCAGCCTTTAGACATGAAAGCATAAGCAGAAGTGAAGATTGCTTCTCTTCTGAAATCTGTACTTCTGAATCTGATGTTGTAACCCACTGTTTTCACTTTCTGTGGGCGGGGGTGTTGTGCCATATTATCTTGATAGTATTGCAATGGGTGCCTTTGGGGCTGGAGAGGGGTGTGTTTGTGTCTACTTCTGCAGGCTCTGTATAGTATGGATATGTTGAAATGGCTTTATAAACTTACAAGCAAATGCAAAGAGCAGGTGTAAAGCCAAACTCCACAACCTTTGATAGCATCTCCACGCCTATACCAAAGTGGGATTGTTTGAGCAGGGCATGGATGTTCTCCAATGCTTTTGAAAAAGAGATTTTTGTTGCTTGTTGTATCTGCTAGTGTCCTGGGTGCATAACTGTCTTAAGATGGATTTTTACTCCTGATCTGGATGCTCAACGAAGTGTTCGGATGGTTTGGGCAAAACTTGAAAGAAACGTGGTCTTTTGGACAGCAATGATTGTTGGTTGTGGACAAATTGGGTGGGTTGAGACACCTTGGAAACTTGGAAAATAATGGAGAGGGTACAAGGCTGTGTCAAATGCTTTGTTTTTGGGCGTTGGTAGATACTTATGCAAAGTGGAAGCAAGCATAAGACACCCAAACTGTTTGACAAAAATCCTCCTCAATTGCATGGTCTCGCGGATCGTGAATGTGGACCGCTTAGAACTGGTGCACCTGATTCCAGGGACCTACGGTTTTATCTTTGACCCATGCGGAGTCTGTACGACCTGTTGAAGCTGGAGAAACAGGCAAGATATTTCTACACTTTTCTACTGCTATTATATTTACAATTATTGCGAAATTGAACCACTTTTTCCTTGCATTGATATGTCAGTTGGATGTCATGATGGGAGATTTCCCCTTTCTGCTTGTTTCTTCTTGTTTTAGCTTTTATCGTTGACAGTATGTTGGTCGAAAGGATGTGTGTGCCCTCTCCTCTGAATGTTATGTTTCTCTTACTCGAATGATAGACCTTCGTCTGTTTGTTTATGTATTAATTCTTCTCGGCGATTGAGTTGCAAGTTATTATGTTGATCAAACTAGTATTTTCGATATCATGGAAGTAAGTTTACGATAACTATGAAACCCCCTCCCTAGCACCCAAGGTTGTCTCTGACGTTTTTTGCTAGCTCCTTCGCAAGTCCCTTTGATAACCCTTTTGGCATCAAGAAAGGAAGGTCGTAGGATTAGTGTGATCAATGCTTGGGCTAGCCAGCTTAGAGTTTTGGTATTAAAACTTGTAGAATGAAAAGGTTTGTGTGCAATGTGTTTTCCGTCTCGCGGGTGTAGACTCTTATATTATCTTTCATCTTGTTTCTTGGCTTTTAAGGCCATCCTCAGGAAGTACCTTGACCATCCCTGGCAACTTGAACCATAACTAGCCTTTCGGATCAACTAAGCTCGAGGTTTCTTTGTGCGAATCCAGTACCTCGTTGACACTGGAATAGTTTTGGTCTAATCCCCCTCTCGGAATTGTTGTTGATGGCGCTCTTCTATTTTTCCTAACTTGCATTATTTCTCCTTTGTAGTGTTAACGCTATTAATTAATATCGGCCGGTCTTTATGCACGTAATTACCTTGATATTTTGTGAGGGAAATTTCCTTAAATGTGATTAATCTTCTTCTTCAAAAAAAAAAACTCATCTTTCATTTGATAGTCTTATGGATTCATAGCGAAAGGTTTTGTTTTGATAATGTCACTTAGAAATTATGTTTGTATCCATGTGTGACGGTTGACTGTGTTTCCAAGGTTTGCCTTAAAATATTGTTGTTTTGGGAAATAGGTAATTTAGTTTAAATTAACCAAACATTAGAATTGTTGTAGAGGTTCGCAAATCTTTAGTGTTATAAAATTTGTTGATGACATTATTGTATACTCTGGTGTGACGGAACTCCCTTCTTCTCTCGCGTGTTTGCTACTAGCCTGTAAGACTTTGACCCTTCTTGGGTGATTGGAAAATCTTTGTAGTTAATGGTCAAAACTAATATACTTTGCTTTCACCTCGAAACTTATGTTGTGTGTATACTTTAATTGATTTCCGGTTTGAAACTCAATTATACATGGCCTTTTGTGTTAATTTCTGAAACCCGTGGTTCCCCTTTCTTGGGCCGATCAACTCTTGTTCTTTTAGAAATATATTATTTTAGTCTATGCGTTTGGTACCTTTGATAAATTTCTAGATGGTTGGTTTATATATCAAATCTCAATCTTGTAATTATTGTTAATTACTTACTTGATGGGAATTCTGTTCTTTGCTAGATTGTTTATTTTCTCCTTATAGGGCCAAGGGCCATTCTCATACGATTGTTACTTTCGTTGCTTTTACTCCTAACTGAAGTACAAGGTCTTCTCCTTCTTTGATTGGCATGATGAAGACTTTATTATAACTTGATATGTTGATAGTGTTTAGAGGTTTGAATCAATTCTTGTAATAAAGTGCTTCCTTTTCGTGGTATTGTTAGATAATAGTTATGGTGGTTTTGTGTAGCCTTATCTTGCTCGGTTCTCGTGAACTCGACTCAAGTAGAAAATTTGCTGCGAGATGGATTTTTCGGGTAGATGAGAGATAGATTTGTAGACTTTTTCATCAACCTCGGTCGAGAAGATCCTTTTCTCGAAACCTTTTTATGTTGTTCAACTATTGTTAACGTCCAGTGGAAAGTTTAAAAGAGGATTAATGTCTTAGTATAAAGTATTGTGGACTTTGTCATCTGAACTTTGGAAACCTTTTATTGTTTGAACATCATTGAAATTATAAGAAAATTTGGTTATTGTTGTTGAGTGACTTTGTTGGAGTATCGTATTTTTAGAATTGATGTAATCTTATTTTGTTCTTGTAAATGAGTGTTGCTTCAACCTTGACATGACTTAGTAATAAAGTGTCATAAGTAAACTAACATGGGATTGTTTAATACTTCTGGAAGTTAAATTAAAAGTTGTATTCAAATAAAGTAATGTAGGGGTCACCAACTTGAGAGCAAGAAATTCTTTAAGTAAACAAGGGCAAGACTATCATTGTAGGTAAACTTTATAACTTGATAACCCTAGCTCCTCTAGTGAACATTATTCCTTTTACGGTGAAATTTGTAAAATGACCCTAAGGTGAAATGAACTATTAGTTGTTTGAAGATGATAAGATTTAATAAGCCAGAGAAAACAAATTGGAGACCTCGCCATCTTTCTCACCGCCATTTGGAAAGTAAATTTTTACTCCTTGTTAATACTTTTAGCGAAGCCTAAGTAAAGTTGTTGATAATTTTGGTTAAGAGCCCTAGCTTCAATTAAATACTGGCAATAACTAATGAGGTCCTAAAGATGTTTCATCTCGACCTACTCCCTCTAACTCTTTTCCAAGGCACCTTGTATCTCTTCTCTTAAGTGTGTTGAACTTAAAACCATGTTGTCTTGTGGGAAAGAACGAATCTTAGTAGCGTTAGTGGTGAGCAGATGACCTTGTGGAATTTAAATACTCTTTTTTTTTCTTGATAAATGAATTAAGAAAATAAATGTCATAATAGAGAATATTTAAAGATAATTACTCAGTGTCAAAGGAAAAAACTTGGCTTGGCAAGTTAAATTATACGAATCATATCTTGAGCCTCTTTGAAAACGTAAGCTAAGAATTGCAAGATGTCCTTTTAAAATAAATAACCCTAAAAAATATCTCATTGTGGTTGGCCCTAACTGTAAGTGTGTTATGTGATTGGACTTCTATGTTGTCTTTTCAAAAGAAAAAAAAAATGTATTGTCCTGAATAGGTGTGAACGTTTCCGTGCTGCCCTTATGGCCATCCTTGTATCAAGTTGTTCACAGTGTTAATTGTATCCTTGGTGACGACTTGTTGCGTCATGTTATGTGTCAAGCAAGTCAAAAAAAAAAGTTATCCTGTATTTCACTGTGTTGTTCATGTGTGGTTTTTTTGGGTGGGTTCAAGATGCAACTCTACATGTCTTTCTCCAAACAAGAGAAATTTCTCCAATGATATCACCATCTTCATAAATCCAAGCACACAACAAAATGGGGGAGTAGGAAACACTCTCCACCCAACCAAAATATCCAATGAGGGAGAGAAGCCTTCTTCCTCATTGGCCCCCAAGCCCCAACAAGGAAGCAATGAGGGATATTTAGACAACCATGGCAACTAAAAAATGGTTTCCATGCACTCATTCAATCAAGACAAACAATGAGATTACACAATACAAAATTCTTTACAAAAAACCAACAAATATCATAACACAAAGGCTTCATGCTAAATCCATGGAGGAGAAAGGAACATGGGGGCTCTTTTTATGCGTCCCAAGGGATTGGGTGTCCACCTAAGAGCCTCCAAAACTCCATCACAATACATATCATGCTCTTACTCTTCCCTCCAGAAGATACACCACTCTTATGCCTCCCTCAAGATAAATACCCCACTCTTATGCCTCCCTCAAGAAAATAAAAAGATAAACACAAAACATATTTATAAAACTAGGTGGACATCACAACCCAACTCCATCCTCAAATAACTAGTAACATTTATCTTATGAATCCCTCAAGTTTTACCCCCATTTCCATATCTCCCAAAACCTAAGGATCAAATCTATTTCCCACATTCATAAGTAATACAAAAACCATCATCCACAAATATGAGTACAAAAATATATAACAAAATAATTACAAGAGTGAACATCTACCTTCCAAATGAAGAGGATCAAGCACAAACATGTTAGAAGCCCTCCAAAATCCTAACCAAGCACCATCCATTCCAAGCTAAAACACCATTCTCAAGAAAGCTCTCCCAAAATCCAAGCATTCTAAAAAAAAAAGAGTAACCCCAAATCTTCACACAAAATGAAATAAATAGAAAAGAGGGAGATGGAGATGATGTGGCTCCATGTAGGATGCCACATCATTTCTTCTCCATCCCACATCACCAAGGTCAAACCCATACCCCAAAGCATAATAAATTGGTGGTTGGGGAAAAGACCACCCTCTTACACACTCAACCCAACCCACACCCCTAAGGACAAAAATTAATTACCCATGTAAGAAAAGTGCAATGAATTGCCCTTTTCCTTCATTAAAACACAAAATAGGACCTAAAATAAGTCCCTCACATCATAGGCTAGGTGGGTGGGTCAATATAAGAGGTGTGGGACAAGCTTAACTTGTCCCACAAGTCACCAAAATGGCCTAGAAGGTCAAAATCCGAATTTCACTTAAGAGATAGAGTACAAACTACTCCAAAACAAATTAAATTCATTCTCATCCAACACACATTAAAGCTACCAACTCACATTTATTCCCCCCTTTTGTCACATCCTAATTAACACTAGTTAAACAATAATAATAAGGTGACTCCACATACTAATAAAATACAATACTCATAATTAATAAAAATCAACAAGAAAAAATCACAAACTTACCCAAGGTCACTATTGAGGTCATCCCCTAATGGGGACCTCTAAACAATCAACAACAATACACAACATATGAATACACAAGTTGCCATGGTGACCTATTGCCAATACCCCACATTCCTTCGTTGTTGGTATCCTATCCCTCGTAGTTTGTTATGCTATAATTTCTGTAAAATCCAACAATACTTTTCTAGCCTCATGGCCATATTAATGACGTCAAAATAATAAAACACATGCATGTATACATAAAAATTTACATCATTGAATATCATAATTAAACCAATGTTAGAATCAAGTAATTCACCAATTGTTTAATTTTCTAACATTTCGATTCTAACAATCCATCAATTTTCACTAAGATGACAACATCAAAAATCATCCAGAAATATCCATAATTCATGTCCAATACATCCATACAAAGTAGTAATGCTGATTAGAAAATCAAATACATATATAAGAATCAAGCATATAAATTTACCACAATAGTGACATCTTGTTACAAGTCTAACATGTTTGTATTGTCTATCTAATAAGTAAAACAAGTGTATCAATTTCCATCTAGAAATGTCTAATCTCTATTAGGATATCAAGGTCTAGGGATCTAATAAAGAGTGACTAGAACCAAAACAATACAAATAATAGTAATGACATAACAATCAGTCCGTAAGAAGGAAACTATTCTAGATCATCATCATCATATCCTTAAATTCCCATCAAGGTCCACTTTAAAATCATATAGTCAAAATAATAATCAAAACACAATAGTAATCATGATGTCCCACACATCTTACTAGTATGCTAAATAGAATAAAACATCAAGGTTTAAGATTATATTCATTTTGAAATTGATAACACGGTTGATTCAGTGTCAAAAAGAAGTGGGGATTACACTCGGACAAAAAATTTCAAACTACCTCCGGTGACCCACCTTCTTGCCTTGACTTGAAACATGGCCACGTGTAAAGATGGTGCACATTTGGGGACCACTTTTTCATTTTGTTTTTAAGTTATGCTGAAGAGACACATGGCTCCTCTGCATATTTTCTCTATTTCTTTGCGTTTTGGTTAATTCCTTTGTTCGGAGGGGCCATATGTCGAACCAAGACAAATGGAGGGCTGGCATGCATTTGTGACCTACTTCCCAATTCTACCATTTGAATTTGTGCGGTAGAGACACTTGGAACCCTTCACTGACTCTGCCCCACCTTGAATTTTAAAGTGTCGACCTTGTCCATTTTCAAACATGTGACATGTGAAAGCTTCGCACTTGCCTGGGAGATGTACTTTTAGATTTACCTTTGAAGATGCGTTGAAGAGACATATGGCGACTTCCATGAGTCTGCAATACTTAGCCAATTTGGGTTGATGCTTTTCTCGAACCTTGACTACGTGGTAGGATGGAAAATGTTTGATTCTCCACTCTTTGGATTTATCTTTTAAGTTATGACGAGTAAACACATGGAACCTTCCACTAACTTGAAGACTTTTCAATAGCTAGTGCAACTCTTGGTGGGCTCTAGACACATGGAGGCTTGGCGCTTATTTAGGGACTGTCTTTTGGGCTTGATCCTTGTAGATGCACCAATGATACACGTGGAATCCTTCACCGACACACCCTTATACTTATTCGATTTGGGCCCGCTTCCATGTGAATTCCATTGGACCACGACCTCGTGGAGAGTTGGTGCTAGTTCGACTCTCCGCCTTGGGCTCTTACTTTTGAAATTACGTCAAACTAACATGTGGTTATTTCTTCTCATTTTGAATTCTCAATGGCTTTGCTTTGTCCCTTTTTGGGAATAGAACACCTGGAAGCTTCGTACTTGTTTGATATTGGCCCTTGGCTTCGACCCTTGAAGGTGTGTTGTTGAGACCCTTGGATGCTTCCGCCATCTCTTCCATACTTACCCAATTTGTGCTCACTCTGAATCATTTTTGAAGCCTAAAGACTTTGAGCCTTTCCTGTTTCTCTCCGAGAGACCATCTACCCTCCTTGACGTTTTTTCCTTCTTGATCCTCTTATTTCTCCATTTCAAAGTCCACTTGCAACCTGATAGTTGGATTCAAAATGTGGGCTCGTACGATGGAACCGACCTTTAGATTTCTTTTTGTGCAGGGTCAGGTTGTTTTAATTTTTTCGGGGGGAAAAATTTGGATAATAGTTCCTTCATAGAAATCCCAGCTCTTTTCAAATTCAAAGTCTGAAAAGCAGAGAGGTTTTGGAAATTTTTATTCCTTTCCACTCGGATGAGAATGTAGATCATAATGGGGGGGACGGTTGGAAGCTTATAAACAATAAAAGGAAAGGAAAAACTTTTAATTCGCCGCTCATGATGAGCCTAAGATCTCATATAGGGAAAGACCATGGTATTTAGGGCCCCTTCGGTAGTGGGCCATGTAACTTTGAGTGTTCTACTTTGAGGTGTCCCTTACTCTCTTTCGTGATTTCTGGTTTTGGGTTTTGGCTTGTCTAGTTGTTTCTCCTTGGGCCCGTGGGGCCTTGTTCCTTGATGTTTCTCTTTTGTGCCTTGATGCTTATCTTTCGGTTGTACAGGGTTCTTGATCCCTTCAAAATAGGATTTTTCCCAATCTAATAAAAAATTTAAAATTTCTATCAATTTCACTTCTCGGTATGTATCCTTAGTTGTCTATTGATTTTGGTTTTATCATTTTATAATTTACGTATATAATTTTATCTAATAGGTGAGCTCTTATAGATGAAACTAAATTGGGATATATCAGATATTATACTAGAATTTGATGCTAATGTTATTGTTAACATTCTTATAGCTCAACAACAATATACATCCAATAATTGGGTTATCGCCAAAATTTAAGATAATATTAAGATTATAGCGAGATAATTCAATACAATGATATATAAACAGTGCCTAAAGATCTAGAAAATGTGGTAAATACTTTACCAAATTGGGCTTTGGATGATAATAATCTGATCAACTTTGGCCCTTTATCTTTGACATATTGAAAATATCCTTCACTTACAATCTATGGATGGATAAATTACGAGATATTCTCTTTCTCTTTTCTAATATGTTATCGCAATTCAAAGATATTTATTGGCATATGAGTATACTATCTTGGCATTTTAATTTGAATATTATATTTCTATTAATATAATTCTCTTGTTTTTATTAAAAAATAGAGTATTTTTTTTTGTTCTATTATGGCCCTTGCTTCTTGGAGAAATGTATCTTTTTGTGAATTTAAAAATCCGTCCTCCCTTTTATATGATGTTATTTACCGTTTGCAAGGACTAAGGACCCACCCTACTAATTTCATGAAAATGAACAAGCATATTGTTAAAATAATTTTTTTAAACACTCTTTCCCTCTTCCACACAAGGAACCTCCTAGTAGTGATCTATTAGTTATACCTAGTCTTATACAAACACATGATATACACTCTAATTATGATTATAATTGTCATAGTTATTTCACAACTATTTAAATTTTTCTTAGATATGATGCTTATACTCTTGAGTCCTCATTTTCTTATGAAAAATACTCAAAACTAGAAATACCACTCATTGGAGATAAATCTTGATTATCATCCTTTTTATTATCCTTATAGTGTTGGTGATAAGGTTAGGAAATATTAAGCTTGATCCTTATGTCATGCTATTATGTTTCATAAATCTAATTTGTATGCACTTCCTATTGAAATAGAACCTATTCAATTTGTTTACGAATACTATATTGGTTACTTATGCTCCCTTCTAAATTTCCTTATCCTACTATTCTTCAAAGATCTAAAACTAAAAATTTACTTCATAATTATGACATAGATAAAGAAATTTTATGTGAATATTATAATACCTTGCATATGTGGTGATTTATTCATTGATCATGTCAATTCACTTAATCATTATGATCCTAGTATTTTTAATGTTTCTATCAATGAATATGTTCACAATTTTATTTGTACTCTGTTGATTTTTATGTTCAAAATATGTTTCTATTCATAGTAATAATTTTGTCCATATTGATTATTCTATTAAAAAAATGTTTCTCTTTGTGAAAATTATAATACATTATTACTTTTGTCTAGTTTCTCATTAGTCATCATAGAAATTATATTTCTATTTTTTTAGGCATATGATAAATTATGATGTTGAAAATGCTAATATAACTTCTAAATTGATGTTTTATGATAATTGTAGTAGTGGGGGATAGAACTTGGGTTGTGAAGCTATTTAGGGAGGCCAACCTTAAACCTTCCAAGCTCACTCCTTCCGGAAGGAAATAGAACCACAACTGAATATTCCGAAGTTCATTATTGATAGAGTCAAGGAAAGATTTAGATTTTCAATCATAGGAAGTTTTCTTGGATTGTGACCAAACATTAATTACGTGAGAGAGTGGAGTAGATGAAAATGATGCTAAAAATATGAAGTGTGGGCATTGGCAAGGAAGGTTTCCTCTATTTCTTCCATAATGAATTAGATATGTAAAAAGTGTTAGAAGAGGGTCCATGGTTTTATGGAAATGTTGCATTTAATTTCCACCCATGGGATCTTGGAATGCCACATGATTTTAGCTTTCATTCCCTTCCATTTTGGATCCTCCTCTTGGACCTTCTGTTTGTGCTCAATTTGGTCTCGCCCGTTTGTACTTAAAATTCTTCAATTTGTGGGATTTTTCACCTTCTCTATCTCCATGTATTGATGTATAACAAATTTTTCCTCCATTTTGTTTCCCGAGATCAGTCCCTTCCTTGGTTGAGGATCAATTAAAAGTGCAGAATTTATTTTTTCGTTCCTCTGTCCATGAGAAATATTTGTAACTTGGGCATAAAACTCGGTTTTCCCTTTGTTCCATTTTCCATAGTCACATTTTGTTGTCCCTTTCATATTTTTATGAAATATATGTGGAAACGTGATTGGATGCAGCTCGGAGGATCATATTTGGGCCTTATAAAATTTATAATTTCTCTTTCCTTGAAGAAGGATTCGTTTCAGGTGCAAATGGTGATTTTCCCGCATTTTATAGTTTGACGGTGTATTTTTCTTGGTGAAATTCATATCTTAGCATCTAGGGAAATGTGTCTCTTTCTTGTTGAATGCAGCTTAGTGCAACACTTTAAAACTCTAAGGCCCATTCTAAACTCAAAAATGTCCATGTGGAGGGCCAACGCTCATTTGAAAATTTTCTTTTGGTTTGGCCTTGGAGTTGTTCCGCGGGAACACGTGGAGGTTTCCGCTACCTTTCTTAGACTTAGAAAACAAATTATGTGGCTAGTACGGTTTGGCGAGCATGCACCATGGCGGGTAAGTGCTCATTTCGGGATCCGCCTTAGGGTGCCCCCTTAACAATTACAAGCAACAGAAGACATGTGGAGGCTTCCGTCTCGCTCAACTCTATACTTAAAATTTTTAAAGCAATTTTGAAAGGCACAGGGACATGTGGAGAGACCACACCTATTTGGGGACCGGACCCTTATTCTTATTTTGAAGAAATGCTAGGAGTAACCTAGAGGCTTCCGCTCACTCTACCCTTTGATTGGACTTTTGAATGGCCAAAGAAAAATGTCTCGGACCCTAGAAACATGGCACCTTCTACCGATCCTTCAAATTTGTTAAAATAACTCTTCCAAACTAATACATGTGGTTAGCACGCACTTATTTGAGGTTTCTTCTTTTGGGAGCATCTAAAATTTTTCCATTAAGACATGTGGATGCTTCTGCTAGCTCCTTTCTTGTTGAGACTTTTTAGAGATTAAAAGGAATTTTCTTTGGCCTAGGGCACGTGCAAGGCTCGTTCTTGTTTGGAAACTTTCCCTATACTTCTCCTTTACATTTTCACCAAGGAAACACATGGACATATATGATATAAAGTATAAAAGGGGTAGAATCAACGGTTGATGTGTATCACATCTATTTTTCCACAATTTTTGCTCCAAGACTCCTTGAGATGTAAATATACCTTGTTTTTCATCATTTTTGATGAAATTCCTTCTCGTGTGTGTCTCGTAAAGTGCCATTCAATGGATTCAAAAGTTAATTTTTGAGTCCAAGGATTGTTAAGATCAATATTTTGAAGTTGTAATTTCTCGAGTCACTTGCAAAATGGGAATTACCGAGAGAAGCTAGATGCGGGATAGAGTTGTAGAGGAAAGAAAGGGAAAGCGATGAAAGTTACAGCCGTAAAAGATGAAAAAGGTGTTGCCTCAAGAGCAAAAGGATTACCTATCAAATTCAGCCATGCACAACCTCTGGAAAATGATTAAAAAAGGGATTTATTGCATGATAGAATCGGAATGATTAGAAGGATTTCCAAAATTTATTACATGACATCCTAGTCATTAGTCGAGGGCCTAAGAAATGTGATGAATTCACAAATGGTTCACCTAGCATCTTTCACATGCAAATTTGTTAAATGTCACTTTTTGAAGCAAATTGGTAACAAGGAAAATTCCCTTGAATATTTCTCTCTTTTGGGGAAAATTGACTGAGTAAAATGTATAAATACAATGAGAATACTCTTGTAAATTGTCGGGGTTGAATTCTTAAGAGAGAGAATTTGAGAAAGTCATCTTCATGAGATAACAAGTTGAGATAGCATGTTATTTTATTACGTGTTAGATTTTCTATCATGTCAAGTTGGTTTCAGATGTATCACCATTGATGAGCACCGATATTTCTCTAAAAGCTTTCCTATGTTGATGAATCTAAGAAATTATGAAATTAATTTGTGTTCATCTCTAGCAATTTTTGTCTTCTTTGTTTGAAATGTCTCAGTAAACGGTTTATTTTGTTCCTATTACAATATTACATTTAAATATTTGTGAAATCACACAGGATCTCATCCCTGTGATAGTTTAGTAGTATTTGTAATTTAATTTCAAGAAGATTCTTCATCTTGTGATGAAATAAAAAAATTTAAAAGCAATTCACTATCATTTGTTGATAAAGATTACTTGTAAATATTTGGGTGTACCTTGGGTGTGATTGATCGAGATTTTGGTGTTTAATTAAGTCTATTAACTCGAGACTTCATGTTAAAGTCTAAAATATTGCGTGAAAACGTGTTGATCTGGGCCTCCATCGAAGCACACCTTATTGTTGAAGGAACGCGTTTTAACTATTACGAAGCTTTCTATTATTGAGTTGATAATTTTTGCAAATTCCCTCAAAGATTTAGTATAATCAACTTTATCCTACTTAATATCCCATAAAAATCATTTAAAAACCATGAATCCATCTTGAACTACCCTTGTTTTCCTATATATCAACAAAGGAACAAAATCTACTTATTAAAACATGCAAAAAAATCAGGATTTCTTAATGTCTTCATAACCTTAGCCTTGTGTTGAAATATTTTATAAGTGATAACTCTTAGGAGTTAAATTATGGAGTATTGACCTTATTTTCCCAATGTTTTCTTCATAATTTTTTTGCAAAAGAATGATATCTCCATCTCATTCATGAAAAAAAGGTTACACTAAGGGTTCTCTCACCCTGGTTGAAGAGACATAACCTAAAGTAGTGAGGACAGGCTAAATCCTCTTGAAGGTGATATCCATCTCTCCAAAAATCTGAGTGACAAAGGGTGAGTTAGATCCCACACCCAGCTAGAAAAAGACACACACTATGACCTATCTGTCTCTAATCTCTATGTCCAATGTGTTGCTTCTTGGCTTTAAAAGGAGAACATATTTTGATACCAACACCAAGGGTGTTGTTTCGAGGATTATTTAATGTTGTTAGGAAATAATTTTTGATTTTCTTCCCATTCATATCCATTTGGCCCATCAACAACACTAGTGGCACCGTTGCGGGGGATTATTTAGAGCTTCCGGGATAGATTTGTTGATTTATTTCCAGTTCATATCCATTTTTCCCATCAACAACACTTGTGGTGCCGTTCTTGGGGATTATTTAGCATTTTCAAGTAAGATTTGTTGATTTTCTTCCCATTCATATTGATTTGGCCCGTCAACAACACTCGTGGTACCATTTTCGGGGACTCTTTGAAGTATTTGAACAAAGGTGTACACGTACAAACCATGGTAATGCTTTTTATAGATTTTAAAGTGCAAATACATTGTTGAAACATCATTATCTGTTCAGATCTGTAAGAATTGTTCAAATTTGTGAGTTCTGAGTGTAATATTTCCATCTTATACAATTATTGCACTAAGATTTGTATCATCATTGATAAATTTTGGTAAAAGAAGAGCATATCTTGTAAGCTTTACATGAATATGGTATTAAAAGACATTTGATAGGTATTTCATAGTGTATTTTCATAAACTAAGGTGAAAATACTTAGTGGTGACTCCGTGTTGTTTAAATTATTTATAAATACTATGGTCTTAACATATATCAAGTAATATTTGTCATCAATATCTGCAAAGTTTGGAAGGAAGAAGATATTTATTTTCTAAGGACCCTAGTGGAAGGTTGTTTCAAGTCTTTGGGAAAGTCTAATTCGGGAGGAATAATTTGGAAGGTTGTTGAAGATCAAACATCAAGAAATGATATCTCCATTGGTGAAATTGATCATTTTGTGATTGAAGATTGATGTACTTCCTTAAGTGCTTCAATCGGGTATTCTCTTTGTTGAACTAAATTCTCCATCTGGTGAGGATCCTTATTTTGTATTTGAAACATTTTACTCTCAATCACCCTAGATATTTTCCAAATCAAATAGATTTTTGAAGAAAAAAATCCATTACAGGGCATTCATTATAAAAATTGTATCCCTATACCACATAGACCCCTCACTCCTCATCATTTTATTTCTCCTGTAAGATCACATCTTGAGAATAATATGACTCACCTCTAGTCAAACCTCCATTTGTTGTTAATAATTTTGGTCCCATAAGTTTTAGAGGTGTGGCTAGCTATCCAAATGCTATGTCACAAGATTTAAGAAATAAATTTCCTAAGTTTCAAGGAAATAATGCAATCACCGGTGATCAACACTTGAAGCTCTTTGTTAATATGATGAAGGACCTAGAAATAGAATTTGAGGATGTATACATTAAATTTTTCATCCATACTCTAGAAAAAGATGCAAGGGATTGGTATAAATCTCTACTAGATAATTCCATTGACTCTTGGATAGAGATGAAGAATGCTTTTAGAATGCATTATGGTGATAAAATAGACCCTAGGTTTCTTTTATCAGAGTTTGAAAATATAAAAATAATCCTAATGAATCAGTGCATGATTTCAATACTAGATTTAAAAAAACATTGAGAAGACTACCTATTAATTTGAGGCCATGTGATGAATCATGTCTGATAATGTATTCAGATGAATTTAATAATAAAGTTGCTTACTATTTGAGGGATAAGAACCCTAAGACTTTGAGGTAGGACTTTTCCATGGCTTTGCAAATTGAGAACAACATTAAAGTAGTTGGAAAACCTCCTAAGAGGGAGGGCATTAAAATGATAAACCCTGAGAAGCCTCAATCAAGTAAGACTACGAGATATTGAGGAAGTCAGTAAAGACTTTGGTCGGGGCATTCAAAGAAATCTCTTACAAACTAGCCAAGGCAGAGAAGGGGTTGGACAAGTTTCTCAATGTCAACATAGGAAACAAGGAAAAGAAAATTTTGTAAATAATCCTATAAATGATCAAAGATCTAGTGATAGAGGTAAAAACCCATGGGAGCTAGACAAGCCTAAGCTAGGGAAAATACGGTAGTTCGTGATCCTCTAAATGCCGAGTTTCTATTGTTGAATAGATAAATAAAATGGATTGGTGTGAAAAAAAATTCTTGGCCCACCCTCCATGTGAAGTAGATTATAAAGTTTAAGAAGGTGATGATGATGACCACACTGATGATGCATGCATGCATGGTGGATAGCTCTACAAGCTCACAAAAAGGAGAAACTTCAACTGAAGTGATAAGTGAAAGAACTGCTACAATTTTTTGGGATTACATTCACTAGGTACCTCTTCTTCCTCCCTTTAATGATTTAGAAATAGATATGGTACAATAATTTGAACTTCCTAATAATGATTTTGAGTACCTAAGAGCTCTAATTATTAAGAAGTATGATGGAGGAATCCCATCGAAGAGGATAAACAATTGTTAATGAATGCTATTATTTCCCGGAAAAAGAGTATAACACAAAACTTAAGGGTGTCAAAGGTGTAAGGCCTTAGGAAAAACCAAAGACTACAATTCTCACCAAAGTCCCAAAAGAGGCTCCAATAAAGGATGCATCTGGAAAAGGCCTTATTTTCTCAAGTAGAATTGGTGTTCCCACCCATGCCCAAACTGTGAAAAATCGCGTGTCATCTATGAGTTTTTCAATCTTTCTCCAAATGTTTCTTTTCCCAAATACATTCCTTATGACATTTCCCAAGTCTTGAATCAGATCAAGATTTCTATCCCAATTGTTGAACTACTTAGGATTCTTGAGCACAAGAAGATGGATTTTTAGTATTTGGGATTGGAAGAAGATAGGAGTGCCCAAGGTAGAAACATAAATAATGTAAACGTCCTTCTCCAACCATTGTAGACCTAGAAAAACCACCAGCATTAGAGGAGATAGGTGAACCACCTGAAGTTTACTTGGGAACATATTTGGTTGAGTCTAAATTAAATGTTGATCCATTTTTACAACACTAATTATTAAGGACATACTTGCTACACAATTGTATATTTGATTCCAAAGCATCATGTAATGTTGTGCCTCTAGAAGTCATGAATGAATTAAAAATTAAGTGAAAACATATTACGGAAAGAGTAATGCAAAGGATTCTAGAGAGGTGTTAGTTGTAGGGTGTGTAAAATGTTTGGTGGTACAACTTGTATCTTATCCGTAAGAACTTGAAAATTGATGTTTTCATTTTTCATTTCCTTGCCAAATGGGGCATGTTGTTATCAAGAAAGTGGGTTGTAAGTTTTGGTAGAAGTGTTCGATGGGTACGTCTTTTTCCACCATTCCAATTGAAGGAAGCCTTGTAAAGTTGTATGGAGAGAAAAGATGTTGCACCTCATTAAAGATCCCAATAATGCTTATTATGAAGTGTTGTATGATGATATAGATGCCGATAAATTTTTGGGGTTTTTTGATGGTAAAGAGCATAAGATTGATCAATGTAAATGTCTTGAACAAGTAGGTTTACCTAGGACCT
Source organism: Taxus wallichiana var. yunnanensis (assembly GCA_018340775.1). Classification (NCBI taxonomy): domain Eukaryota; kingdom Viridiplantae; phylum Streptophyta; class Pinopsida; order Cupressales; family Taxaceae; genus Taxus; species Taxus wallichiana. The sequence continues at coordinate 273,470,756 of CM031241.1, forward strand.
TGTTATTTCATGGAGCCTGTTCCAAATTTGGAAATGGTGCTGACATTGTTCTGATTTCTCCAAGCCATGAAGAGTTTGATTTTTTTTTCAAACTCAACATTGATGAATGTGACGAATTGTTATTAGGCTTGAGAATTTCATGGAAATATGGTATAAAGGATATCATTGTCAAAGGGGATTCAGAAATGATTATCAAGAAAATTAGAAAACTGTATGCTACTAAAAATCAGAGAATGAAACAATACAATCATGTAGTATCTGAATTGATTGAAATGTTTGACTATTTTAATATTGTGCACCAGGATAGAAAGTTTAATGTTGTTGCAGACAAGTTAGTAATGCTAGGATTTAGATTTGGGACTTGTACAGTGTCTCCATTTTGTGAGTATGATGTTGAAATACTAACAAGGCCATATGTCCCTAATAGCATTAAAAATTGGCAATTGTTTGATGATGATGCCCAGGTGAAATGGTTTCTACAAAACCAAGGTGATTTTTCTGACCAAAATATATATTGGGAACCAATCGTGTGTGTTGTTGCTAAAGGAAAGGAAACTTTATTCGCAAAGACATCATCCATTGAAGACAAACATGATTCCCAGAGGGTTTTTGGAACTTGAATCAAACTTTGATAATGTCAATTGCATTATGAAAATAAATATGTCGGTCTCAAGGGATGTGGAACAACACAATTTGGGTACAAAGGAAAAACCATGTAAAATCTGGTTAGGAAGCAATCTCAGCAAGGAAGAGAAGCAATCCTATGTTCAATTGCTAAAGAAATATCAAGACTGCCTAGCTTGGTCTTACTCTAAGTTGAAGGAATACAAGGAATATTTGTTCCAACATGAAATTCCTCTTGAATCTAATGCCAAGCCTTTCAGGAAAAAACAAAGGCCCATCAATCCACTCCTTTCTTTGAAGATGCAAGAAGAACTGAAGAAGTTAAGGGATGGAGGGATCATTCATCCCACAAGGTACTCATCTTGGGTTGCAAACTTAGTACCTATCAGAAAAAAGAATGGTGATATAAGGTTGTGCGTAGACTTCAAGAACTTGAATAAAGCATCATTAAAAGATAATTACCCTCTTCCAAATATGGAGAATATGCTAAGATTGCTAACTAGTTCTGAATTGCTATCTACTCGGATGGTTTCTATAGATATAATCAAGTTGTTGTGAATGAGTCAGAAAGAAAAAATACTGGTTTTACCAGTCCTTGGGGAACTTATGTCTATGTCCGGATTCCTTTTGGCTTAATGAATGTTGGAACAACTTTACAAAGATAAATGGATGTAGCATTTTCTTGTTATATCAATGATTTCATTGTTGTTTATCAAGATGATGTAATTGTGTTATCCGAGAAAAGTAATCGATCACTTGCAACACTTAGATATAATGTTTTTAAGGTGTCGAGTATGTCATATCATTGAATCCCAAGAAGTTCCACTTTGGAGTGTAAAAGAAAAACTTCTTGGTCACATTGTAGACAAAGGAAGGGGTCTTGATTGATCTTGAGAGAGTGGAAGCCATCAACAATGTTCCAATTCCAAGAACTATAAAGGGAGTTCAATCCTTCTTTGGACAAATAAACTTTCTTAGAATATTTGTGTCTAACTTTACTTAGGTGACCATCCCCATTACTAGCATGCTGAAGAAGGACCAAGTTATCAAATGGGAAGAAGCTTCCATTCAAGATTTCAATGGGATTAAGAAAGCATTAAAGAATTCCCCTATTTTGGAAGCTCCAAATTACAAAAATCATTTTCAAGTGTTTTCTTTTGCTTCAGAAAACACCATTGCATCTATCTTATTGCGAGAGGATGATGAAGGTCTTTGGGAGAATAATTTCCTTTTTCAATAAGGCATTGCAAGGAGTTTATTTGAAGTATACCATCATGGAGAATAAAAAAATTGCCTTGGTGAAAGAAACAAAGGTTTTCAGACCCTACATCTTGAGCTCTAAATTTGTTGCTTATGTTCCCCACACCATGGTGAAAGACATCTTATTAGAGATGGAGGTCTCAAGAAAATATGCAGATGGGTGAACAAGTTATAGGAGTATGACATGGATATCCAAACCATGAAATTGGTAAGAGGTTTGGGCCTAGCTAAGCTTATGGCTGAGAGAAACTTGCAAACTATTGAGGTGAATGAAGTAGAAGGAGAAAGGGTGGATGTCCTTGAAAATTTGGTAAGCTATATATGGTACAAGGATATAATCTTATATCTCAGAATTTATGTTGCCCTCAAAATTTTAGTGAAAATCATAAAAGAACTCTTAAGTTAGCCTCTCTAAAATATGTCATTACTGATTTTGGGTTAGCTTTGAAGAACCTGGAGGAAGTGATCTTAAGATGAATTTCTAAGGATGAAGCCCCAAAGATAATTGCTGATCTCCATGGAGGATTTTGAGGGGGACATTTTGCTAGAAGGGTTACATCACATAAAATATTGAGGGCTGGTTACTAGTGGCCAACTCTCTTCAAAGATATAACTCTATTGGTTAGGAAATGTGAAAGTTGCTAGCATTTTTTGGAAGAATAAAAGCTTGAGGCTCCTTCCTTTACAACATGTGTTAGTTGAAGCCCCATATAAGCAATTGGGAATGGATTTCATTCGAATTTTTTTATCCTTCTAGTGTTGGTCATAAATGGATTCTTGTAGTTGCACCGATTATTTCCCGAAGTGGGTGGAAGAAATCCCCACCAAGAGAGTAACACACCAAGATATCATGGACTTTGTGTTGAATCAAATCATATGTAGATTTGGGAGCGCCAGATTAAAATTGTTGCTGATAATGCCATGATTTTCGAGCCAAACCTTTGGTGGCAATGTGTAAAAGTATGGAATCAATTTGACATATACTTCTAATTACAATCCCCAAGGAAATTGACAAGTTACCTCCAATAATAAAAACTTGTTAAAGATCATTAGAAGAACCTTGGAGTTGAACAAAAAGAAGTGGGGTGAGAAACTGAAGTTTGTTGTTTGGGCTGACATAATCACTGTCAAAAAGTTACTTGGTAAAAGCCCAATTGAGTTGGTATATGGAAATCAAGCTTTTCTTCCCCTTCATTTGCAGTTGTCTTCATTTAAGCTTGTTCAACAAATTGAAGATCGGGAAGTTACCCCATATGTTGCTTGAATAAATCAAATCATTGAGGTAGATGAAGAAAGAAGGGCATCCCATCCAAGGCATGTAAAGTTCGAGAAAACTTGAAGAAGTTATTTGATAAGAAGGTGACTCCAAGAGCTTTCGGTATTGGGGATCTTGTGTTATTATGGGATAGCGAGCATGAAGATAAGGGATAACATGGTAAATTTGATGCATTGTGGATGGGCCCTTATTCAATTGATATTCAAATTGGTGAAAATACCTTATTCCTAAAAGAATTAGATGGGGAACTGCTTGAGTTGCCTATTAATGGCAGGCATTTGAAACATTTCCTTGATTGATTTCTCAGAATCAAGGTATACTCCATTGTATAGTGTATAGTTCTTTGTTTTCGTTACGATTTTGTTTTTTTGTTCATTTTGGTACTTAATGACATGGTTTATCTAATTTTTGGTTCATTTTTGGGAGGATGGTTATGGTTCCTCTGTTCTACAACATTATACTTTGACTCTATTACCCAATGGTCTGCTTTTTGGCTTTTTTTTTTTTGGAACTCACACGGAGTTCCCATCCCTGAGTCGGAGCCAATGTTGGTGCTTGATTTGGTCTCGCCCCATTTGTCCTTAAATTTCTTCGGTTTGTGGGCTTTTTCATTTTCTCTATCTCCTCGTATTAATGTGTAAAAAACTCTGTCCTCCATTTGGTTGCCATGATTAGTCCCTTCTTTGGTCGAGGATCACTTAAAAGTGTAGAATTTGTTTTTTCGTTCCTCTTTTCCCATGACAAAGATTTGTAACTTCAGCGTAAAACTTAGGTTTTCCCTTCCTTCCATTTTCCACAGTCACGTTTTGTTGTCCTTGTCATTTTTGTCCCAAATATCTATGGAAACATGATTGGATGAAATTCGAGAGGATCATATTTGGGCCTTATAAAATTTGTAATTTCTATTTCCTTGAAGAAGGATTCATTTCTAGGCATAAATGGTGATTTTCCTACATTTTACGGTTTAACAGTGTATTTTTCTTAGTCAAATTCATATCTCAAAGCATCTAGGTAAACATGGATCTTTCTTGTTGAATGTAACTTGACGGGGCACATTGAAACTCTAAGCCCCGTTTTAGACTTGAAACTTGTCCACGTGGAGGGACGACATTCATTCGAAAATTTACTTTTAGTTTGGCTTGGGAGTTACGCCCGGGGGACGGTGAAGGTTTTCGCTCCCTTGCCCAAAATTAGACAATTTTTATGAAGCCGATCTTGTTTTGGAAAACCATGGCCACCTAGAGGGTAGGCACTCATTTGAGGATCTTCCTTAGGGTCCCACCTTAAAAATTGTAAAGGGAGACATCTGGAGGCTTCCATTGGCTCCGCTCTATACTTAAACTTTTCAAAGCAATTTTTAAAGGCACGGAAAATGTGGAGATACCACACCTATTTGGGGACTAGAACCTAAGTTTTATTTTGAAGAAGCGTCGGGAGGACACTTGGAGGATTTCGCTCACTCTTGTCCTTTGCTTGGAATTTTCAACGGCCAAAGAAAAATGTGTCGATCCTCAGACACATGATGCCTTCCACTTATCCTTCAACTTTTTAAAAAAACCCCGTCGATTGAGACACGTGGTGAGCTTGCACTTGTTTGTGGTCTTTAGTTTTGGGGACTGTCTAAAAATATGCCGAGAAGACACGTGGAGGATTCCGTTGGCTCCTATTTTGCTAAGAAATTTTTTGATCCATAGGTCCTCACCGGAAACACCAATCAAATATCTTCTCGAAATAAGTTGCAGTCATTTTCAAAGTGTGAAGAAAAATTATACGATTCTCATCGATATCTCATTTGCGGAATCGAGTTCATTTGTAAAAGTTATAGCTCGCTGAAATTTTTGAGCAATTGGAATTTTTTTGATTTTTCGCAGTTGGATGTGTGCATGCTCACCAAGTGTTTCAATCATATTAAGACATGTGGAAAATTTGTGTGAAGGACTAAAAGTGGTTTTGGAATGTCATTCTTGGACACTTTTTCGTGGACAAATGGACCCGCTATTTATCGACCGGGGGCCCTCAGCCCGGTTCGACACACTTGATTATGGAGGGGTGTCTTGGCATCCTTCTCATATTATCATTATACCACTTGTGTATATATATGCCTGTAATTGCATTTTTACTATGCATGTGGGACTAAGTGATATGCCATTTAAACTATGCAATTAAATAATAGATATTAATTGCAAGCATTTTTCATATACCACACATTAAATCCCAAGTCAAGCACATATCTTGAAAATATATGTTAAATTCCAGCTATAAACATACCACATATCCACATTTTAATGCCACAACATACCAAAAGTGCCCTTTTATGCACCCAAATAGGTTTGAATTGTCAATGGATTTTATACCACCCACATGTGTGTGAAATAAGCCATATAAAGTGCCTAAACTCACCCTCCACTTTCAAATGTGGGATAAATCCCATGATATGCACCTAGGGAAGTGGAGGTAGGGGGATTCAAACCGCTAACCTCCCATGCAAAATAATAGGTGCCTAACCATTGAGCTAGCCGCTTGGACACATTTTAAAAGGAGCTTTGTTGTATTTGAACTAGCATTCAAGACTATGCAAATTATTGTTTTTCTCATAACTTGAGATAGGGATGGAATTTTGAGATGAAGTAAAAAGTGACTCCTATTATTTTTGGTAGAGGAATATGATAGAAGACTATATTATTGTATAAATATTTGTAAAGAAATATTTTCAAGATTCTAATAGATCGGTTGCATTCAATCGGACCCGAAGTAGGCCACAAGTGTCGAACTCCATTATCAATTCTTGTGTCAAATTACTAGTGATTCATCTCTTTATTTATTTTTTTTTACATAGTAATTTCAGTTTGAATTATTTTATTAAAAATACAAAAGGATATAATAGTCAATTTTTATATCAAAAATCAATACAAAGAAAAGTTAAGTGTGTGGACAATTACTAGTTAAAATTGATTTTTAGATCACTGGTATCAGAGCTGGTTTTGACTGATTTTTTGTTCAGATTAACTATTTTTGGATTGCAAGTTGTGTGTTGGATGTTAACAAGGTCTCGATCTAAGAAGGGTGAAGGATATTTAGTTGAAGGAGATCCTAAAATTGGTACCAAACGATCTCGAAGTCCTACAATGGTGGATTGAGAGGAAGAAAACTTTCGTCAATCATTCCTATAGATGAAGGAAATGGTGGAAGAAATTTACCAAGATAGACAAAGGGAAAAGGGAACTAGAGAAGGTAAGAAAGAAGAAATCTCTAGTTTTGATAATCCTAAAAGAGACCCTTTGAAATTTGATTTTCCTTCATTAAAGTTAGATATCAAGTTTGAATTGCCTATGTATACTTGGAGAGATAAATGCGAGAGAAGGTGGATAAGCTGGTTCAAGTAGATAGAAGTATATTACAGGGTTCAGAGAATTGTTGATGATGAGGTAAATATTCATTTGGAAACTCTTTGGATGGGTGGCAAAGCACTCATTTGCTGGGAGAGTAAGCTTCAGAAAGTGGAAGAAATTAAAGGTATAGAAATCACTTCTTGGTCTTAATTTGTTTCAAATCTTAGGCAACAATTTTATCCTCTTGGTTATAAACAACAAGATATGATGGATTGGAAAACATTAAGACAAACTAAGGGACAATGTGTTCAAGAATACACACAAGAATTTAGGAAGAGGGCTCTAATTCTTGGAATTTCCCTAAACATAGAAGAAACACTGCTTAAATATATTGGTGGATTGCATAGTTATCTAAGGCATATTATAATTGTTTTAGGTCCTACTAATATTGATGTAGTATGTGTTCAAGCAACCCATTTGGAAGCACGAGGGAAAATGAAAAAGGTGTCCTCTTTATCTTCTTTTAAAAAAAAGAACAATCAATCTGAAGGAAAAGGTTTGATAGAACAAGGAAAAGGAAAGGGTAAGAATAAGAAAAAGTCTACTGTTAAGAAGGAAGATGAAAAACCATTTTGTAATCATTATAAAAAGAACCATGATGAGTCTAAATATTGGAATTTACATCCTGAATTGAAACCTAAATGGATGGTTAAGAAAGGAAAGGAAAATAAAACAAACACTACAGATTCATGATCTTGGGTCGATTCGGGTGATGAAACTAAGATCACAAATATGAGTTTTCAAGGTAAATCAAAATTTCAATTTCTAAAAATAGTACTACAAATTTAGCATCTTCTTCTAGCAAACAAACTATACATGACGATAAGAAAAGGAATGAGCTTTTCCACATTAGAGTGATTTCAAAACATACGAAAATTGATACTCTTTTTGATAGTGGATCTCAAGCTAATATGATTTTTGAGGAGGTTGTAAAGAAATTAGGACTCAAAACTAATCCACATCCTAAGCCTTATCCTTTGGGTTGGGTTTGTGATGATGCAAAACTATAGGTAACTAAAACTTGTACTTTCATATTTGCCATTATAGACAAGTTTATAGATGAGGTTGAATTGGATGTAGTTCCTTTGGATATTTGTGGGGTGGTTTTGGGAAGTCCTTATTTGTATGATCGTAAAGCAATCTTCTATAGGGAAGAAAATAAATATTTGCTTGTAAAAGATGGAATTGAGTTTATTGTTAGAGATCTCCATGAAAAGAATAATCTATCCTTTGTAACTATAGGTTAAATGAAAAGGCTGGTAAATTCAAGAAAAAGTTTTGTGCTCATGGTGGTCAAAGCCAAAGAGAAAGAACATGAGATGGATTTTGAGACTTGTGATATGAAACATAAGGATGAATTGGTAAAAATTGTTTCTGATTTTGATGATGTTTTTCAGGATCCACAAGGTCTACCTCCAAAAAGAGGGGTTCAACATGAGATAAAATTGCTTGAGGATTCACCTCTTCCCAATATCGAAATGTATATGTTGTCAGTAGTAGAGAATGAGGAAATCAAGAGATAGGTAATGGAAATTTTGGCTCAAGGTATAATTCATCCAAGTACATCCCCATGTGGTTCGCCAATTATTTTGGTTCCTAAGAAGGATGGCACTTGGAGAATGTGTGCTGATTTTCATGCTTTAAACAAGATTACTATAAAGAATCGTTACCATATTCCTAAAATAGATGATTTACTTGATCAATTAAAGAGTGCAATTTATTTCACTAAGTTAGACTTAAGAAGTGGTTATCAAAGTAAGAATTGTAGAAGATGATGTTTAGAAAACTACTTTTAAATTGAAATAGGGATTTTTGAATGGTTAGTGATGCCTTTTTGTTTGTGCAATGCACTGGAAACATTCATGAGAGTTATGAATGATATATTTGGACCATTCATTGATAATTTCATTATTGTCTACTTAGATTATATTCTTATTTTCAGTAAGTCATGGGATGAACATGCTAAAAAAAACCATAAATTCTTAGATGCACTAAGGAAAGAGAATTTGTATTTGAAGATGTCAAAATGTGAATTTGGAAAAACATATTTAATTTACTTGGGTTATATTGTAGGAAATGGTGAATTGAAAATTGATCCTGCAAAAGTAGAGGTTATTGTGAAATGGCCTAGACCCACTAATGTGACAAAGTTAGGAGTTTTCTTGGTGCAGTACAATATTGGAGAAAATTTATTGCTAACTTCTCATATATTGCATCTCCTTTGCATGCTTTGATAGGTATTAAACATGTATTTCAATGGGGAGGAAATCAGTAGAAAGCCTTTGATACACTGAAAGAGAAGATAAGTACCACTTTGATCTTGGCACTTCCAGATTTACAACATTTGTTTGAGATTGAGAAAGATGCTAGTGACTATGCAATGGGAGTAGTTTTGATGTAGAACAATTGACCATTATGTTACCATTCAAAAACCTTTACAAGTACGATAAGAAACTATCCAGCTTATGATAAAGAGTTGTATTCTTTGGTTCAAAGTGTTAAAAAGTGGAAGCATTATTTATTGGGAAAAGAAAGAATTATACATCCGACCATCAACCGCTTCAATAATTACAAACACAAACCAAATTGCAGCAGTCTAGACATTTTAGGTAGATGGTATTTTTGTAACAATTTCATCTTGTAATCAGGTATAAAAATGTATTCAAAACAAGGTTTCCAACATTTTATCTAGACCACCATGGTGGTAGTAGCATCTATTCTTTTGCAACATAGTTCTTTGGCTCATGTTTGTTACAAGGAAAAATATGTTAATGATGTTGATTTTAGAGAAGTGTATGAGGATCTAGTAAGTGGGAAACAAGTAGGAGAAAAATATTATCATTTGCATGAAGGATTGTTATATCATTCAGTAAACTTTTATTCCAAAAATGAACATGTGCATAATATTAGGAAGCACATACTTTTCTTATTTTGGGGAATTTTGGTGTTAGTAAGACAGTTGCACATTTACGAAATATTGTTATTGGCCTAGAATGCATGAACATGTATATTAAGGGATGTGTTCTTTGTGTCACAAGCAAGCCAAGTTACGAGAAATTATGACTTTACACTCCTCTTCCTATTCCAATAAGGCCTTGGGAAAGTGTATCCATGGACTTTGTAGGAGGATTTCCCATGAAACAAAAGAAACATGATTACTTATATGTGGGAGTGAAAAAATTTAGCAAAATGTGTGTGTTGGTTCCATGCACTAAACAAATAACTTGTGAAGGAACTACACATTTATTTTTTTAGTTTGTTTGGGTTCATTTTGGATTACCTACTTCAATTATATCTAATCGAGATTCTAGATTTCTTGGGGAATTTTGGTCAACATTGTGGGGTTTAATGGACACAAAACTGAAAAAGAGCACTACTTTTCATCCACAGAATGATGGTCAAATAGAGGTTGTAAACCGCACAATAGTACATTTGCTTAGGGGCTATTGTGGAAAACATATTATGTCATGGGATGAACATCTATACTATGTGCAACACGCTTATAATCATTCCTTACATTCTTCTAATTTGAAGTATCCATTTGAAACTTGTTATGGATATCTACCTAATTCTCCTTTAGATGTATATTATGGACATGAAACTGTTGTTAATGGTTCAAGTGATTTTGACAAGGCTAAAATATTTGTTTAGAGAATTCAACAAAGTTCATCGGTATGTCCGTGAACAATTAGAGAAAATTAAGGCTACGAACAAAGCCGGACATGATAAACATAGAACTCCGACCACAAGTTTAAAGTTGCTGATTCAGTTTGGCTTCACATCAATAGGAAAGACTGACGGGAGAAGGTAAAAATTGAAACATATAAGGTCTGGTCCATTCCAAATATTGGATAAAATTGGCAACAACGCTTTTTGGTTAGATTTTCCTCCATATATGCAAATCTACTCGATTGTTAATGTTGAGAATTTAAGATTATATGAACCACCTATGATTGTTGATCATGATGATGCTAACATAATGCCTTTGATGATTTTTCTCCTGAGTATCTTGATGAGTTCTAGGATGACATAATTTTGGACAAGAAGGTAATAACTTCATGAAGGGGTGATATGGAGCATCTTCATGTTGGGTTTAAAGGAATTCATCCAAACAAGGCTAAATGGATGGAAACTGGAAAGGTGAGGGAGAAATACCCTCACCTATTCACTAATTAAGTTGACTTTTGGGGTTCCAAAAGTTTCTTAGTGGGGAGGAATGATCCAGAGGATCCTCACTAAGAAACACCGATATAAGATCTTCTCAGAATAAGTTGCAGTCATTTTTTAAGCATGGATAAAAATTATACGAGTCCATCGATATCTCATTTGCAAAAGTTATAGCCCGCTGAAATTTTCAGGCAATTGGAAAAATTTGGGATTTTGTGCGGAGTTGGATGTGTGCACGCTTACCAAGTGTTTCAATCATATTGCAACACATGGATAATTTTTGTGACATACTAAAAATTGTTTTGGAACCCTGTGTTGGACACTAGTTTGTGGACAAATGTACCCCACTATTTCTTGGTTGGGGCCTCGGCTAGGTTTGACACACTTGATTATGGAGGGGTGTCTTGGCCTCCTTATCATATTATCATTATAACAAATTGTGTATATATATGCCTCTAATTACAATTTTACTATTCATGTGGGACTCAAGTGATATGCCATTTAAACTATGCAATTACATAATAGATACTAATCCCACGCATTAAATCCCAAGCCAAGCACATATCTTGTAAATATATGTTAAATTCTAGATATAAACATTCCACATCTCCACATTTCAATTCCAAAACATTCCCAAAGCACCATTTTATGCACCCAAATAGGTTTGAATAGTGAATGGCTTTTATAGCCGCCTACATGCATGTGAAATAAGCCATATAAAGCGCCTAAACTCACCCTTCAACTTCAAATGTGTGATAAATCCCATGATATGTGCCTAGGGAAGTGGAGGTATGGGGACTTGAACAAATTACCTCGCATGAAAAATAATAGGTGCCTAACCATTGAGCCAGCCACTTGGAAACATTATAAAAGGAGCTTTATTGTATTTGAAATAGCATTCGGAATTTGTGTAAATTATTGTTTTGTTCATAACTCGGAGCTAGGGATGGAATTTTGAGATGAAGTGAAAAGAAAATCCTATTATTTTTGGTAGAGGAACGTGATGAGAACATAAAATTATTGTAGAAATATTTGTAAAGATTTATTTTTAATATTTTAATAGATCGATCGCATTCAACCGGGACTCGGAGACGTAGGCCATAAGTGCTGAACTCGGTTATCAATTCTTGTGTCAAATTGCTAGTGATTCATCTCTTTATTTTCTATTTTTACATAGTAATTTTAGTTTTAATTCTTTTATTAAAAATAAAAAAGGATACAATAGTCAATTTTTATATCAAAAATCAATACAAAACAAAGTTAAGTGGTCGCGCTTGTTTGGAAATTTACCCTATACTTCTCCTTAACAATTGTGCCAGGAAACACATGGACGGATATGATATAAAGTATAAAAGGGGAAAAATCAATGGTTGCTACGTATCACATCTATTTTTTGGCCATTTTTTCTCCAATAATCCTGGAGAAGTGAATACACCATTTTTTCATCATTATCGATGAAATTCCCTATCATCTCTATCTATAAAGTGCCACTCTATGGATTTACAACTTAATTTGTGAGTCCAAGGATTGTTCGGATCGATATTTTGAATTTGGAATTGCTCGGGAACTTGCAAAAATGGGAATTACCAGAGAAGTGGATGCAAGATAGAGTTGCAAAGGAAAGAAAGGGAAAAGGATGAAATCATGAAAGTTACAGGTGTAAAATATGAAAAAGGTGTCTCCTCAAAATTAAAAATGAGTACTTGTAAAATCTAGTCAATGCAGAAAGGCGTACGGAAAATGATAAAAAGGGGGATTTATCCTATAACATAAACATAATGATTAGAAAATTTTGATGGCGAATCAAAACACCCATGAATGTCTTCAACTTGATGGTTTGAGACTCTCGGTGTGATTGCATAACATGGAGCTTCTCCTAAGTGTGGGACCTTGTGAATCGGGAAAGCTCTCCCCATGAAGGCCGGTTCCTATTCCTCTGTTCACATGCACACATAAAAATGCAAAGGGTTTACTCAAAACTTAATCTAACTTTCCAAGGAGACAGGGTAAAAGATGCATAAAAATAAACCTAAAGTAATAAAGGTGATGCACCAAGGAATGAAGAACGCTGTCTTTCCAATAAACACAAACAATTAAAATGTAATGCAAGATCATGCACTGAGATAACAAAAATTGCGGTGAAAGATCGGGAGGATGAAAATGAACATAGAGAGGGTTTAGAATCATCCACATACATGCATTATTTGCTCCAAATATTGATGCAATACACTACAAAATGCCAAGAGGCAAATTTGCATTATAGTTTTAGATGGGAGGTTTGAACTCCACAAATTCACCTACCAAAGAGAAGAAGAGAGGGGCAAAACAAAAATTTCCAACATTTAGAAAGAAGCCCCTCCTTACAATTTATAGGAATAATGAGAGAGGGAAGAGAGAGGAATTCCAAATCTACCCTAACCACCTCCGATTGCATTTTACTTCATCTCATTATGACGGTAGATGAGAGCCTTAGCAAACCCAAAAAGTGGAGAATTATATTATGCATTTTAAAGAATTTTTTCTCACCTAATTAAAGAAATCCAGTCATAGTTGGGTAGAGGACCTTGTAATATTTCCAAAAAGTCCAACCTTGCATTAATCTGAGCTCCTTGTGAAAAGTTATGGCCGTCTGAATATCTGGGTCAAGGTCTGCTTCCTGTCAGCGTTCAAAATGTTGCACCTCCTGAAGGTGTTCCAAAGGCGCATCCATATTTGTGTCGACACTCTCTTACCTATGCCAAAGGTGCATCCATATTTGTGTCGACATCCTCTTACCTACGCCAAAGGCGCATCCATATTTGTGTCGACATCCTCTTACCTGCGCCAAAGGCGCATCCATATTTGTGTCGACATCCTCTTACCTGCACCAAAGGCGCATCCACATTTGTGTCGACATCCTCTTACCTACGCCAAAGGTGCATCCAAATTTGTGTCGACATCCTCTTACTCCGCACAAAAGGCGCATCCACATTTCTCCGACATCCTTTGACTGCGCCTTGGCACAAATTTTCCCTTTTCAAACTCCGTGTTGTGCACCCTTTACCTGCGCCTTGGGCACAAATTTTCCCTTGTCGACACTCCGTGTTGTGCACCCTTTACCTGCACCTTGGGCACAAATTTTCCCTTGTCGACACTCTGTGTTTTTCTATATTGACCCGAGGGGAAAATATATACAATAATTTGGCGACTCAACGGGATCACCTGCCTGCTTGGTAGAAGATCAGTGACCTTTTAGCAATCCATTGGGCATGGAGTCATAAGGAATAACTTGAAACCAACCTGATATCTTATCCCGAGCCTGATACCACAAATCCCTCTCCGAGAGCATGCTGAGCTATAGAAAAACAACCTGAGAGCAACAAAACTTGTGCCGAAGCACTTAGGGAAATTGAAACCTAACTACAACAAGACAATGCGCATACACACTTAGAGGAAAATAAAACTAGGCTAATATTTACAAGGGTAAACCTTTTCCTTTTAGTAGCAATGTTTAAGATAGATTCCATTAACCGGAATCGGGAGTTCTTCTCCATCCAATGTAGACAATTGGAAGGCATTACTACTTTTACATCCTATGACCATGTAGGGGCCACTCCAAATGGCATCAAACTTGGAATGCCTTCCTGGTTTTTCCCGATCTGCATCCCATTTCAGAACTAGGTCCCCTTCCTGGAAGGTCCTTGCTCTTGCCTTCTTATCAAACCATCTTTTTACTAAGGCCTGATCCTTTTCAATCATCTGAACTGCATGTTCTCTTATTTCTTCCAATTCCATCAACTCTGCATACCTGGCCTCCATTGGTTCAAACTCAGACAACTCCAACTGCTTCATGAGCTCCAATGCTAGCAATTCTAATGATATAGGAAATACTGCCTCTTTCCCATAGACCAACTTGTAGGGAGAATTACCTATAGATCTCTTTGGCGTTATCCTATCAGCCCATAATGCTGATTTTAGCTTGGTATGCCATGTCCTTTGGTTTTCATCTAGAGTCCTTCTGATGATTCTTAGCAAATTCTTGTTTGTGGACTCTACCTGTCCATTACCCTGCGGGTAATAATTTGAAGAGGTGCTCAAATAGATTCCATTCTTGATAGCCCATTCTGTAATATTGGAACCTATGAATGCCAATGCATTGTGTGATATGATAGTGGCTGGTACACCAAACCTGGTCACTATTTCTTCATAAAAGTCTAGTATGTTAGACTCATTTGCTTCTTTGAGCGCTACTGCTTCGGTCCACTTGGTGAAATAGTCCTGTTGCCATGAGAATCCACTTGTGGCCTTGGCTTGAGTTTGGGTTGATGACCCCGATGAATTCCAATCCCCATTACATAAATGGTTGGTCAACCAAAATTGGGTGCAATGGAAGTGTTGTTAGTCTTTCTTTACCTGTGAAGAGTGCACATTTCTTGCACTTTCTTATCCGTGTATAGCAGTCACTGAACACTGTGGGCCAATAATACCCTACCTTCATTATCTTGAGAGCTGTTACCCATGGGGCAAAATTTCCTCCATAATCTCCATCATGAAAATCTTGTAATACCCTCTCAATTTGACCTGTCCCAATGCACCTCAATAGAACTCCATTGATGTCTTTTTTAAACAAAACACCGTCAACAAGCACATATGGAATGGCTTGTAATATAAATTATCTCCTCTTTGCTTTACTCATTTCTCGGAGGGCATAGGCACATGTCAGTAGGAAGTGTATCATATTCGAGTCCAACAAGGAGTCGGCACGTCATCATCTTCCTATTCTTGACCATCTTGTAGTACCAAGATAGTATCTTTTCATCACATACTTCAACTTGCTGACTCAAAGCTAGTTGTTCACATAGTCCTTTTCCACGTACTAGCTTAATGACCTTAATTTCGATGTCATATTCCATGACACGGGTTATCCATCCTGCACGTTTCTCATTCAGATCCTTGTTTAGAAGGAAGTCCTTGACTCCTGCATGAGAGACCAACAATTGGATCTTGTTGTTTGAGACTAGGTGTTTGAATTTCTTTAAGCTCCTGATCACTGCAAGGACATACTTTTCAATGAAAGAGTACCTAGTTTCGTATTCCTCCAAGCCTTGACTAAAGAAAGTGATTGGTTGTTCTAATCCTTCTTTTTTTTGTTGTACTAGGATCGCAGAAATAATGTCTCCACCACCAAAGGCATATAGCATGAAATCCTTGGAGAATTCTGGATTGACGAGAGTTGGAGCTTGAGATATAGCCTCTTTTATTTCCTCAAAACTTGCCTTGCCTTTAGATGTCCACTTAAATGTCATGCTCTTTTTCAACATCAGCGTTATTGGCTTTACGAGAGCTGCAAAGTTTGGAACAAACCTACGGACAAAATTGATCCTTCCCAAGAAGCTTTGAAGAGCCTTCTTATGACTTGGCAATGGAAACGCTTGAATTTCTTCAAATCTTTCTGGGTCAATCGTCAATCCCTCCTTTGAAACAATATGGCCTAGAAGTTTTCCTTCGTGAGCGAAGAATATACATTTTTTGGGGTTCAACGATACCCCAAATCTTCTACACCTCTAAAAGACCTGCCTCAGATGAAAGAGGTGATCCACTACATTTTTGGAGAATACGGTGATGTCATCAAGATATATCAGAACTATTTTATTGATTAACCCCTTAAATGCCATATACATTGCCCTTTGGAAAGTGGCTCCAGCATTTGATAGCCCAAATGGCATCTTCTTGTAGGCATAGGTGCCCCATTTGGTGGTGAAAGTCATTTTGAACTGGTCATCTTCTTTCACCATTACCTAATTATACCCTGAGTAGCCATCTAGGAGAGAGAATCTCTCTCTGCAATCGGATACCACTTGCAATATTTGTTCCATTGAAGGAAGTGGGTAATGGTCTTTGAGAGATGCCCTATTGAGGTTTCGAAAGTCTACACATAACCTTGATTTCTCCACTCTTCTTCCCGGAACCAAGTTTGCAACCCAGCTTGATTGCATGATCGGGAATATAATGTTCGCCTCTATTAGCTTGTTTAGCTCCTTCTTCATTAGAGGCACGATGTGAGGGTTGACTGTCTCTGCTTTTGCTGATGGGCTTAGCATCCGATCCAATTCTATGGTATGTTGTGCTAACTTCGGATTGAGTCCTCTCAAGTCTTCATAGCTCAAGCGAAGACATCCGGAAATTATTGGCAAAGCCGTATGAAATCTGATTTCTCTGCTTTCGCTGGCCACTTTACTAATTTGAAGTGTTCTACCTTCCCCAATCGAATTGGCTCTAAATCTTCTCTCTTGACCTACATGTTAGTCTTTTCCTTACGAAACCGGTCATTAGGGTTAAAGATAGATTCCAATGTTACGAAACCCTTGGGAAGCTTGTTTTTCCACAGCTGTACTACTTGATCAATGTATTGTTGCTCTACTCTATCTTGATTCCTAGCTGAGAATTCAACCTCTTCTTGTAAGAAATTGATGATCTATTGATCGTTCTCAAACACCGCCAAACTTGTGTTATTATCTGAATCGCTGGCCTCACAATCACATAGATATGTTGTTGTGATTTTTCTCTTCGATGTTGTCAACCACATCAAACGTTGCTCCAACTGTTGCGAGCCTATCTGCGGCTTCATTTTTCTTCCTAGGTATGGACACGATGTTGAAAGCTTCAAAATCCTCAATGAGGTCCCATACCCTGTTCTTGTAGTTCTTGATGGGTCATTATTTGTAGCATATTGTCCCCTAACTTGGTTGATGATCAGATTGCTATCCCCGAACACCTATAAGTTCTTTATGCCCTTTTTCCTAGACCAATGAAGTACATGAATTAAGGCCTCATATTCAGCTGTGTTGTTTGAATAGGAAAACTGGAAATGGAAAGCTGAATAATATTTGATTCCTTGAGGTTAAACAAGCATAACTCCTCCTCCTGCACCTTTCCTACTCCTTGATCCATTGAAAAATAATTGCCATACCTCATTGTCATCCTTATGGCTTGGTTTGGTGATGTTAGGAATAGGCTGGTTTTCTTCATGTATGTAATAAAATCCTAGCTCAGATTCTTCTACTTCTTGGTAGGGATCAAAAGCATGTACCTTTCTCGCCCATTCATCAAGAGTCAAATCTGGGATGCTTCCAACTTTGGTGTCAGCTTCATCTGTGCTTGGATAATCTTCTTGATCAAATATTGAACAGTTGGCATTGATTTGGCTTGGATTATGAGGCTCAATATGAAAGTTTGCAATTGGTTTGGATCTTATTGTGACCCTAGTACCATATCTTGTTCTGAACAACATGTGTGACCAGTTAGCAGATAAGTAGCCTCCAATTCTAGCCATGAAATCCCGATAAGCATAGGGCAAAGAGTGGGGACAAATCTATCACCGACACATCTTGCAAAATCGGTAACATTGGGGCATGCATGCAAGGTAAGATTCAAACCTTTGATCACTCCCACCATTGCTCATTGTCCCATCCAATTGCACTACCCCTTTAGATATGAATTCATATTGGAGACCCAAATGATCGGCTATTTCCTTGGGCATGACAGTAACTACTTGCCCTTAATCAATCATGCAATTATGTGCTAGTTTATCCCCAATGATTAATGAAACATAGAATTTAGGGGCTTCAAAACTCTACCTTGTTGTCCTCCATGATTCCCTTCAGCCGAGCAAAGATTTGTGAGGACATTCTCTTGCATAGGGACCTACCGGTTCGAAGTTGAGCAATTCTTCATGGCAGCTTGTAGAAGATCTCTTTGGCCTGGGATGGATAAAGATTCCCACATTGATATATTCACATTTGTCTTCTTCATTTGATCGATGATGCTAAATGGGGATGAAATATCTCTTTGTTGTCCTTTAACTTGCACATTCCTTTCTTGCGCATGGGTAGCAACAACTGGCATTTGAGTTGGTTTGGAAGGTGGTTTGGACTGTCCTTGCATGTTTGGACCTGTATTTTGCTTGCAAACACCTTGTGGAGTGATGGAAGGTTGTAGATCACTTGGAGCCAATGAATTCCCTTCACCAATATTCCTCTTCTTTGATCTTGTGTTAGCTGCTACACTCTGAGGAATTGTTTGATTCATGCCACAAAAATCCTCAGCTTGCCAATTCACAAGTGCGGTATCATTTGGAGCTATGATTTGTTGAGATGTCCCTTGTTTCTGATTTGTTTCTTGACTCACTTCACCCTCTACGCCGGTAGTTGTCACCATCAAGGCTTGATTTAAAGCACCATTCAAGCACATATATTGGTTGTGAGGTTCATTGCATGGGAAACACCAATCATACTCTTGAGCTATGTTGTTTTACACTCGGCACTAATGCTTTAGAAGCGAGATGCAAAATTGGGGTTATAGGGCTGAAATGGTCTATTAGGGGGAGGCCTTACTTGGATTTGATTTACAGTTGGATTGGGTGGCCTATTGGGCTGCTATGGTGGCCTAGCCTGGTACTGCGCTTGAGGCTGATATGCTCTAGCACTTTGATCTTGCTGTCTTTTGATAGTCACTAGCTCATTTCCAAGGTTCGTAATTGTTTCATAACCTCCTGGAGTTCATTTGAAGCACTAGAGGATGAAGTAGCAGTTTCATTTGAACTTTGATTTCTAGGAGTGGGAATGGGAGCCAAAGTGGGTGTTTGACTAGTGCTTGGATTTTCTAAGTTTGGATACTGAGGGCATGGGAGGCTCAGAGCCACTTACCACTTGAATAAGACAATTTTCAGCCCTAATGGAAATGCTATAAGCAACAGTAAGGTTGTGCCTCCAATAGATTGAATTAACATAGAAATATCAGAATTCAAAGCCTTAAGATAATATAGAAAAGCACCTTCACTCTTAGCAATTACGATGACCACTGGAATCTTATCCCACGACCTTTGAAATCTAAAGTTGAATTCAAATCGGATGCTCATTGGGAGCTCTCTTGATAGTTGTAAATTGTTCTAATAGAGACACATTGTCTACCTTTTCCCCAAACTACTCATGGAGAACTATGCATAACCCGATTCCAATTTTGGATAGAAGCTGCTCCAAGGCTGCTAAAACATTGGAAAGCCTTCCTTTGAATGAAGATGCTAGCAATTTGACAAAGAACATCCATTTCATTTATCTCATGGATTGCACAAACGTTAGCGATGTCTTTGACATGATCACCAGGAGTGGTATGATTTTCTCCAGTGAAAAATGGAATGTTCTTCAATGCTGCAATTGGAACTGGATTATGTGCATTGAGGGCAAGTGGGCTGCTCCCAGTGAAATTGACAAAGAGATTCGGTGGTTGTGCCATTCTGATTAGCCTAAGAACCCTTATTGATTGGATGAAAGGTCTACTAGGTGGAGGGGTTGATAAAGTTTTGTTAGGTGGAGATGGTGATCTTTGTGGTCTTCTTCCTCTCCTTCCTCTTCCTGGTGATAGTTCCAAGTGGAAAAATAGCCCCTTTTCTCGGGTATCAGACCTGGTTTGAATTCTTCTCATGCACCTGGGAAACTTTTACGCTAAACCACTAAATTCTATTCCCTTCGGAGTCGCCAGATGTGTTAGATAATGAGCCTGAAAATGCTAGATCTGCCAAGTTACACACCAAACCTGACAATATTAAAAATAGAATTTAAAACTTTGAAGGACCCAAAAGATACAGTTCTTCAATTCAGTTATCGGGTCTTGTTGTGCAGCTACTAATCCGTGAAAGGTATAGGTGATACTTAGGTTATGCAAGGCAACTTACAAAACCTGAAATGCACTATGTCGGAACTTGGGACGTGCTCAACACCTGGGAAAACCCGAAATACAAAAACCCTGAAATTTTGAAAGTCAAAATCTCAAAAATCTAAGAATACCATTTTGAAGAATATCCCCCGATCTATCAACTGGTGAAATTTTGACTTGTTTTGATCAAGTTAAGCCCTTGAAAATTGATTTCAAAGTTTAGCCTGGAAGGTGAAAAATCTCAAATTGTAAAACCTGTAATTTTTAGTCCAAATTTCTTGAAAATTCCTTCAAATCATGTGGAATGACCTCTTGGTCCCACCGGGCATGCCAAAACTTTTGATGGTGAATCACAAGCACCCCTGAATGTCTACAACTCAATGGGTTGAGACTCTCAGTGTGATTGCATAACATGGAGCTTCTCCCAAGTGTGGGACCTTGTGAATCGGGAAAGCTCTCTAGATGAAGGTTGGTTCCTATTCCTCTGTTCAGATGCACACATAAAAATGCAGAGGGTTTACTCAAAAACCTAATCTAACTTGCCAAGGAGACAGGGTAAGAAGATGCATAAAAATAAACCTAAACTAACAAAGGTGATGCACCGAGGAATGAAGAACACCTGTCTTGCCAATAAACACAAACCATTAAAATGCAATTTAAGATTATGCATGATAACAAAAATTGCAAAGAAAGATCGGGAGGATGAAAATGAACACAGAGAGGGTTGAGAATCATACACAGAAATTCATTATTTGCTCTAAAGATTGATACAATAAACTACAAAATGCCAAGAGGCAAAGTTACATTACAGCTTTTAGATGGGAGGTTTGAACTCCACAAATTCACTTGCCAAAGAGAAGAAGGAGGGCAAAACAAGAATCTCCAACCTTTAGAAAGAATCCCCTCCTTACAATTTATAGGAAGAATGAGAGAGGGAAGAAAGAGAGGAATTCCAAATCTACCCCAACCACCTCCGTTGCATTTTAGTTCATCTCATTATGATGGTAGATGAGAGCCTTAGAAACCCAAAAAGTGAAGAATTGTATTATGAATTTTTAAGAAATTTTTCTCACCCAATTAAAGACATCTAGTCGTAGTTGGGTATAGGACCTTGTAAGCTTTCCAAAAGTCCAACCTTGCGTTAATCGGAGCTCCATGTGAAAAATTATGGCCGTCAATATCTCGGGTCGTGGTCTGCTTCCCTGTCGGCCTCGAATGTTACACCTCCCGAAGGTGCACCAAAGCTACATCCATATTTGTTTCGACACTCTCTTACCTGCACTAAAGGCATATCCATATTTTTTTCGACATCATCTTACCTGCACCAAAGGCGCATCCATATTTGTGTCAACATCCTTTTACCTGCGTCAAAGGCACATCCATATTTGTGTCGACATCCTCTTACTCGCGCCAAAGGTGCATCCACATTTGTGTCGACATCCTCTTACCCAGGCGCCAAAGGCACATCCATATTTGTGTCGAAATCCTCTTACTCGCGCCAAAGGTGCATCCACATTTGTGTCGACATCCTCTTACCCAGGCGCCAAAGGCACATCCATATTTGTGTCGACATCCTCTTACCTGCGCTAAAGGCGCATCCACATTTGTGTCGACATCCTTTGACATGCGCCTTCTACCTGCGCCTTCACACAAATTTTCCCTTGTTGACACTCCGTGTTGTGCGCCCTTTACATGCACCTTGGGTGCAAATTTTCCCTTGTCGACACTCCGTTTTGTGCACCCTTTACTTGCACCTTAGGTGAAGATTTTCCTTATCGACACTTCGTGTTGTACGCCCTTTACCTGCACCTTGGGCGCAAATTTTCCCTTGTCGACACTCCGTGTTTTTCCTATATTGACCCGAGGGGGAAAATATATACAACATAAAGATTTCCAAAAGTTATGGCATGGAATCCTAGTCCTTAGTCGAGGGCCCAAGAAATGTGATCAGTTCACAATTGGTCTACTGTGCATTTTTGGATGTGAATTTGTTAAATGCCACTTTTGAGGAAAATTGGTAACTAATAAAGGTCCCTCGAATATTCTTCCCTTTTGGGGGGAGAATTGAGTGATTGATATGTATAAATGCAATGAGAATACTCTTTTAAATCGTTGGTGGTTGAATTCTTAAGAGAGAATATTTGAGAAAGTCATCTTCCTGAGAGACTAACCCGAGATGACTTGTTATTTTCTTCTATGTTAGATTTTCTATCATGTCAAGTTGGTTGCAGATGTATAGCCATTAACGAGCACTAAGATTGCTTTGGAAGCTTTCCCCTACTGATGAATCTAAGAAATTTTGAAATTAATTTGTGTCCAATATCTAGCAATTTGTGTCTGCTTTGTTTTAGAATGTATGCAAATGGTTTCTTTTGTTCCTATTGCAATCTTACATTTAAATCTTTGTGAAATTACATATGATCTAGTCCTTGTGGCGGTTTAGTGGTATTTGTAATTTCATTTCAAGAAGATCCTTCATCATGTAATGGGATAAACAAATTTAAAATCAATTCACTTTGTCATTTGATGATAAAGATTGCTTGTAAGTCTTTGGGTGTACCTTAGATGTGATTGATCGAGATTTTGGTGTTTAATTGAGTTTTTTAACTTGATCCTTCATGTTAGAGTCTAAAATATTGTGTGAAAATATGCTTATCTGGGCCTACATTGAAGCACACCTTCTTGTTAAAGGAACGTTTAAACTATTCTGAAGCTTTCTGTTGCTTATTTGGTCATTGTTGTGAAGTCCCTTAAATATCTGGTATAATCAACATTATCATGCTTCATCTCCCACCAAAATCATTTGAAAACCATGAATCCATCCTAAACTACCCATGTTTGCCCTCTATATCAAGAAAGTATCAAAATCTACTTAATAAAATATGTAGAATAATAAGGATTTCTTAATGTCTTCAATAACCTTAGCCTTGTGTTGAAAGTATCTCCATCTTTTAGAAGTGACAACTCTTAAGAGTTAAATTATGGAGTATTGAATTTATTTTCCTAATGTTTTCTTCATAAAATTTATGAAAAGGAAGGATATCTCCATCTCCTCCATCAAACAGAGGTTACACTAAAGGTCCTCTCACCCTGGTTAAAGAAGCACAACCTAAAGGAGTAAGGATAGGTCAAATCCTCTTGAAGGTGTTATCCATCTCTCTACAAATAGGAATGAAAAAGGGCTATTTAGATCCCATCCCTAGCTACAAAATGACACACACTATGATCTATCTGTCTCTACGCTCCATGTCCAACTCATGTTGCTTTTAGCTTGAAAAGGAGAATAAATTGGGATACCAACACCTTCCTTTGGAGTTCTTAGAACAAGAATTATTTCTCGATATTTCTATATTGACAGGAATGTTGATTGCTATGGATCTAACTACTAAGGCTACATTTAGACTAGTTTTTGTAAGGCTATGCTTAAATATGCAAGTAGGTTTTAAAGTACCAAAACTAATCTTGTTGCCTTCTTTGGATGTTAAATGTGAACATGTGATAAAAGTAGAGAGCTCTCATATTTTCAGTAGCAAGTTCTTAATGGCCGACATACGAGATGAAGGACTATTGTGCATCTAAGGAGAAACTCCTAGAGATTGCATTATTTCATAAGGATATTGTATTGGAGGAGTCCGAAAGGGAGGATGTAACTAAGGATAATGTTACTGTAGATCCTATTTTGATCACACTTGTGTTTTTGAGGTTCGAGTGGTGGTGGAATGGTGTGTTTAGCAGGTGACGAAGATGGGGGTGGTAGATTATGTGAATGGGTTGGGCTGCGTGGGGTAAGCTATCAATGTTGTTTTGGTGATTTTTATATGTTTGAACTAGGCTAGAGAGAGAGTGACACATTGGGGGAGGTGACATGTAGCCTAGCCAATTCTCATGACCATTTCAATGGGTGGGAGAGTATTTTAAAGATTAAAATGAGTCGTTCCACATTTGCAGATTTGGGTGGAGAGATGGAGGCCATGGATGGTTTATTGGGAATGATGTTATAGGATTTTCTTTTCTTGTGGTAGATTTGGGAAAGGGTTACGTAGGCATAACATAATTGTTAGATGGGTGTATGGACTCCACGGTTGAGGGGGTGGGTTGACTTTGGTCAAACCTAAACATTGCGCTTGATGGGTAACTAGGAGCATCTCTCTTAATTTCTCTTGATTGGATGGTCTTTTCTTCTTGTCAACATCGACTAGGCTAGTCTACTAGTTTTTATGTTTATTGGAAGAATGTTAAGATTTTGTGACTGTTTCGTATAAATCTCCTTTTTCTATACTAGTCTCAAAGAGGATTTTTCTCGGCTAGTTTTGTCTTAGGTCATTCCACCTAGCTTCTCTTTTGTCTTCATTTGTGCTTTGATGCCTATCTTTTTGCTTTTATAGGTTTTCTGATCCATTCTATATCACTCTCTATTACCTTGTCTAATTAGAAAAACATCTAAACCGATTACAAATCTAGAACATTTAAATATAAATATTTTAATTATTCCACGGAATGAATTTTTTTTTTTTTAAAGGATCTTGATATGCCTAATATTTTCATTAATCTATATCCACTATTATAAAATCAACATGTCAATAATTTTTTTAAGATAATGATAAAAAAATATTGGGAACCTACCCATGTACAAAAGGTTGAAAGTTGAGATAAAAAAATGAGGATCAAAAGAGACATCACATAAACAAATAACTAGACTACATCGACCAAAAAAGAGTAAAAAAAAAAAAAAAAAGAACAAGAAAATACTTAATGAAGTACTCAACCTAGACAAATGTCAAACTAAAGATAAGTGATTAAGAAGGTGACATGTTCTTCAAATGAGTAGAAGTTGAATCCTTCCTAGAAGAGACTTTTTTCATATTATAAACAACTGTCCATATACCATATCATCATCAATATAATTTTCATTCTTGCAAGGGATAATGTAATGAAAATTTTCATTAAGTTACCTTGTAGTCTATTAAAGTAAAATTATTTTGAAAAATAATACAAAGTTATGATTAATATAATTAAATAACTTAGTTAATATTTTGAATACATATAGAATATACTACATAATTCTAACCAATCAAATGAACATATCCCTACTCTATTAGTTGATCCTGATTGCAAATTTACAAAGGTATAATCTTATACTTTGGGACAAGTCAAGGTTTTCATTGTAGAAATAATTCCTAACATATTATACCTAAACCTATAACTATTATGTGGCTCCGCCTCTCCCTTACATAAAAATTATATTTTCATAAATTTATTTATTCTTATGATGTTATTCTGTGGAATCTAATTAGAAGGAAATGTTTTGAATACCCTATCATTAGTATCAACCTTCTTTTCATCTAGAGTGTCGAAAATGATATAATGATTTGATTACCCTAGAGTGGAAAGATAAAGGAATTATCACTTTTGTTATATGAATTTCTATTATATCCCATGTCCCTTCATTATGTCATCAATGTGATATGGATACAATATACATAGTTGGTTCCCATTCCAAATTATATGTTCTCGACATCTTATGGGAGATTTTACTTAAAATGTGTTACTTAATAATCAACCACTAAAAAGGCTAAGTTAGAAAGGGGTCAAGAATAACAAAAATTGTACTATAATATTATAATTCCAATCACATATATTCTATGGTAATTTTAACACAACCATCTACACAAAACATAAATAATTCAAAATTAAATCAAATAATATATTTCTACAAGAAGAGTGATATTGCATTGTCTTTTTGGTTATACTATTATGAATTCTCATTTGTAGATAATTGTGACCACTTATTTTACATTGGTTATATTCCCTAGATGTGTTATCCCTTATTTAATAACATGTAGAATAGGGGTTCACCTTTTTATTTGTTAATTATAGGTTCTCATTATACTTTCTCTTCTCTACTTTAAACTTTAGACCAATTTTGATATATTCACATCCCATGTCTAATTATTTTATCATATAAGTCATTCCACATTACTATATTCATCACATGTTCTACCATATTAGTTCAATCAAAATTAGTTTTGTAAAATAAATGACATCATTATAAATAAAATGTAAATATAATTTCAAAATATTATACGCATGCTACTTTTAATAGGTTTATCCCTCTTAATTATTCTATTGGACATACTATGAATCCTACATAGTTTATTCATGGTTCCATTTATTCTACCATGACCATTTTGATGCCTATTTCTATTTCACCTTATGGGATTATCATGTGTGATTATGAGATTTTTATTTGGTAGGTATTGTGCTATGATCCTCTCTTGTACATACTTATTATAAAAATAATTTGAAAACATAGTGATAATAACATAGTAACAAATGCTAACACATTTCCAAGAATACAAAATTATAATATTTTTTGTACAGTTTTAATTTATACATTTGTGTTCACGTTTATTTGGTAGATAGTATATGTAATCTTTACACAGCATATTCACTAGGTATTTTATACTTGATACATAATAGACATGACATGATAGATGCTATATTAGTTCCTTTCCAATAAAAATATCTTGAAGGGTATCTCCAACATTACAAACATTTTTTATTTCATTAATATTAATTTAGACATCCTAATCATGCTAGATTATAGATATAGTTTTTATGCTATGTTTGGATCTAACATGACTAAAATAAGTTTCTTACAAAATATAAACCAATATGTTCATCTCTTCTTTTAACAAAATTGTTTACTATACTTAACTCGATATACTATTGAAACTACTTAATTATAAGGTTTTTCTCCTCTTTCAACAACTACAATATATTAATCCTCTATTATGATTGATTACTTTTTGCATGCTTACTAAATTATATGATTACTTACT
This sequence comes from Taxus wallichiana var. yunnanensis, assembly GCA_018340775.1. Classification (NCBI taxonomy): domain Eukaryota; kingdom Viridiplantae; phylum Streptophyta; class Pinopsida; order Cupressales; family Taxaceae; genus Taxus; species Taxus wallichiana. Next base: position 273,498,004 of record CM031241.1, read on the forward strand.
TCAAACATCCTAATTACCTTTTATGTCTTTTGACACAATGGCTACACCATGTTTCTGAATCTCTTACGTGTATACTCTTAATTCTCTATATCTAACATACGGTTCCTTTTATTCAAATAAAAATACATTTTTATTGATAATTGGAAGAAGAAGGGTTTTTAAAGGGGCCTAAACTATTACAAAAAGTCCTAAAAGCATAGGTATGGCCTTAAACACAACAAGATAAAAAGGAAATAAATGCTCAATAGTGAAATAAAAACTAGGTAGGAGAAAAGGTTTTCTTGTGATTGCATTTTTTCTTGTTATGTACCATTTTACAACCTTCTTTATCATGATCAAAGGAAGCATAACTTCAAAATAATTTATTGGATGATAAGTACTTTTTAAAGGAAAGAGAAGAGAGACATTTTCCTTAGCCACTTTATGGTAATTTGGTTTAACATGTTTACTTGTCTAAATTTCAACATTGGAATTTCCTTATTACCATAAAGTGAAATTTCTCTAAGATGAGTTTCAAGGACCGTATCGGCCTCTTCCTCCAAATCAGTATTTGAATATAAATCTCCCTTAGTTTCAAAGACAGAATGTTATGGGAGGGAAATTTTTAACTACGTGGTTGTCTCTTTTTATGCTTTAGAAATCCACAATTAGCAAAGTGGAATGCCCCAAATGGAAACATATTTTACATTTGAATGATAACCCTTCATAATCAAGAGGATGAGTCCATGTTTTTTTATGAACTTTAAATTCACTATTAATATGAAGGTTCTTTGAGCTATCAATCTCTAACATAATTCGAACATAAGTTGTGTGTGTAAAATCTATGGTTTGAGAGTCAAATTTTACCAAGTTTCCCAAGATATTGTTAATGGAAAGAAGACATGCAGGTTTTTAGAATTTCCGACGTAAATAAGGTAGTGCAATCTAGACTAGATTTTAGTAAAAATATTTAGTGATTGGGTTGAAATCAAAAAACCAAAGTTTCAAAATAAATTAATATGATTGACATGCCCACAAATTTCACACCATGATATCCTCATTAGCTATTAATGTAAAAACTACAAAAATGTATAATTTGCACAAGGATAAAGATCTAACCTTCCATCTAGAAGAGGGATCCATTGTTTTGAAATCCATTCACCAAGTACTAGAAGACTAGGCTATTGACCGATAAGTCTCAAAATAAGTGCGTCATCTTGCTAGAAGGATTCAAATTCTAGCATTTCATCTCAAAAAGTGACATTGGGCTTGTTGGAAAAACAAACCATGGGTTTGAATCCAGTCTTCCCCTATAGATCCTCCGAAAATAATAGTTAGCCTTAGTACACTCAAAGCATGACATGCGACCCACTAGGAAAACATCATAAATATTCCCATCCACTAGGATAGGGGAATATTTAAAGGGTAAACAAGGGAATTCTTTTTTTTGACATAATGTAAAAGGTCATATTTACTAAGAGGGACAGAGAAAATACTTTCGCTACCTATGTCACCACCACAATTTATATATTTTCCACTACCTCCATAATTTGAGCCTCACAACATGTTTTTAGGAAATAAATAAGGTGTTTAAAGACCTTGTACACTAGATACATGACCATCTAGATCCTAGAAGTCTCGCCACATACCCCATTTCCATGAAAATCCTTACAAAAATTTGAAATGGGGTTTTGAAGAATCTTGTTTGTGTTCAAGAGCAATGTATGGGTGAGGAAAAATAAGTGTGGGTGAGGTGCCTCTGCCATTTCCATCTCTATCCCTATCCACACCATTTTCATGACCCGTAATAGGGGATGATGATTTTCTAGGTCTAGGTTTAAGGTTCATCCTCGGGAGTAAAAACAATAAATTTTTACAATAGATATAGTTAAGGAATATGATGGAAAATTTCAAAATAAACTTTGTATAATATTTAATATTGTATTAGTATAATAAAATTATATCAAAACATTGTTTTTAATGGTACTGCTGATATTTCTCACACATCGACGATGATGTGTGAGAGGTCAACTTGAAACTTTTAGTTTCTCAAATTGGGGGTTGAATTTGATTGACATAAGGAAGAAAGGAAAAGTGAGCATATGTTGTCACTGTGATAGTTTTAGAATGCCTATCCTCCCCTTGAAATGCCTTTTCAAATTCATCATCTTCATCAAAAACATGCATTACCCCTTCAAGAGTTGATGGGGGTCCTAAATGAGACAAAAAGGAATATAAAGTCAAGGTGGAGATCCCAAAGAAAGCAGAGGGATAATTAACATGCTACAAGTTGAATTGATTCGGATTGCTTGATTTGATTAATTTTAGTTTCATGATTAATCAAGGTACAATTAATTCATTCCTTATGTTAAGATGAAGTTGTCTTAGTATGTTTATTTCTAAAGATTTATTTAATGGTGAGGTTAATGAAAATAAATTATAAATTAATAGACACACTCATTACATTAAGGTAATATCATTTATTGAAAAGGAAAGTGTATAATGATCCCACACAATTCGTGGGATATAGCTGAAAGGAAATTATTTTATAATGAAATCCAGATATATAAATCATAAGAGGAACCCATCATTTCTGTTGCACAATATCCTCTTCCTTGATAGTTTTTTTACATTAGCACATTCTCTACCTCATTGTACACGAAAGGAGAAGAGTAAAATGATTAACTAAAATAAGTATTTTAAGAGTTAATATAAATATTATAGTAGTGAAATAAATGTCTAAGTTAAATAAGGTATATTACCCAAGAAATTAAGAAAGTAGAAATGTAAAACCATAGAGTTCAAAAAAGTAAGAAAGAACTTAACTTATTTGACAAGCTTGTCAAACCGTGTCCCGAGATGACTGGAGAAATAGGAGGAGGAAATGACCGAGCTGATGTCTAAAAACATCTAAATTTGAGAAATATAAGTAGACCGGGGTGTCGACGGGTGATTAGGATGCATGTGGGTTTCCTGAGTCGAGTTATATGCAGTATGGTCTATGAAAAATATCTTCAACCTTCCTTTGAGGTGTTGTTGAGTGATCTTTTGTTTTCACTTCTTGTCATACTAGCTTTGTTGTCTTGCATAGTATGTCACTAGAAATCAATGATTAAGGAGTGACCTAAAAATCCTAAGAAAAGTATCAAAGACCTAAAAAATTAAGATACAAATGAAGGGGTCGACTTTTCCTTAGAATCCACAATGGTGGACTTACTAACTTAGAGATGTAGTAAATCTCATACATGATGTATGTTCTATATGCCTCGAGTGTGATCATGCCCTATGTTCTCTTGTGTTAGTCACACTTTGTGAAGATAACGAGTAATAAATAAGTGTATAAATGTAATAAAATGTTAGATGGAATAGATTAAACTTCTCTCCTATACAAAGTGTGATGTAGATGAAATAGCCTTGTTCCTTGTGATGGAGCTAGATGGATAAAAATGGAGCATTTGATGAATGCAACCTAATGTGATGATGATCGTAGCACTTAGTTTTTATTCCCTCATTATGGTCTCATAACTTTATATTTGAATGGTTATCTTGTTATAATTTGTTAATTAACCCCTAAAATGTTGACCACTAAAAAGTGCCAAAAAAGTGGTGGGAAAGTGTAAAAATGCTCGGGGTACCCCAATTGGGACTAGGGCACCCATGGGTGTTGTTGACAATTTTTGCACTTGTGCAAAACTGGGAAAATCAAAACTTTGTTTTCAATGGAAGGAATTAATGTGATGGACCTAACTAAGGAGAAAAAGTAAGGTTTCATATTGCTTTAAGTTGCAACAATTTGAGACAACAATGCAGATATGCAACTATGTGTATTGTTTCAGAATGTAACACCTCATATGTGCAGCCATTCCACGTTCATCTTCATCAAATTTTGCAAGAACCCCGAAGGATTAATCCACAACCTTGATAAAGGAGGGAACATGAGCATACATGAGGAGTTAAAACTAGAAACAAAAATCATATTTGTTATTTGCATGGCTGAAGGTAAATTTTAGGTTTCATGTATATTAATTTCTTTTTATTTCCTTATGTTTGAATGAGATTAATTATGTTTTGAGTTATTTAGTTCATTCCACAATTATCATTTACAGTAATCAAATGCAAAAGGAAATAGACAACTCAAGTACATATTTTTTTCATTTATTTATAATGAGATACAATTTAAGTTTCCCACACAAGCCATGGGATGTAACTTATATGTACTGAAAAAAAAAAGATGCATATACATAAAGATATAAACAAACAGAGAGAGAAGAAACCCATTATTTCTTAATTGGGTTGGTTCTCCCGTACTCTTAAGATGCTTATTCTTCATTTGCATCATCTTTGGACTCCTTTATGTACTGTGGACATACAACATAGGAAATTTTAGAGCTCTGATATGATCTAGATCCATGTATTTACAATTTAAAGGAGATCAATCTTTTAAAGAAAGTATAGATAAGATACATGGAATGATTAAAGACAATCGAAAGTACATCTTAACGTCATTGAGGGTTTGTTTTTTTAGATTCAATACATCAAAGGAAGGATCACTACATGATGAAAGAGGAAGCTATTGGCCTCACACTTTTTAACTTTTTCTTAATGTCCAGGTATAATCAATGGAAAAGAGTATTGTTTTAGTTTAATTTTTAGGTAATGCATATATTTCACTTATAGTTTCTATTAACTAGAAATGAGTATTCAAACTTCTACAGTGAGGAGTAGCTCATAGGCTTCATGATTTTAAAATGAATATTTGCTGACAAAATGAATAACCAACCAGATTGTATAAATAGAACATTTTTACAATCTCCAGACATTATATGGAATCACTTACAACTAGTTCAAAAATCAAAATTTCAATCATCAAGGGTTTAAGTCAAATAGAAGTAAATACTAATGACACCTCCAATGCTTTCAATTATTACAAAATACCATATATAATGATGATATTATATTATACAAAAACAAAAGCATGAGGTATAGCCACCAAATCAAGGTACATGCTCAGCTTTTAAAAAGGTCCATTTTTATCAAACATATGAAGCATTAATTTTAGTTCCCAAACACTCTAAGTAATCAAGAGAACCAAATTTCTACAAAAATAATAATTATTTCAAGCATATTTAAGTCAAAATAAGTGAAAGCAAGTTTCCAACATATATTATATGAGATGAAGATGTGAGGAAGATAGATAGATAACAACTTGTTCATATTTTAAGTCTTTTACTTTGCAAAAAAACCAAATAATAGTAAAAACAAGCTCCATCATTGAGCTTCAGGATTCCAAATAGTGATACATAGCACAACATTCAATCATCCAAGGATCCAAGTTAAAAAAATTAATACGTAATGTGAAGCATTATGATAGATTAAGAGAATATTTGGGCATGATTTCAAATTTTTTTTTTTTTCCAAGACTCCAATAAGAACAAAAAAAAAAACAATCAATGAACAGCTCCAACTATACACCAAAAATATTAAGTTGTGGGAATTCATAGCACCACCAAGTTCACACATCAAAGAGAGCCTAGAAAGAAGCTAAGTGCAACGTTGAAGATGAATGGTTTTTTATAAGTACATGATTATGAACCAAGGAAATCATTCAGGAAGAAAAAGGAGACAATGCAAATGAAGACTATGTGCCTTAACTTCAAGAGCTATATATTTGATCCTGGACAATATTTTGAAAATGAAAGCACTCATGAGAAAACATAGATTGAAACTTTGAGATCAGGTATAAAAGTTTCATGGGAATAGACGTTTTCTTTAATGGTTTCCAAATGCTTGAAATGTAGACTAAGCTATTCAAGATACACAAGCTTGTGAGTCACCAACAAGGTCATTTTAGATAAACCTAAAGTGAATGTAAATTAGAGATTGAAGATGATCGATGCAAAAGCCTAGGACCGAATAGTGGCTGGAAATGAAATATGAAAAGCCACAAGCTATAAAGTAAAATCCTAAGCTTTAGAAGAAAAATACTAGGAATTTAAATCAAATAAAGAAATCAATGAGGAACATAGGTTCAAAAATACATACCTAGGTGTATCCTATTTGGGTGTATATTCAGAGTAAAATAATAAATACCCGGATCCGGGTCACAAAAATAAAAACTCATTACCAATGCACAATTTTGGTAGGCGTAAGTTCCAAATACAAAATAAGTGGCCTTTCTAGGTCAAGCAAATGATATCGACTCCACTACTTAGCTATTGCACAAATGTTTTCCTAGAAATACTTTTTCACATCCTATTGAAGCCAAATAATCATTTTATTTTCTATCAATGGTGGCCAACAAAGATAAGTTTCTCCATTTTTTTTCTATAAGAACCTTCCTATAAATACCCCCATGAGAAATAAGCACAACAACAAAGAATAGTTACATGGAAATAAATTCTTATAAATTAAAATTTATGATCCAAAATTATGAGCTTGCCTAGTATGGTGCTTTTCCTAGCATATAAAATCAGATAAAAGGAGCTCCCAAGTGGAAAACACAAAATTCACAAAACTGAACTCCATACTAAGAAATAAAGACAAAAAAAGTTAGAGAATGAATCCCACAAGGCCGAGCATCACACAAATCCAACATTGCTTAAATTTTTATACAAAAATTCTTGATCGTGAAGAAGCAAAGACCAATCAACCCAAAAATTGAGCTTCTTATGAAGAAATAACTAAATAATCTAATATAGGAAAGCATTATATTTCCAATAAAACAATCAAGATGGGTTGCAAACTTGGTACCAATCAAGAAGAAGAATGGATAAATCAGGTTGTATGTGGACTTCCAAGATCTAAACAGGGGCATCTCTCAAGGACCATTACCCACTCCCTTCAATGGAACAAATATTGCAAGTGGTAGCTAGATCAGAAATATTTTCTCTCTTGTATGGATACTCGGGTATAATCAGATAATGGTGAGAGAATATGACCAGTTCAAAATAAATTTCACCACTAAGTGGGGCACCTATGCCTACAAGAAGATGCCATTCGGATTGTCTAATGTTAGAGCCACTTTTCAAAGGGTGATGGACATGGAATTCAAGGGGTTGATAATTTTTTTGCTAATATATCTTGATGATATCAACGTGTTCTCCAAAATCATACTAGATCACCTTTTTCATCCGAGACAATATTTCAAATACGTAGGAGATTTGGGGTATCATTGAATCCAAAAAATGCATATTCTTGGCTCATGAAGGTAAGATCCTAGGCCATATTGTGTCAAAGGAAGGATTGATGATTGACCCAGAAAGAGTTGAAGCAATTCAAGCATTTCCCTTACCAAGCCATAAGAAGCCTCTTCGAGCTTTCTAGGAAGCATCAATTTTGTTCACAGTGTTTTTGCCAAACTTTGTCGCTCTTGTCAAGCCAATAATGTTGATGTTGAATAAGAGCATGGAATTCATGTGGACAATTGAAGGAGAAGAGAGTTTTGAAAAAATAAAAGAAGATATATCCCAAGCTCCAACTCTCAAAGAATCAAGACTTCTCCAAGGATTTCATGCTCTATGCCTTTGGGGGTGGGGACACAATTTCTAAAATCCTAGTGCAATAGAACAAAGAGGGATTTGAACAGCCAGTTGCCTTATTTATTCAAATTTGGGAGGACTATGAAGTGAGATACTACATTGAAAAACATGTGCTTATAGTGACTAGGAGTTTGAAGAAGTTCGAGCACCTAGTTTCAAATAACAAAATCCAATTGCTAGTCTCTCATGCTAGAGTCAAGGAATTCCTTCTTAACAAGGATGTAAATGAAAAATTTGTAGGATGGATCACTCATGTCATGGAATGTGACATAGAAATTAAGGTCACTAAGCTAGTTTGTGGAAATGGACTGTGTGAACAACTAGCCTAAAGCCAACAGGATGAAGCAAGTAATGAAAATGGGGCCTTTTTAGTACTACAAGATGGTCAAGAACAAGCAAATGATAATTTTACTATTCCTGTTGGACTCAAAACATGATACACTTCCTAAAAATAGCCCTATGTCCTCTAGAAATTATAAAATAAAAGAGGATATACTTCAGATTACATTCCTTTCCATATGTTCTTGTTGATGGTGTCTTATTCAAGAAAGACATCAATGACATTCTACCGAGATGCATTGAACCGGTCGGATTGAAAAGGTGGTAGATGACTTCCATGATGGAGAGGCCAGAGGTCATTTTTCCTTGCGGTAACAACTCTCAAGATAATAAATGTGGGTTACTATTTCCCCACGCTTTTAGTGATTGCTTTACACATGGATAAAAGGTGTAAAAATTTGTGTTCTTCACAACTAAAAAAATTTAACAGTGCTTCCATTGCACCCAATTTCATTTAAGCAATCATTATTGTAATGGGGATTAGACTTAATTGGGGTCATCAATCCAAACTCAATCAAAGGTCACAAGTGGATTCTCACAAATGACATAATATTTAACCAAGTGAACCAAGGTGGTAGCACTCAAAGAAGAAAATGATTCTAGCATACTAGACTTCTATGAAGGAATAGTGACTAGGTTTTGTGTAATGCCACTATCGTATCATACAATGCACTTGCATTCTTAGGTTCTAAGATCAAATAATGGGTTTCCAAGAATGGAACCTACTTGAGCACCTCTTCAAACTATTACCTGCAGGGGTAATGGGCGGGGAGAAGAGTCCACAAATAGGAATTTACTAAGGATCGTTAAAAGGACTCTAGATGAAAATCAAAGGACATGGTATACCTAACTCAAATCAGCATTATGGGCTGACATGATCACACCCAAGAGGTCAACGAGGTAATTCCCCTTACAAGATGGTCTATGGGAAAGAGGTAGTCTTGCCAATATAATTAGAGCTACTTGTATTGGAGCTCATGAAGCGCTTGGAGTTCTCTCGAGTTTCAGCCTATGGAAGCTAGGTATGTAGAAATGATGGAATTGGATGAAATTAGAGAACACGCATTTAAAATTATAGAGAAATATCAAGCCTTAGACAAAATATAGTTTGACAAGAAAGCAAGAGAAAGGACCTTTTAGTAAAGGGGCCTAATTCTGAAAAGGGATCCAGATCGGGAAAAACTCGGTAGATAGTCCATGTTTGATACCATTTGGAGTGGACCCTACATAGTCAAAGGATGTAAAAGTATCAATTCCTTCCAATTGTCTACCTTGGAGGGAGAGGAGCTTCGATTCCAGTTAAGAGAATCTATCTTAAACATTATTCTTGAGAGGAAAAGGTTTCACCCTTTTAAATGTTACGGTAGGATTTTAATTCCTCTAAGTGTGTGTGTACATTGTCTTGTTATAGTGTAGGTCTCAATTTCCTAAGTTCTTTGGAACAATGGTATTTTTCTCCAAGTATGTATCACTATGTAGTTCATGTGCCTCCAGTGAATGTTGTAACAACCCATTTCTGGAACATGTGAAAACTCTAGGTCAAGATAATTTTCTAATCTTAGAAACCTCATTTTCAAGATTTTATTATGAAAATTGAGAGTATATGCAGCGATCTAGGTTTAAGATTAAAATGAAAGATCACTATCAAGCTATTGTTCATGACTCCATGCCCAATGGATACTTCAAGGAATCTGATCTTCCACCTAGCGGAAGGTGATCCTGTGAGTCACCAAATTGTTATCTAATTTTTCCACTCGGGAAAATTTTGATCAAACATGAAATTCCAAACTAGAGAAATAAAGTGGTCATTTTAGTCATGCAAGCCGACATTTCAAATCTAACAATCATGTTACGTAAATTCTCGGAATAGAAATGGAAGGTGGGAAAATGAATGGCGAATAGAAATGTTGAAGAAAAGCTTAAATAGTAAGTCAAAATAGAGCCTAGAGAGAGCCAACTCAAAGCAAAGAAACAAAACCTGTGGAAGGTGCCACATGTCATCTCAACGCACCTTCAAAAGGTGCCATGTTTCATCTCAAAGTGGACCTTAAAAAGGTGTGAAAATAGTGGATACCCTAAAGATGTGCTTTACCCCCATGTGGATCTCAACACATATAATGGATAATTTGCGAGACTCAAAAACCACCATACAAAATCATAATGCTTTGTGAGAGGAGGAAGAAGATGCTTCAAAAGAAGGTCCCCAAATGTGCACAGCCCTCCACATGTCTAGGGTCCAACATAGTTTCTCCTAAATAGGTGGAAAAGCCAAAACTCAAATAAAGCACACGTAGTCTTGGGGACGATGCTAAGTGTCCAACCATTGAAACTTCAAGAGTGAAAGGAGGGGATAAAGTCATGGAAGCCCACATGGTTTCCACATGGAGCTAACTACAAAGGTCCCACCCAAAAAGGGGTTTTGACATTATATATAGTGGGGCCCTTTACTCACCCAAAGGAATGAAGAAGCATGTTTGCGGATGATGCCAAGTGTCAGCACGTCGTATTGCCAGGACCCTAAATGGCAGCAAAAATCTTAAGAATTTGTAGGGATTCCATGTGGATCTTGCATGGATAGACTCCAAACCCAAATTAATTTGGAAAACATTATCGAATCCTCCACATGTGTCTATGGTGCACCTTTGGTATGATGCTTAAAATATATATTCCCAAAATGAGCATAGGCTCTCCATGTGGTCGAGCCCAAGAAATTTGTACCACCATTGAAAATTCTAATCATTGGAAGAGCCAACGTAATCCTCCGTGTTCCTCATCAAAGACAAATTCAAAGGAAAAATATAAAGGTAGGTCCCGTAATGAGCACATGCTATCCACGTGGTCAAAGCCCAAGAAAGTTACATAGGTTGTTCAAAATTATAATCATGGGAAGAGCTAGTTGAACCCTCAATGTGCCTCATCAAGACAACTTCAAAGGTACGGGCTCTCCACATGGTAAGAGCCTAAGAAATTTTCACCGGACCTTGAAAAGTCTAAGCATGGGAAGAGCTAGTAGAAGTCTCCACGTGTCTCATCGCAAACATCAAAGGTAACATCTAAAAGTAGGTCCCCAAATGAGCGCAAGCCCTCCACATGTCTAGGGTCCAAGAACGAAAGATGAATCATGAAGCCCAAAGAAGAATTTTAAATGCTTATATCTTTTAAAATATTGTGAGAGCCCACGTGGAATGCCCGACCCTGACCTTCAAATGTTCTTAACTTTTGAGTGGAAGCTCTTATTTGAGAAAGAGAGGAATTTTTGGAAAGCTCTCCACATATGCTACTCAACTACAATTGGATATATTTAAATTTGTAGGAATAGGTTCTTAAAAATAATAAAAATATAGTTCTTCATTTTTGAGGTTGTCAGGCTTCTCACCTACTACCATAATGAAGTATGGGCTTCTCTTGTTTCCCAACAAGGAACAACACATGGAGGCATGGGTTTTGTCATAGAACCCATCATTGTTGCACAAAACTTCATTACTCTTTTGGGGTGGTTTAAGAAGGATTTAGAATTATTCTCTCCTTTCTCTCTCATTCTTCCTTTATATTGTAAGGAGGGGCATTTTTCTAGAGATCGGACATTTTTTTATTGGAACCCTCCCTTCTTCCTTAGTTTACAAGTGACTTTGTGGAGTTTTCAAACGTCCTATTCAAGTTGTAATGCAATTCTCTATCTCTTGGCTATTATAATGCATTGTATCATTATTTGGAGGAATAAGGTAAGTCTGTGGATGATTTCAACCCTCTCTTGTATTCATTGCATCCTCCCGATCTCTCATTGCGCTTTTGTTTAAGCGTGCATAGTGATTTTATTGAATTTATATGGTTTTTGTTTAATTACAAATAAGTTATTCAACATTCCTTTGGTGCATCACCTATGTTAGTTAGGTTTATTCTCTTCTATCTTCTTAACCCTATATCCTTGGAGAATTAGATTAGATTTTAGATTATACCCTCTATAAATTATATGTGTGCACATGAACAGAGGAATAGGAACCGATGTCCATCCAAAGAGATTTCAAGATTGCAAAGTCACACACTTTGGGAAAATATCCATGTTATGCAATCACATTGATGATCTCAACCCATTGAGTTATAGACATTCAGGGAGTGTTGTGATTATGCATCAACAAGCTCAGCATGCTTTTCTCTTACACCTTGTGTGATCTTGAGAGTCAAAAGAAACCTTAAACCTATTATCAACGAATCACAACACCCTTATGTTTATACAAATGCATATAATTGAATTCACGGTGTGATTGGATAACATGAGTACTATCTCCAAGTTGTGGGACTTTCTACTTGAGATAGACCTCCAGAGAAAGATGGTTCTTGCTCCTAAACTACCTGCCATAATCTACTCTAATGCAGGGTAAACTAATTGTTCTAATCTAACTTTCCAAGGGACCAAGGAGAGAGAATTCATAAAATGAAAACCTACACTAAAGCGGTGATACACCAAAAAGGAAGGTGTGAGAGTAGTCTTCTAATGCATGAGATACAGAAGCAAAGTGCACACTAGAAGGGGTGATGATAATTCTCCATAATCTAGAAAAATGCATTCACAACAACATTTCAAACATACACAATGATAATGGATCCCTGCAAGAACATAAAAATAGACACAATATTCTTGTAATCAAGGTTGAAGGGGCAAGAAGAATGCAAGAAAACACAGCAGGGGAAGATGCATCCACAAACTTATATTTTATTGCCTCCTGATATGCACAGTTCAATCAATTATAAGATAAGGGCTTTGATCACCATGCAAGGAGTCCACAATAAGGGCCTACAGTACATTAACTTCACAAAGCAATTTTGGCGAGATTTTCTACAAAAAAATCTCTCTTTATAATGAGCCCAACACTCCAATTTATAGGAAAATGAGAACAGAGAGAGAAAGAAAATGGAAATCCTGAAATCTTTCCTTAAAACACTTGTAAGAGGCATTAAATGGAGTAAAATGATTGTATATTACTTGCAAAAGGCTCCCATATCTGCTCGAGGTGTCTTGCGGCAAAGAGAAAAGAATGATGACCATGCCTCTTAATTGCATTCCCAACTACCAAATGAAACACTGTTATGAACCTAGCCACGTTTTATGAAAAATACCCACTGATTTCTCATCAAATTTGGAATTTTTGATTGTTTTATGCCAAGCTTGGAGCCACAATTCATTTAGAAATGCAAAAGTTATGACCTTCTGAGTGTGGGCAGCTATTTTGGGTCCAGTAGGCGTTTTGTCATTTGACGGGATTGAGCATTAATCGAATGGAGCTGAGTATGTTTCTTTTATTTGAATATATCTACCCTCAATAAAAAAGTAAGAAATATTTTGGCGTATTTGAAGTCATGCTCATTCCAAAATTCCAATTTTGTGAAAATCGGAGCTCGGAGTCAAAAGTTATGGCCATTTGAAGTTTCGGGAGTCAAACGTTGACTTTTCCTTTGAGTTGCAGATATTGCGGCAAAATCAGGTCCGTGTGTCCTGGCTATCCCAGACACATTCTTCCACATCATCTGATTCGGGCTTCCTTGTCATTTTTTGTGACCTTTTCACCTTTGCGCGTCCGTGTGTCCCGCGCATACTTTTGTCTCATGTCCCTGACACATTCTTCCGCATCGCCCGCAATTGACTGCCTTGTAGAAAATTGGCTGATTCATATCCGTGTGTATTGATGTCCCAACTATCCCATAGACCGCTTTGGGAAAAAATTTCCGACTTATCCAATTTTCATTGTATTTCAGCTGCGAACTTGGTACGACGAACCTTGGTATGACCCGCAGCTCCTAGACCCGCAATGCATTGAAACAAGCCTGCCACTCCATCTTTTGGATTTTTTCAATTTTCTCTAACTTGTTCGGTTTTTTTCCTTGGATGGGGAAGTTAGAGAGAAGCCGAAGGGGCCCCAAAAACATGATTTTGGGCCTTGAATTAATCTACTTGCTCGGGACTGAAGAATTTGATGCATGTTATCAAAATCACCTTGAGAGGTGAATTTTGGATAACAAGACCTTCTTTTGATAACATTAGAGTAAGTGGAAAAATTCATTATTCTTTTTTATGCTCAAGGTAATTAAATTTTCATTCCACATGTATATGATCCTTTAGTTTAAGGGATTTCATTTGATAAACAAATAAGGCTAATTATTTTGTATGCTCTTCTCTTCCACCTTGTGTGATCTTGAGAAACAAAAACAACTTTAGTTTTTAACTAAAAATAACTTGGATTAATTGGGAATGAACCCTGATTTACAAATTATTATGGTGGTTATTTTATTTAAAATATTGTTCATTTTCATCTAGTTTAGTTTCTTGTTGTGTATTCTCTTCTCTATATTTGGAAGATATTGAGAACCGAAACAAACATTTAATCCTCTTTTTATGATATTGTAGATCTATTTGGATAACTACTTACTATTGGTGTGTAGGACCTAACACTTCCCAAAGAAAGGAGAACATTCACTTTTTTGTAGATTTCCAACAATGGTCTACACAAAATTTTCTAATACAAAAGAGAATAAAATATACCACTTTGTAAAACATTGTATATGTCGGTTCAGTTAAGAGTGAAGATCATCCACTTAACTAAGAGAGTCTTCCTTTGGCATAAGCCTTAAGATAAAAAGAGGAATGCTCCTAATAACCCCAAAGTAGTTCACGTAAGAGGGAGCCTTATGAAAAAAATTGGAAAGTGCTCCCCTATCCAATTGATTAGTACGCCTTGGTAAGAGTATAGTGATAGTCATCTTCATTACAAGCCCAGTGAAAATGAAATTGAACGCATTTATTTCTCATTTTATTGAAGGTGTAAAGTAAAGCCATGATAATCCAAGATTAGTCACAGTGTGACTTTCTTGTAAAATCGAGCTCATGAAGTAATTTGTGACACCTACTTGAGAGAACTAATAGGAATCTTGAGGCTTGAAGCTAATTTGAGTTAGACATCGTGGTTTATAGAGCTCTCACAATGTGATAAATTTTTTGGAGTCTAGACCTTGTTATTCAAAGAAGGGGAAGATTCCCTTAAATTTTAAATCACGTGTTATTAATCATGAGACCTATGACATGTTACATTGTCCTAATTTTTCAATTGTTCTAAGATAAGGTAAAACTCAACAAAGTTACACTAGGTTTGTTTGATCACCACTTGGGGACAAAATAAAACATATCTATGTAGTGTTATTGATTGATATTTTCCAAAAATTGCACACTGCATAACGATATTCCATGCTTGAGACTTGTATGTAAATGTTGAAAGTGTGTTGCTACATCTTTATATCTTAGTAGCAATTATCTCGATACCCATAATCGATATTTCAAATTCTATCTAGGTTAATATCTTCATTATCTTCCTTTGAGTTATTACTCTTCCAACATTATAGCCATTCAATTGTGATACTTACGTCTTGTTTAAATTGTGAAACTTGGTCTAATTTTCTAAATTGTATTGTAGTAACTACTTGATATACATAGGATAAGATTTTGATTCTAACATTGCCATGAGTTTTTGAGAGTGTTCAAGTTATGTTGTTTACATCATAACAACCTCATTTTGATATTAAAAATATTTCTTTCATTGTAAATATTAGTTTACATGTCCAAATAGTTTTGTTACACTACTTACATTGCTAACTTCTATTTCCAAAAACTTGGACTTTTTGTGTGTCCAAAACTAATTTTAGTATACCTTGTTGGAGGATTGCATCAATAATTTCTTAGCATTTAGGTCTTGTTTATTTTAAACTTGGGCTAAATAATAATATGGTGTTGTCACTATTTTCTTTGAATTTATCTTGAAAATAAAACGTAGGAGGAAACTATTGTCCGATTGGATTTAAATCTCATACATAATTATCCTACCCTATATACTTCTTGTCATATATTACATTAGTGTGTGTCTTATTTTTTCTTTGATATCATTTGGTTCATATTGACCTTTGGATTTGTGATAATTTACTATTCAAAATTCTTTGTGACGACTTGACATTGTTATGCTGAAAAAATTTACATAGGGCCCATTTTAATCAAACTTAGTAAAAATTTTCATGTTATACCTCCTACCAAAATAATGGGGCATAAAAACTAGGAGCATGTCCCTTTAGAGATGATGACACATTAAACTAGATTTTAAAAGAAAATTTCATGGTTGATCATAGTTGTGGTGATGAGAATTCTCCTCGAGCTAATTTTTAGCTAAAGCCCACCCACTTCATGATTATATATATATATATATATATATATATATATATATATATATATATATATATATATATATATATATATATATAAACACGAGGTATTAATACATGTCGTAGAGATCGGAGCAAGGTTACTCTATACGGTTAACCCTTTTAGTTTTTTCAAAATGGTTTATGGAGATGACGAATTAGAATGTCGTTCTCGAAATATTACCAATATCTTATGCCTAGGTCATGGCTCTACTTCTAGATGAAAAAATGGTGAGGATATATCTTTTAAAATGATGGATAATATCGTATACCTACTGTTAGAGTTCATTATAAAGATCATAAAGATCATGCTCATCATGAGTAACCTCCTCCTTATGAAAATCGTAACAAAGTAATTACTTGGGAGGTAACCTTAGAGGAACAGGCATTACAAGATCTCAGTCAAAAATTGGAAAGTTTTGATTCACACGTAAAAAAGCAACAATAAAAACCTTTGAAACAAACCATAACAAAAGCTAAACGTAAGACTTTGTACCATGAGTTCAAGAAAATACTCCTCATCGAGAGGCACGAAAAGAACCTTATGAGGATTTTTTTGTGAAAGTAAAGCTGATCACAAAACCATATTTAATAATTTTTATAGGTCCACACCACCCATACAAGACCAACTCTTTAATCAAGAATGGTCAACCATGAAAAACACCTTTATATCTTTGCAAGAGGCCAATACGTAAAATAACAGAAAATATCAATTTGAAGAATTATTCCCATATAGCTTTGTTAGATGCATGTTACAGGTACCTTTCCCACGTCATTTATATTTTTTAAAGTTTTAAAAATACAAGGGAAAAGGTTACCCTAGAGACCATATTAAATATTTTTATATGACATGTCAAGAGGTTGCGTAGAGTTATAACTGTCTAAATCACCTCTTTCGACGAATTTTTGGAGAAGCATTGCAATGGTTCTTAGACATCCCTAAGGGATCCATATCTACATGGCTAGAACTATATGAACACTATGTACATAATTAATATTTTAATATAGAGAATAATGTCACCAAAGTTATATCTTTGTAATCTAAAACAATGAAATAATGAGAACTTTACTATTTTCCTACAACAATGGAGGGGGTTAGATAGCCACTTCCATTGCTCCATACCTTGAAAAAAAATTATTAGTATATTTTTACCTAACCTCCACCCTAAAATTAAATTCTACTTGAAAATTCATTGTGGTAACACGTTTGAGGAGTTGATTGAGAAGGGTATTCAAATATAAAATGCATTATTAGCTAGAGTGACCTTAAAACACTTATCACGTGACCATGATCATGATGAATACAAAAGTAATGAAAAGAAAAAATTATTTGTAATATGCTCAAAAAATTGTAGGTGACGTAATAGTAGACTCTAAATGAGTAAAAGAATTCCAAGACTCCAAAATAACACTACATTGAATCATGCAAACGGAACCCCACCTAAAGACTATAAACATCGTAACTTCACCCTCTCTCCTATGCTATTTTGTTAATATAAAAAGAGTTAGATGTGGTTAATATGGTTATATATCCTAAAACTACACCTTAGGGAGATGAATAACCTAAATCATCAAGGTTTAGGGAAGAAAAATAATGCAGATTTCACCACGTTAAAGGTCATAAGACTAATAAGTGTTTAAAATTGAAACACTATATTCATGATCTAATGGATAGTGGTGATGTTGAATTGGATTATATTACCCCTACTAAATCTGCTAACGTAAACATGGGGATACTCAAATAACATTTTCTAATACACAATAAAAGGAAGGGAAAATCTACATCGTGGACACAGGTCATCTCATACTAACAATGTTAACTATGTGTCAAAGAAAGACCATTTTGATGCCCTAATATGTTGTGTTAATCCACTTGTTGAGCATATTAACAAGATCAAGATTACATCAAATGAGTGTGTTGTAGTAATGCAACAAGATCCCCTTGTTATTTAAGAACCTCATTCCCTTACCCCCGAGGAGAGTCGTTATGATGTGTTAGACCAATTAGCAAAACCACAACCAATATTTTAATCTTGGACCTTCTTAAAAGAACTAAATTCAAATCCTCTTGTAAGACATTACAGGGATAAGGAGTGTCCGATGATATAAAATTAAGAAAATTATAAGTGATGGTAGCATGGACTTATATTATAGAGCATACAACCTTTAATACAACATAAATCCCTGAAGATAAATCCTCTCATAATTTACCCTTACATATTGAATTTATAATCAAATGCAAGAAGTTTAAAAGAGTTCTTGTGGATGGCAAATCGAGTCTAAATATTTGTACTCTAAAGCTAGTTTAACAACTAGGGTGTACTCAAGTAGATCTAGAGAAAAAGGTCATCACGAAATAGGTGTATGACAATGAATAATGGATGTCAACCAGTATGATCATTTTGTCACTAGAAGTGGGTCCCATAAATAGAGATACAAAGTTCCGTGTCTTTGAATTGGAACTCCCTTTCAAAATATTGCTTTGTCGCTAATGGTTTCATGTCATACAAGCCCTAACTTCAACATATCATAAGTGTTTAAAATTGAAATATGAAGGAAAAATCCCCACTATTCATAGGTACGCCCAACCATTTTCTCATTATAGAGCATTGTTGTGCTATTTTCCTACCATATCTTAGTGTCCTTCTTTAGATATAGTTGTTCTTGTATAGTTAAACACCCACACTTCATGATTGAGTCTAGATACATTGTCTCCCGATGAGAATGTTCCTTCTACATAAGATACTCCTTTCACTCCATAGGATATGAAGGTTAGAGAAATTGGTTGTGGGGAATATGATCTTCAAAGCAGTCCTTATAGTTCATAACATTCCCTAACTACCAAACCACATGGTTGGCCATTTTACAAGTTTCAAAGATTAAGGAGAACTACTATTTTGAAACTTTCACTCCTCGTGGATTATTAGAAGATAAACAGATACTAAAATATATTGTATTTCATCCTAAAGATAATGAAATGGCTCTATGCTCCCAATCACCTAGGTATGTTATTCCCAACCAAATCATCCTTACTATGAGATATAAAATATGTGGCTATGGACGCAACGAAAAGGTATACTAGAAGACCTTTCAATGCCTCAAAGATATATTAGTTAATTATGGTATTGGTGTGTGATATATGAATCTCACCCCACCGAGGTCAAGGAAACATCTTATGAATGTTAAGATATTTCATCCAAAGGTGAAAATGAAAAATATTCCCGTGTACTCTTTAATAAGATCTTTCCTTCACAAACCTATTTTTTGATGTAGATATCCTAACCATAACCCTCATCATATGCCCTACAACTCTTAAAAATAAAACTATTTTACCCATCGGTTGTGAATTGAGACCTAAACAATCATGTTTTAATCGATGTCCTTCGAACTAATAGGATATTGATGAGTTCCTTGGCGTTTGTTACAATATTCCAAGAAATAACCACATAAAAGGATTTTCTATTTGGCAAAATGCATGTATGTACTTTGGGGAGGAGGAAGAGTTGTTTAATCACTTAAAAAATAATGTAAGGGAAAAATTCCTATAGAAAATCCTTGCAGAAAGAAAAATTCCAAGTCCTATAGCGCAAACCTTTTTGAGACACTTGTGGACAAAAATAGAAAAACCACAGACAAGATAGTTAGCCCACTTAAATATGGTGATCTTTTTTATCCATCTTTAGTGGATGAGGATTTAATCTTCCCTTGATCCTACATGCATAAAAGATGAGTCTAAGTTAATAGTGGAGGATACAATAAATGTCAACATTGGCGTGGAGGAGTTTCCCATAATAGTTAAGTTGGGAGCATCACTCTCAGCTCAAGAATAGAAAAAATTTACATTTATTTTAAGATAATTTGTAAATATATTTACTAGGTCTTACACGTACATTCTCCAGACTTGATCCTACATTAGTGATGCATAATTTTGTTGTACACCTGACGCAAGGACCATAAAATTAAATCTCCCAAAGATGCATCCTCACATTTCCTTGTTGGTTAAAGCATAACTATAAATATTATTTGAAGAATAATTCATCAGTGGCTATTGACTATTTAGATATTTAGAGTGGATTTTTAATGTGCTCTGTTTAGAAGAAGCTCTTTGGTATTTGAGTTTTCACCTATTTATAAGATAATAATAAATCTTGTCCTAAGGAAGACTTCTGTCTCCCCAAATTGACATGATTTTAATTCAAAACTTGGTACAAGATTTTATTAGTCATGGATGGCTTCTCGGATATCACTAGATAAATATTACTAAGGAAGACTAGCATTAGACATATTTTACCACCCCATGCATTACTTTCAATTATCAAGTCATGCCCTTTGGCCTTAAGAATGAAGATGTGACCTATCAACGGGTAATGACTATTATTTTCCATGATATGATCAGTGACATCATCAAAGATTATGTGGATGACATATTTTAAAAATAAAGGACTCAGGAAGAGCATCCAGAAATTTTGTGACACATATTTTAGCATCTAAGGGACTAGAAAATCCAAATAAACCCAAAGAAGTGTTCCTTCGCTATGTTATCTAGAAAACTACTAGGATTCATTATTTCACAAAGAGGAATAGAAGTAGATCCTGTAAAGTCTTCTTCTATAACAAAAATTCCTCCTTTGATGAATATAAAGAAACTACGAAGCTTACAAGGAAAGATCCAAGGAATTAGAAGGTTTATCTCTTAATTTTCAAATAAGTATCACACCTTCACACATATTCTCAAGAAAGATGTCAGTTTTCAATGGAGCCCAAAATTGTATGAAGGTTTTGTTAAAACCTTTTTCTAATGCCACCCATGACAGTGAACCATTGTTAATCTACAACTCGCCATGAAATTTGTAATTAGGTTACCGCTGGCTCAATATGATAAGGATAAAAAAGAAAAAGTTACGGATTACTTATAGCTTACAAGATCAACTACCCACAGATAGAAAAGGCTTGCTTAGCCATGGTTTTTTCTATTCAAAATTTTTACCATTATTTGTTAAATAATAATTTCAATCTTATTTCAAAGTTTTCTCCATTGAATTACTTATTGTGAAAACCTACACTCACAAGAAAGATGGTGAATTAGATCATCTTACTTAGAGATTTTGACATTTAGTATGTACACCATAAATTAATGAAGGATAGGGATTAGCAGATCAACTAGATGAAGCCCTGCTACTGTACTAAACCTTTGAATTAAGAACTCCCACATGCATCTATATTCTAACTCAAGGAATTTGTTATATGGAAACTATATTTTGATTCCCATGAAAAACTAATATAGTGGAATATGAGGCCCTTATTGTATGGAGGAATTTGGATATTAAATGGGATATAAGACAAGTAAATGTAATTGGTGATTCCATGTTAATTATGAAAAAATGAAAATGAATATAAAGTTAAAAATGAGAAGCTTCTTCCATACAAGAAAATCATTGAATCTTTGAGGATTTCTTTAACCAGATTATATTTCAACAAATCCCAACAGATAGAATAGAATAACAGATGTTATAGAAATATGGAAATAGTGGGGTCTATATTGAGTATCCCATATCGGAACAATGATATGTCAATCTTTGTTGACAACTTACGAACACCAAATGTATGACATACTAAATTCCTATTTGGTAACAAAAGTTGTTTGTCCCATTTCCTTGTGGTATAGTGACATATTTAATTACCTTCATGATGGAACCTTTCCCATAAACATTTCCCATACCAATAAATGAAACCTCATCCAACATATAGCCCGCTATACCCTACTTGGGGGAACTCTCTTCCACAAGGCTATGACAAGAATCTATTACATTGTTTAAATTCAGATGAATCCATCCTAGTAAATGAAAAGGTGCATGAAAGAATCATGAGGCTTTTGTGAACAATATATTTATAGAAATGAAGATACTCGTAGTACGATAGTATTTTCCTACCATGGAAAATTATTGTTGGAAATATGTGAAGAAATTCTTGGATTTTTAGAAGTACGGAGTTTGTTACATGCACCAATCGATCATTACAGCCTATCACGACACCTTGGTCATTCTCAAAGTGGGGGATCGATTTGATAGGTAAAATTAACCCTTTATCCTGGATGGTCATAATTTCATTATCACACATTTATTCTGTGAATATTTTAAAAAATAGGTAGAGGTTGTTCCTCTTACCTATGTCGAAGGTGCATAAATATATAAAATAATAATGAATGACATAATTTTGTTATATGGTATCGCTTTTACCATTGTAGCTGATAGTGGTAAGTATTTTAAAAATAAAACTATAGAAGTGTTATGAATTTTTTTAAAATCTCTCTAAAATTCTCAACCCTTTGTTACCCTCAAGGTAATGGGCAGAGCAAAGCTTCTTAAAAAAATCTCATCCATATTATGGAGAAAATGGTGAATATAATAGGCCATAATTGGCATTTTAAAATTCACCCTACCCTCTAAGATCTCAAAATTTATATATGCATGCCTATAGGTGCCACTCCATACTCCCTAAGACTCTGAGATAGAAACTGTGATACGTATAGAGTTGAGAGATTACCTAAATGAAGAGGAGGACTACAAAGTATTTGAACTTGAATAATTGGAGCTATTATACGATAAAATAATTCACCCCTTAATTACATTAAAGTGTATCGATTAAGTGTGGAGAAGCTAAAAAAAAGATAGATATCTCTTCGCTTTAGGGTACAAGACTTAGGGCTGAAATAAAATCATTTCAACACAATAAACAACTCGGGAAAACAAGGAATAATTTGAGCCTAGTTTTCTAGGGCCCTATGTTGTTGTCACCAAGTTTGGTTCAGAGCTTGCAAGATTTCTTACTTGATGGTTAGGATATTTGGTAACCCATGAATGTAATGTGTCTTAAGCGCTTCTATGCTTAATTCTTGGGGTCCCTAAAATTTTAGACAAAAAACAAAAAAGTATAAAAATTAAAAATTAAAAAGAGAAATAAACAGTTTTGTCCAATAGTGAAAACCATGTAGTTGTGAAAATTTTGACAAGAGATTTAGTTAAAACTCATTTTTGGCGCTAGTTGAGGGTCCGTTATTCACAAACATTTCAAGTATAGGATTGTGATAGCTTTTTCCTAAGATAGGCCTTTTATGCATCCGATATATTTTGAACCTAACTCTCTTAGCCTTTATCTAGCTGATCCTACTTCGTGTGTGAAGGGTATGCCTTTGTCTATTCGCATCTCAAATTGGGGGAACCTTTAGATGGTCAAATCTTATACATATTACATGGCATTCTACCCTTTTACATCCCATCTAACATTGGGGGCATCCATGTTTCTTTATTTCCTTGCATTTAACTTTTGAAAACTTCTTAGAAAACATCAAAAACATTCATATAACTTTGTGAAAATCCCAAAACATTTAGATATGTTATTCAAAACAACTAAAAAAATTTCACATACCTTTCATAGAAAAATCCAAAAAATTAAAACATTGTCTTGAGATAATACAAAAACAGAAAAATTGTTTCAAAACTATCCCCCAAAAAAATGTAGTACTTTTATTACTTTTTGTTGTTTGTTTATATAGTTTTGATCATATTTATTATTTATATTGTGTTCTTTAACTAGGATACATTTTCTTTATTATATTGAGTGGAACTTTAATCTATAGTGCATTGCATTGAGTTCATTTGATTTTTCATGCTTGTATTTATTTGTGTTACTATGTTTATATTTGATTAATTTCTAATTATTGTTTACTTTTACAATTTGTTTGTATTTCATCATCATATCATCTATCATCACATCTATACAACATATATCAATAAAGGCTAAGCTACATAATCATGAACATGAAAATTAAACATGTATGCTAAGCTAACATCATATTATATTGCCAAGAGGGGTAAGAGGGACCAATTTCTAATACTTCCTTAAACATACACCATAATAAAAAAGTTGATTAAACATGCTCTCATACACAAAATATGATAGGTAAAAATCAAAGTATCTAATAAGCATGTAAATTGATATCATAAAGTTCTATATAATGATCTAACAACATTTGATACAAACATAAACCAAAATAAACATACAGATTAAGAATGATATATGATAAACAAAATGTGATACATCGGTAATCCATAAAATCATCATATATCTATAAATATCAAATTTCCATGTAAAAATTCAAGTATGTCTTGATACATAATGTATAAAAATGCCATCATGGGCATGGGTCACAATTTTTATCTTCAACAAGAAGCATAATTAAAAACAATCAATAACGTACATCTATACAAAAATGTGCCTTCATCATGAAGAAAAATTAAAAATAAATAAATATACATCTACACAAAATTATTCCTTCATATCGAGGTTATACACCAAAAATATACATCTAATATATCAATAAGAGATTTAACTACGACTCTCACCCTCTTTAGGACTTCCTAGCCCAAGTCTTTCACTAGGTAGGGGAATCTGATGTGATGGAAGCATGAAAGGAGTTGTAACATGTTGAGATGATGCATGCTACTCGAGGATCACAGCGAGAAGGACACTATACTAATAGCGTTGATCACAATGGTATATGTGATTTAGAACATGATATATTTTGGGCTATCTCGACTATAATTTGGAGATATCTGATTAATTAGGATGTCCACATGGTACTAAATTCTATAGTAAGTAGCCTCACCTTCAAAGGAGACACTTTAACCAATAAAAATTTGTACTCTAAAGGAGTTACCTTCTTGTTGAAGCGTATCACACTCCACTCTCACACTTGACAGATTTTCCCGTAGTTGGGATCTATTTGATTCATCTTGATCCCTCTCATCCTATAGCTAAGCTCTCTCGTAGTAAACTGATCCCGATCTATCCCGAGCTGATCTCACTTTTCGAATCTCGATCTCTCTCTCAAGAAATCTGATCTTTCTCGGTTGTTTCATAAATCTATAAGCCTATAACATGTTGTAACTATTTTTGTAAGGAAGCCACCTACCCACCACCCTATATATCCTCCTCCATATCCTCTCACCTCATATCCTCCACCTCCCGGTGGACTATGTGTGGACTCACGTGGGAGGTTATGGAGGTTCCCGTAATGGTTCCTTTAATGGAACCTCGAAGGGGCATCCGTGTTGCTGGTATCTCTGGTTGAACCACTACCGGTGGTGCACAACCACATATTAATAGAGTAGTACTTGCTAAACCTATGGCCCTACCTATGGTCCTACCTATGGATCTTACTATGCCGATGACCTTTGATGTGGGCCTTGAAACCTCTACACCGGTACATCCATTATTACCTTTGGTATCATAAATCATCATAGAAACACTATAGCATACCATCCTTGATACACCCGAGTAGTCCCTGAATCCATAATATATGCTCACTACACCCAAGGCTATGGGACCACCTGTAGAAAACTGTTGCGAGATCATTATAGCCTTATCTCGCATCCACATATGAAAAGTCTCTCTCGACGAATGTGCATATCACATCTCATCGTCGCGAATCACCGAATGAGACCAAACTAATGCTAGACCTTGTCCATTCTATTTCAATCAAGGATAGAGCTCTTTCTCCCAAGAATAAAGTGATCAAATATAGTATTTCTCAACTTGGATGCATTCTCTACCCAATTATATAGCTTGTATGGACACCATGTAATCATATGAGGCTATATCTCATATAGATCCCACCTGTAATAGGGTGTGTATCCTATGTGACCACAAATGTCATCACCTTCTCGGAACCCGACCCATGATAGATGGATTGCCAAGGACCCGGACTCACAATGCTCATGCGGGGCATCCTATGGTGATATGGTCCCATGTCCATATCTGTAATAAAGAAGAAGGACATGGAACTTAGTATAAAAGCCTATCAAGTGAAGATCTGCATATAAATGAGCTATTATACAATGCTCCCAACAATGAATATCTCCTTAGATAAGTTCATGTATCACTCCAATGAGACCCAAAGGAAATCCAACACCACTCTTTTTATTAAGTTAACTTATGTTGATAATATCTAGAAGAAATAAAGGAACTTATCCTAGTCGAGGATATGACATACACCTAATAATGTCAATGGACATACCCCGGTGAGGTATGTTTACCAGCCCAAAAAAAATTGCTATGCCCTACAAAATATGTTCCTGGCAGCCATTGTAAGTAATCATCCGACCCTAAATTGGCACTCATGAGAATCCGCCACACATCCTCCAAAGTAATACTCATCTCTCCTATCAAAAGGTGAAATGCTTGGCTCTCACTATGCCATCTCTCAGCTAAGGTTGTTACCAGGATGTGATCTAAAGTAATCTATAGCATATGGTGCATGTGTGTTATAATGGTCACCTCCATTGTAATCTCCAAAAAAATCTGGTTGTGACCTCTAAATGTCACCTCTATAGAGAACTATATTTTTACCTCGGAGTTATTTAAATACTTAAATTGTGATATTTATACCATTTCTCACAAATTGATGACATATAGTCAATATCACTCCTTTTTCTTCTATCATAGTTAATTATTTACATTACACTAATTAATTAATTCTTCTATCTAAAAATGATGCCAATTAATGACCTTCTCAATCAGGTTCTACTTTATATCTAGATTAATTACTTATTTCTAATTAATTAATTTTCCCCTTCTACTAGATCAATAAATCATCATTTATGTGATTAAATTCCTCTCATATTCTAAATCATGCTAATTATTTTTCTAAAAATCTTTTATAAGCTTGCACATCTATTAATTAATCTCTTTGATTAGTCATTAAACCCTCTCAACTCCCCGAGTCACTATAGGACAAAATAAACTCTCCTAAACTAAACACAACCACTATTAAACCATCGTTATCCACAACTAACTAAACCTTGTTACTATCCCACATGAAAAGGGATGGAAATCTTATTTTATCCATTAGGCTATATAGTAAGACCTCCACTTACCATTCTACACACCTAAATGAGCATAGAGCCTATACTATATCCATTTTATCATCTTAAATAATTATTCCATTAGAGGAGCTAGCTATCTTCATTTATTGCATTCATCCATCCATGTTTTGAAGTCATATGGAGATATGACAAATGGTCTTGTAGCCATGGATTGACAAAACTCCATTCTTGAAAACCTGAGGATTCAAGCATACAATCAAACCTTTTAATTGCTAAGGATATAAATAGGTTCATTTCATTAGAATTTAATTTGATATAGAGGTTAATTTGTTTAGCATGTTAGTTTGAATTTTCAGTTCATGTTCTAGTGCAAATTTGTTAATAGATTAGCTTTTCTTAAGCTTTAAGCATGATGGTATATTGATCTAGTTAGCATTCTATTGAATCTATTAGGTGTTACCTTTTATTTCCTTTTCATTGTTAACTAATTAATATACATATTTGACACACCTAGTGGGACTTACTCCATTGTCACTTGCACTTTGTTTCAAGTTTTTGAAGTTAGGTTTCAATTTTGGTTACTAACCCTCTTTTTCACATGTTTTTCTTAACTTTTTTTGATGATATTACATGTTTTTATTCTTTCTTGTAAGTATAAAGGAGGCAAAGTGCTATAAAAATGATCTTGAAGGGAAAATTTTAAGATTTCTCCATGTTTTCATGTTTAGATCTTCATTTTTCAACATTCTACATGCTAGTTTAGATCATTTATATAAAATCTTAAATTCTTAAGCATGTAGGTTAGTGTTTGATAGTGTTTGATATTCTATTAAAAATGCAAAGGAAATAAAAGATAACACCTAATAGATTTAATATAATTCTTACTAGATCTATATACCATCATGCTTAGATGTTAAGTAAAGCTAGTCTCATTAACATATTTGTATTAGAACAGAAATGAAGATTCAAACTAACATGTTAAAATAATTTATATGCTTAGCAATCAAAAAGGTTTATTGTATGCTTGAATCCCAAGGTTTTTATGAATGTATTTTTGTAAATCCATGCTTATAACACCATTATACATACCTCCATATGACTTCAAAACTTGGATGGATGACTACAATAAATGAACATAGCTAGCTCATCTAAATAGGATAGTTCTCGATGCTCATTTTGGTGTGTAGAATGGTAAAAGGAGGGCTTCTTACATATCCCAATAGATAAATAAACCTTTTCATCCCTTTACATGTGGGATAATAGCAAAGTTGAGTTAGTTTTCGATAATGATGGTTTAGAAGTGGTTGAGTTTACTTTAGGAGAGTTTAGTTTGTCCTCTAGTGACACATTGGAGTTGAGAGGGTTTATTGATTATTCAAACAGATTAAATAATAGATGTGAAAGATTATAAAATATTTTTATATGAATAATTAGCATGATTTAGACTATGGAATGAATTTAATCAAATTAATGATGATTTGTTGATATAGTAGAAGGGGAAGCTTAATTAATTAGAAATATTTAATCCATCTCATTAGAAAGGAGAGCTTAATTAAATAGAAATAATTAATTAATATAGATAGAAAGGGGAGATTAATTAATTAGAAATAATTAGTTAATCTAGATAGAGAGGGGAGTTCAATTAATTATAAATAATTAACTAATCTAGATAGAAAGGGGAGCTAATTAACGAAAGGTCGTTAATTGACATCTTTGTTGGATAGAAGAATTAAATAATTAGTGAAATGTAACTAATTAATGATGATAAAAGAGAAAAGAGTGTTATTGATGTATGTCATCAATTTGTGAGAAAGGGTATAATTAGCGCAATTTAAGTATTTAAATTACTCAAGCTAAATGATAGGTGTCTACATTTTCTCTTGTTTTGGGTGGCATAAGGCCGTCACTTCAAAGAAAGTAGATAGGTAACATTTTGAAGGGGTAGAAGAAAAATTAGTATAAGTGAGAGATGGCCCCTCGAGTATAAATGGGGTGATGAAATAAGGTGATCGACGAATGAAAAAGGTGAGAGAAATGGATAAATGAATGGGATGGGGCATACTACCCTAGGAAAATTAGAAGAATTAAGTTGATAGGAGAATGATATAGAGGAAAAATTAATATGGAGAGAAAGGAATGATATTTCATCCATTGTATTAAAAATAAATTTTGTGTCATCAAATTGCGAAGGATGTACATCATCGGTCCTTATTAAAAATATATGCATATGACAAAAGTGCTATGAAAATCAAAGGGTGTTGACCCCATAAGAGATTGTGATTGAGGAATTGTGATAGACAAATAGTGATTGGGTGATTAGAAGATAGGCCATGGATCAATG
The DNA here is from genome assembly GCA_018340775.1 of Taxus wallichiana var. yunnanensis. Lineage (NCBI taxonomy): Eukaryota > Viridiplantae > Streptophyta > Pinopsida > Cupressales > Taxaceae > Taxus > Taxus wallichiana. Next base: position 273,527,319 of record CM031241.1, read on the forward strand.
TAATACATGGGAGTTTCATCCAGAATGAAGAATGTGAAGATGGAAGAATAAGAGGAGGATCAAGTTGTATGATATGAGGATATTCCTTGGATTCCCGATAAAACAAATCAATTTTTTTCTCACAATACACAGATGCATCAAAGTCTAAAGAGAATAATTTCTCCTAATTTGTTAGAGGGATATCTACATAGCTTATAAAGTGCATTTAATTAAACAATGAACCATAAAAATAAGAGCTTAAAGGAAATTATTCTTCACTGGATAAGTGAAATTACATCCTATGTTATTTCCTACCCTCTATGATTGCTAACTTAAACTATGAACCTATGAATAACATAAACAAGCAAATGTGGTTGGTGGTGATCATAAGAATTTATGATGGAATCTCACAAAGAATGGCTACAAGCTCATTTTGGATCTTCCCATATTACTCAATTTTGACTCAAAGGACCCAAGATGGAGGAAATATTTCCAACAATTAAGAATGGCCCAAGATCAAAATGCTTATAGTTTTTACTATTCAAAGCATGGTGCAGATGAAAGATAAGAAGGAGGGTTATTTATATATATTTCCCGAAGAGGTGAGGGTGGCAAATTGATGAATGTGGGATAAAAGTAAAAAAATTGTAATGGATAAGGTGGATTTATAAAATGTAATCTTCATTTGAAAGAGTTTTTGTCATTAGTAAGTCATAAGATTCGGGGATGTTTTAATTAATCAAAGGTGGTTAATTAATAGGTAGAGGTAAGCTTATTAAAGCTAATTAGAGGAAAATTAGTATGATTTGTGGGATATAAGAGAGGAATTTGATCTGATAAATGGTAATTTTTTTATTTGTAGTTGCAAGTTTAATTAATAACTAATAATTAATTAACCCAATTAGAAGTAGATATTAAGTAACGAAAGGTAGTTAATAAACATCCTTAACGACAAGAATGCAAATTTATTAATGAAAGATCATTAATTAACGAATATGAATAGGAATGTTAGCTAATTAGTATAAAATATATAACTATTACCAAAATGACGAGAAAGTGGATAGTTACTGTGAATCTTAGAATTAAAGCATGCATAAGAGGATTTTAGGTGTCTACATTTTCCTTGTTTGGGGTGGCGTAAGTGATGCCACTTTAAAGATAGTAGACAAGTACAAACAAATAACTTTTTAAAGAGATAGAACAAAAAAATTAATAGAATGAAGGATGCCCCATTGAGTGTCGATGGGGTGATGAAAGAGGGCAATGGACGATTGAAAGAATGAAATAAAACAATAGAAGAAGTAGAAGAATTGATACCTATTATCCCAAGTTTCTTTTGAAGAAAAGTGTTGATAGAAGGTTAGTGATATGGAAGTAAAATGAAGATAAACAAATATGGATATAGCTATCATCTTTTCAATGTGAAAACCACCTTTATTTCATCATTTTTATTAAGATGGACATCATTGGTCCTTATTAAAAAGAATGAACAAAACTTTACTTGTAACCTCGAAAACCATATACCGACAAATGTGCATAGCTAAAAACCAATTCCATGCAATATAAAAAATGAAATGCAATACGAGAAAGTAAAAAAACTAACTTAACAGAAAAACATAGTAAAATTTTTTTGTTATCAAGATTTTATTCCAACCTATCCAAATTAATGACAAGGGCTAAAAGATGGTTCCCTGAGGAAGGATACATGCAAGGTGAATAAAGGAGGAAACTTTGGTCCTATGAAAAAATGCACTATGAAATAGTACCAAGCAACTCATTATGCCCCGTACAAAATATAGTAAGAAAATCTACTTTGTTAATGGAGGTAGATCAAGATGATCCATGATTTGCATACAAGAATAGACGCTAACCAAAGAGCGATGTTTTGTAGAAACGATTTTTATTTTTTTTTTTTTAGAAACATATTTGAATTTTTTTATTTTGATTTGTTTTATGAAACTATGTACAGGAAGACAAAGAAACATGGATTCCCTCGGTGATAGATTGGATGTACAAGGAAGAATGCCATGCATATACACAAGAAAGTGAAGATGTGAAAATTCCCAGCTATTAGGTGGGATTATTGAAAGTAAAAATCATCACATGTTGAAGGTAGTTCAAGGAAAATATAAAATAAGTGCAATCATGAGGGAGCAAGGATTCCCTAGCGTAAGGTAGCTAAGAAGAAACACGTGAGAGAAAGGAAGTAGAAAATTGTCTTATTAAAAGGGGAAAAAAGTGTCAATAAACATGGAAAAGAGGACATCCAATACACATGGATGTTCTAAAAAGACTTTGAAGAACAAAGGATTCTATGAAAATATTTAGAAGGCATTCGATGAAAAAGTGACTAGCCCAAGGCACAAATCATGAGACAAGAAATGTGCTAAATCAAGAGTTTGAACAATTCAAAAAATTAGCACTTGGTAACATATTAATTTTGTTTACTCATCAAGATCTCGTGTGTGAATGTGGAAATGAATTACCTCTTAAAGGAAAGAGTTGATAGAAAACAAGTGAAGATAACAAAGCAACATATAGGAATGATTGATTTTAAAAGATGATTTGTGAGTTGAGCATGGAAGGAGAGCCATACATTTCTCCACTAATAGCCAGCATCCATATCCCCGATAGAGATGCATTTGATTTGAATCCCAATATCACTCTACTTTAAGTCAGGCATCCATAGCCCCAGTATAGATTATTGGAAATACCCCAAGAGAGAGTTTTATATCAATTTGCTTTTACTTTGTAGCTTTTACTTTTTTGATTGATTGATTTTTATTCTTTTTTTGTTTATTGAAAAATTCTTTCAACTCTCTTCTTTGATAAGGGGTTAAGAATCATTGATGGCTTGATGGAAGGAAGTTGAAGTGATTGTGATGACAAAGATAACTAGTGTCAACAAATATATCCAAAATTTCTTCACAACAAGTTAATTAAATGTGAATTGTGATTGGATCTCTAATAGGTTAGTCATTCTTTAATTTACCAACGTGATAAAAGACTAGGGTTAAAAAATACCATAGAGATAAATGTCACAAAATGGGTGTGAATAGGCTGACCATAAGAACATTAAAGTCATGAAAATGGTTGATGACTTGTAGGGAATATGAAAGAAATGGTTGATGACTTGATGGTTTAGAATAATTTTATAAAATGAATAAAACTTATTTTCTAAATACCATAATTATAATTTTATAAAAATAGTTAAAATTGTAATTAAGTGCAAATTTAAATTATTTTTCTCATCGATTAGACCTAAATATATTGCATTATTAATAGCATAACTTATACTACGATTTCTTACCAAATAAATTAAAGTATAAGGGCATGTAAAAGCCACGTAGCTAGTCCCAAATGAACTCCTAATAAATTTCAGTAACTTCCTTGTCTAAAAGCCTAGACATGAAATCTATAGACCCAACGTTTTTAATAATAATCGACTTCAAATCATCCATATTAAAAGTATTGATTTTTTCACATTAATTTTTATCATTTTTAATGTCATTAAAATATTTTCACAATGAGTTTTGTAGTTAAAGATAGTTGTTGGTGTTTACAATATGAAGTCATGTTTAGTTTAGTTTTTTTCATCCATGAAACTCTATAAAAGGTATAGTGGAAGAGAAAAAAACTATTAACAATAAAATTAAATATCAATTTAGTAGGAATTTTAATATATTTTACATTTTACATAGAAAAACTAAAAATTCAAATTATATCTTCTCATGATGACACCTTCTCCAAACGATGTCTTATCATATGTCCTAACATAAATGGGTCCTCATTGTAGGGCATCAACGACATATTTAAGGAGTTAAATGGCTCCCGTGAGTGGTCGGAAATGTATTTCTCCTCGGCCCCGGCCTTTGTGAAATTCATACATAGTTTTCAAAATTGTCAATTATGCTCCCCTTTCTACATAGGTTTTCATATCCTCTCTGCAGCTATGTTGTAGAAGGGTTTGAATCGATTGTTTCTTCCTCTAATAGGGAGTTCAATTATGATATTGTTGTTGATGGTAGAGGCCATTCTAGTGTATTGGATGCTAGTCCTTTGTTTTACCCTCGGCTAGGACAACATGGTGGTTGTGGATAAAGAGAGGGCAAGTAAAGGTTTCGAGAGGAGACTAATGCTACCATGGGGGTGCTCAAATGTATATCAAGTGGAAGTAGCTTTTTGGAGGTTGCTAAGCCTAGTCATATCCATTCCAATCCTATTGCGTTTTACAAGACTTCTCCTCGGTAACATTTGGTGTTGAGGTTCTCAAATCAGATGTATTTTACAATAAAAATGGGCTAATTTATAGATTCAATAATATTTTATCAAGACTACCTACGCTCAAAAATGGATTCCAACTCATTAGATACCTCTTATGGTAGGTAAATTTGAAATTTAACCCACATATAGAGATTTTCTAAATATTATCTTTCGTAAAATCATTGATAAATAGATGATTTTTTTAAGTTTGGGACTTCCAGTCTGACTTTTTACTTATGAAACTGTGGTTCCCCTTGTAAATCCTGAGTAATACTTTTCATGTAAAATATGTTTGGAACTAGTTTCCATATCTTCCCATCAAATTTTGGATCAATAAACGCTACTTTCAATAGGAGATACCGTGGGTAAATGTTTTACTTGTTGATGAAAAGAAAACTTCATGTGATTTTAAAACATATTCTTTCATCCTAGTTGATATCACTAATTCTTTTCATTTTCGACCTCTATTGATCACGTTCTTGAAAACTAAATCTTGACTCAAAATGTAGAATTTGAAGGTTTCCTATGAGATGAAGAACTTATTTTTCTCTTGTTCACTTGGCTTCATATTGTCATATGGGGAATTTTTTTGTTAAAAGGATATCTTTGTGTTGGAAGAACTCATATTCTAGCCACCTCGTGATTTATAGTGGCGTGGATAGTGATTTAGAGGTTGAATCATGAACGATGTTGCTCTTTGTCATACATTTGCATGGAGGTTATTCCTTCCCCTACTACTGTAGATAATGCTACCTCTAATGTTTTGATGTGGAGGACACTAATTAGATTCCTCGTGTGACTCATGAGTATAAACCAAAATTTGAAATCATCATTCTAGTGCACACTCTTGAAAATGTGAATCTGAATATTGGTTCTTGTTGGCCTACTTCAATGGAAAAGGAGAATGGAAAAATTGTTATTTATCCCCTTAAGATTCATTTAAGGTCCCATGGGAATGAGTTCCAAAAATGATCACGTAGTTTAATTTAATTTTATTTTTGTTTCTCTATTAGTTTGGTTGTGTTGTTGTTGATCATCTTTTCTCGCTAGTAGAGGAAGTTTGTTTCGACCCTCATTGTTATAGCTTTTTCTCCATTCGAAACATGTTGTAACGAGGTAGGGTCCCTTCCACTCGCCTTTACCATTAATAAATAACAATATTTATTATACATTGAAAATTGTGAATAACAAAGATAAATATAAATTTAATATGCATTTTAATATATTATAAACCTATGCTATTATTAATTTGGATTTTTAAAAAATTACTTCTTTTCATTATTTTTTCATTAAAAAAAATTAAAGTTTGCTACCTTCAAATAGCATGATGTGTGTTTAGGAAACAAAATTCGGGAAAACACCTATGGATGTGGAAACTATGATATTTTTCTATTGCCAATAATATAGTAGGGGTTTGGGTGAATGGATATTTTCCAATGCAGGGGGTTTAGGTGAACCCACCTAGATTGTCACATGGTAGTTCACGAGAAGGTAATTTCATTCAAGAGTGGTACACCCGAATCTATGTAACTTTTTTGTTGCCAAGAGATTTTTGTTGTGTTCTTCTTTCTACTAATGGGGAAACACTATCACAATTTTACCCATCGAGATTTGTAAAAATTAATATTTTTGAGTGTTTTTGTGTTTGTGTTTGTTAATTTTTAAAATATTATTATTCAAGTAAGTGATTAATTTTAAATATTTCTGCATTATTCATATAGATTGTGGAAATATGCTCTCTTACTAATGAATTTTGTAGGTCTGGTTTATTTAAATTTTAGATCTGAAGGATTTATTTTGTTTTCTGTTTTTGAAATTAATAGATTTATGTTTTTCTATTTTTAGATTTTTCATTTTCAATTTTATATAGATTTTTCATTTTCGGTTTTATATTTATCTATTTCATGTTTTAACAAAGTCTTAAAATGATATAATTTTCTTGTTTTGTGTGATTATTGGATTGTTGGTAGTATATATGGCGACTTTTTGTATTCATGAATTTTCATTTTAGTTGTTTAGTTTTGGGGTTCAAATTTTATGTTAAGAGTATTAGGATCGATGTTTCATTTTATATTTTATGAATGATTTTTTCCTTTCGAGTATAGATTTTTGGTTCTTTCGTGATTTAAGGTTTTAGGAAATGACATTTCCTTATAATTGGATTTATGTATCTATATTTTGGTGATTTTTTTATATTTAAATTTTTAAGTTTTCATTTTCAATTCTCTCTATTATATTTTGGGTTTTTAATTTGGTACTTGTTTTATTTTTTTATTATGGGTAAAAGATGGTTAAGGGTACCCTACACTGCATAAAATGTGAGAGAAAGATATGACAATTAGGAACAAAAGAGGTTACCTCTACCAAAGGCACAACAAAGCTAAATAAAAGAAAAGAAAAAAACTAACAATAAAACCAACAACTATTTCAACTTTTTTCCTGTTCCCATTGAATCTTAAGTGCATCTTAAGTGGAGAGATAGTCCCTTACTTTTTTTTTTTTTACAACCTTCTAATACTTCTCTGTGTTTGGATTTCTATTTTAAAAATTTTGGATTGGAATCATCACTTCGATTTTATCCTCCACACTTTGCATCTCTAATGAGATAGATGTCCAAAAAAATCTTACTTTCCTGTTGCTCGTGTACCTTCATCGATGAAGATGCATCTCATCCTTATCTCCATCTAGATCAACAAAATTCTTTGATTCGAAATCGAATCAATATCGATGGATTTTTAACAAACAAGTTCTCAAGGGTTAAAGTTCTTCCACTATGAGCTTTTATTTTTACCATGTTAATGCTCCATATGACAATCTGAAGCTAAATGGCTCAAGGAAAAACATGTTCTTCACCTAAAAGGAAACCCTTCATAGTCTAAATTTTTAATCAATGTTCTATCCTCAACTTTAAGTTAAATAGTGGCTGGAAAGTCTACGGAAGAATCCATGTCAACCAAAATTCAGGCATACGTAGTATGCTCATAATCATAAGTCTTTGGGTCAATAGCAAAACATTTCCCTAAAGTATTTCCTATAGCAAGAAAGCATCTCACCATCGAAAATTGAGAGGTAAAGAAGGAATAGGAATCCAAACCAGGGTTCATTTTAAGAGACCTCTTAGAAATCGGAGGTGGAAAATGCCCGAATATCCTCGGAATGGTTTCATGGAAAGACGATTTTTGGGGGTCCGACAGCAAAATTTTCACCTAGTTTTTAAGTGGTGTAATGTAATGATGCGCGAAATTAGTAGGAATTCGACAAGGTCATAACTTGAGCTCCGGTGTCCGTTTGAGTCCGTTTTTTTGAAACCACGTTTTCGATGAGAGGAGCGCAGCAACAACTTGCCCTACCAGTTGGGGCAAGTTTTTGACATGGTTTCGGGCCCTAAATCCGCCATATTGAGGCCGAAAATTAGGATTTAAGTTATAGTTCTGTTTTTTTCTATTTTTGAGCATTAGTTAATTTTAGTCTATTAATTGCATTATGAATTAGAAAGTTGGAAATTCCTCTAATTTAGGGATGTAGAAGATGCGGGGCAATTTCTGTGCGCATAGGAATAAGCATGCGAACTTACTAAGAATAGCAGGATCTAGTAAACTGCTAAAAATAGTAATTTCCGCCACCTAGAGTAGATTTAGTCAGAGTTATCTAGAGTTTACTTGGAAACTCGAGTTGGGAGTTTTTTTCCTATTTAGGAAACATTGTAATTCATTATTTGAGAACAAAGAAGGAGATCTATTTTCTTTTGGAGTTCATAATATTTGCAGTATATCTGGTTTGTTCTTAATTTGGCTGCATTATAGAAGGCTGCAGACGTGCGACAGAAGATTCACCACTAAAATTATCTCTGATCTAAACTGGCTTGACATGGAATGTATTTGTCACCGGATTAAATAGAGGGAACCAAGGTTTCATCAATAACAAGTGGGATTCAAAATCTCAAACTGTTCCAAAAATTAAATACCTATCAGATATTTCATCGAAAATTACAATGAAAAATCCATGAGCATTAAGATAAATGTTTAGCCTACCTTCCACGATGGGGCCCCATTGGCCAGTCATCTGAGCATGAAAAGAGGGCAGGCTTGAGAAAAATTGCTAAATCTGCATATCAGTCGATTTTTCTTCTGCTAAATATGTCAAGTTAATCGAGACATACTCGTATGTTTTTTTATTTTGGTTCATGCTTTTCGTAAAATGGATTTATTACATAATTTTTTAAAAACATTTCTGACGGAGAATGGTATTCATGTTTCACATTTAGTAGTTTAAGGTTATGTAATTTAGTGTGAATATATTTGAATTTTAAAGACTAGGAGACTTTGAGTGTTTAGGTTTATTTATGCGTTTCCAATATTTTCATTAGCGGGTTTGTTTTGTTCTAGTTTTGAGTTTTTGTGTGCGGATAAGTAAATATTGTTGTGGATTTGGAAAATTCAAGTACGAGACCCATAATTTCCTCGATTTTATGTATCTTAAAGAATATTAGGGTTCATGTTTTGAAAGAATTTAAGATTGAATCCTTCATAAAGTAACTTAGTTTTATGTAACATTATTTTCGAGATGTGGTTCGGTCTATATTTGTGTTTTAATGGTTGGGTATTTAAAGTTCATGCTTTACGGCATTAGTAATTTCTATTTTTATTTTGAATTTATTTTGGTTTATGTTTATAACTTTGTTTTGGTTTCCCTTATTTAAGTTTGGTAAACATTTTTCATATCATTCATTTTATTTGGTTTATGAGGGTTTTCGAATTTGATATTTTTGATTCTTAGGTTTTTTAATATCATTTTTTTATTAAGGATAAAAGATTTTTATTGTGGCCCTTTCGAGGTAGAACAAGGCTTGAAGTAAGGATAAAAAATGAAAACATGTTGTTATGTAAATGTGTAAGATGAAAATTTTAAACTTTCAAGCATGATAACATAACCAAAATTGAAACTTTTTTCCTAAATCTTCCCACAACCCTCCCATGTTTAGTTGTGTCATGTCCAATTTGATCTTATGGGTACTTCCAAGATTATGGGAAAGTAATTACAAGTGTTTGAAGTGATAATACAAGGTCACAATTTTCATTTAGTAAGATGCTTCTAATGGCTAGTTTCTCAACAAGCCTATAAAGGAAATTTTTTACCTTCTCAAGATTGGTAGGCATCCTCTCGGGACCGAATAAAAAAATAAATCTCATCAAAAGATTATATTGAAAAGTTATTAATATATTGGAACTGATTTAGGAAGATTTTGGGAAGTTTTAGAGGTTTAGGAGCAATAGAAGTGAAAGTGGGTTTCAAAGGTGCAAGGAATGTATAGTCAAAACAGTACCACTGATCTTCAATGAAGTGTTTGAGGAGCTCAATGATGAGTCAAGAGAAAAAAATTACCATTAAAAATATTCAAGTTCCATGTCGATTACGAAATCTCAAATTTCTTTTGAAAACATGGTTTCTTCTCAAGGAAGATCAATTAGTGCAGACTCACCTTGTGGTCCCGAATGAAAATGTGGAATTTTTAGAGGAGGATGAATCAAGTCTTGAAACTAATCCCATTAATGATTTGGTGATCTTGGGATTCAAAATGAAATAAAATTTAGCATGAAAAGACATCTTTGAGGACTAAAAAAAGTGCTCTCATGTTTCAACGACTTAGTCATTTCATAATTTAGTTTAGTGGCAAGTTTTATTTTCCAAATTATCTTGACTATTACATTTGTCACTTGGATAGTGGGGAGAGTGGGGACAATAAATTGTCCTCGTCTCCTTCCTTAGGTTATTTTTTAAGTCTTCCTCACGTGGCCTAAATAATTTTCAAGGAAGCTTGATTTTCTCATATATTTTGGTCCCAAATGAAAATGTTATTTTTATTAGGAGCTAGAATGAGGTCCTCGAAACCATCACATTGATCTCGTAATTATATTAGGAATAAAAATTATTTAATATTTTACATGAAAAGACCTCCAAGAGTTCCTAGAAATGTGTTATGAACGTATTCACTTTATCGAGTTAGATGGATGGCGGGTTTTACCATCCCAACTATCCCCTGGGTTTGTGGGGACATTAGGGAAAAAAAATGAGCCCCACTCTTCATCCCCTATTCAAGATTCTTCTTGTGACCAAATTTTTAGCCCGAAATCCATTTAAGCACTACTCCATGGCCTAGTCATTGTTACTTCAATTTTCATTGTCAAATCACCATCAAACTATGAAAATGTATAACCATCAATTATTTTTCATAGTAGACATTATACCAATCTATTCAAGTCTTCAAGCAACCACTAATGGCTGCTACTATGCAATAGTGAAAGTACAGTGAGGCACCTATTCACTTTCCAAGGATGCGACAGTTGAATTATCTTAAAAATAGAGGAAACAATACCTTAAAATTCTTGTTTCACAAGAATTAGTTTTCATGCCACGAAGACCCTATTTTTTTAGGGATACAAAGGACTATGATTTTCATCAAAATTCTTCCCTCCTCAAATAAATTTAAAAAATTCTGAATATTCAATAGGTGAAATCATCTGAACATCGGAGTTTTTGCATGATAGGGATACTAATTTTTTGATATTTGGAGGACTGATTTTTTCTCATTATGTTTTACCCTCGATAAATTTTAATTTTTTATCTTCTTTGAATGAAGGAATCATCTAAAATTTGAAGCGCGGAATCTTGAAATGAAACCCATAATTTGAATTCCTTTTTCGATGCAATCTAACAACCGTAGTGCACTTACTAAAAATAGCATTTGTTTTTGGTGGGGTATGTCGAAATATAGATTGTTGTAAAATAAGGATAATTCTCAACAGTCATTATCATCCCGACATGAAAGAAGTAGAAGGAAAGGAAAATAGGGAAAATTATCCAAAACTAATATTACTAGCTAGGACCTGATGAAGAAAGTTGTAGTTGCCTCTAATTTCACTCATCTCTCCTTTTATTTCTGTCCTCCCATCTTTGTAAAGTTTTCATGTCGCCTTCCACAAGTATTTTGATGCCATCATCACTCAAAAGAGTTGTTTTACCAAGTAGAGCTGATTTTGGTGAGTTAAGATGCGTGAACTGAAATGAGATGGCTACATTCATCTTATTTAGCTAGCTCAGATTAAGGTAAAGAATTATGAGGTGCATTATGTGAAAGTGTGAAGCATTTTGCAAGATTTATAGATTCAAAAAGTGTAAAGATCCTCATTGAAACCCATGATAATTTATTTAGTGGGTGACTTGAGCTGGGTTGGTCACAGCTAAACTGACTGAATTGGATGAGTATTGTTGACCTTGTTGCGGTGATCTGTGTAAGACATGCTAGGTGAGGTAGTTAAAATCTCATCCTTCTTCCATGAAGAGAATATGAGGGTGAGTCAGGTGAAGCGAGCTCGATGATCCATTTGAGTCCCATCGACGTATATACATTGTGTATAAGTCCAAACTTAGTATATTATTATTCACTTTATTCACATATATAAATTATATATTCTCGTAGGCAGCAGTTGTACATTCACATATATACATTATGTATATTTCTAGATGGAAGCCACCTCTGTAATTTTCGTAAAATAATGTAAATATCCCAGTTGCATGGACGAGTGGGTTTTTTCTATAATGGCCATGCTCAAAACATACGCATGCTCCTTCTCATATGGGAAGCAAGTTTTAGCAGAGAGCCGTTCAAAAATTGGGACAGATTAGGAGGTATGTTTCAATAGACCACATATATAAAAGTGCATGGATTAGTCATAAAAACTTGATTTGTGAGACGTGCACGATTGTATGATCTTCCATATACACGTAGAAAATAAACTCTGGGTTACCTTAGTTAATTCGTAATATACCCGCATTTTTTGGGGTTGATTTTTACTAGTTCCATTGGATGTTTGACATGTGGTAAGAATATGAAATGTCCTTGTTTCTTGGATGAATTCCTGTAATTAGAAAAGCTACACCATTTTTCAAATAAGCTTGGGATTTAAAAAAAAAAAAACAGAGAAAAGAAAATTTAAATATCATCCTATTTGAGTAGCAGACGTATCTTATAAGAATATATGTAAACTATGTCAAGAGGTATAGTGTATTTTTTCTTATGTAATTAATGAAGTGCAGAAAGAAAAATTATTTGCTATGTAATTATTCAAGTCTATCAGTTATTCTTTTTATTTATGTGTACAAAATAAGATTCACCCGAGTTTGTATTCACGTGTAACAAATAAAAATCGTCATATTTTTTGTTTACGTTACAAAATAAAATTCATTCCATTTGTATTTACTTTTATTTTAAAAAGGGAGTGGCCCAAAGATTTATTTCATGGGAAAAAGTTAATTTTCAGACGCAGAAGGACATCAAACTTTGTAAATCCATATATACATCTTTATATGCCTCTCAAGATGATTATGGTTTTAGTAAATATCATTCACTTTTTTAGGCCATTGAGTGTTATTACTACGGGTGGAGGAATAAAGCACGACAACCTCCACGTCTTTCTACTAATGTCGATATGCCCTTAATTACTCTGTTGCTTCTCTATGTATGATCCAGGTTCTCCAACATCTAGCCTTCTCTATCAAATAGTTAAAAACACGGTTAGACCTCAAAAAATAGACACATATTAAGATAACCACGTAAACTACAATAGTAATGCATTGTGTAAATACAAATTTCAGATTATCTATATAATAGTTTTAAAAATATATAATTTCTTATTAATTTACAAATACTAATTTTCAATCTTATTTACCCTATAACTATAGGATCCACTTTCCTATTACTCATTTTTTTCAATCAATCACAATCAACTATTTTTATTTCATATGGTATATGCAATAGTTTTTAAAAAATATAATTTTTTATTCATTTACAAATACTAATTTTCATGTATGTGAGTGGTTAAAATTTTAATAAATAAATTTTACTTATTAATCCCTTCAAGGTAAGTATAGGATCCACTTTCTTATTACTCAATTTTTTTCAGCTAATCACAATCAATTTTTATTTATTTCAAATGGTCTATGTAGTTTAGAATGATTTAACAAATACTTATGAAACAACTATTTCATTTTGCTATTACAAATCTGGTCTGAATCATGTCTTGAAGCTATTGGTGACATAAGAAGAGTTCATATTACTAAAAATGATGCGTCCACTCAACTGGTACATCCCTCTTATGCTCGTATATTGGTAGATATGGATGTTCCCCTAGATCTACCAGAGAAGATTGAGTTGCAAATCGGAGAAAGGGTTTGGATTCAAAGACTGGATTATGAAATATTGTCCTTTCACTGCCATAGATGTTTCTAGAAAAGGCATTTGAGTGATGAGTGTAGACAACCCAAGCATAAAAATAGAGCTAGCTCATCTTGGTGGAAGGATTCTTAGCCTTCTCACCGTATCATTGAAGCCCCTTTAGATTTTGAGGAATATTCATCTTCCGAGAAGAGCATTTCGAGGAACAAAATACTCGTATAGTTGAGAAATACTCTCGGATCCCCAACACAACTCTTTGAATGTTTCACCGGAGGATTTAGAATAGGTGAATAGGATTAGGGTTGATGTTTCCCCTCAAAATTGATGTATCATCCTATTTCTTCAATTGATATTATCCTCCATTGTGAACCCAATGGAGATGATCTAAAATAGGGTGATTGGACATTGGTCCAGAATAAGAGAAGATTTTCTTCGAAGTAGAGTTCAGCCGCATCACATATGACCTTAATATCTCAATCCTCTGTTAGGGGTTGAGTTTTTTTTTTTTTTGGTGGTTTTGTTTCATATTTTGGTTGGTTTTTTAGCCAAGTCTATTTGGATCGTTATTGTTTCTATTATTTTTATTCTTTGCGAGCTTTCCATGTAATTTATTTTTCTATAATGGTCTTTGGATCCTTTCAAAATTTTATTAATAAAAAAAAAAGTATTTCCTTTTCATATGGTCTATGAAATAGTTTTAAATAGTTTAACTAACAATTTTACTTTAAAACAATAAAAAATTCACCGTTGATATTTTCTTTCTATCCAATAACCATTCCAATGCTTGTCCGCCTCAAGCTATGTTAATTGCTGACCTATTTCTCTTGCCATGGGCCCAACACACTTTATCCTCCTCCATTTATCCCAAAAACTTCATGTCCATCACAACTAATCATGTTGGAATGTAATGGAATCATGAAACATGTTCCCTTGGTTGATGTTCGATCCTTTGACATGTGTCAACTCCTAACTTTTCCTTGTTTCTTCCCATAACTACGCTATGTTATCCATCCCTAAATCCATCTCACTGCACCCAATAATTTTTTGATTTGAGTTGATTCTAGGGCTTCAAGGTTAGCCACATTCATCTTTCTCATAGGATAATAGAATGTCGCAACATCGTACCTCTCTGCGCTTGGATCCTTGCCATCATCTGTCTAACATCCATAACAACCCATGTCTTCCTTCACCGTGCTAAATGTTGATATGTTTCTCCTTGTATGTACCCTACCTAATGTACCTATTATCTCTCGAAATTGCACCCTATAGAGAGATGCCCGTAGGGGTTGTTTGTGCTTGTTTTGATATCACACCCTTTTGACCTAATTTTCCTCTGTCTGCATGTTTTAAAATATTTTATCTCTCGATGTGGGTGTTATGAAAGCTTCTACCTCCATTTTAATGCCTCGATTTTTTTACAAAATCCATTCTCATGTCCCTCCTTGAAGGATTCTCTCGAGTTCTCCTGTTTTTCCCTATTTTCTTCAAAATCATGGGCTCTATATTTTTCCTATTTTTCTCGACCATGGAAGCTCGAGAATGATTAATTTATATTTTAATTCCTTTGAAAACCCAAATCCATGGTCGAAAGATGCTTAGAACCACGATTCACTTGGTTTTGTTTCAAAAATCTTCATTCTTAAAGAAAAATCGAGGTTCTCGGGCATGAATGGTGAGTTTCTATGTTTTTGAAAATCGACGGTTTCTTTTTCCTTTCAAATTTATTCCTCAAAGATTCAGCGGTCATGCGAATTCTTCTGGTTGGTCAAGGGACGTTGTAAAAATGCTTTAACTTATCAATTTTTGATTTTATTGGTAAAAATGAAAAAAATTCATCTAGCTCTGCTCAAATCGATTGGTTCTTATGTGGCTTCTTCTAATTGGATGGGGTGCGACAGGTTTTTTTTTTAAACTTGTTATTTTTGTCTACTTTGGAAAAAGTTTTGAACTCACCCCACGGCCCCGCCAGATTTGATTAAAGAAAAATTTAAGTAGTAGGAAAAATCTTACTTTGACCCCACGAAGGACACATAGCAAGGTTAAAGGCGGACATGCCGGCCTTCGAGGAAATTTGGATGTTTTTCCCTTTTGGAAAAAAAGGGGTGAAAATCTAAAATGGAATCGCGCCTCCAAATCATTTTGAAGCCTTAAGGTTTTTGAAGTTGTGCCATAATGACACGTGGAGGTCTCCATCGGGTCTTCTTTCCTTAGAATTTTTAGCAACTTCTTAAAGGGCTGAGACACATGGTGAGCCCGCGCTCATTCAAGGTCTCAAATTTTGGGGACCATCTCAAGATGTGCCATTATGACACGTGGCAGTTTGAAAAGTCAAAGAGGCGGGAGGTGGGCCATCGGGGGCAACTTGGATTTTTTTCCCCTTAATATTCAAAAGACTAAAATCATCAAAATGACCCGCAGGCCTGATGGAGAAAGGTCAAAGCTTGCTCCAATCAATGGCGGAGGTGCGGACCTTTGGAGGAAAATTGAGAAAAATTTCCTTTTGTGGAAAAAGGAGTTAAAAGTAAAAAAGGAAGCGTGGTTCCATTGGGACCCATATTGGGACACATTTTAGGCCCTCTTTTCAAGGGCGGAGATGTGGAGAAAACTTGGAAAATTTTCCCTTTTCTAAAAAAGAGGTGAAATATAAAAATTTGGCATGTTCCTTTGGGACCCACCTTAGGACACATGTCAAGCTCATTTTTCAAGGGTGGAGATGCGGAGAAAAATGTGAAAATTTTACATTTTTTCAAAAGTTGTAAAAGGAAAAAGGGAACCCACAGGCCCATTTTAAAGTGGATCTCCCATGTGGATGGTCCAAATTCAAAATAGAAATCAATGACAATTATGCATCTGATTTTTCTGCCATTTTCACTCCAGAGCTCCTGGAGATGTGAGTCTTCATGATTTCTCGATATTTCTTGCATGCCAAATAGGAAAGGGGAGTAAATTTGATATCTAAGTTTGGTGAGGAAGATATGGGGATGTATTTTACCATTAAGATGAGATCTAACCTCTGGGCTCGATCTGATCTTCCATTTTTCCTTCTTGAGCACGCAAAGAACCAGATTTGACATATTAGGGGTGGAAGTGGTTGGTGAGTAGAGGGAAAAGTGATCTAAAAGAAGAAGGAGTTAAATGCAAGAGATATTCAAAGAGATCCACCCCCTGAGCACCTGACAACTTTTTATAGATTTTATTCTGTGAATCGTATCGCAATCTAATCATGGCGAGCACCGTGCATTATATGTTTGGGGTTTTTAGGGGTAAAACTATATTGTAAATGAAGTATTATAAATTTAATGAATTTTTTTGGAAAGAGTTGGAGGATGGAATGTTGGAGTCTTAAAGGTCGAACTGATTTTCTAAGAAAATCTTCGAAAACCCGTCTTTCTGAGAAACTATTTGAAGAAACTTGTTTATCTCTTTTGTGTTGAATTTGATCATGTTAAGGTGGTTCCGAGTGTAAAACCATTGACAAGTTTTGAGATTGTTCAAGAAAATCTCCCCTGCTGATAAATTTAATCAAACTTGAATTAACTTGTGTTATTTTCGGACAAAAATTGTGTTTTCTTCATTCATGAATGTCTGGAAGTATTTTTCTTGTTCCCATTGCAATCTTACATTGAAATATATGTGAATCACACAAGATATTATCCTTGTGATAGTTTTGTGGCATTTGCAATTTCATTTATTAGAAGAGCTTTCATTTGATAATGAAATAAACAAATTTAAAATCATTGTGACTCCTAGCATGACTATAAGATTGTTTGTTAGCCTTTGAGGGTATCTTAGGCATGATGAAACAAAGATTGATAATGTTTAGTTAAGTTTTCCAATTTGAGCCTTCATTTTGGATCCTTGAATTTTGTGTGAAAGTGCTCATTTGGGCCTCCATTGAAGTACATATTCTAGTTAAAGGAACATTCTAGCTATCCAAGAGCATTCTGTTGTTTTAAAGCTATCCATTTTTGTAAAATTTCTCAAGGGCATGGTATAATCAACATCATCCTGCTTCACCTCCCACAAAAATTTCATTTAAAAACAACCAATCATACCCATACTACACCTATTTTTCATGTGTGTATACAAATGCATAATCCTTTCTACCAAAACATGCAAAAACAATCTGGTTTTCATTGTATTTAGTGGCCTAAACCTTGCTTAGAAAATATATCCATTATCTAGAGTGACAACTCGTGAGAGTTAGGCTTTGTTGCATGGATCATATGTTCTTAGAGGTCTTCTTAATAACTTCACAAGGAAGGATATATTCATCTCCTCCACAAAGAGTAGCCTAAAAAGGGGTCCTCTCACCCCGGTGAAAGGCACAACCATAAAGTAGTGAGGATAGGTCATGTCGTCTTGAGGGTGCTACCCATTTCTCCACATCTAAGTGACAAAGAACAAGCTACATTTCATCCCTAGCTACAAAACAACACATTGCATGCTCTGCTAGCCTCTATGCTTCCTTCCATACCTATGATGTTGCTTATATTTTGTTGAAGAAACAATTTGGGTACCAATACCTTATTGACACCTTTGTCTAGGAAATAGTGATCACAGTTCATATTCGGACCACTCGTAAACACTTCTCATATCCTCTAAGTTCTTGTACATCTTTTTAGGCATCATCCTATGTTCAGGCCTGTAAGAATTGTTCAAAGTTACAATTGATATGTGCAATATTTCCATTTTTTGTAGTTATTTCACTAAGTTTCATTGATAAATCTAGGTAAAGAAAAGTCGATCTTCCCATTTCCAGCTTTCTAGTATTGACACACATTTGACAAATCATATTTTATTGCATTTGCACAACTCGTGGAAATCCTTAGTGGAAACTCCTTATTGATTTGATTCTTAATGAATACCGCTTTCTTAACTTTTGTCAAGTGATATTTGTTACTAACCTTTACAAAGATGGAGGGAATAAGGTATTTCTTTGCTTGGGATACTATTAGGACACTATTTCTAGAGCTATGAAAAGCAAATTCGGAAGGAAGAAAAGCCTCGCGAGTTGTTGGAGATTAGCAGAAAATAAAATGGATCTCCATTGATGAAAGTGATTGGCCTATTATTGAATACTACCATTCAAGTGCTTTTGAATCAGGTATCCTCTTTGTGGAATTGAATTCTCCAACTGAAGAGGGGCCTTCATTTGATTTTGAAAAGTTTACTTCTCATTCTACCCTTGTCTTTTCAGAAGTTGATAGGGTTTTCCAAGAAACAAGGCCTTTAGAGGATATCCATTTTGAAATTTATACTCCTGTGTTTCAAAGACCCTCTACCCCTTATTAATTTGTCTCTCCTCCAGGGTCACCTCCTCAAAAAAACATGGCCCTACCCCCACCTAGACCTCCATTTGTTGTAAACACCTTTGGTCCTATAAATTTTATAGGGATGGTTGGTTATCCAAATACAGTTCCCCAGGATGTAAGAAATAGATTACCAAAGTTCCAAGGAAACAACATTATAACTGGTGATCAACATCTAAAGATTTTTATCAATATGATGGAAGACTTTGAGATTGAACATGAAGATGTATATATCAAATTGTTTATCCATACTTTGGAAGAGGATGTAAGGGACTGGTATAAAGATTTTCAAGATAATTCCATATATTATTGACAGAGATGAACAATGCATTTAGATTATAGTATGATGATAAAAATGACCCTAGGTTTGTTCTATCAGAATTTGAAAATATCAAGAATAATCCTAATGAGTCAGTACATGATTTCAACACAAGGTTTAACAAGAGCTTGTGAAAATTACTTGTTAGCTTAAGGCCATGTGATGAATCATGTTTGATCAAATATTAGGATGCATTTGATAAAAAAATTGCTTACTACTTGAGGGAAAAAAACCTAATAATTTGAGGCAGGCCTTCACCATGGATCTACAAATTGAAAATAGAATCAATGTAATTGGAAAGCCTCCAAAAAGGGAGGGTTTAAAACTAATTAACCTAGAAAAGCCTCAGACAAGTAAGGATTCTGATTTTGAGGAAGTTGTGAAAAATTTGGCCGGGGCTGTCAAAGAAATATCATACAAGTTAGCTTGGGCGTAAAAGGAATTCGACAGAGTTCACAAGGTCAACACAAGCAAAAAGGCCAAGACAAATTTATGAATCACCAATGATCTGATGATAGAGGCAAGGGACCTATTGGATTTGGAAATAGATAGTATAAATCGAAGGAAAATATAATGGTACCTCATCCTTTGGCTTCCAGAGTTGTTGTTATGGAGGAGACAAATGTCATTGATTAGTGTGACAGATGTTTCATGCCACATGCTCCATGTGAAGAAGATTAGAAAGAAGAAGAAGAATTTCACGATGATACCGATGAAAATGTCTCGCATGATGGGTTGTTCCATGAGCTCACAATGAGGGGCAACTTCAAATGAGGTAATAAGTGCTAGGATTGCTTCTAATTTTTGGGATTTCATCCACTGGGTACCTATTCTTCCTACCTCTCATACTTTATAAGTATATTTTGTACAATATTTTGAACTACCCAATAATGAATTTGAATATCTAAGAGCTTTAATGATAAAGATGTATGATGGAGGAATCCCGTATGACGAGGACATGTATTTATTGATGAATGTTGTTGTGGCTTAAGAACAGGAAAACAACACAAGGAGTAGGGTTTTCAAAGGTACAAGGCCTCAAGCCAATCCAAAGACTCCATTTATTTCAAATATTCCTAAAGAGGCTCCTAAGAAAGATGCATCTACCAAAGGCCTTATTGTCCCAAACAAAACTCATACCCCTCCTCATGCCCAAGCTGTCAAAAGTCTTATGCTATCTAATGAGTGTATCAACCTTCCTTCTAGTGTTGCCTTGCCAAAGTCTTCCCCTTATGATATTTCCCAAGTCTTGAGTCAGATCAAGATCTCAGTTCCAATTGTTGAGTTGCTTAGGATTCCTGAGCACAAGAAAAGAGATTTTGAATATTTGGGGTTGAAAGAGGAGAAGACCTCCTGGGTAGAAATATAAACATTGTGGAAACTCCTAGTCATTAAAGAATTAGAAACTCAACCAAAGTGTTAGAAGAACTAGGTGAACCACTTGAGGTTTATTTGGGAACATACTTGGTGGATTCTTAGCTAAATGTGCACCCATTCTTCACCACTCTAATCATTAAGAACAGATTGATGCACAACTATATGTTTGACTCAGGGGACATCATCCAATGTCATGCCTTTGGAAGTCATGAATGATTTTAATATTGATGTAACATCAGCATATGGTAAATGGACTACCATATATTCTAGACAGGTGCTAGTGGTGGGATGTGTGAAAGGTCCAGTGGTGCATCTTGCATCTTACCCAGTAAAAACTTGATGCTTGATTTTGTCATTGTTGGTTGCCCGGCGTGGGGTATTTTGTTATCTATAAAATGGGATCCAAGTGTTGGTGGGACTATTCAAATGGACATGTCCTAAGCTACCATCCCAATTGATGGCAGCCTTGTCAGGTTGTATGGAGAAAAGAAGATGTTACATCTTATCAAGATCCCAAAATGCATCTTACAAAATTTTGTACAAAAATGTTGATGCTTTGATAAATTTGTAGGATTTTCTCGATAGAAAGGAGAACAAGATTTAAGAATGAAAGTGTCTTGAATAGGAAGGCTCTCCTTGGACTTAATTGTTTTATGGAGCTTGCTCAAAGTTTGGAAATAGTGTTGGTGTTGTTCTGATCTCTCCAAGCCAGGAAGAGTTTGTCTTTTCCTTCAAACTCAACTTTGAGTGCACTAATAACATTGCTGAGTATGAGGAACTGTTATTAGGATTGAGGATTTCTTGGAAATATGGTGTTAAAGACATCATTGTCAAAGGAGATTCAAAATTAATTGTCAAGAAAGTCAGAAAACTATATGCCACAAAAAATCAGCGAATGAAACAATATAAGCATGCAATTTGGGATTTCATTGAGATGTTTGATTCATTCAACATTGTGCATCATGATAGGAGGTTCAATGATTTGGAAGACAATATTGCTATGTTGGGATATCGGTCTGATAATTGTGCAATGTCCCCATATTGTGAATATGATGTTGAAGTATTGACAAGGCCATATGTCCCTGACAACATTAAGCATTGGCAAGTTTTTGATGATGATGCTCAGGTCAGAATATTTCTATAGAATAAAGGGGAGTTTTCTGATCAAAATATTGATTGGGAGCCAATGGTGTGCGTAGAAGAGGGTAAAGAAACCTTGTTTGGAAAAGGAATCATCCAACTAAATACTAATACCATTCTTAGAGGGCTGGTTGCTCTTGAATCCAACTTTGATAATGTTGATCGCATTATTAACAGATGCATGGTAACCTCAAGGGATATTGAGGAGCATGACCTTGGCACAAAGGATAAACCAAGGAATATCTGGTTAGGAAGCAATCTCAGCAAGGAGGAAAAATAGTCTTATGTCCAATTACTAAAAAGGTATCAAGATTGCCTTGGAATACCTTGGAATCTAATACAAAACGATTAAGAGAGGATATGTTTCAACATGATATTCCCTTAGAATCTAATACAAAACCATTCGGTAGAAACAAACACCAATAAACTTTCTCCTATCTCTCAAAATGCAAGAAGAACTAAAGAAAATGAGGGATGGAGGGATTATTCATCCCACAAGGTATTCTTCCTGGGTTGTAAATCTAGTACTCGGTCAGAAAGAAGAATGGTGACATCAAGATGTGTGTGGATTTCAGAATTTTGAATAGAGCATCAATGAAGCATAATTATCCTTTACCAAACATGGAAAACATGTTGCAGCTTAGTGACTAATTCTGAGTTATTTTCTACCCTTGATGGTTTTTCTGGTTATAACAAAGTTGTGGTGAAGGAATAAAAAACAATTAAAACATCCTTTACCACTCCTTGGGGGACTTATGTGTATGTCAGGATGCCCTTTGGTCTGATGAATGTTGGAACAACCTTTCAAAGAGAAATGGATGTTAATTTTTCTCGTTACGTTGATGATTTTATTGTTGTTTACCAGGATGTTGTGGATCAGTGTTCTCTAGAAAGTGAGGTGATCACTTGCTAAACTTGGAAAAGATGCTGATAATATGTAGAGAGTATGGCATTTCACTCAATCCAAAAAAGTGCCATTTTGGAGTGCAGAAGGAAATTTTTCTTGGTCACATTGTGTCACCGGATGGAGTAATGCTTGATCCAGAAAGCATGGAGGCCATTAGCAAGGTTTGAATCCTAAGAACCAAGAAGGGAATCTAGTCCTTCTTTGGGCTAATAAACTTCATCGAATATTTATATCAAACTTTGTTGAGTTGACCATTCAAATTACTTCCATGTTAAAAAGGACCAAGTCATCAAGTGGGAGGTTGGAATGTTGGAGTGTTAGAGGTTAGAACTGATTTTCGAGAAAAATATTAATATAACCCATCTTTCTAAGAAACTATCTGAACAAACTTGTTTATCTCTTTTTTGTTGAATTTTATCATGTCAAGGTGGTCATGCGAGTATACAACCATTGACAAGCTCGAGATTGTTTGAGAAAATATCCCCGGTGATAAATTTAATCAAACTTGAGTTAATTTGTGTTATTTTTGGGCAAAATTTGTGTTTGCTTCATTCTTGAATGTCTGCAAGTAGTTTTCTTGTTCTGTTGAAATCTTACATTGAAATCTTTGTGAATCACACAAGATCTTATCCTTGTGATAGTTTTGTGGCATTTACAATTTCATTTATCAGAAGAGATTTCATTTGATAATGAAATAAAAAAATTTAAAATCACTGTGACACCTAGCATGATTATAAGATTGTTTGTTAGCCTTTGAGGGTATCTTAGGCGTGATGAAATAGAGGTTGATAATGTTTAGTTAAGTTTTCCAATTTGAGCCTTCATTTTAGATTCTTAAAGTTTGTGTGAAAGTGCTGATCTGGGCCTCCATTGAAGCACATATTCTGCAGCTAAAGGAACATCCTAGATATCCCAGAGAATTCTCGTAGTTTCAAGTCTCTCCATTTTTGTAAAAATTTTCAAGGGCTTGGTATAGTAAAATTTATCCCGCTTCACTTCCCACCAAAATTCATTTAAAAACAACCAGTCATACCCATAGTACCCTTTTATTCATGTGTGTATACAAATGCATAATATTTACTACCAAAACTGTATAAACAATTAGGTTTTGATTGAATTTAGTGGCCTAAAACTTGCTTAGAAAATATCTCCATTATCTAGAGTGACAACTCGTGAGAGTTAGGTTTTTTTGCATTGATCATATTTTCTTCAAGGTCTTCTTAGTAACTTCAAAAAGAAGGATATATCCATCTCCTCCACAAACAATAGGCTACAAAAAGGGTCCCCTCACCCTGGTCGAAAGGAACAAACATAAATTAGTGAGGATAGGTAAAATATTCTTGAGGGTGCTACCCATTTCTCCACATCTTAGTGACAAAGAGCAAGTTGCATTTCTTCCTCGACTACAAAATGACACATTACATGCTCTCCTTACCTCTAAGCTTCATATCGATCTATGATGTTGGTCATATTCTGTGGGAGAATCAATTTGGGTACCAACAGGGGGTTATAAGCTTGCTCTAGATCTCTCTCTTTTGTAGATACAATGGAAACACCTCAGTCTGTGGGTATACCTATTGTTGAGGCGAGTCTCCTGTCAAGGCCGGTTCCTTCTTGATGTGTCTTAAACTAATTATTTGGGGTTTTGAGGGTAAAAATATGAGTATAAATGAATTGAAAACTAGGGTGATACTCAAATTATTGAGGGATTTGATGGAGTACATGCAAAAATATTTTAGAAATGGATTCGAGCGCACAAACCAATAATTTTCAGCAAAATATTAACGCAAAACAATTGATGTATTAAGCGAATGATTCACAAAAATAATATTAAGATAAGAATGCACACTAATATTATGCAGAAATTACTAAATTTCTGTAAGGTAAGATGATAAATCGGGAATTTTGACATTCACAAGAAAAAAAATTATACACGAATCTGCAAATAATTACAACAACATAAACCAATTCTCATTCAAAGGGAAAAACTGGCACAAACTACTTTAGCACTCTTGTATCCAAAAAGTCCTCTTTTGTGCCTTGTAATTACACACAATATATAACAAGTTATTCATCCCAACCCTTACTAAAAATAGACTAAAAATGTACTCTCCCTTGAAACCTATTTTTATCCTTTATCTTGAATAAATAAAGTGATAAAAATAAGCATGCTAATACAATGAGGCATTAATATCCTTGATTACAAAATTACAACTCAGTCAAACTGTAGTTGACTATTCTATTTTTAAAATGTTGAATGACTATTTTGGCTAAGTATAAGCTTTTCTTCATGAGTAAGTCTTCTTCAATACATTCAATATTTTTCTTCTAGTTGATGATCCGACATCTACAACTTAATCCACTTGAATTGATAAATTTGGAATTCTTTGGTTCTGCTCCTCTTGGATGGACATGCAAAATAATATCTCTGTGTGTGAGTAAAATAATTTCTTCATTTGCAATACTTTACAAAAATAATTCACCCATGCATTAATCCTAATGTGGAGCACTTGTAGGCTTTGATGTTGACATCTATTTTTCTTCTTGTAGTCACGTGAATAATTTTACTCCTGAGAAAATATAATTTGACAATTTTTAAAGTCTCTCTAATTCCCCTTTCGGTGTTGACTCTTTTCCTTTCTTTTGATCCCTATTTCCAATGATGAATGGTCATTTTGTACCCCTGTTGTTGAGTTTCAAATCTCACATTGCGAACCCAAGTAATTGGTGTAGGTACAGCCTTTGGCACTATGGGCAAGTTACCGTAGCAACCGACTTCATTACTCATACCATAGTCCTTGTTGTTATCTCGATGGTGATGCCTTGGATCAATTTTAGTGATCTAAGGCATACCTCTTATCCTTTAGTGCTTGCAATCCTTGTTGTAAAGTAAATTTGACTCTTTTCCTTCTATTATACCACTTTGTTCTATCACTAATGCTTTTGCAATTTTGACAGTACTTTGCTTCATCTTGGGAAGACCTTATTGATGATTTATTATATCCTAATTATTGAGTTGTGGAGGACATTTTGTTTATGGTGCTTATGGAATCTTAAAACCTGTACATAGGTATTTTGTCTTTTTTAATTAAAGGTACCTAAATTTTGGCTAAATTAGAAAAATTACTCTCTTTTAAATTTTTATTAAAAAGAGGGGGGGAGCTTGGCACTTTGGTTGCATGGAAGTGGGAGGAGGTTGGTGGTGGTGCAATTTTTTTGAAAGGACTATTAATTAATGTCAAATTTTTAACTTTGTTTACCTACCACCTCTCATTATCCTTAGTAGACTTGTCCTTATTCGTGGTTTTAACCAAATAAAATTATTTGTGCTAAGCTTCATTCATTTTCTCCTGCTAAAATATGGATTTGTGTTAAATTTAGCTGTTTGAATTCCTTTTGGAGAGTGGAGGGTGGTTGAGCACCTATCAAAATTTAAATGCATTAAATGAATGGCACCCCCACCAATTACTCCACCCTGTTGGTCGACGGTTTTTCATTTGTTGGTTTTATCGTCTCCCCGACCTGCATTTTGGGGGAAAATGCAATGTTTAAGCTGCTAGCCACATGGGTAGTTTGATGAGGATATTTAAAACTAGAGGCAAGCATGGACATCTATCAAGCCGAGGAGGAAGATAATTTCGCCATGTTTTTTTGTTCCTTGAGCCACAGTCGACCATGTTCTTGGTTAAAGGCTCTTAAAATCAGGCATGTTAAGTCTATAATTTGTAATTTTTTTATACCCTTTTATAATTTCATGAAACGAATGGTTCTCCTCCCTACAATGGCATCTAGAAATGGAATTTTGTGGTTGTTTATATTTTCCTTAGGTGTACTGGTTGTTCCCATGTATCTTCTTCCAAATTGCTGGTTTTGGATGACTTTGATTGCATAAAGAAAGGAATAAAAGAGGAATTAAAATAACAAAGGGGATTCCATTTATTTTACTCTCTTACATTTCATTTGATAAGGAGTTGTAATTACGGCTTGACATTATTGCATTCATCCTTTCCCTGGGGCAATCTGGTAATGGGTTTGGATGGTACGAATGCTTAGTTGCTCTATTTTTTGGTAAATCTTGGACGTAAGGAGACAAAAATGTAATAGTAATTATAGCTCTTTGGGTTTTCTTGAAATAGTTATCTATTAGTCTTTTCATGTGTGGAAATAAAATTTTGAGTGAATCTGGTTTTATCAACAAGGAATCTTATATTTTATTCTTCTTGGAGGTAATTATATCATCTGTAAATGAATCCTAAAATTTGGTGCTCTTCTGTCCCTGTTTTTACGTTCACGGTATTTTAAGGCATGTATTTTATTGATTAAAATAAGGTTTTTCAAAAAACCTTGTATGGGTATTTTATTTGTTACTTTCTTAGCTTCACCTCTATGGTGACTTGCTAGATACTAGCTGCTAGTTATATGCAGAAACATGGAGTATAGGAATTGGGAACCCAAGTACTTTATCCTTGAAATTGTACCTCATTATGTTGGTGTTCCTCTGAGGTATTTTCCCTGTTTCATGGTGTGGGTTTTGGTTTTCATCCCCAGTTCTCTATTATGATATTTTTGGGGACATTTATGCACCCTTATCTTTACCCTAGAGATAGTTACTATGATCTGAATCCATAATACCTGGAAGATCTGTCATTTTTCTTTTTACTCTTGGTGCTTTCATTTCATCTATTTGAATATATAAATCACTGAATTGGTTGTAGGTACATTATAATTTACATCATGTAACCTATATGACTATTGTGGCCTCTTTGATCAATTAATATTTTCATTCTGAAACTTTTCTATGTTTCGATCTTGAATGTGATGTCATTTTCTTTTGGGAACTATGACTAGATTGATGGGTACTTGGGTTTTATTTTCTCCGAGTGGTCTCGTAAATAAGAGTCGATTGATGTGTTTGGAAGGGAAGATTTGTAACCTGGATTTGTTATGATTACTCTTATCTTAACTTGGTTGAATTATTCCTTTCTGAGAGGTTATTGATAATTTGTGAATAGTTTGTGAACATATTTTTAATGG
Source organism: Taxus wallichiana var. yunnanensis (assembly GCA_018340775.1). Lineage (NCBI taxonomy): Eukaryota > Viridiplantae > Streptophyta > Pinopsida > Cupressales > Taxaceae > Taxus > Taxus wallichiana. The sequence goes on from CM031241.1 coordinate 273,554,882, forward strand.
TCATAAGTTAATGACCAAACCCGGTGTTAGTTTTAGAATTTGAAATGTGTTGGGATGAATGTAGTCATTATTGAAATGGAAATCTTGTTAACTTACGACAATTGATGATGTGTTATGAGGATAATCATGAGGTTACAAATGGAATATTTATTTAAATACATTATTGGCCTATGTCAGAAAATTGTTAAAAATTACTAATGACATTTGGGGATTACTTTTCCTTTATATTTTTAGATAAGTTTTCAATTATGATGGGGTTGTTGTTAAGATTAATGGATTTTTGTGACTCTTTTAAAATATTTTGATGGGTGGTTTCGTTAATGCTAACACGTATTACTTTTAAGAGATCCCGTAAGGAGAGGACTAGGTAAAGCTCTTGTTTAAGACTAAAATTATTGTTTGTAGTTTTTAAGGATGGTTATGAACCCATATTGCTATGAAACCTCCCTCCTGGAAGGATTGAATAATCTTTATTGTTTCGCGTCTATGATCTTAACTAGTATGTTTTGAATTGTCAATTTTTTATTTTTGGAGATGGATGGATTGAGTATTAGATTTAAATCACGTAATCTATAGGATTATTTGATTGAAATCACAATACTTTTGACCTTTGTTGCTAACCTATAAGGTCTTGCCTTGATTAGTTGAGATATTGTTCTTACTGGAATATCCGGCTTCGACCTTGTTGGCTTGTAAATATTTTATCTCGTGTGTAGGATTTTGATTTGTGGTTTTGATTTGATCCATTCTTGAATTAGAACATTATTTTCATGAAATTTTTAAATGTTAGCTTACTATTGCAATGTGTATCCTTATCATGCTCAGTTATTGTGAATTGAATCAAGTTAATACTTGTGCAGATGGATTTTAAGAGTAGATAAAAGGAAAGACATGTAAATGTTTCATCGGTTTGTTTTATGAAATTCCTTGTACGAATGTCTAATGTGTGGTAAATCTTGGAATGGTGCTTTAAAAATATTTTGGAAGGATTCTTGCCTTGGATTTTTGGTATTTATGAAATAAGGTTATCTTATCCCTTTGTAGAAAAAAATTCAATTATTATTGTGAGGAATAAAATTCAATCATCACCTTGTTATGAGTATTCTTTTGTGATATTATATCAGTCATGAAAATTTTGTAGCGTGGCTTGACCAATTTTTTTACCTTCTTGTTCTCATCCAAATTTCAATCGAATCTTTTGACACCTTTGGTTTGTGTGCCATGTTGAATAGAAATGTTATAACCATGTTTAGTTTTCTTGATAAGTAATGGTAATTTCTTCTTTCGAGTCATAAAACTTTCTTGGTTTAATAACCCTCCATGGTCTTGGCATCAATGCAATTCTAGGTATATTTTAGTGGGTTGGAAATCCTTTTTCTAAAGTAAATCAAAAATAAAATAAAATGAATACATAGATGAATAAATAAATAAGATAATAATGAAGTTGTGTTTTTGTAGATAAAATTAAGAGTCTTTAATTGGAAAGAAAGGAGTTATCTACCGGTGTAAAAGAATCTACCCTCACTAACCTTAAGCTATGGATTAAAATTTATCCTCATTGTTGTGAAACATTAAGTAATTTTTAAAAAGTAAGATCATTGTTGGCTTTTGGGGATATAGTTAGATCTTAGTTAGTAGGGGAGTTTGAATAAGAACACATTAAGTCTTATGCTTCCATTTTGGGAACCCCATGTGTATCCTCTAATGAATTTAATCCTAAGAATGCTAAATGTAATGTTTACCCAATTCTAGTTAAACTCTTAAGTCTCATTAAAAGACCGGTTAATAACTAAAGAGATCATGATGATGAAATAAATTTTACCTTCTCACTCTAACCTTTTCCATAGTACATTGTAATCTTCTCTTAAGTGTGGTTAATTGTTGATCCTTGCACAAGGAGGTTATAGTTCCAAACCTTAATGGCACTCCACTTTAGTTAGAGCTTACGCTCGTCACCTTGTGCAATGGAGGTTTGAATCAAGATTCAGTAGCTTGGGTATGAATAAGCAACCTTGTGAGAGATGGAAGGTGTCCTTTTGATTAAAAAAATCTAGCCGCTTTTTCGGTCTTTAAATGAGTCTGATTCTGAAAACTTGTGCTCAAGCTAATTAGTCAATAGTATAAAATAAATAAGTTCACCTTTGTAAGAATAATTTCTCGAATCAAACATGAATCTTCTAGATCATAAAGTCAGGTCTTGAAAGATATTTTTAGTAAATACATAACCTTAAAGGATTTTACACCGTGGGGTGTACTCAACTGTGACTGTATTGTGGTTGGGTTGTTTTGTGTGGTGCCTTATCAAAGAGAAAAGTGAATTGTCCTTGATGGGTGTTGGATGTTTCCTTGTTTCCTTTGTGGTCATCATTGTGTCAAGTTGTTCGAAGAGTTAGTTGTAACCTTTGTGACCACCTGTAATGTCGTTCTATACTTCGAACAAGTCAAAAAAATAATCCAATATTTTTTTTTTGTTGTCTTGTATGTCTGAATTAGTGGGCGTTACACTCTCCCATTATGGGGACCACCTATGATATGTTGATATTTTGTACCATTATTTTACTGCCAACCTTTTGGAGAAATTAAGGATGTGTTGGAAAGTATAAGGTATGGTGGTCGTGGAAAAACATATATGGATCACTTTGGGGTCATAATACATCTAACCAAATAATCATTGCATAAATCATAGTCATCAAACATATTCATTGAGTTGATGTATTGGTCGGTATTTAATCTTTTTGGGTTATATTTCATATAATTTAGTTTATCATGTATAGCCCCTTTTGAAAAATTATTACATTGGTCATCGTTGCTTGATTATTTATTGACACATGTTTAGGACCTTAAAAAGGTCAATAGAATGTTTCGTTTAACTAATTTGGGCTGATCCCCCTCCCATGGTGACTCACCCTTCGCATTTGTTCTTGTTGGTGGATTTGATCATGCGGTTAAAATTTTCCAACCCACAGTGCGGTTATGGGTTTGCAATGTGGTCCTTTCAATCTTCATGCCTTGATCTTCTCCATTGATCTTTGTACTCTAGTTGGATTGGGTAGTTAGAAAGTTTTAATTGCAAGCTGATTTGGCCCGTTGATCTTACGTACCTTGATCATTTCATGTCGCTAATATTTTTACCCTTTATGGAGTTAGGTTTACTTGCGTTGCATGCCCTGAAGTTTATATGGATATTTGTGACTGAATGGTGGTCGTTTGATTTTGTACATTCAGATCTCCACCGTCGATGTTGATATGTGGAGTTAGCAGTGTGGACCGTTTGATTTTACTTGATTTGATCCTAGGCCTTTGAGCAATAACTCGATGAGTTAGGTTTGTTTAAAATCTCATCAAGCTTATCACTTGTCATTATCATTTTCTCGTTCTGAGTGGTGAAGCCCTAGAAAAATTGTTTTAGGAAGCCATTGTTGATCTTTCTTGAGCTCGGTTCCTCTGAGAATCCATCTTATGAGCTATCATGCATTTGTATTTTCATTTAATTTTTCTCCATTTTGAGATTTATGAGTGGGATTTGGTTGATGTTCACCATATTTTCATTTCCTTCGAGCTTAGTTTATTTCATAGAAAAGAAATATATCTCTTCGAGGCACTACGCATGCATCTTGTCACCATATGAAGCTCATGGGGCTTGAATACTTGCATATTTTTCCACTCCTTCTCGGGTCAAAGCATACAAGTGTGTCCCACTTTGTGGTCATAAATATTTTAAAATCGACTAGTAAATAAATAATTTAAAAATACTATAAAAATTTAAAAAATCGGTAAATTCTGGATGCCACTCCCTCTTAAAAATGCATGTTTGGTTATTTTATATGTGTTTGGTCATGTTTTGGTTGTCAGATTTGCTGAAAGTACAAAAACTTCAAAAAGTGGGACACAAGATATGCTTTGACCCTCTCTTTACTTGAGATCTGCAAGAGGGAGACCACCATTTTGCAATATGTCAATCTCGGTTCTACAATCCATGGCCATAAGATTACCTTGTGGGTGAGTTATATACTTTGTAAGTGTAACCTTGATGATTTACTAAACTGTATTTAGAAAATCTGTAAAGAGTTTAAGTATTGGTTTCAATGTGCACTTTGAGACCCGTGTTTCCTAGTTTCTTCATATTTTCAAACTTAGCCATTGATAAACAATATTTAAGAGCCTCTATGGTTATTGTGTTTACTTATGTATTCTACTAAAATCTAGGATCTTCGGTAATAGCGTTCTCTAGATATGGTGAGTTTTTTTGTTTCCCATATTGAATGGAAATTTGTTAGAAAAGATACGTGAATAACCCCTCAAATTCAAAAGAAACAAAGTTTTTCCTTGTGAGTTTGGAAATCTAAGGCTTTTGGCTCTTTTGTCAAATGGGTATTTTCTTTTAGTAAATATGTTTCCCTTTTATTATATTTGATGTTCTGAGTGCTCCTTAACTTTGCATTTTGAGCTCTGTGAGGCTATGTAACTTTAAATATTTGCATCTCTCTGATTTTTTTCTTCTTCTTTGAGCTCTCCTATGAAGTTCTCATTGGCATTTTGATCCATTCTCGATATTTTAAGCATGTAATATCGACATCTATATTTTTGATCTTCATCATTGAATTTAACTCATTGGGTGAGTTAAGCAAAAATTTGTTGAGTTAATTAAGTAAAAATAACCCAAACCCTAAAGTTTTCATCTCATTATGTAATTTTTATCTGGTAGGAAAATCCCTAGAAAAATTCATCGAGACTTCATAAATGATCTCTTCGAGCTCTAAACTCTAAATTTTTTTCCTTTATGAGTTTTGAGTTTGGATTTTTAACATTCTTTGTTGTCTTGTCACACTGTTTTTAAGTTTGACTATGGATATTTTGACAAGCCATGAAATGAAGGTCTTGAGCTCTACATACTTGAACGTTATGTAATGAGTTACATGTTCACCATTGTTTGTAGCCTTCGTAAGAGTTCATTTTTTGAACTCTGTGATCTTTGCTTTATTTGTATTCTTTCCTTAATTAAATTCATTTACTCAAATCATGCTTAAAGTTTTGTTCTCTTGCATCTAGAATATTTGGGTTTGAGGTGTTTTTCATTTTCTAAAATTCTTCTGGGTATTTGAGAACCTTTATATTCATACACCTAGATCTTGAAGAGATATTGGGTCTGCATTGTTTCTTTCTTCATTTGTGTGATCTACAATCGCTGACACTTCTTCTATTTTCAAAATCTCTTTTGGTAGTCATTGTTTGGCCTTTATTTGTGGCTATGTATTTGAATTGTATATATTTGCACTACTTCATAACTACATACCTCTATTTTCCTAAGAATTCATACTATATACTGAACATATGAATCCTTGATGAAGAGTTTTATTTACTGAAAGTGTAGGGTGTATTCCGGTTTATTACATTTATCATTGAAGATAAATCCTTAGGTGGCTATAACGAGCAATTCATATTCTTCAAAAGTTCTATATTTCTTATTTATGATATTTGTAACTATGGAAAGAAACTCGAGTGATTCTTGTTTGAAAATGTGTCTTATATATTTGACCCTTTGTTCGTACTTGACATTTGTTATTGAGGAGTTTGATTCTTAAGTTGAGTTGGATATTTGATTTTATCATCTTTGATAATTTGTTTCTGTACTCCTCATACATCCTGTAGTAGCTCCAAAAACTTGCTTTATGAACAAGAACATGTTACCTTCAAGAACTTTATTTTGTAAATTGGTTCAGTGTTGTCATATTGAAATGAAATTTTTAGTATTATTTATGTTCTGTAACTCCTATTCCTGAATCAGCTACTGAAAGTGGTCATCTTGATCTACAACTCTGAATTTGTATTTACCTTCTAAATTACAAAGCTCTATCTTCATTTCTTCACTTCTTTTGTAACCTTTTCATGACTATTGTCTAAGTCATTGATGTTTGATGAATTTGTCTAAGTATTGAGCTTCTTGATTCAATTTTTTACTTTTTGTACTTGATTATCTTGAAATGATTGCATTACTTTGATTTATCTTTATAGAATGTGGTACCTTCTAATCTGAATGTTTCAAAGTATGCAGTGGTTTGGAACCCTTTTCTTGAGACTATGGAAGTTTGTTCCTTGTGATGTCATGATTCTCTGAAGTTGATCCTATAGTTATACATTGAGCTAGTTGCATTGTGTATTGTATCTCTTCATCATGAATCACCCTCTGCATCCTTAGTTGTATTGTAACTGAAGTTGTTCTTTATCATGAAGTAACCTGTATTTATCTAAATTTGTAGCTTTGATTATACAATGTATTCTCTCTTTTATTTTGTAGAGAAAGGTGTGTTAAGCTATTTCTTGTTTCGATCTTGCCTCGACAATCGAATCAATATATTTTATTTGAATTATATAATTTTACCTTTCATTTTTAAGTACTTAAATCTTGATATCATATTTGATTTTTGTAACTCTCATATGGATCTAAAGATTGTAATCATGATATTCTCCTACAGGAACATGTCTTGTTTTAAAAGTAGCTCACTTGGGTTTCAATACAACTTGATATTGTTTACACTTTTGAAGAATACAATATCTTCCTTTCTTGCATACTATTTGATTACTACATTAGTTTATCTTTTGATACATCTTTCAAGCATGTATTAGTTGTGAAATATCATGATGGAAAGATATGAAATGTCCATTTTACATGGCGAAGCTCACAAAAAAATTTCATATTCCCTTTTCCATTTTGTTTCAACTGCAATTTTATCTCAATCCATTTGTTAGAATTTGCAGCCCTAAACCTACATTTATTTATGGATTAGTATAGGTACATCTTTGTATATTCAGCCTTTAGTATGCACTAAAATAAATGTACTTTTATGATATGTAAACACAACAGGTTGGTGTTTATTTCCTTCTTCTTACTTGTACCTACACATTTAGACAAACAAGTTAGAAAACATTAGGCTTTTGCCTCTCTTTTTGTTCCATAGTTTTTTTTTCTTTTTATATTTATTCTCTGAAATGCTTGTGAGAATCATATGTATTGATGTATAATGTTGTTTCTTTTCTCTATGCATTTATATTTTTGTAATCATACCTTCGATATTAGGAAATTCATTTGTCAAAGATAGGCGATGCAATATGATTTAATCCTGAGCTCATGATCGAAAGTCTCTTTTCTATTTGTTTTTCGTGTACAATACAATGTCAAATAGAAAGGAGGAAGATAGAGCAAAGCTAGAGCTAGAAGTGGAGCAATAGAGACAAAAGAAATAAGTCAATGTTGGGTTCCTTCATATTCTTTTTCTTTTATTTTCATTTACATTCACCTTCTATTTCATTAGTTATGATGTTTAGTTGAGTAAAATCCCATGGCTTGTGTGGGAAAAATTTGAAGTTACTTATGATTAAAACATTGAATTGTGTACTTCTTTAGACATTTCAGCTTTGTATATGGATTGTATAATGAATTAAACAACTCAATAACATAAATGAATGTATGTAATCATGAATGAAAGAAATTTAAAATACCTATAACCTTAGTAATGAACTTTTATTTTTGCAATCTGCAACTCTAATTGTTGTTCCAAATCTTAACTCTTCATCTATTCTGCATTTTCTGTCTTTATGAAGATAACACATTTGTCTTTCGGGGCCTTTATGTTCTTTTGTTGAAGACAAACATAAAATTACAGACTATGTGATTTGTTACGTTCGTAATAACACATAGCAAATTGCATGTGGTCATTAATTAATCCAATGGAACAAATATTAAAATGAAAAAATCTTCCCTAGTTTAGGTTCACTTCACCAGGTGCCATCCATTGTAAATAAAGTTTTGAGTTTCCCATTTTTGCACGAGTGTGAAAAATTTCAATAGTATCCTCATATGTTTATCCCAGGACCTTGGCATACGTCACAACCCTTTTTGTATATGGATTGTATAATGAATTAAACAACTCAATAACATAAATGAATGTATGTAATCATGAATGAAAGAAATTTAAAATACCTATAACCTTAGTAATGAACTTTTATTTTTGCAATCTGCAACTCTAATTGTTGTTCCAAATCTTAACTCTTCATCTATTCTACATTTTCTGTCTTTATGAAGATAACACATTTGTCTTTCGGGGCCTTTATGTTCTTTTGTTGAAGACAAACATAAAATTACTGAGACTATGTGATTTGTTACGTTCGTAATAACACACATAGCTTCAAATTGCATGTGGTCATTAATTAATCCAATGGAACAAATATTAAACTGAAAAAATCTTCCCTAGTTTAGGTTCACTTCACCAGTGCCATCCATTGTAACCAAGTTTTGAGTTTCCCATTTTCGCACGAGTGCGAAAAAATTTCAATAGTATCCTCATATGTTTATCCCAGGACCTTTATGTTAGGAATGAATGGTGTTCACATTATTAATATGTGCAATTATATTATCAATGATAATATAATTATATATGTGTGATGTAATTGTATAATTACTCACGATAAATGAGTAATTAGTTTGTAAGGTTGTTGATATATTGTTATAACAATTATATAACAATATATCAATACGGGTTTATTGTTCTACTCACTTCCTATTTTCTAGGAAGTTGTTTACCTACCTTTATGGCTATATAATAGCCATTGTATTAGCCTAAAATATATAGAAGATAATATTATTTACTGTGTTAATTTTACTGTAAAATCGGTGTGTTTTCAATATTTGGTATCGAGGGACAACCTTGGGCTCTACATATTTTTGACTTGGATAATTATTATTGTTGTGAAGGAATTCCTTGCATATCCAGAAATGCGTTTTAGGGAAAATTTAGATATGTATACATAATTTTAAGCTAATGCCATGAAGGAGTATTTTCATTTGGTTTGTATTCTTATTTGACGCGCAGGAAAATTCACGGGTCTGATTTGATCCACGCAATAAATCAATGCTAGCAGTCATTAGAGATCATGCTCAGCTCATGTTTCAATCCACGGAGGTAGAACAATTTGGAGATTACGCGTGGAAAATATAATTACAATTGGCACAATTCTGTCTTACCCGTCAGATCTTATTCCAACACGGCCTGAAGTCTGTGGATCTTCTGATTCTTGACGTCTAACTGCTGTCACATGCATTGATAAGAATTCTACTCTCTAACGTATCTACCACACCGAATTCAAATATTTCCGTAGTCTGGATTGTGAGATGGTGCATGAGAAAACAAGACCAGATCTGATTTTTCAATTAGGCTGTGATCATGTGTCAGTTTTTAATGTCGAAGAAGATTATTCTGTGTTTAATTTGCTGCCGTGCATTTCTATAAATCTGATCTAAATCTATTAGTGGCTCCCTCCACGCTCCTGTTGTTTTTTTTTCATTTTGTTCCTCAGTCTTGAAACCATCGTTCAGATCTGAGAACACGTAGGATGCAGAAAGATCTACTTATCAGAGTAGTGGTTTGGCTTGTTTTTTATTGATCTCTGTCAGATTGCTCTTCCTCCATTTCAGACAGGCTCGCACCGTTTTTCCCTCTTTGAAGATTCTCTCTCTGGACTTAGCGAGAAGCGAAAGTATGAAACAATAGATCGATCATGGCTATTTTGGGGGGTATCGATTAAGACGGCAGAAAACTTGGAGTGAGCACGTATGCAAGATTTGTAACAGACGAACTTGCCGTTATGCAGATCTAGACTACTCGTTTGGTGGTGTTGTAAGTGGTGAGTCTGATGGTAGTCGTTTATATAATACACGTTTTATTTAGTCTAGTCTCTCTAAAGTGTGTACAAGTAAAAGTCGCTCAATTCTACGACTCGATTAGGTGGTCTCGAGAATAAGTAGTATTGTCTCGTGTGGGTCCTCAAAATTAAATGAGTCAAGTGAAGAGTCTTGTATTTTATTTTTGTGGAGTAAAAGTTTCAAGATTTTGTATGTTCTCAATAAAGTCAAAGTTGTCTTTGTAATTAGTCATTTTGAGATTCAATGTCAAATATTTGTAAGACAAGTATTGTTGAGTCAATTATTGTTTTTATAAAAATCTAGTCAAAAATTGATTCATTAGTCTGTCAAAATAGTCAGAGTCAAAGTGTCAAAAATATATTTGTGTCAGTTTTTTATCGTCATTTAGGTGATTATTAGGAAAATTGTCATTGTCATTTTGTGTCTAGGTGAATAATAGGTTGTTTTTATTTTTTTACAATGGAAATGCCATTGGAAAAATTCAATGGTCTCAATTTTCACACATGGAAAGTCAAGATCCAGATGCAGTTGATGAACAAAAATCTTTGGAGGATAGTGGATGGAAAAGAACCAGCACCTTCAGATCCGACCAGATTGGTAGAATGGGAAATACGGGATGATAAAGCCAAAGCCATTATTGGCCTTGCCCTCTCAGATTCTGAATTACATTATGTTGATCTAGATAAAAACTCGAAGGACATCTGGGATAGTCTGAGCAAATTATTTGGTTCAAAAGCAGTCAATGCAAAGTTTTCCTTGAAACTTCAGTTGTTCAAGCTCAAAATGAGTGATGGAGATACGATGTCTAGCCACATCAACAATTTACGATCTCTTTTGAGACAACTTGCAGAAGTAAAAGCTCCAGTGGACGACGAGGATGCAAAAGCTATTCTGCTGAATAGTTTACCACCGAAATACAGTAATGTTGTTTTCACCCTTGGTCAGATGCCTTCCAACTCATTGGAAGATATGATATCATCTCTTACTGAAAGAAAAAGGACTAAAGAAGATATAGAAGAAGAAACGGCAATGTATGTGAAAAATAAATACAAAAAGTTCTTTAAAAAAGAGGACTTAGAATGCTTTTATTGCAAGAAAAAAGGACATATGTCTAAATTTTGCACGACTCGAGCCAAAGATCTTCTCAGTGGAAAATTGAAGCCACATGAAGCAAATATAGTTGTAGAAGAATCTTCTGAATCAGAAGATGAACGAGTGACTGATGAACCTGATTATAATTCTGAAGATTACTTGTTTTGAGTTTAGATAATCGGAGGATGGAGGCACAGGAGGATGGAGGACAAGCAGCGTCCTCTCGTCAGTCGCCAACGACGGGGCCGCATACTGATCTGGTGACATGTGTGCAGTGTGGTTTTTCATTTTCAGTGTTCTTGTTTTGCAGAGTGATGGTTTTCTGAATAAACCCTTTTCAGAACTTTTTGGAGGAGTCATGTTTTCAGAATACTCATTTTTGGGGAGCAGGAGAAGATTTCGAGGTAGACTCAAGGGATGGTTATCCAGCTAGTGTGAAGCTTGTGGATCTTGGAGATTCAGAATTCGGGCGCCCAGAGAGGAAGGGAAAGTCCCACAGGAACCCAAAGAGGAAGGGAGAATTCCTGCATAATTCAGCTCGACACTACGCCTTTACGAGGGTAAAGAGATAATCTATGGAGTCTGTACCTGGTCTAAGAAGTGCTTTCAGGAGGTGGTTCAATTTCTGTGAATATGGTTCTTCTTCGTGTTCACATTAAGGGGGTGAATATTGGGATTTAATAATGTTCACACCAAGGGGGTGAATGTTAGGAATGAATGGTGTTCACATTATTAATATGTGCAATTATATTATCAATGATAATATAATTATATATGTGTGATGTAATTGTATAATTACTCATGATAAATGAGTAATTAGTTTGTAAGGTTGTTGATATATTGTTATAACAATTATATAACAATATATCAATACGGGTTTATTGTTCTACTCACTTCCTATTTTCTAGGAAGTTGTTTACCTACCTTTATGGCTATATAATAGCCATTGTTTTAACTTTGAAATATATAGAAGATAATATTATTTACTGTGTTAATTTTACGTGCAAATCTGGTGTGTTTTCAATAGGATTGTATAATGAATTAAACAACTCAATAACATAAATGAATGTATGTAATCATGAATGAAAGAAATTTAAAATACCTATAACCTTAGTAATGAACTTTTATTTTTGCAATCTGCAACTCTAATTGTTGTTCCAAATCTTAACTCTTCATCTATTCTGCATTTTCTGTCTTTATGAAGATAACGCATTTGTCTTTCGGGGCCTTTATGTTCTTTTGTTGAAGACAAACATAAAATTACAGACTATGTGATTTGTTACGTTCTGTAATAACACACATAGCTTCAAATTGCATGTGGTCATTAATTAATCCAATGGAACAAATATTAAAATGAAAAAATCTTCCCTAGTTTAGGTTCACTTCACCAAGGTGCCATCCATTGTAAGAAAGTTTTGAGTTTCCCATTTTTACACGAGTGCGAAAAATTTCAATAGTATCCTCATATGTTTATCCCAGGACCTTGACATACGTCACACCCTTTATGTTTCAATATTTCAAAACCACGATGCATGTCCCCTCATTCGACATTTGATCCCCTTCCATTTGGTACAAAATAATAAATTCACCTTTAAGGAAGGGACTAGTCACATTAAGAATCTTGTTTTGTGTTTTAGATCCCAAGGTCATCAAGTTCTTTCAGCTTTTAATTGTTTTGATCACATGATTTGAATATGCCAAAGTTTTACTTATATTGATTTAAATTTCATTGTTTTATGGTTTTGAATTTCATATATTGTCTTACTAGAACTAGAAATGTATACTTCACTTTTAAATAAGGAAAAAATAAGATATTTTTATGTTTTGATTTTCAAACAGGATAATCACATTATATCTTTGAACAATTTTATGGATTATCTAGTTTTCAAATTCATGTTCTCATAATAGAATTTCAAGAATCTTTTTCTATGTTTTTAGGATTGAAAAAAATAACTACATTTTTAGTTAAAGATCAAGGTTTTTAGACGGTACCCTACCTAGTTACCGTGAAGGCTTGAAAGTGCATATGAAAATAATGAAAAACTAGGATACAAAAAGAAACAACTTCCTAACAACATGAGATAGATTAGGTAGGAGAAATAATTTTCTTGTGAAAAAATTGTCCCTTGTTTATATTATTTTTCATCTAGTGAAACCTCCTCAACATGAAGAATAAATTCAACATCGTAAATCGGAAGGTATGTATTTATTCCCAAAGGAAAGATAGGAGGGATAGTTTCCTTTTACCTCTTTATAGGAATTTGAATCAATATTTTTCTTTGGCTAGTTTCCATCATTTAATTTTCCCTTGTTTCTATCAACAAGAATTTCACTAAGGAGATTTTTAAGAACCGATTCGGCCACTTCTTACGAATGCGCATTGAAATCTAAATCATCCTTAGCACCGAAAACCAAATGTTACGGGAAGGAATTTTTCCACCAATTAGATTTTTCATTTTTGCACTTTCCCATCCCATAATATGCAATCATATATCCTCTCTTGCAGAATATATTCGCATTGGAACGTTAAATCCTCATAATCTAAAGTTTGTGTCCAGGTTTTGTTTTGAAGTTTGAGATAAATGTTTTGAGGAAGGTTCTTAGAGGTGTCCATCTCAACTAGGATTCTTGGATAGGTTTTGGTAGTAAAATCAGAGGTATGGGATTCAATGTATCGAATCTTTCCCAACACATTGCTAATGGAGATAAAACATGCTTGGTTCCAAAATTATAGAGGTAAATTATATATATTTTATTTGACAATGCAATTTTCATTGTTCTGAATTTTGAAGTTTGAGGTTTCTAATGAATTTGAGGATCAAATTTTTATCCTCTTACAATTTTAATATTTATGTTTGGATTTAATTAGTTTCAAATTTTATTATTTTATTTCCATGTATTATAGTTCTAGTACATACATAGTATAGTTCCAAAGTGCATATATGACTTCCACTCATCAACTTCAATATGTTTATTGCCTTATATAATTTATTTGAAATTATTGTTTGAATTTAGATATAATATATTGTGCTTCATTGTAATGCAATGTTAACATACAAGTATTATTCATATTTATAGTTAGTAAATTCAATAGAACACTAATTTTTTTATTCATAAATTCAACAAGACACGTTCAATTTTTAACTCTCCATTAATATGTTTATTATTTTATCACGAGTTATTTATCATTAGGTATATATAGTGTTACTTAATTCAATGAAATAGGACATTTACAAGCTTGAATTATTACTCACCACTTATTATTTTATTACGTTTTAGTGGTTAGTTGTCATTTAGTTTTAATCAAGTGATGTAATTTGCAATGGTTGAAATAAGTACAACTATTAAGATATAGATTACATATGTGTAGATTTTCTCATTCCCACCCAATTTAAATTTTGTTTAAAATGTTTTTGAGCTTAAAAGTGTATATGACGGTGAATAGATGAACATGGAGGTCAATGAAATATTCCAATGTGGCGGTGGACTGCAGAAAACAAAGGGTTTAGAGCACCTACAGTGGATTTTTTTACAGAGATTTCTCAGTTTCTCTATTGCTTAAGCTTTGTGAGGTACTAAGCTAGTTGTGCCATGAGGGGGTGACATTGGACCAACATCTTTGGTTTTTTCCTTCTGGAATTTTCCTCGATGGCTTCCACGGTGAACTAGCATTCAAACAAAACTATGCCAAATTTGGTCCAAGAAAAAGGGGAATCATAAAAATGTATTTCAAATAGGTGCTTAGGGAATTCAACCTCAAGATGTCAAAATAAATAATAACACTAAAACCTTTGCACACTTTTTCTAAGAGGATCCTTGAAAGATGCCTTCTAGATGCATGAAAGTCGTTTCTAATGTTCCACTTCTAAAATTTCCTTCTTTAGATGTGGAAGGAGGAATAAAAAATTTACAAGATAGGGTATTGATAGTGAGGTTTTTGGGGTGTAATCCTTCTCTAACAGCGTTTAAGGAATGGGATATCAAGAATTGGCATGTCACATGTGAATATTCTATCTCATTTTACCCTAATAGCTACTTTCATGTGGTATTTGCAACTTTGGCAGAGAAAGAATAAAATTTTCAAGGGGGTCCATGGTTCATTAGTAGAGTAGTAATTTTTATGAAACCATGACAAGTATATGTTTAAAGCAGAGAAGGATCATCCATCACTTGAACCGGTTTGGATATGACTGTTTGGGTTTCTAGCCAAATTTTTGAATCCTATTATCTTGTAAGTTATAGGTAATACTTTGGGTCACAATGTACTTGTTGCGGATTCCTATATTTATAGGTAACACTTGGTATATGATCACCTATGAGTTTATATGAAAAATAAACCAGCCCTTTCCCTCTAAAATCATGTTGGATTTGGGTGATGAAAAATGGGAGAAGGTAGTGGATTATGAGAACATTCCCTTGAAATGTAGAGTATGTCATGAGTATGGAAATTTTATTTAGGATTTCCCTAATGCAATACAAACCCCAAGCGTGGGGAAGGAGAAACAAAAAAATTTATGCTTCCAAATAAAATATATATATTAAAATGGAAACGTCTTGATAAAGACTTGAAAACTAATTCCAATCATTATGCAATTCTGCAATCAAAAGATGCAAATATCAATATGGAATATATTGGTGTCTCACAAGTTCTGAAATGTAAATTGTGTTCATATATAATGTTCCTAATGCAATTGTAAATTCAAAAGAGAATGAACACCATTGCAGAAAAAAGTGATAATAATGTTAAAGTTGAAAAGGGTCCACAAGGGGCTCAAGTGGAAGAAATATTTCTAGCCTTAATGCTTCCTACCCATCTACTTGGAGTTTGTAGAAATACAAAGTTGTTGGGGTTCATCAAGAATCTTAGAAAAGTTGAGATTGGACACTCTTCTTCACCCGATATGGAAGTAAAATAGTTCCCATATTCAAAAGATAGGTCATGGCTTAACTAAAGGAGGTAAGGTAGAAGATTTGACAACCTTTATTGAAAAGGTTTCAAAATGCGGGTCATTACATGGAATTTCAAGGGGCTAAAGGGGATCCCTTGTAAAATAAATTATATTACAAGATTGATGTGACAATATCGTGTTAGATGTTATTTTTACAAGAAACTAAGACATTAATTGAATCAATGAATGTTTTTGATAATAATATTAGAAAACAAGATCAAGTTCTTTCATTATGATCTGATGGTGCTTCATGAGGTATGACATGTATTTGAAACCCTCGACACCTTTAGATCTTACATAGTTGGGGCTCATATGGAGTTCTATATTTGGGTATGCGAGATATGGAAACCGATCAATTACTCCTTTTCCTTAATATATATGCCTTGAATAATGTTGAAGCTAAGAAATCTCAATGGAACATTATTAATTTTTTTGTGAATGATCACTCGTGATATCTTGGAATAATAGGTGGAGACTTTAATATTATTCTCTCTTCACAGGAAGAACATGGTTGAAATTCACACTTAGATCCTTCACATACTATTATCAATAATTCTATTCATAACCTTCAACGAATTGATCTTCAAACCCAAAATGGTCTTATGACATTGTAATTCTTGCTAATAAAACCCACTTGAGACAAAAGAACAACCTAGAATTAGTCGAAAAAATTATAGGATAATTATTCTTTAGTATAAAAGTGTCTACTACCGAGTTACAAAATAACAGGTTACGAAACAAGGTTTAGAGGCCAAATAAAAATATTAGCTCATAGTTTTCCATTACATCAATTATTAAATTTACGGGGTAAAAATTTAGGGTTAGAATAATCATTAGGATTAAGAGGGAAACTTCTCACTCTCCCACCTTCCGAAGCGAGGATTAAGAGATTCAACCTAATCTTTCTCAAAATTAATGCATTTGAAACCTTCTAAAAACATTTCCATTAGATTGTAAATTTTCTCACTTGTCGAGTGATATAAGGAAATCTTATAACTACCTTTATTTTAAAATTTATGGGTTGGCGGACCTTGGGAGGAACTTTTTCCCAAGGCGGGCCTAGAAAATTTTGAAGCCAAAATGAAGTGGAACTTCAAAAGGCCATAACTTTCAACTAGGAGCTCCATTTTTGGAAAACAAGGACTTTTTGGAAATCTCTCAAAGTCCTCTTTGCACAAGAAGATTAATATTTAAATTTTGATGAATTTTTAAGGGTAAATTTTAAGAAAACATCTTTCTATCACTTAAAATGTGAACTGGATTGTTCAACTTATAAAATTTGTCCGAATTTGCCATAATTCCTTCTCAACATGCCAAACAGGCATGGAGGAATTTTCTTGGAAGATTTTAGGATAGATTACAAGGGTTAAGTTATTTGGTTGATTTACATTTCAAAAATTTCCCAATTTGACAACAATGACTGTGAAATTGTTTGAGCCCGAATTGAAAGGTTCTATGGAAATTCCTTAAGTATTTTTTTTTCTTGGGATCATTTTGATCCCACAAGTTCCATTGGTATTTCAATTTATCTTTTCAATGTTGCAGGGTTGCTCTATACTTTTGATAAAATTTTGCAAGTATACAGTGAAATAAAGGATGGAGTTTATACTTGATCTTAAACAGATCCAGGTTTCCTTTACCAACTTGATATATGAAATTTATTCCCAATCCAATCTAACATATGAAGTTGGTTTTTTTTTTTCAATTCAAGTATTCAAAAGCCAACGTATAGTTCTGATTTCTAAATCATGCATTTCAAAAGAACAGAGTAGTATAACATTTCTTCATGCGTATTTACTTTTCAATTTTCCAACCAGAGCTTTTATACTATATTTCAAACACAGATTTCCAATGAAAACAAAATCATTTGAGCAAGGTACACAACTTCCATTAATTCAAATGAATCTTTTACGACTTCTTTCCCATTTATTTTCATAATATAACATACAAAATACATATCTTTCTTTTACATTCACTTAAATCGAATATAATATATACTCTTCCATAACTAAAATAGAGTAGCCTTTCCATCATAGATAATATACAATGTCATCCACTTCAAAGTGGGAAAAGGTTACAATAAGAAATAATCTCAACAAGGACTGTCAAATTTTTCTTTTTCTCTCGGTGTAGTATAACAATGTGAAGATCCTCCATTTTCCAATTTGATCACAACAAAATCAGGGAGAAAGGAAATGCTCTCCACCCAACCAAGAAATCCAATTAAAAGGAGAATTTATCCTTCTTCATTGGCTCCCGATCCCTAATGAAAATGCAATAAAAATGTCTTTCAACTCATGGCAACAATAAGCTTCCACAACACACATACAAATTCATATTTAAAACATAGTCCAGAACAAAAATGCAGTTTGTAACCATAGATAAAAGACAACAAACAACACTTAGGATTCCTCATGCAAGCCAAAGGAGAAAGAAACTATGGGGATGTTGCTTATTCCTCCCAAGGGAAATGGGTATCACCACCTGAGAACAAACCGCCAAAACATATCATTTCAAAACCCTGACATGCTCTTATGCCTCCCCCAAGTACCCCTTATTCCTCCCATTTCTTTATGCCTCCCTAACCTCTTATTGCACCCCATAAAAATTAAAGAACTGCAAGCTATTTCTTTTGCGAGTGTGGAACCCAAATCCTAACTCCCTCCACACTTATACCTCCTCATAACACTTATGTCTCCCCACAAGAATCCCCATAGTCTTCTCCTACACCTTTCCTAGGCCATCTACCCAACCAGCCAACGAATAAAACAACACATTCACACACTCAACCATTCACATAAGCATAAAAATGAAAGAAGAGCATAACAAGAGCCAAGCTCTTACCTTTCCATGATGGATTTGTTCCAAGTTCAAAAAAACAAGATTTATTCCAATGCAAGCAATCCAAAATATCCTCCAAGCACAAGCATTCAACAATCTTCAAACCCCTCCAAAGTAAGAGCTCTCAAACAAAAAATAATTTTCCCAAGAATGAAGCATTCCAAGAAGAAGTAACCCAAAAAAAAGCATGGGAATTTGAATATATAGAAGAGGGAAGAGAAGAGGATGAGGTGGATCCATGTAGGATGCCACATCACACATCCTCAACTCCAACACCCAATTCAACTTCATTCTCCAAGGCATATTAAATAGGTGGGTGAATAATATGACAGATTACTTACACACTCCAAAACAAGCCCACACTCCAAAGGACTAAAATTAAAACATGTAAGAAAAGTGCAATTAAAATTTACAACTTGACTTACAAAAATGCATAATGAAAGTCTAAATTCAACTCTCCAACCATAGGTATGGTTGGTAAATAAATTTAAGAGGTATGGGACAAGTTTAACTTGTCCCACAAGCCTCCAAAATCAGCCTCCAAGGAAAAATTCGAATTTCCAAGAAGGTGGAGTGTTTCATACTCTAAAATCAACTTACACATCACTTACACATCTCTTACAACACTTAAACCAAGACCAAAAACT
This sequence comes from Taxus wallichiana var. yunnanensis, assembly GCA_018340775.1. Taxonomy (NCBI): domain Eukaryota; kingdom Viridiplantae; phylum Streptophyta; class Pinopsida; order Cupressales; family Taxaceae; genus Taxus; species Taxus wallichiana. The sequence goes on from CM031241.1 coordinate 273,574,108, forward strand.
CTATTAATTACATTCTCAAATCACAATTTAATTAAATAATGAAAAGGAAAACACATCACTTATAAAACACATACAACATTAACAAAAGACCAAATAAAAGAAAAGCATAAAGTCCCTTGGTCACATTCGAAGGTGATTCCCCCCATGGGAATCCCTAACAAAATCCAACACACACAAAAATACAAGTTGCCATGGTGACCTTGTTGAATTCATCTAGAATTCCAATGTGGTTGGTCTCCAATCCCCGATGTTTGTTGTGATATTTTTAACTTGCAAAATACAAATACCTCCTTCGCCTCGTGGCCACATCAGAACATCCAAAATGAATATAAATATAATTCCAAAACCATATATACATATGAATCACAACATCATCAAGGAAAACAACAATATCATTTGCAGTTTTATCAACAACTATATGATCATCAAATTAATTCCACTTTCTAGGTCTACTCAAAATATCCAAATATCACATGTCCGAACCACATCTATAATATAACCATGTCAAACAGTATATCAACATCAATATATAAAAATTTTCCAATAATCATCATGCACCACATATGAATCAAAGTCCACAATAAACCATGATCTAACATCTAACATCATACTAAATCAAACTATAACAATGTCCATAATATAGTCAGCAGTATCAGGATTAATATCACAAGGTGTCAAAGGGAAGCGGGCAATATAGACATAGTCTAATAGAAGAACTAGGGATAACAACATTAGTGACATATTAGATAGATTTTTGATATCTGAGGATTGGATGAACAGGGTTTTCCTCCTGTTGGTACTCAAATTAGTCTCACCCTGTTTGTTATTGAAATTCTTCAGTTTGCAGGCTCTGTCGTGTTTTCTATCTCCCCGTATTGATGCTTGAAATATCAGTCCTCCATTTGGTTGCCATGATCAGTCCCTTCCTTGGTTGAGAATCACTTACAAGTCCAAATTTTTTTTTTCGTTCCTCTATCGATATGAAAGAGTCTATAACTTGGGCGTAAAACTCGGGTTTTCCTTTCCTTCCATTTTTAACATTCACATTTTATTGTCCTGTCAAATTTTTCCAAAATACCTTTGGAAACATGATAGGATGTAGCTTAGAGGATCAAATTTGAGCCTTATAACATTTTCAAATTCTTTGTCCTTGAAGAAAGATTCATTTTCGAGGCTCAAATGGTGATTTTCTTGCTTTTTACGGTTTGTGGTGTATTTTTCTTGGTCAAATTTAATTCTCACCATCAATGGAAGCATGGCGCTTTACGGTTAGATGTAGCTTGGCCGAGCACTTTAAAAACTCTAAGGCAAGCTTGACCCAAAACTTGTCCACATGGAGGAACGCGCTCATTTTAAAATTAACCTTTTGGTTTGGCCTTGAGTTACGATGGGGAGACACGTGGAGGTTTCCCTTGCCTTGTCTAGACATAGACAAATTTTTCATGAGTCTGGTACATTTTTGGCGGACCATGCACATGTGGAGGGCTAGCACACATTTGAGGATCCACCTCATGGTCCCACCTTAACATTTACGATAGGGAGACATGTGGAGGCTTTCGCGAGCTCCACTTTGTACATAAAATTTTCAAAGAAATTTTGAAAGTCCTGGGACACATGGAGGGATCTGCGCTATCTGAGGGGACCAGCCCCTAGGTTCTATTTTGTAGAAGTGCCAGGAGGACAATCGGAGGCTTCTGCTCACTCTTCCCTTTTCTTGGAATTTTAAACGGCCAAAGAAAAATGTCTCAGACCCTAGACACATGGCACCTTCTTCGAACCTTCAAATTTTTTAAAAAACTCTGCTAGAATGAGATGTGTGTTGAGCCCACACTTTTTGGGGTCTCTACTTTTGGGGATAATCTCAAAATGCACCATTGAGACACGTGGGGATTCTCTTTGGCTTCTTTTTTTTGTGAGACATTTTTAGAGACTGTTATCTCTCGAAAGTGTACCTGTAGAGAGATTATTGCAGGTTTTCTAAGTGACACAATTGATCTCTCTCTTTCGTAGATATAATGGAAACACCTCAGCTATGTGGGTATACCTATTTTTAGGTGAGTCTCACCGATTAAAAGGTTGGTTCCTTATTGGTGTATCCTAAACTAATTTCGGGAGTTTGAGAGTAAACTATGATTGAAAAATAATTAAAACTCACATGATACACCAAATTAATATGAGGTCTTTGGTGAGTATATGTATAACTGATTTGGGAAGGTTTTTTTATGCATGAACCAATAGATTTTCTGCAGAATATCTAAGGGAAAAACACTTGATTATTCTGAGGGAGAATCACAACAGTACTAATAAGTTAACATGCACATTAAAATTAAGCGAAAAGGACTTGAATTTGCGATGACGTTAAGGTAATTTGTTAGGAAATTGCTTCACAAGACTAATGAAAGATACACAAGACTACAAAATAACTTGTAAAAGGCAGAAAATACTTCACACTCAGAGGGAAAAACTAGAAAAAAATTCTTCAGTACTCCTATATCGAAAATTCCTCCAGAAGTTTTTTTTTGTTCTTTGCAAAGGCACACAATATATAGAAAAAAAAAATTCACCCTCTTTAAAAATAGCCCAAGGCTTGTACTCGCCCATGCATGCTATTTTTATCCTTTATTTAATAATAGATAAAGGGATAAAAATAGAACATGCAATTACAAATAGGCATTAATAGCCTTCGGTTACAACTAGTCAACTGCAGTCAACTGATCTATTTTAAGAAAAGCATGTCTATTTTTAAGAAAAGCATGAGTGGATGATTTGCTAAAAATAAGCTTTGCTTGCTGAGCAAGTCTTCTTCCTGTGCATGCAGACTCTATATTTTTGCTGATCTGTCCTTTTCTAAATTTTGTGAAGGCATGCAACTTTACTCTTTGTGAGTGAGAAAAATTAATTATTTTCTGACCATGATTGAATCTGGTGAACTCAGGGCTTAGATTTAGATGCAAAAATATTGTAGACTTAGTCATTTTTTGGTAATAAATTATTGAGCTCCATTCGAGCTAGCCAAGCTCTGTAAATTTTTGTGGCCACCATTAATAACTACTCAAGCTTCCTATGCGAGAAAATAAATTATGCCATTGTTGTAGACCTCGAGCTTGACTAAAGGCTTTCTGAAGAACTTTGTAATTCATTACTTCAAAAACACTCTCCGCGTGTAGGAAAAAATTGATCCAAAAATGGGCCTGGAAAATATTTCCTTATCATTTCTGATAAAAATTGTGCATTTTAAAATATTCGTCCTGCCCATTCACTTTTAATCTGGGCCCTACACGTGTTCAAATCTCACTTCAGTAGAAGCGTGGCTAAAAAACAAGCAATTTGCCCTGTTTTGAAAAAATCTCAAAACTGGAAAAATCCCCGGCGGCCCGCTCCTCCAATCCTTGTTCTTCGGTGATATGGCGGGGCTATGGGGAACATTATAACTTAACTCCATTTGGTGAAAAGTATCAAAATTTTAAGAAGACCCGCCACCCCGCCAGTATTACATGGAATTGATTTTGACCTTTCTCCCCATGGCTTTGACTTTCTCATCGTAGAGGCTTAGGCCTTCGGGATAACTTGGAACTTTTAACCTTTGTACTTTTAAAGTTTTAAAACTAAAGAGACTCCTGACCTCCATTGTTCCACCATTGCACTGTTATGCCACATGTACTTTTGAGGAGTTATGCGGCTGTGGGTGAAAGTTTTACAACTTGAAAAATTCAAATTTTGACCAAATTTGACTGCCACTCCAACTTGACAACTTTTGCCTCAATTTTGAAGACTCATTTGTGATCGTCGATCTCTGTACTTATTTATTTTCAACCATTGATCTATGAAGCATGATTTTAGGGTTTCTTCCATGTGATAAATGCATTTTAATAGCTCAAACCATGGTTTTCTTTGAACTTGGAGATCGATTCTCGAGTGTTGATCTATGTCCTTGTTGATTTTCAATCATTGATCCATTGACCAAGGTTTATTTTTATAGACTTTTTGGTTGAGGTAGGTGAGTTAAAATAACTCGAACATTATTCATTTTCTCCACTTTGCATCTGGTTTTGTGGGTGAAGCCAAGGGAAAAATTTTCAATGCCATTGATAGTGTTTCTGTAGTTAGATCTAACCCATTTTAGTGGCATCTGCACTTTTCCTTAGAATATTATGAGAAAACCTTTGATAGGTTCCTCTATTGGAGAAGATTTCTTGAGATCTGTTAGTTCATCTTTCGTAAGATTTGGTTATTTTGGGCTTTCTAGGAAAACTATTTTTAGAATGTTGGTAAATATTTTGCCACCATTGGAGCTTTTAGAGCTCAACTCCTTCTTTAAAATGGTCTCTATGTGATGAGCATCACTGTGCTTTTCCATTGTGTTTACTTTTGAAACCTAACCCCTCTACATAAATGATTCTTTGAGCTAGATTGAGTCTGTCATGGAAAGTGAATGTGGAGCTCTTTGTATTTCTGTTCCTTTGTTCATGCTTTGAACTTGGAGACTCTCAGCTTAACCTGACTTCTATGACTGGTAAGTTCATTTCCCCTCATGGGTATTTGGGTTTTCTATCGAAGGGATTATGGCCGTCATTTTTTTGAATTGATTTTCTTGTAGCATATTTTGAATACTACTTCTTGGGTTTCCTTAAGAAATGGATCATTGTTCCTCTATACTGAAACCTTCGAGCTCATTTTGGGGCTTCAACTTATAGTCATGACTTGTAGATCTGTGTATCTTGTGTTCTCGAGTATCATTTTCTTATGTGATCTGTGCTATATAACTTTCCAAAACATTACTTTTAAAAGAGTTTGAACCTCGATCCTTCCTAGATAGATGTAGACTCCATTCACATTTTATTTCAAAATTGAGCTCTGATATATGCAAAATCCTTTGTATTTGACATTCCAGTATTGTTATTCTTCACCATAGAGTTCCCCTCTATCCAATTTTGATTTTTCTAACTGGAACTAGCCCATGGGAATAAGAAAAATACATGAATATCTCTTTTCTTCAATGATACTAAGTTATATGTCTCGTTCAATCACTTTTGAGGATTTCCACATTGCATTTTGATAATATTTGGTGAAGTTTTCAAATCTGGGGTTGACATCTCAAGCTTGATTCATGACTGAATTCTCAATAATCTACTTTTTCCTGCTCAGATCTGCTTATTGACCTCATGTGAGTTTTACAAGGTTGAATGATGTTGATAAAACTGTAACTTAAATGGGTTGCTTGAAAACTCTACATTTTATATATCCCTTTCTTCATTTACTTTTTGAAATGCCTACTTGTAACTTGTAGTTGCATTTATACTCTTTGATTCTAAAGTTGAAGATTACATTCTCAGGCATAAGCCTTGATTCAGATACTTCATTGAAATACTGTAATATGTTACTTTTACTGCATTTCCCTTTATTTCAGCTTGATATGGATACTGGAAAAGTCGTAAATGTCCATTTTACATGGCGAAGCCCTGTCAAAATTTTCCCAGAATTCTCTCTTCCTTGACTAAAATCTGGAAAGTGTACATTGTCTGCATGCATCTTCTTTGTTCTGTATTGTAACCTTTTCCTTTTACAGAAGATATCTGAGTTTTGAGTTACATTAAACCTTCTTTCCAGCATGTACATGGTCCTTTTTTCTTATCTGCAACATGTACCTACACACTTAAGAAAATAGTTAGAAAATAATTAGGTTCTTGACCTCTCTTATGTCCATGTTTCTTCTTCTTCTTTTCTTTCTCTTCTTTTTGAGTGCGATATGCGGTTTGATCTTCAAGTAATTTATATATCCTTCTATTTAGAGATTCATATGCATGAATTAGGAAATTTTAGGAGTATGGATTAACCACGAGCTTTTTATTGATGATTCCTTTCTTTTACTTTTAAGGTACCATGAGTTGAATTGTGAAGATAAAGATGGAACAAGCTAGAAGGGGAAAAATCTACACAATGAATAATTTACAAAGGAAATGATGGGTTTCACACATATTCCTTTTCTTTCTATTTCATGCATGTGTACCTCTTACTTTTGTAGATGTACTTTAATTTTTAGTCACATCCCACGACTTGTGTGGGAAACATTTGACCTTCCTTGAGAATAAAACATTGAATTCTAAAATTGAGTTGTGTATTTCCTTTTGCATTTCAAGCTTTTGAATAAAGTGTATGATGAACTAAACAACTTAGTATCACAATTAAATACCTTAATAATAAAGGAAAGAACATTGATGAGAACTTGTAACGTTCAGTAATGAACTCGATTTTTGTAATATACACTTATGTTTATTGTCCCAAACCTCAACACTTCACCTACTCTGTAATTTGGTGTCTTAATCAATACAACACAATTGTCCTTTGGAGGCTTTGTGTTCTTTTGCTGAAGGTATCATGAAATTACAGACTATGTGATCTGTTACGTTTTGTAACAATACACATAGCTGCTGATTTTACTTAATCATTAATTAATTCAGTAGTAACTAATAACATCATAACTTCTTTATCTTAGGTATACTTCACCCATGACTTTCATCATAATTATGAAGTTTCTAGTTTCCCATTTTTGCACAAGTGAAAAAATTGTCAACAAGACCAAAAGGCATTTTCTTGGGACCGGGGCATGGAGAATGCTCGTGCTTGTTTGAAACTTTCCCTGTGCTTATCCTTTGTAGTAGCACCAAGGAAACACGTCGATGGTTGTAAAAATAAGTGGAGAAGGGGAAGAATCAACGTTTTTGTGCATTATTTTTTCTATCATTTTTACTCGAAGATACTTGGAGATGCGAATACGCACTATTTTTATCATTCTTTGATGAAATTAATTGTCATCTTGGTCTGTAAAGTGCCATTGAATGGATTTAGAACTTAATTTATGAGTCCAAGGATTGTTAAGATCGATATTTTGAAGTTGAAATTTCTCGCGCACTTCCAAAAATGGGAATTATCAAAGAATATGGATGCGGGAAGAATTGTAGAGGAAAGATATGGAAAAGAATGAAATGATGGCGGCTGCGAGTGAAAAGGATGAAAAAGGTGTTGCCTTGAGGGTGAAAAGGATTACTGTCGATCTAGTTGTGCAGAGCCTCGGAAAATGATTAAAAGTTGATTTCTCACATGATAGAATCACAATGATTTGAAGGATTTCCAAAAGTTGTGTCTTGGCTTCCTAGTCATTATTCGAAGGCCGAAGAAACATAATCAGTTCACAATTGGTCCCACTTTGGAAGATTTCAGATGTAAATTGGTAACAAGCAAAGGTCCCTCAAATATTCTTCTCTTTTGGGGGGGAAATTTACTGAGTAAAATGTATAAATGCAATGAGAATATTCTTGCAAATGGTTGGGAGTTGAATTCTTAAGAGAAAATTTGAGAAAGCCGTCTTCCTGAGAGACCAAGCCAAGATAACCTCTTATTTTCTTCTGTGTTATATTTTCTATCATGTCAAGTTTGTTGTAGATGTATATCCATTGTGAGCAGCACCTTTGAGATTTCTCTCGAAAGATTTCCCTATTTGATGAATCTAAGCAATTTTAAAACTAATTTGTGTCTTCATTGTTTCAGAATGTATGCAAATGGTTTATTTTTTTATTGTTGTAATCTTATATTGAAATATTTGAGACATCACACGGGATATCATCCCTATGATAGTTTAGTGGTATTTGCAATTTCATTTCTAGAAGAGCCTTCATCTTGTGATGAGATAAAAAAATTAAAATCAATTCACTATCATTTGTTGATAAATATTGTCGTAAGTCTTTCGATGTACCTTAGGTATGATTGATCGAGATATTTTTGTGTTTAATTGAGTCTTTCAATTCAATTCTTTGTCTTTACCACCTCAAAGATTGTGTGAAAATGTGCTGATCTAGGCCTCCATTGAAGCACACCTTCTAGTTGAAGGAACCTCCTAACTATTACGAATCTTTCTATTGTTGATTTTTTCATTGTTGTGAAGTCCCTTTGAAGATCTGATATAATCAAATTTATCATGTTTCATCTCCCACGAAAATTATTCAAAACCATGAATCCACCCTGAAATACCCCTATTTTCCCTTTGTATCAACAAATGAACAAAATCTATTTACTAAAATATATAGAAGAATCAATATTTCTTAATGTCTTCATAACCTTAGCCTTGTTTTAAAATTATCTCCAACTTTTAAAAGTTCCAACTCTTAAGAGTTATATTATGGAGTGTTGACTATATTTTCCCAAGGTTTTCTTCATAAAATTTGTGCAAAAGAAGGATATCTTCATCTCCTTCATAAAACAGAGGTTAAACTAAGGGTCCTTTCACCTGGTTGAAGAGGCACAACCTAAACTAGTGAGGACAGTCAATTCATCTTAAAGGTGATGTCCATCTCTCCAAAACTTTGAGTGACAAAGGGCGAGTTAGATCTCATCCACGGCTAGAAAATGACACACACTATGATTTATCTATCTCTAAGCTCCATGTCCAATTTTTATTGCTACTTGGCTTGAAAAAGAGAACAATTTTGGATACCAAAACTCATGGCACCGTTACAGGAACTATTTTAATGAAGGTGTACGTGTACAAACCATGGTAATATCTCTTGCATAATGTAAGTGCTAATACATTGTTGAAACGTCATTATCTGTCAAGATCTATAAGAATTGTTCAAATTTGTGAATTGTGAGTGGAATATTTCAAGCTTATACGATTATTGCACTAAGATTTGTATCATCATTGATAAATTGGGGTAAAAGAAGAGAAGATATTGTAATCTTTGCATGAATTTGGTATTGTGAGACATTTGATAGGTCTTTCATAGTGCATTTGAAAAAAGTAAGGTGAAAATCCTTAGTGGTGACTCTGTCTTTGTTTAAATTCCTTATAAATACCAAAGTCTTAACATATATCAAGTAATTTTTGTCATTAATATCTGCAAATATGGAAGAAATAAGATATTTCTTTTCCAAAACCCTTGTAGAAGGTTTTTCAAGAGATTGGAAATTTTAATTCAAAAGGAAGAAGAATTTGGAAGGTTGTTGGAGATAAGGCATCAAGAAAATAGATCTCCATTGGTGAAACCGAGTCATCCTGTGATTGAAGAATGCGGTACTTCCTTAAGTTCTTACGAATTACGTAGTCTCTATGTTGAATTGAATTCTCCATCTGGAGAGGGTACTTAATTTATATTTGAAACATTTGATTCTCAATCTTCTCATGTATTTTCAAAATATAATAGAGTTTTCCAAGAGACAGAGCCTTTAGAGGGCAGTCATTCTAAAAATTGCATCCTTGTACCACACAGAACCCTCACTCCTCATCATTTTATCTCTCCTGTAAGATCACCTCCTCAAAATAATATGGCTCAACCTCCACCCAGACCTCCATTTGTTAATAATTTTGGTCCCATAAGTTTTAGAGGTATGGTTGGCTATCCAAATGCTATGCCACAAGATGTAAGAAACATATTGCCTAAGTTTCAAGGAAATAATGCAATAACGGTGATCAACACTTGAAAATCTTTGTCAATATGATGGAGGACTTTGAAATAGAGTTTGAGGATGTATACATTAAATTATTTATCCATACTCTAGAAGAAGATGTAAGGGACTGGTATAAATCTCTGCCAGATAATTCCATTGACTCCTGGATAGAGATGAAGAATGCTTTTAGAATGTAGTATGGTGATAAAACAGACCCTAGGTTTCTTTTATTAGAGTTTGAAAATATAAAAATAATCCTATTGAATCAGTGCATGATTTCAATACAAGATTTAACCAAACATTGAGAAGACTTCTGTTAATTTGAGGCCATCGATGAATCATATCGATAAAGTATTTAGATGCATTTGATAAGAAAGATGCTTACTATTTAAGGAATAAGAACCACAGGACTTTGAGGCGAGCCTTTACCATGGCTCGAAAAATTGAGAACAACATTAAAGCGGTTGGAAAACCACCTAAGAAGGAGGGTGTTAAAGCTGATCAACCTTGAGAAGCCTCAATCGGGTAAGGTTATGGATCTTGATGAAGTTGTAAATAATTTGGATGGATCTATCAAAGAAATCTCTTCTAAGCTAGCTAGGGAAGATAAATGAATTGGACAAGGGTCCCAAGGTAAGCATAGGTAACAAGGACAAGACATATTTACAAATCATCCTATAAATGATTAGAGGTCGATGAGAGAGGTAAAGGACCCATGAGAGCTAGACAACCACAAGCTAGGGAAAATAGTGCGGTGCCGATCCTCTAAATGGAAGAGTTGTTGTTGAGGAGACAAATGAAATTGATTCTTGTGAAAAGAGTTTCTTACCCCACCCGCCATGTGAAGTAGATCATTAAGTTGAAGAATCATGATGATGATGAAAAGCTGATGATGATGCATGCATGGTGGACTGCTCTGAAGCTCACAACAAGGAGAAACTTCAAATGAAGTAATAAGTTAAAGAAGCTGCTGCAAGTTTTTGGGAATGCATTCACCGGGTACCTCTTCTTCCTCCCTCTCATGCTTTAAAAATATATATGGCACAAGCATTTGAAACTCCTAATAAAAATTTTGAGTACCTAAGATATCTAATGATTAAGAAGTATGATGGAGGAATCCCATTAGAAGAGGATAGACATCTATTCATGAATGTTTTTGTTACCCAAGAAAAGGAGTATAACACAAGAAGTAAAGTTGTCAAAGGGTTAGGGCCTTAAGCCAAACCAAAGACCCCACTTCTCACCAATATCCCAAAAGAAACTCCAAAGAAATATGCATTTGGAAAAATCCTTATTGTCTTAAATAGAACTGGTACTCCTACCCATGCCCAAAATGTGAAAAATATTGTGCCATCGATGATTTTGTCGGTCTTTCTCAAAATGTTGTTTTTCCCATATACATTCTTTATGACATTTCCTAAGCCTTGAGTCGAGATCAAGATTTTTGTCCCAATTGTTGAATTGCTTAGGATTCTTGAGCACAAGAAGAGGTCTTTTGAGTATTTAGGATTGGAGGAAGATAGGATTGCCCAAGGCGAAGTATAAATAATCTAAACACTCCTCCTCAAACCATTGCAGACCTAGAAAAACCACCAGCATTAGAGGAGATAGGTGAACCACCTGAAGTTTACTTGGGGACATCTTTAGTTGAGTCTCAATTAAATGTTGATCCATTTTTTACAACACTGATTATTAAAGATAGACTACTTTGCAAAATTGTATGTTTGATTCCAGAGCATCATGCAATGTTATGCCTCTGGAATTCATGAATGAATTGAACATTTAAGTGACAGAAGCATATCGCAAGTGTAGTATAATGGATTCTAGAGAAGTGTCTATTGTATGATGTGTAAAAATTTTGATGGTACAAATTGCAGCTTATCCAAGTAAGAACTTGAATATTGATGTTGTTATTATTTATTTCCCTACCAAATGGGGCATGTTCTTATCAAGGAAGTGGGTTTCAAGTGTTGGTGGAAGTGTTAAGATGGATATTTCTTTTGCCACCATTCCAATTGAAGGAAGCCTTGTAAAGCTATATGGAGAGAAGAAGATGTTGCACCTTATTGAATATCCCAATAATTATTCTTATTAAGTGTTGTATGCTGATGTACATGTGGATAAATTTGTGGGGTTTGCTGATGGCAAAGACCATATTTTTTATCAATGTAAATGTCTTGAACAAGTAGGTTTACCTTGGACCTTGTTATTTGATGGAGCATGTTCCAATTTTGGAAATGGTGTTGGTATTGTTTTGATTTCTCCGGGACGGGAAGAGTTTATATTTTATTTGAAACTTAACTTTGAATGCACTAACAACATTGTTGAATATGAATCACTATTATTAGGCTTGAGAATTGCATGGAAATATGGTATAAAGGATATCATTGCCAAAGGGGATTCAAAATTTATTCTCAAGAAAATTAGAAAGCTGCATGTTATTCAAAATCGAGAATGAAACAATACAAGCATGCAATGTGGGATTTGATTGAAATGTTTGACTCTTTTAGTATTGTGCACCATGATAGAAATTTTAATGTTGTTGCAAAAAAGTTAACAATTTTAGGATCCATATTTGGGAATTGTACAGTGTCTCCATTTTGTGAGTGTGATGTTGAAATACTAAAAAGGCCATCTGTCACCGATAACGTTAAAAATTGGAAAGGTTTTAATGATGATGCCTAGGTGAAACGGTTTACGTAGAACCAAGGCAATTTTGTTGACCAAAATATAGATTGAGAACCAATGGTGTGTGTTGTTGAAGGAAAGGAAACTTTATTTGGCGAGAGGCATTCACCGACTTAAGAGAAACACGATTCCCGGAGGTTTTGTGGCATTGGTATATAACTTTGATAATGCTCATTGCATTATTAACAAAAATATGCCATTTTCAAGAGATTTGGAAGAGCGCGACACAGGGTATAAAGGAAAAACCATGTAAAATCTAGTTAGGAAGAAATCTCGGCAAGGAAGAGAAGAAGTCCTATGTTCAATTTCTAAAGAAATATCAAGACTTCTTAGCTTGGTATTACTCTTATTTAAAGGCATACATGGAATATTTATTCCAACATTAAATTCCTATTAAATTTAATGCCAAGCCTTTTAAAAAAAAGGAGGCCCATCAATCCACTCCTTTCTTTGAAGATGCAAGAATACTTGAAGAAGTTGAGGGATGGAGGAATCATTCAGCCCATAAGGTACTCTTCTTGGGTTGCAAACCTAGTGCCTGTCAGGAAAAAGAATGGTGATATAAGGCTATGCGTAGACTTCAGGAACCTGAATAAAGCATCATTGAAAGATAATTACCCTCTACCAAACATGGAGAATATGCTATAATTGGTAACTAGTTCTGAATTGTTATCCACTCTAGATGGTTTCTCTGGCTATAATCAAGTTGTTGTGAAGGATTCAGAAAGAATAAAGACTTCCTTTACTACTCCTTGGGGAACTTATGTCTATGTCAGGATGCCTTTTGGCTTAATGAATGCTGGAGAAACTTTCCAAAGAGCAATGGATGTAGCATTTTCTGGTTATATTAATGACTTCATTGTTGTTTATCAAGATCATGTAATTTTGTTTTCCAGAAAAAGAAATGATCACTTGCAACACTTGGAGAAAATGCTGATAAGGTGTAGAGAGTATGTAATATCATTGAATCCCAAGAAGTACCACTTTAGAATGCAAAAGGTGAAGTTTCCCGGTCACATTGTATCAAAGGAAGGGGTCATGATTGATCTTGAGAGAATGGAAACCATCAGCAAGGTTCCAATTCCAAGAACTAAGAAGGGAATTCAATCCTTATTTGGAAAAATAAACTTTATTAGAATATTTTTGTCTAACTTTGCTGGGATGAACATCCCCATTACTAGTATACTAAATAAGTACCAGGTTATCAAATGGGAAGAAGTTTCCATTCTAGCTTTCAATGGGATCAAAGAAGCACTAAAGAACACCCCTATTTTGGAATCCCCAAATTACAAGAATCCTTTTTAAGTGTTTTCTTTTCTTCAAAAATACCATTGCATATATTTTCCTCCATAAGGATGATGAAGGGGCTAAGAGACCAATTTCTTTTTTTAGTAAGGCATTGCGGGAGCTGAGTTGAAGTACACCATCATGGAGAAGCAAGCATTTACCTTGGTAAAAGAAACAAAGGTTTTCATACCCTACATATTGAGATCTAAAGTTCTTGCTTATGTTCCCCACACCATGGTGAAAGACATCTTATCGAGATGGAGGGCTTGTTATTGGTGGCCAACTCTCGTCAAAGATACAACTCTATTGGTTAGGAAATTTGAAAGTTGCCAACATTTTTCTAGAAGAATTAAAGCTTCAAGGTACCTTCCTTTGCATCTTATGTCATTTGAATCCCCATTTAGGCAATGGGAAATGGATTTTAGTGGAAATTTTCTGATGCTTCTATTTTTTTCATAAATGTATTCTTATATCCATTGATTATTTCACTAAGTGGGTGTAAGAAATCCCCACAAGAAGGAAACACACCAAGTTATCATGAAATTCATGCTTTGAATCAAACCATATGCAGATTTGGAGTGCCAACTAAAATTGTTGTTGATAATGCCATGAGTTTCAGAGCCAAACCTTTGGTGGAAATGTGCAAAGAGTACAAGATCAATTTGACAAATTCTTGTAACTACGATCCCCAGAAAGTGGACAAGTTGAGTCCAGTAACAAAAACTTGTTTAAGATCATAAGAAGAACCTTGGAGCTGAAAAAAAGGAAGTGGGGTGAGAAACTGAAGTTTGTTGTTTGGGCTGACATAATCACTTTGTCAAAAAAGAGCTACTTGGTAAGAGCCCATTTGAGTTGGTATATGGAACTCAAGATTTTCCACCCCTTCATTTGCAATTGTCTTCATTTCAGTTTGTTAAACAAATTTAAGATCAAGAAGTTAGTCTATAATATGCTCAAATCAATTAGATTATTGAGTTGGATGAAGAAAGAAGGGCATCCCATCACGGCATGCGAACTTCAAAGAAAAGTTGAAGAAGTTATTTGATAAGAAGGTGACTCCAAGATCTCTCGGTATTGAAGATCTTATACTATTATGGAATAGTAGGCATGAAGATAAAGGCAAGCAAGGTAAATTTGATTCATTGTGGATGGGCCCTTATTCAATGGATATTTGAATTCGTGAAAATACCTTCTTCTTAAAAGACTCAGACAGGGAAATTCTTGAATTTCCTATTAATGGAAGGTATTTGAAACATTTCCTTGATTGATTTCTCAATATCAAGGTATACTCGATTGTATAGTGTATAGTTCTTTGTTCTCATTCTAATTTTGTGTTTTTGTTCATTTTGGTCCTAAGTGACCTAGTTTTGTTGGTTTCTCAATTCATTTTTTGGAGGATGGTTATGGTTTCTATGCTCTACAAGATTATTCTTTGAATATGTTTCTAAATGGCCTATTTTTGGATCTTATTCTACTATTTGTTCTTGTGGCACTCATACCGAGTGCCCATCCACTGAGTCGGAGCCGATGTTGGTGCAAAAATTAATCTCGTCCCATTTTTCACCGAAATTATTCGAGTTGCGGGAGATGTCGTGTTTTTATCTTTGTGTATTGATGCTTGAAAATTGTGTCCTCCATTTCGTTTCCATGATCATTCCCTTCCTTGGTCAAATATCACTTAAAAGTCAAGAAGTTGTTATTCATTCCTCTATCCATATGAAAGATTCTATAACTTGGGCGTAAAACTCATGTTTTTCCTTTCCTTCCATTTTCCAAAGACATGTTTTGTTGTCCCTGTCCTTTTTTCCCAAATACCTATGGAAACTTGATCGGAAATAGCTTGGTGGATCATATTTGAGCCTTATAACATTTATAAATTCTTTGTCCTTGAAGAAAGATTCATTTTCGGGCTAAAAGTGTGATTTTCCTACATTTTATGGTTTGATGGGTCTATTTTCCCCTGTCAAATTTACTTCTCAACATCAATGGAAACATGGCCCTTTCTGGTTGGATGCAGCTTGGTGGGGCACTTTAAAAACTCTAAGGCTCACTTCAACCAAAATCTTGTCCACGTGGAGGAACGATGCTCATTTAAAAATTTACCTTTTGGTTTGGCCTTGGAGTTGGGCTGGGGAGACACGTGGAAATTTCCATTGCCTTGCCTAGACTTAGAATTTTTTTCATGAGGCCGGTACAATTTTTGTGGACCATGCACGAGGTGGAGGGGTAGTTCTTATTTAAGGATCTACCTCAATGTACCACCTTAACAATTGCGACAGCGAGACATGTGGAGGCTTCCGCTGGCTCCACTTTGTACTTAAAATTTTCAAAGCAATTTTGAAGTTCTGGGACATGTGGAGGAATTTGCTCCTATTTGGGGACCGGCCCCTAAGTTTTATTTTGAAGAAGTACTAGGAGGAAACTTGGAGGCTTCCGCTCACTCTTCCCTTTTCTTGGACTTTTCAACGGCCAAAGAAAAATGTCTCGGACCCTAGACACATGGTGCCTTACAGAGATTATTAAAATTTCTTAAAAAATTGTGTCGATGAGACATGTGTTGAGCCCATGCTTGTTTGGGGTCTTTACTTTTGGGGACCATCTCATAATATGCCATTGAGATAGGTGGAGGCTTCCAGGTGGCTCCTTTTTGCTAATACTTTTTAGAGACAAAAGGCATTTTTCTTGGACCCGGGGCACATAGAAGGCCCGTGCTTATTTGTAAATATTCCCCTCTACTTATCCTTTGCATTAGCACCAAGTAAAAATGTGGACGATTGTAAAATAAAGTGGAGAAGGGGAAAATCAACGATTGTTCTGCATCGCATTTGTTTTTCCGTCATTTTTCTCTGAGATTCTGGAGACGTGAATAAGCACTATTTTTCATCATTCTTGATGAAATTCCATGTCATCTCTATTTGTAAAGTGCCATTGAATGGATTCAAAACTTAATTTGTGACTCCAAAAATTGTTAAGATTCATATTTTGAATTTTTAATTACTCATGAACTTGCAAAAATGGGAATTACCAAAGAAGATGGATGCGGGGCATTATTGCAGAGGATAGAGATTGAAAAAAATGAAATGATGGAGGATACGGTGCTGAAAGGATGATAAAGGTGTTTCCTCGAAGGGTGAAAAGGATTACCTGTTAGATCCGGTGTGCGGAGCCTCAAAAAATGATTAAAAAGGGGATTTCTTACATGACAGAATAAGAATGATAAGAAGGATTGCCAAATATTTGTGGCTTGGAATTCTAGTCATTAGTCGAGGGCCCAAGAAATGTTATCAGTTCACAATTGGTCCACCTGACAACTTTCAGATGTGAATTTTTTAAATGTCACTTTCTGAAACAAATTGGTAACAAGAAAAGGTCCCTCGAATATTCTTCTCTTTTGGGGGGGAAATTTATAGATTAAAATGTATAAATACAATGAGAATACTCTTGCAAATTGTTGGGAGTTGAATTCTTAAGAGAAAATTTGAGAAAGTCATCTTCCTGAGAGACCAAGCCAAGATAACCTCTTATTTTCTTACGTGTTATATTTTTTCTATCATGTCAAGTTTTTTGCGATGTATAGCCATTGGCGAGCACCGAGATTGCTCTGAAATATTTCCCTATTTGATGAATCTAAGCAATTTTGAAATTAATTTGTGTCTAATCTCTAGCAATTTGTGTCTTCATTCTTTCAGAATGTCTGCGAATGGTTTCTCTTTTTCTTGTTGTAATCTTACATTGAAATCTTTGAGAAATCACACCGATTTCATCCTGTGATGATTTAGTATTATTTACAATTTCATTTCAAGAAGAGCCTTCATCTTGTGATGAGATAAATAAATTTAAAATCAATTCACTCATATTTGTTGATAAAGATTGTTTGTAAGTCTTGGGGTGTACCTTAGGCGTGATTGATAAGAGATTTTGGTGTTTAATTGAGTCTTTCTATTTGAACCTTCATGTTAGAGTCTCAAAGATTGTGTGAAAACGTGCTAATCTAGGCCTCCATTGAAGCACACCTTCTGGTTGAAGGAATTTCCTAACTATTCTGAAGCTTTTTGTTGTTGATTTGTTCATTATTGTGAAGTCCCTTTAATGATCTGGTATAATCAACTTTATCTTGCTTCATCTCCCACCAAAATTATTCAAAAACCATGAGTCCACCCAAATACCCCTATTTACCCCGTATCAACAAAACAACAAAATCTATTTACTAAAATATGTAGAACAATCGGGATTTTTAATGTCTTTAGTAACCTTAGCCTTATGTTAAAAGTATACGCATCTTTAAAAGTGACAACTCTTAAGAGTTAAATTATGGAGTATTGACCGTATTTTCCCAAGGTTTTCTCCATAAATTTTTTTCAAAAGAAGGATATCTACATCTCGTTCATCAAACAGAGGTTACACTAAGGGTCCTCTCACCCTGGTTTAAGAGGCACAACCTAAAGTAGTGAGGATAGGTCAAATCCTCTTAAAGGTGATGCCCATCTCTCCAAAAATTTGAGTGACAAAGGGCCATTTAGATCTCATTACCAGCTATAAAATGACATACACTACGATCTATTTGTCTCTAAGCTCCATGTCCAATTTGTTTTTTTTCTCAGCTTGAAATGGAGAACAAATTTGGATACCAAAACCGCCCATTTTTCAATTTCCTTGATCATGGGGTATCGACCATTTACCGATATTATTAGAAATTGTAAAATCATATACATTTAATTCACCCTTCCCTATCAACTAATGTGGATGGAGCATGAACAATTTCCTTTTTGATTACAAAATGGTGGACATATGGAAAGACGAGACATTGAACCTACATGCATAGATTTCCCGAACTCTTAACTATTTTGAAAGAAAAATTAAGTAGTGGAACATGAATTTCTTTGGAAATGTGCATTCTAGTATTTTCGTTCAATCCTTAACCAATAGATTAGATTGCTAGGATTTTCATTCAATCTACAAAATAAGGAGATTGAGCTCACTAGAGATCTTCCAAAGTGGGATCAAAGAGAAGATATATTTTGGAAACAAAAGGCATGGGTACAATGGTTAATGGAAGGAGATAGTAATACTAATTTTTTCAAAAAAACCAGTATTGGATCATTGGGCACATAACTATATAGCTTCTTTGAATACTGAAATGGGCCATCGGGAGACATCCAAGAGCCGAATCCAAGAAGTACTTTTACATAATTTCAATAATTTATTTCAAAACTCTGCCCTAAATGGGAGGGCACAATACACTATCTATGATATTGTTCCTTCTATTATTACGGAGGAAGACAATCACCAATGTATTAATAGTGTCTCTAAGAAATAATTACATCAAGATGTGTTTTCTATGAAGAAAGGATAAACTAAACTGGGCTGGATAAATTTTTGATAGAATTTTATCAACAGGTTTTGGAGTTGACTAACATAGATCTTTCGGATGTGGGTGAGGAATTTCGACATGAAAGAAAGATCTTGTGCGAGTCTTAATTACACTCATATAAATTTAACTCCTAAACTAGCATAGGCATCTACCATTGCTAAATATCATCCAATTGCTTTATATAATGTTCTCGTATAAAATCATTACTAAAGTTATGGATGAAAGGATAAAACCAACTCTACATAAAATTACACCTATGGAACAAGGACTTTTTATTCTAGGTTGAAAAACTACGATGATATATAGCTATGGCGCAATAATTTCTTCATTTGATGAAAATTCAAATAAATCTGCGCCATGTTCCTATGATTAGAACTTACAAAAGAATATGATAAATTGGAATGGGGATTTACTCGGCTATTCTTTTACAAATATTTGGCTTTTCTTCTCTATGGATTGAGTGGATCCAAACTTACATCACTCTTGTCTCATTCTCTTCTCTCATAAATGGGGAACCTTTCCCTATGTTTTTAGCCTCGAGAGGACTCGGGAAAGGTAACCCATTATTTTCATTTTGTTTATAATTGTGGCGAGTCCCTTGGGTGATTATTAATTGCTACTAGAAATGAACAAAATCTTAAAGGTATCCAACTTGCACAATGATTACGCTTTGACACACTTGTAGTTTGTGGATGCCTCTTTTATAATGGAGGAAGCCTCTAAGAGAGAAGCATCTCATATTGTCTCTATTCTACACCTTTTATCTCATGCTACTAGACAGATATTAATGAAAGCAAATCAAACATCATCTTCTTTCATTGGCCCCCATGACTTGCGTAGGATATCGTTCGGATGTTGAGCTTTCAACGGGCATTTTGCCACTTAAGTACCGTGGAGATTTCCTTTCTCCTCAAAATCTCACGATTTGGCATGTGGTATGGCCAAAATCAAAACCAAATTTAACGAGATGGAAAAAATGACGGCTTTCCTTAAGATGAAGAATAACCCTAGTAAAACTATTCTCAGGCCATTCCAATATATATTGCATCCCTTCCTCCTATACCAGCTAGGATTATTCATGATATCTATCATATTAGTCATAGGTTTCTTTGGTGTGGAAAACAACATGATATAAATCGGCATTTAGCCAAATGGAAGATTTTTGTCATCCTAACCACACTTTGGGAACATGAATTTAGAGATAGTGTTAAAAATGACATGACATTAGCAGCTAAATTATATTGGGCGCTTCTCCAATATCTACACAAGTTATGCGTTATTAATGTGTGTGAAAAATATGAAAGTGGTTTACCAACAAATTGGCTCATTCACCATTCCTTACCTGCTAGCGGATCTCCTACTTTATTTTTCCTTTGCCTAGGGAGAGCCTTGTCAAAGACAATTTATTTTGTATTGTCAAAAATGGTTGTCAAGAAAAAATTTACAGACTCGTAGCATGGGTTTCACCAATTATATCTCGGCCCAGTTTCCTACCTATTATGAATGCACTCTATGCACAATGGTGGATAAAGGTCAAACATTATCAGCAATCACATCCTCAAAAAGAGTGGATTTTGTTTTCTCATGGCCAAAGACCTTATCGCAACAACAAATACAATAATTAATGTATGTTTTAGAGTTGTGTCAAATATCCTTGTCAGGCATGCAAGATGAACATGGGTGGGCAATGCAATCTGATGGTAGTTACACGGTGGTGGAGTGGTATATTTATTTGGTTGGGCCAATTACTCATCCATGAGTGGATATCTTCCGAAAGATATGGAAATTGGTGCTATGGTCGAAAATGAGATTTTTAACCTAGACCCTTCTTCATAAACGGGTACTCATAGGGGAAAATATTATGACAAGAGGTTTGAATGGACATTTTAGATGTGTTATGCTTAAATGAGGTAGAAATGTGTGATCATATTTTCCTCTCTTCCTGTTTTGTATTACAACTATGGAAGTACCTCTCCGACATGTTCACCCCAGTTTTGAATGATATCGGTAACTTTGGTGTAGGTTATTCGCATTCGAATTGGTTGTAAAAGATACCCCTATGATAAATTTTATTTGTTGGATTTTAATAACACTCATGTTATGGAATGTCTGGAAAGAAAGAAACATGCACATATTTAAAGGGAAAATACAAGAACTAGCCTTTGTGTACACCTCTATCAAAGCTAATATTGGTAAAACACTCCAAATGAAAGTCAAATTGCCAAATCTTGTATCAACTAAATGGAAGACTGTCCTTGCAATTTTGGAACTTCAAGAGGAGAATATGCTACAAAGTCCTTATACCAACCTATCACTGTGACCTAAATGTTGGCAAATTGCCTCTGAAGGCTGCATTAAAATTAATACTTAGGGAGAATCTCGAGGAAATCTTAAACAAGCTAGTATAGGAGGAATAGCTAGAGATAGTATAGCCCAACAATTTTTTTTTAATGGGAAGCAAATCGGAATTACCACAAACAATATGGCTAAAATCCTTGCCATTCAATATGTTGTGAAGGAGGCGGCCAAATGGGGTGGACCAAGGTTATTATTGAATCTGACCATCAAATGATTATTCGACAATTTAATATGAAAGGCACCATTCACTCTTCTAATTAACATATTTCAGATATCCGAGCGAATATTAGTATTTTAATTTTTGGCTCAAGCTTTCCGACAGTTCTTTATATTCATATTCTTTGGGAGAGTAATAAAGTAACGGATGCTTTGGCCAACGTGGCTTTGGATGAAGGAAATGTTCATGTCATAGGTCATATTCATATAGCGTGGTCTATGGAGAAATGCCAAGCATTTCACCGAATCCTTCATATTCATGACTCACAAAGATGACTTCTTCCTATTATACTACGCTTTAAGTTGTTATCATGATATCTCTAAGGATGTTTCCTGGTGTATTAGTTATACTACTTGGCACTTGTATCTACTTGTAACACTTTTTGATGATTAATAAAAGTTATATATTTTCTATATAAAAAAAAAAGTGTATATGAGAGTCGCCTCCACAGATTTCAGAAAATATAATACATGGATAATTACATACGGTGAGGGATGAAAGCGTATTTAAAAAAAAAAAAAAGCTACCGTAATGTCTGCGAACGGTCACTTACGAGTTGGCAATTTTCTCTGTAAGAATGAGAGATGCTAAACTATCGATAACATTTCAACAAATAACTATGAGCAGAAAAGATGCAAACCGCAAAGATGAAAGCACTACCTTGTTATTGTTTATCGGATAAGTTTCTTATGCTATGTATATACGCAACTTGTTCCACATAAAAGCAATCTGCCTTGAAACTAATGATCTCGGACAAGAATATAAGATGCTCTCAAGTTGACAGCAATGGATAGGGACGTGTTAACTTAATAAGGAGGCGAGATTTGTATTATATGAGAATCATGTAGGCATATTGGTTGACATAAACTTACAACAATCCTGCTAAGTGGAAAATTTCCTAATTTAAGAATTTTACAAGCTCTCGTATTGGTTCTTTTGATAAAATCGAATCTTGTACAACTTGTAAAGTGCATTTGTCGAGTGTAACTACAATATAAAATCTATTGGAGACACATTTATTCTGTTTTTAAGTTAGTCATGTCACATGTTTGCAAAGGCTATGATAAGCTGATTTGACTATGTGAGGAAAGGCGTAATCTACAAATGATGTCTATTCAATTTAAAAGGTTTGGTGAAAAATCTTCGCTGTTCCATATTATATTTCCATCCTTAAATGAGAGGGTGTCTCTTGGGGACAGTGAAAGGAAAGGTTGTGAACTATTAATACCACCCGTTACCTTAATAAGAAGTTTCTTGTTGAGCAATAGATATTACTTAATAATTTTGTTTTAGATGGCGAGAAATCCATTTACATTGAAGCACAATATCTATTTGCGATATATATATATATATATATATTAAATAAGTCATTGCATTAAGTTTTTATATCTCATGTATGGTGAGAATTTGAAAAACAAATAAAATAACTATTTAAAATTTAATATATAATTACACCCACACTCGTGCGAATTAAGAAATAGTGATAATACAATGATCATTTTGCGGCAAAGGGGGAAAGATGTAAGAGGACAACAAAATAATAAAATTTGAATGGTTTCATGAAACAAAGAAGATGAGGTATTCCTTCGTTATGTATATAACCCCATAGAGAACATAAACCCATTTTTTTGTCCTCGTGTTGAATCTCTATTGGTTTCTAAAGGATAGGCTAGAAAGATAGATAAAATGTCTTTGGAAAGTTGACACCAAATCCATTAATAAAGATAATTCAAAGTCAACTAGGGTCAAGGATAACCATCTAAAGTAATGTAGACATAATTTTGTGAGTGCATTGTTGAAGAAATGTAGAGGAATTTAATGACAAATGATTATATGGGTTAAGATAAATTTAAATAGCTAGTGACATCCCATGTTTACCTCTCGAGTATAGATGCACGACAAAATTAGTTGTTTGTTATCCATTTTTATTCAAGGAAACCTTTAGTATGAACGATAAAAGTTCATAAAGAATATTTTTATTTTTATTTGAATCGTGTTGCATATTGTTTCTACAAAAACTCCGTAAGATTATGTTTTATCTGTCGAGAAAATTAGGAAACAATTGTGTTATCACTAGAAAACATTATTATTATTATGTTTGTTCTTTATATGATGTGGATCCATCTGCAAGAGTTTGAAATTCCTATAAAACACCCATAAATAATTTGCAAAGAAACCATAAGCTTCAAATTAAATTTCTTTTCATCCTAGAATCCACACTAATATTTTACATCATTACAATCTTACTTTTATTTCACATTATCTCTAAAAACCCCTAAAATGTCAAAAATCGCCTACTAGTAAAACTCCTCGGATGGGTCCCAAATTTTGCCTACAAAATATTACTTCCTAAATGAAGGCTCATGCCAAATTTCGACTTACTCTATAAAGTAAATATATATATATTAAAACACTAAGTTCTAGAAGAATTCCAAAAACGTTCAAAGCCAATTTTAGACCATTAGAGGAAGAAATACGGCCTTGAAAATATCCTAAAATACAAGCAACCTTCTTGAAAATTTGATAAAAATTTATTACTAATCAAAATCTACCACCCAAGGAAAGTTTAAGATGATGCAACAGTCAAATCAAAAGTTATGGCCTTCACAAGTTATTCTCGACATCACTATATTACATTGAATATGGGTTTAATAACTTTATTTATGAAAAATGTTCTATAAATGCATATTTTACATATTTATATATATGACAAGCATTATAGTATTATAAGGGAACATAGTACATGAAATTTGAGAAAGATATTGTTTCCTTCGTCACAATTTTTATTACTATATTAAAAATTAACTAGAATCATAATAATAAAAATAGCGCATGTCAATGTTGAATTTTTTACACGCGGGAAAGAAAATATATATTGTTTATTAGTATAATATTACATTTGGGATATGTTTTGTAAGAGTCTTCGTTACCTCTTTTCCAGTTTATCATTATGATTGACCAAAAAAGGTAAGAGGGGCTACCAAATAAATTTTAGTTTCTTGGTTTTGGATAGGTTAACGGATGACATGCAAGCTAATTTTTTTTTTTGTGTTGTTTCAGGATGCAATGTATTGCATATACAACCCCTCTCGAGGTGTAATATTCATAAAAACCTTATAGTAGCCAATCAAGACTATTGTAAGGTCATGATGAAGGCGGGAAGGATGGTATAAAACAAGAGATACATCCTAAATCAACATATTGAGTTTTTTATTTACATTACTTGACTTAACTTACAATTTACATCAAATATGTGTAATTGTCTTCTAGTGATTAAATAAAGTACATGTACAATTAATTCATTGTATTCCTTTATGATTAGGTCAAGTTTTCTTTTATTTTGACTGGTAAAGGTTCATTTAACAATACTAAAATAAAATGCAAAATAATATGTACAACTCATAGCATAAGACAAGTTCATTTATTCATAAAGAAAGAGTACATTTATCCCACACATTCATGGGATATAGCTATCAAAGGAAAAAAATGCATTTAAATATAAATTTAATAACATTTGAAATGAGTAACACATCATTTCCTGAAGTTTAAGGCCACTCAAAAAATTTCGGGATTGCTCTAGGTTGTTGCTCCATGATACCCGAAAAGGAAAACTAGATAAGAGTAAGATCTCGGATCCCTAATCTCTCATGTTACAAGTTTCATATGTATAAATATTATCACTTACAATAAAAAAAGAAACAAAGTTATAAAATTGAAAACATAAATTTACAATCCCAAAACAATGATAGGACTTGCAAATATTACGGACATTTAGAAAATGTATTAAGGTATTTCAGTTCAAAACAACTCAAAAAAGATACAATGATACATTTCTAGATTGAATAGTATTCTTTGTATTTAATCAAGATTGGTTTTCAATTCACGTAAGGATAGGGAAACAATTGTGTACTTATGAGTGGTCATCGAGAAAGACAAACAACATGTTACAAGTTATCACTACAAATCTTTACTAATATTCAAGTCATAACAAGAAGGAAGTTTCTTTATGCGCCACAATTTCGACATTCTAAAACCACATTAATCCTTAAACAATTATCCAGCAAATTGTGGCAATTTTTTTTAAACATGTCACAAGGGTGTCAAACGCTAATATATGTTTAATTAATTTCTACTATAAAAGTTGCATTTCATAATGTATATCACGTCTAGATTATTAATTATATATTCTTATTCCAGTTCTAATGTCAATTTAATTATCATCACTATATAAGTGTTCAACAATTCCTTTCACTAGTTAAATAGTTCCCCTCTTGAAATTAACACTCACTCCACATTTAATACATTTTTATCCTTAGTTACCTTAGTTCTCTCTAATTATTTTCTTTAATAAGCATAAAGTCATTTACTAAATCACACTAAAAGAGTTACATAATTAACTTAACATACAAGGGTATTAAATGGCCCCATTCACCCATTTACACATACCTTTAAATTATTTAAAAACCCATAATATTCATTCTTACCTAACAATTGTAGGGTTGATTCTCAACCCTTGGATCAAATCAATTATGGCCATAGATGTAGGGGTTCCATACTAGTCCTATCTATACTTATGGAAATTTTTAGGTGTAACTACAATATAAAATCTATTGGAGACAGATTTATTCTAGTTTTTAGTTAGTCATGCCACGTGTTTGTAAAGGCTATGATAAGCTGATTTTACTATGTGATGAAAGGAGTAATCTACAAATGATGTCTATTCAATTTAAAAGGTTTGGAAAAAATCTTCACTATTCCATATTATATTTACATCCTTGAAATGAGAGGGTAACTCTTGGGGATAGTGAAAGGAAAGGTTGTGAATCGTTAATTGCCACACGTTACCTTAATAAGAATGGTGCTTGTTTAGCAATAGATATTGCAAGACATATTACTTCATTATTATTTTTTAGATAGTGAGGAATCCATTTACACTCAAGCACAATATCTATTTGTGATTTATATTTTTTTTTCTAAATATGTTATTGCATTAAGTTTTTATATCTCATGCGGGGTGAGAATTTGAAAAAAATTAAATAATGATTTAGAATTTAATATATAATTACACCCGCATTCATGTGAGTTAAGAAATAGTGATAATACGGTGATCATTTGTTGCGAAAGGGGGAAACATGTAAGAGGAGAACCAAATATATTTTTTTGAATATTTTCATGAAACAAAAGAAGATGGGGTATTCCTTCTTTATGTATATAACCCCATAGAGAACATAAACCCATTTTTTTCCTCATGTTGAATCTCTATTGGTTTCTAAAGGATATGATAGAAATATAGATAAAAGGTCTTTTGAAAGTTGACACCAAATCTATTAATAAAGATAAGTCAAAAGCAACTAGGGTTAAGGATAACCATCTCAAGTAATTTAGACATAATTTTTGAGTGCATTGTTGAAGAAATGTAAAGGAATTTAATGCCAAATGATTAGATGGGTTAAGATAAATTTAAATAGATGGTGACATCCGTGTTTACCTTTGAGTATAGATGCACGACTAAATTAGTTGTTTGTTATCAATGTTTATTCAAGGAAACATTTAGTATGAACAATTAAATTTCATAAATAATATTTGTATTTTTTATTTGAATCATATTGCAAATAATTTCTACAAAAACACCTTAATTTTTTATTTTATCTCACAAAGAAAATTAGGATACAATTGTCTTGTCACTAGTAAACATTATTATTATTATGTTTGTTCTCTATATTATTGGATCCATCTCCAAGAGTTTGAAATACCTCTAAAAATTTGACAAATAATTTTTAAAGAAACCATAAGCTTCAAAATAAATTTCTTCTCATTCTTGAATCTACACTAATATTTTACATCTTTACAATGTTACTTTTATTTCACATTATCTTTAAAAACCTTAAAATGCCAAAAATCACCTATTAGTAAACCTCCTCGAGACGGGTCCCATGTTTTACATAGAAAATAGGTCTTCATAAATGAAGGCTCAAGCCAAATTTCAGCTTATTCTATAAATGTTTTTTTATTAAAAATCAAGTTCTAGAAAAAACGTCCGAGAGCCGATTTTAGACCATTAGAGGAAGAAATATGACGTAAAAAATATGCCAAAATAGAAGCAAACTTCTTCAAAATTTGATCAAAACTTATTACAAATCAATATATACCACCCTAGAAAAGTTTAAGATGATCCATGGTTAGATCAAAAGATATAGCTTTCACAATTTATGCTCTTGAATCACTATATTAATTTGAATATGGGTTTTATAACTTTATTTATGAAAAATGTTCTATAAATGCATATTTTAAATATTTTTATATATGACAAGCCTTATAGTCTTATGAGGAACATAGAACATGAAATGTGAGAAAGAGATTATTTCCTTCGACGCAATTTTCAATTACTATATTAAAAATGAACTAGAATCATAATAATAAAAATAGGGAATATTAAGGTTGAGTTTTTTACACATGGGGAAAGAGAATCTATATTTTTATTACTATTAAATTCCATTTGGGATATGTTTTGTAAGAGTGTTCATTACTTCTTTTATAGTTGAGCATTAAGATTGACCAAAAATGGTCAAAGGGGGTACAAAAATATTTAATTTTCTTAGTTTTGGATAGGTTAAGGGATGAAATGTAGGATAAACAATAACTTTATGTGTTGTTTTATGATGCAATGTATCATATATACAACCCCTCTAAGGTGTCTTCTTCAACAAAACCATATAACAACAATCAAGACTATTGTAAGTACATGATGAAGGCAAGAAGGATGGTATATGCCAGAATTGCATCCTAAATCAACAAATTGAGTAGCTTATTTAGATTACTTGACTTAAAGAACATATTACATTAGATATGTATACTTGTCTTCTCGGTGATTAAATAATGTACATGTATAATTAATTAATTTTATTCCTTTCTGCTTAGGTAAAGTTGTATTTTATTTTGAGTGGTAAAAGTTCATTCAACAATATAGAAATAAAATGTAAAAGAATATGTACAACTCATATCATAAGAAAATTTCATTTATTCATAAGGAAAGAGTACATTTATCCAACACAAGTCATGGGATATAGCTATCAAAAGAAAGAAAACACATATAAATATAAAGTTGATAACATGATAAATGAGTAACCTATCGATTACAAGTTGAAGGCCAATGAAATAATTTACGGATTACTACAAGATGCTTCTCCATGGTACCTGAAAAAGGAAAAATAGATAAGAATTTTATCTCGGGGTCCCTAATCTCTCATGTTACCAGTTTCATAAGTATAATTATTATCACTTACAATAAAAAAGAAACAGGGTTGGAGAATTGAAAACATATATTTACAATCCCGAAATTCCATACGACTTGTAAATATTACTAGACATTCGAAAAATGCGGTATGGTTTTTAGTTGAAAACAACTCAACAAAGATGCAATGATATATTTCCGAATGAACAATCTTGTTTGTATTTATCGAGATTGGTTTGGAATTAATGTAGTCAAAGGAAAACAATTGTGTACTTATGAGTAATCATCTAAGAGGGAGACAAACAACATGTTACAAGTTATCAATACAAATCTTAACTAATTTTCAGGGCATAACAAGAAAGAAATTTACAGACACAAAACATTTTGTTACAAAAAAATATCCACATATCCATCTAAAGAGTCCTTACAAAATTTAAATTTTCTAGCTATTTGAGGATACATATGAACACAAAATTTCAAAATTTAAAATAATTCATACACACTTGTGAGGAATATATATTTTGTACATGAATCATCAAGAATTAATGAATGAGTAAAACTCTCTCAAAAAGGATATATTTATCATTTTGGACAAGTCACCATCAGTTGTCATGCACCAAAGGTTACCTATATTCCAAGATGAATCAATTCTGGAAGCATGAAATAATTGGGATAATGCCATACATGTACAAACAATTATATGACATGATGAAAATAATGGATTCTAGAACTGTGCACAATATATAGTTTTGAAAGGGAATTATGAAATATAACAATCATCTAGCAATAATGAAGAAGGATGGAAACCACTTCATGAAGTTAAAATTGGAAGAAATATAAAGTTATTTAGAATGCAAGGACACTTCTACAGTTTCACAACTCCATCCATTAATAAATATGATTGAGACTAATAAATCCTAGCATGAAGAGTTCTAAATTGGAGAGAGATATTAGAGGAATACATTTCCATGAGTACAAGTGTCAATCATTCACTTGGATTAAGATAATAAATCTTAAACAAAATGAAGACAACTTGCAAGATCACCGTTCTCATTAATTCGAGAGAAACATATGCTTCAGTTTTTATCAAAAAATCAAATTTAGGCATAATGGAAATTTTTTATTTATATCTACATCTACAATTTTTAGTTGTCTTTGTATAAATGCATATAATCAAGTAATTAGGGTAATAAATATAGGAATTGTAGAAACATAAGTATTTGGGTTTGAAAAAAATATAAGTTCTTCCAGAATTATAGCAATGTGTAACGCCCACAAAAATTATATGCATGCAATCCCAGAAAAAGATACGTAAAACTAGAAAAATTATGGAATTTTTTTTTGTTAAACACACTCGCGAAAGAAGGTTAACATTTACGGTCACACTTTCTCATTTTAAAATTTTATTAAATTAACATTATTAATTCCCCTTAGATCCCCTATTATTAAAATAATAAAATCTCTCAATACTATCTAATAAATTAATTACTCTAACACAAGACTTAGACTCCCTTACCATTGGTTTAATACACTTATATTTAACCTTAATTAGAGTTTCTCAAACAAGTGTAATGTGGTCTATTTAATTAAATAAAATTTTATATTATACCCACAAGGTTAAATGTTTGCATTAAATTAAAATGTGTCTAATTGGGCATTTGTGCTAGAAAAGTAATAACACCCCTACATATACTAGAGTGACCGCAAAATGTCGACCCATGCAAATTAAATTTGAATTTCTCTTACCGACTCCCCACCTAATTTTGTAGGGATGAATCTCATCCATTGGATGGATTCATTTGGATCCCTTGGATTTGAAAATCCATCTAACCTTAACTTTGCTTATGAAAAGCTTCATTCTCTTTTGTTTGAATCATTTTTTCTTCTTTTTTGGTTTGCATATTGGTGGAGAGAGAGGTGGAAGCCATGAGAGGAAATCTCAAGCTCTAGAAAGGATGCACATACTTCCATTATTTTCTTGTTTTATTTACACCACGACCTACGTTTTCAATGTATTTTATTTGTCTCATTATTTTAATATTTTCCAAAATGGCATATGGGTTTTCCCCATTTTAATGAAATGGTGAAATTGGTAATTGCATTTACTTGGGTAGAAGAATATATACATACATACATACATACATATATATATGTATGTATGTATATATATATATATATATATATATATATATATATATATATGTATATATATATATATATATATATATATATATATATACATACATATATATATATAAATATATACATACATATATATATATATATATATATATATATATATATATATATATATATATATAGATAGATACATACATACATACATATATATATATATATATATATATATATATATGACAAAAAAAAATTTAGAGAGTAGGTTCAACCGCAGTTTGAAGTATTATACGATCCACGTATTCTTCAAGCCTGACTTCTCATGGATTAGAATACCATGAGGGGAGGGGTTTATCTGTTTATTGGGTATAGTGTTTGGTAGATAAAATTTGGGGTTTGTGGAAGGGTCGCCACCCCACTCCCATCCCATTTATTATTGTGATGGAGGGTGGGGTCGGCGACCCTCCTCCCAACCCTTTTCCCCATAATTTATTAAACATGCTATAACCATAGGTAATACGATTTTCTAGGTTTTCTTTTGAGGTTTTTTATATTTTATATATATATATATATATATATATATATATATATATATATATATATATATATATATATATATATATATATATATATATATATATATATATATATAGAAGTATATATACATTAAATATATATAATTATATTAATAATATCAATAGTATTATTAATATCACATTTAATAATATTTTAATATTAATAGTATTAAAAGTAACTAATAAAATTCATAGTATTAATAGTATTAGCCAAGCTTAGTCTTAAATTTAAAATTTGGTAGAAATATATATAGGATGCACAAGAACTAATTTTTCTTTCCCTTTTATTTTTATTGTTTTAGTTACTATTTGATACTTGTATAACTTAAAAGAACTTTAATAGTAAAATTTCACAATCAATTTTAAACTAGGGTCTAGTGGTAACCAAGAAATTTCTTTACTCTGCTAGATTTAGGAATTAATCTATTTTATTGATCAAGTAAATGACAATTAAAATTTAAGTTCTTTTCATCTATATATATAAAGTTTGATTCTTTCCATCTATCATATGCCTTTCAAACAATAAAATATAAATTAATATTTCAATCCTTTTCAACATACAAGTTTCAAACATTCCCACAAGAATATTTCAACAAAATTTTCCCATGATTTTAAAACAAGAGTAACACACATATGTGAGATAATAAATCAACTAAAATGTGAACAAGTTTTCTTTTCAAATACATTTCCATTATATCACACTTGTTTCACTAAAATTGTCTTTCTTTCCCACATGCATTACAATCTTAAGAACAAATATTCAATATAAATTTTCTTTAAAAAAACAATACTATAAATTTTCCACCTTAAGTGGGAAGTTCTACAAGAAAGGTTGTTATAATGAAGGATTTTTTAGTCTTCTACAAGTGCTACAAGTTCCAAACCACCAACAAGGCTCCATATCTTCTCCACTTGATGAGAAAAACAAATGGGGGAGAGGAACCACTCTCCACCCAACCAAAAATCCAATGAGGAGAAGCAATCCTCCTCATTTTCCCCTGAGCTGCAACCACAAGGCAATAAGGGATGGATCAAATACATGGAAACTATAAAAATTTTCTACAGTTACTTTCAAGAAACAATAACATAAGAAAAAAACCACAAAAAAATCATTTTTAAGCACAACAACTCCCCAAACCAATTGCTCTAAAACAAGCCAAGTAGATAAATGAATATGGGGATACCCTTGTGCCTCCCAAGGGTTTGGATGCCCACCTCAAAATCATCCAAAACACAACCAACCCAAAAATATATTATGCCTCCCTAAAACTACAAATATATATCTGTCATTTTTCTATGGCTTCCATAGTGAACAAAATAACCAAATGAGAACAAGGTGGGGCATACAAATCCACTCACTCCTAAATACCCAAATAAGCTCTTATGCCTCCAAAAATATTTCATCACCATTTCACACATAACATATAAGAGAACAAAGAAGAAAACAAGGGTGCAAGACCCTACCTTTCCATAGCAAGACTCCACTTCACAAGAAATTCCCAAAGTCCTCCAAAATCAAGAAATTCTAAGCAATATTCAACTCCAATAAGCAAGCATTCCAAAATGAGAGAGCCAAAACCAAGCAAGTAACCCCAAAACTTCACAAAAATTCCAATAAATAGAAAAGAGGGAGAGGGAGATGATGTGGCTCCATGTAGGATGCCACATCATTTTTCTTCATCCCACATTACCAAAGTCAAATCCATACCCCAAATAATAATAAATGGGTGGTTGAGAGGAATTAAAAACCTCTTACACACACCACTCCAACCCACACCCCTTAAGGAAAAAAATTTAAACACATGTAAGAAAGTGCAATTAAATCTCACCTTTTTCCTTACAAAACACATAATGGGGTCTAGTTTTTACCCCCAAACCCATAGGTAGGGTTGGTATAAGAAATTAAGAGGTGTGGGACAATTTTAACTTATCCCACAAGCCTCCAAAATGGATCTTAAGCCCAAATCCGAGTTTCCAAAGAAGGGTAGAGTGTACAACACTGAAGATCACATACACTAAAAAAAAGCACAAAATAAATAACTACTCTAATAAATGTATCCTTTTTGTCAAATCCATAATTCGATTAAAAAATGATTAGTTCACTTAATAAGACACATAAACCAATTAATGATAAAAGGGAATTACATCACAAAATAAATCACATACTCCAAAATTTAAATAAAAGAAAAGAAATGAATAACACACAAACCCTTGATCACAATTGGACGTCATCCCCACTATGGGGACCCCGTAACAACAAATAATAAAACAACAA
This sequence comes from Taxus wallichiana var. yunnanensis, assembly GCA_018340775.1. Taxonomy (NCBI): domain Eukaryota; kingdom Viridiplantae; phylum Streptophyta; class Pinopsida; order Cupressales; family Taxaceae; genus Taxus; species Taxus wallichiana. The sequence goes on from CM031241.1 coordinate 273,607,681, forward strand.
GATTACATGAGTTTCTATTGTGACCATTGTTGTATCCATCCAATATTCTGATGTTGTTGGTCTTCAATCCCCTTTGATTATTGTGATATAATCGCATGAAACATCACACAATACCTCCTTCGGCCTTGTGGCCGTATCAAAACATCCAAGATAAAATATATGAATAAAAATAAATAATCATCCATATATAAATTAAATCATCATCTAGATTAATAATGTTATTATTTTAATATTCCAACATCTCAATTCTATATTTCATCAATAGCGGTAAGATCACAAGATTAGTTGAACTGCTAAAACCTACATAATATGACGAGAATGTTAAATGTCAAAAATATATAAATTTGTCAACAACACATCATCATCATATAAAATTTCTCTCTAAGAATCTACACAAATGATACTATGAATCACAATCCATCAATAGTCAAAGTATCTCTCGTCATCTAAGATCATGCTAAGCCAAAATGATACAATAATATCCATGTATATAGTCAATGATAATAAAAATAAAAATATGATAACTATTAAAGGGAAGTGTGCAGTACATCCCCTCCCCTTAGACTTGAAATCCTTTTGGAAGTAAGTGAAATAGGTGTGGAAACTGGACTCGTATAAATGAAGCATCCTCTCATGTAGTAGCAGTCTCATCATACATGTCTCACTAGACTCGAATATGGTAAATCTCTCTACCTCGAAGGCCAAGGATCCTACACTCTAAAATATGGATGGGATCGACCATCACCTTCCTCACGATCCTGCACCTACAATGAGGTCCAATCTAATACATGATAAGGATCTACAATGTATCTGCTAAGTACATAAACATAAAGTACATTGTGGATGCAAGACAATCTAGGTGAAAATCTTATAAGATAGGCCAAAGGATAGATACGCTCCAAGATCTCAAAGGGAACCACAAATCTAGGACAAATCTTAGAGAATTTTCTGTAATGAGATAGGGATATTATGAGTCCTAACACGAAGAAAAAGCTTTGTTCCAACCTAAAAACTATGATCTGTCCTATGTTGATCTGGATACTTATTCTACCTATCCCGAGTCTCCTATAATCTATGCCTGATCATAGCAAGACTTGTTTCTCTGTATCTTGTAGTAAAGCTGGCCAAAGAGAAACCCTCTCCTCAAACCTATCCCAACTTAGTGGTTTTTGCACTCTCTACTATACAATTCCTAAAAGGATCCATTCTTATCGATCTATGAAAATTATTGTTTTAGGACCACTCCACCAAATACAAGTACTCCTCCCACCTTGATTGATGGTCTATGAAATACATCATAAGCGGGTCCTCTAATATCTTATTCAACCATTATGTTTGTCTATATGTCTCGGGGTGATAATTTGTCTTGAAGTTGATCTTTATCCCGAGAGCATACTTTGCATGGTAGTTCGAAGTGAGAAGTGTACAAGGGTTCGTGATCGTAAATTATCTTCCATGGAATCCCATGTAATTTGACAATCTCATTAAGGTATACCCATGGCACTGCACTAGATGTGTAGGTTGTCTTCACCAAAGAAAAGTGAGTCACTTTCATTAATTTATCCACCATGACCATGATGGCGTCATGATGGTATCTCGATGTTGGTCACCCAACTATGAAATCCATGGAAATGGTGTTCCATTTCCACTCCAATATAGCATGAGGGAAGAGAAGGCCATCTTGATGTTGATGCTTAGCCTTCACCTTCGACACTCTAAACAATGTGACACAAACTCGGATACATATCTCAATAGTCCCATTCAATGGTACAAATTTCTCAAGGTGGCTTGCATCTTGTTCACCACAGGATGGGCTTAATAAGGAACACGATGAGCTGTGGCAAAATATTCTATCTCAAGCCTACATATATAGGAACATATATCCAACCAATGTGCCTAATAAGACCATATCCCTCTAATGAAAATCCATCAAATATCCCCTCAAGGGGCCTCTAAGACTCAATCTCGACCTTGTCACAAGGTAGAAGGCTGTCATGACGAATCTGTTTGCATAATCCTACCCCATAAATCTATACCCATTGAAGTATCCATAACCAAATGTCTTTTCCTACTCAATGCATATCTAACAATGTTCTCCTTCACCTTCATATGCTCTATCCCCATGTTGTACTCACAAAGAACTTCCATCCAACACCATTGATGAGCGTTGAGATTTGGAAATGTGAAGAGGTGACGAAGACTCAAGTGACCAGATCCCGATTCTAAACTCCGGCCAAGAAGGAAATGTCTCCACCACACCAAGGCACGAACAACTACTACAAGGTCAAGGTCATGAGTCATATAAATGAGCTGATAATCCTTGATTTTATGAGACTCAAAAGAAACCACTTGGCCCTCTAGCATCAATACCCATCCTAGTCCTAGAAAATAAGCATCTATGTAAACAAAGAACTCACCTTGAGGGTTTAGTCTTGTAAGAATAGGTGTTATCGTGAGGTGTACATTCGGTTTCCCTAAGTATTGATCACATGTATCGACCATAGAAACTTCTTCCCTTTCCGCTGAAGGAAAGTGATGGGGTGCACAACTGGAGAAAATTCCTAAACAAATATCTGGGTATTATCCTACCAAACCCATGAAACTACGCACCTCGATCACACTAGTAGGTGTTGGCCTAAATCAAAGAAAATAGAGGTTGGAATACCACCAATGCTACCTAAAGTTTCTATCACAGTTCTCTTATGCTCATCCTAGCATTTCTTAACCACTACGTAGATCCAATGGCTACATCCCATGTAAACAACTATCTAGGCTCTTAAATCGGTGCCTTACCCTTGTTACTAAGGTTATCTCGTGAACTCTCTCTAATGATGTCAAACAATGCCACATCCATAACAACCTCCCAAATCAAAATTTAAGCCCCGATGAACTTGTGAATCCTAAGCTATTCATCCTATATATAGTCGACATATTGAAGTAAGTCCAGAAATTGACTCTCGTACTTTGCTACGATTATGGGTACTGACGGAGGTCATGGAACTCATTTATGCTTTGCTGAATAAACCTTTTAGATAAGTATCTTCTCCTAAACCTCTCCTTGAAGAACTCCTAGGTAACTATCTCTGAGTCTATGTGGAGCTTCTACTCCTTAGTCCTCCACCAGACACCTACTCCATCCCTTAGAAGATGGATCTCAACACAATATTTCGTGTTGTTAGTACATTGGAAAAGCTTGAAGCACTTTCTCAAGCTCACTAACCACACCTCAACCCAAAAACCACCTGTATCTCAAGAATAATGAGATAGGGGTAGCTTTAGGATCTCCATGATATGATTTTCACCTAATTATTGATGAACCCTATGTCTCTGTACATGCTCCTCCCTTGGCCTATGACTCTAAGATCTGTCTCTCGTGTCCTGAAGTCCTGTCTCCATGTCCCATCTAAGGTGAATCTGATCTCTAGATGACTCCACGTAGGAGTTCTCTTCCCTATGCTCATCTCTCTATCAAGGGGATGCACATCCTAAAATGATGGCTCTCTATACCTTCGACGTGTCCTCCTTCTAAGGATCCTCTACGTATAACGGCATTAACATCCTAAAGTGTATGTAATATATGAGGTAAAATGGCTACTAAAACATGATTTGGAGGTGGCAATTATAGGTATATGTGTAAGAACTGCTCCTCTTATCATTGCCTCATGTACATACTAAGGCGAGAATTAGTTCGTCATTCTAGGTTTTATTTAAGTTTTCAATTTTGCTATATTATACAAATATCATACAATGTTGTTTTCTAGGTTTAAAATTGTGCTAGGTTAAATGTTTATGTCTTGTGTTTTGAAGTGTGCCTGGGGGTCTATTGCTTCTCAATTTTATCTCACCCCATTTTTCGTGAAATTCTTTAGTTTGCGAGCTCTGTCGTGTGTTTATATCTCCCCGTATTGATGCATGAAAGATTTTTCATTCATTTGGTTTCCATGATCAGTCCCTTCCTTTGGTTGAGGATAACTTAAAGTCCAGAATTTGTTTTTCGTTCCTCTGTCCATGTGAAAAGATTTGTAACATGGGCATAAAATCAGGTTTTTCCTTTCCTTTCAATTTTCCGTAGTTACATTTTGTATTCCCTGTCATTTTTTGTCCTAATATCTGTGGAAAAATGATTGGATGTGGCTTGAAGGATCATATTTGGGCCTTATATCACTTCCAAATTGTCTTTTTTGAAAGAAAGATTCATTTCTAGGTGCAAATGGTGATTTTCCAACACTTTATAGTTTTACGAGTGTGTTTTCCCGTCAAATTTGCATCTCAACTTCTATGGAAATGTGGCCCTTTCTATTTGGATGCGGCTTTGTAGGACACTTTGAAACTCTAAGACCTTATTTAACTCAATTCTTTTCAACGTGGAGGGCCGAAACTCATATGAAAATTCACCTTTTGTTTTACCTTGGAGTTACGTTGGGGAGAAACATGGATGTTTTTACTACCTTTCCCGACTTAGACAATTTTTTTCATATGGTTCGTATGCAACTTTAGAGGACCGCGGACACGTGGAGGGCCGGCGCTCATTTGAGGATCCGCCTCATGGGCCCACCTTAACATTTGTGCCAAAGGGACACGTGGAGGTATCTACCGAATCCGCCCTATAGTTAAACTTTTCAAAGCAATTTTCTAAGTCACGGGACACATGGAGGGACTATGCCTATTTGGGGACTGGACCGAATTTTTTTTTTGAAGAAGTGACAAGAGGACACTTGGAGGCTTCCATTAGCTCCTATTTATACCGAGAATTTTGAAAGGTGAAAATTTAATTTTCTTGGGCCCAAGGAACGTCGAAGGCACGCGCTTGTTTGGAAACTTTCCACGGTATGTCACCTTTGTAGTTGCACCAAGAAAACACGTGGATGGCTCCAATCTAGAGTTGACAGGGCGAGAATAAATGGTTACTTTGCATTTCACCTATTTTTGACTTTTTTCTCTCAAGACTCTTGGAGATGTGAATACGCACTATTTTTCATCATTTTTTGATGAAATTCCCATTGTTTTTGTCTGTAAAGTGCCATTGAATGGATTCGAACTTAATTTATGATTCCAAGGATTTTTAAGATTGATATTTTGAAATTGGAATTTGTTGGGCATTTCAAAAAACATGAATTACCAGAAAATATGGATGTGGGGTAGAGTTTAAGAGGAAAGAGAGGGAAACGGATGAAATGATGGAGGTTGTAGGTGTAAAAGATTAAAAAGGTGTTGCATCAAGAGTGAAAATTATTTCTGTTAGATCCAAATGTATCAGAGCATCTAGAAAATGATTAAAATGGGGATTTCTCACATGAAAGAATCAAAATGATCAAAAGGAATGTCAAAATGGTTGTGGCATGGCATCCAAGTCATCATTTGAGGGTCTAAGAAATGTGATCGAGTTCATGATTTTTCCAACTTGCAACTTTTTTTTGCAAATTTTTAAACGTCACTTTTTGAGGCAAATTGGTAACAAGTAAAGGTTTCTTGAATATTCTTCTTTTTGGGGAAAAATTTGGGATGAGTGAGAAAGTGAAATGTATAAATGAAATGAGAATACTTTTTGTAAATATTTGGGCGTTGAATTCTTAAGAGAAATTTTGAGAGATTTCATCTTCTGAGAGACCAATCCGAGATACTGGTTAATTTCTTCGTGTTAGATTTTATATCATATCAAGTTGGTTGCGAGATGTATAGCCATTGACAAGCTTTGAGATTGCTCTAGAATATTTCCCCCAGCCGATGAATCTAATCAATTTTGAGTTAATTTGTTTCAATCTTGCGTAAATTTGTGTCTTCTTTGTTTGAAATGTCTTCAAGTAGTTTTTCTTATTCCTATTTCAATCTTGTGTTAAATTCACTCTAAATCACATAGGATCTCGTCCCCCTGTGTGATTCGATGGCATTCACAATTTCATATCAAGAATAGTTTTCCTCTTGTGATGAGATAAAAAATTTAACATCGCTTCACTCTCATTTGTTGATAAATATTATCATGTAAGCTTTAGTGTATCTTAGGCATGAGGAACTAGGGGTCTTTAAAATTTTATTCAGAATTTAGCTCGAGCATTCATGTTAAATTCTTAGAGATTGTGTGAAACCATGAAAATCATGGCCTCCTTATATGGACACCTTCTAGTTGAAGGAATATCTTAGCTATTCCAAATATTTTTTTGTTTATCTTTCCAATTGTTGTGAAGTCTCTCAAATATCTCGTATAATCAATTTTATCCTGCTTAATCTCCCACAAAAATTATTCAAAAACCATGAATCCATCCCGACTACCCCTATTCTCCCTTTGTGTCCACAAATGTATAAATTCTACTGACTAAAATATGCATAAGCAATCGAGATTCCATAATGTATTAACTAACCTTAGCTTTTTTTTTGAAATGATCTCCATATTTTAGAAGTGACAACTCTTAAGAATTAAATTATGGATTATTGATCATACTTTCCCAAGGTTTTCTTCATAAAACTTGTGTAGAAGAAGGATATCTCCATATCCTTCATCAAATAGAGGTTACACTAAGATTCCTCTCACCACTGGTTGAAGAGTCACAACCTAAATTAGTGATGATACGTCAAATCATAATGAAGGTGTTATCCATCTCTCCACAATATGTGTGACAAAGGGCTTGTTAGATATCATCCCCAACTAAAAAATGACATACATTATGATCTATCTTTCTCTAAGCTCCATGTGAAATATGTGATGCCTACCAGCTTGAAAAGGAGAACAAATTTGGATACCAACACTCATGGCACCGTTGTCGGGGACTATTTAGCATCGCCGAAGATTATTTAAGCTCTGAGATTTATTTGTGCGGAAAGAACGCTAGAATGAAATCTGTTATCGGGGACTTTTTGAAGTATTTTACAAATGCAGTACATACGAGACCACAGTAATACTTCTTACACATCTTTGTGTGATAATACATTTCAAAAACATCATTATCTGTTTAGATCTATAAGAATTGTTCAAATTTGTAAGTTCTAAGTGCAATATTTCTAGCTTATACGATTATTGCACTAAATTTTGTATCATCATTCCCAAATTTGGGTAGAAGTAGAGAATATCTTGTAAGATTTGCATGAATCTGGTATTGATAGACATTTGATAGGTCTTTCATAGTGCATTTGCACAAACTTAGGTGAAAATCCTTATTGGCAACTTTGTGTTGTTTACATTCTCAATAAATACCAATGTCTTAACATATATCGGTAAGATTTGTCATTAATCTATGCAAACATGGAAGGAAGAAGATATTTCCTTACCAAGGACCCTAGTATAAGGTTGTTTCGGAGCTGGGAAAGTCTAATTAGAAAGGAAGAATAATTTGGAAGGTTGTTGGAGATCAAGCATCAAGAAAAGAGATATCCTTTGGTGAAACTAATCATCCTAAGATTAAAGATTGCGATACTTCCTCAAGTGAATATGAATCAGGTAGTCTCTTTGATGAATTGAATTATCAATCTGGAGAGGGGCCTTAATTTCTATTTGAAAAATTTCTTCTCAATCTGCCCTTGTATTTTCCAAATCTAATAGATTTTTCCAAGAAATAGATCCTTTAGAGGGAAGTCATTATGAGAATTGCATCCTGTACCACACAAACTTCTCACTCCTCATCAGTTTGCATCTCCTCCAAGGTCACCTCCTCAAAATAATATGGCTCAGCCTCCACCCAGACCTCCATTTGTTGTTAATAATTTTGGTCCCATCAATTTTAGAGGTATGGCTGGCTATCCAAATGTTGTGCCACAAGATGTAAGAAATAGATTGCCTAAGTTTCAAGGAAATAATGCAATCACTGGTGATCAGCACTTGAATCTCTTTGTCAATATGATGGAGGAATTTGAAATAGAATTTGAGGATGTGTACATTAAATTTTTTATCCATACTCTATAAGAAGATGCAAGGGACTTGTAGAAATCTTTGCCAGACAATTCCATTAATTCATGGACATAGATGAAGAATGCTTTTAGATTGTAGTATAGAGATAAAATAGACCCTCTGTTTCTTTTATCGAAATTTGAAAATATTAAAAAATCCTAATGAGTATGTTTGTGACTTAAATATAAGGTTCAATAAGACCCTAAATAGGCTACATGTGATCCCGAGGCAAACTGATGTTTCTTGTTAAATAAAATACTCCGATCCTTCCGATAAGAAAGTTTCCTATTATTTAAGAGAAAAGAACCCAACAACATTGACGTAGACCTTTACCATGGCTCTGAAAATTGAGAACAACATTGAAGCATTTGGAAAACATCCTAGGAGGGAGGGTGCTAAACCGATCAACCCAGAGAATCCTCAATAAAGTAAGGTTTGTGGATCTTGTGGAAGTTGTAAAGACTTTGGATGAAGCTGTCAAAGAAATCTCTTACAAGCTAGCTAGGGTAGAGAAAGGAATTGGAAAAGGTTCTCAAGGTGAGCATAGGGAACAAGGATAAGAAAATTTTACAAATCATACTAGAAATTATCATAGATGTGATGAAAGAGGTAAAGGACCCATGGGAGCTAGATAACCCGAAGCTAGGGAAAATAGAGTAGTGTCGATCCTCTAAATGCCAGAGTTGTTGTTATTAAAGAGATAAATGAAATTGATTGGTGTGACAAATGTTTCTTACCCCACCCACCATGTGAAGTATATCAGAAACTTGAATAAGCTGATGATGATGATAACACTAATGATGATGCATGCTTGGTGGATTGATCTACAAGATGACAATAGGAGCAACTTCAATTGAAGTACTAAGTCCAAGAATTGTTACAAGTTTTGGGATTGCATTAACTGGGTACCTCTTCATTCCCCTCACATAATTTAGAAATAGATATATGGTACAAGCTTTTGAACTTCCTAATAATGATTTTGAATACCTAAGATCTCTAATGATTAGGAAGTATGATGGAGGAATCTCCTTAGAAGAGGATATACAGTTTTTAATGAATGCTATTGCTGCCAAAGAAAAATAGTATAACACAAGAAGTAAAGATGTCAAATGGGTAGGGCCTCAATCCAAACCAAAAACCCCATTTCTCACCAAAATCCCAAAATAAACTCCAAAGAAAGATGTAGCTGGAAAATGCCATGTTGTCTCAAGAAGAACTATTGTTCCCACCCATGCCAAAAATGAGAAAAATCTTGTGCCATCGATGAGATTTTCAATCTCTCCCCAAATGTTGCTTGTCCCAAATACATTCCTTATGAAATTGCCCAAGTCTTGAGTCAAATCAAGATTTTTGTTCCAGTTGTCAAACTGCTTAGGGTTCCTGAGAACAAAAAGAGGGCCTTTGAGTGTTTGGGATTGGATGAAGATAGGAGTACCCAAGGAAAATATATAAATAATGTCAACACTCCTCTAACCATTGCGGACCTATAAAAACCACCATCATTGGATGATATAGATGAACCACCAGGAGTTTACTTGGGAATATCTTTGGTTGAGTCTTAATTAAATGTTCATCCATTTTTACAATGCTAATTATTAAGGACAGACTATCGCGCAATTGTATGTTTGATTCTGAGCATCATGCAATGTTAAGCCTCTAGATGTCATCAATGAATTGAACATTAAAGTGACAACATCTTATGGAAAGTTTACTGTAATGGATTCTAGAGAGGTGCTAGTTGTAGGATGTGTAAAAGGTTTAGTGGTACAACTTGCAGCTTATCCAGGTAAGAACTTGAAACTTGATGTTGTTATTGTTGATTTCCCTACCAAATGGGGCATGTTGTTATCAAGAAAGTGGTCTGCAAATGTTGGTGGAAGTTTTAATATGGATATGTCTTTTACCACATTCTAATAGAAGGAAGCCTTGTAAAGCTGTATGGAGAGAAGAAGATGTTGCACATCATTAAAGATCCCAATAATGCTTCTTATGAAGAGTTGTATGATGATAACTTTGTTGGATTTTATGATGGCAAAGAGTGCAAGATTGATCAATGTAAATGTCTTGAACAAGTAGGTTTTCCTTGGACCTTGTTATTCAATGGATCTTGTTCCTAGTTTGGAAATGTTGTTGGCATTGTTCTAAATTTTCTAGGCAAAGAAGAGTTTGTCTTTTATTTCAAACTTAACTTTAAATGCACTAAAAAAAATTCTGAATATGAAGCACTATTATTAGGCTTGAGAAATGCATGGAAATATTGTATAAAGGATATCATTGTGAAAGGGATTCAAAATTGATTTTTAAGAAAATTATAAAATTGTATGCTACTATAAATCAGAGAATGAAACAATACAAGCATGAATTCTAGGATTTGATTGAATTGTTTGAATCTTTTATCATTTTGCACCATGATACAAAGTTTAATGTTGTTGCAGACAAGTTAGCAGTGCTAGGATCCAGATTTGGGAGTTGTACAGTGTCTCCATTTTGTGAGTGTGATGTTGAAATACTAACAAGGCCATATTTCCCGATAATGTAAAAAATTGGCAAGTGGTTGATGATGATGCCCAGGTGAAATGGTTTCTGTAGAACCAAGATGAGTTTTCTAACAAAAATATAGATTGGGAACCAATGGTGTGTGCTGCTGAAGGAAAGGAAACTTTATTTGGAAGAGACATCATTCGATTGAAGAAAAACATGATTCCCCTAGGTTTGGTGGCATTGAGTCAAAATTTGATAATTCTGATTGCATTATTAACAAAAATATGTCAGTTTCAAGAGATTTGGAAGAGCACAACTTGGGTATAAAGGAAAAACCACATAAAATCTGGTTAGGAAGCAATCGAGCAACGAAGAGAAGTATTCCTACGTTAAATTGTTGAAGAAATATCAAGACTACCTAGCTTGGTCTTACTCGAGTTGAATGCATACGGGAATATTTGTTCCAACATGAAATTCCTCTTGAATATAATGCCAAGCCTTTCAGGGAAAAAACATACGCTAATCAATCCGCTCCTTTCTTTGAAGATGTAAAAAGAATTGAAGAAGTTGATGGATATAGTGATCATTCAACCCACAAGGTACTCATCTTGTGTTGAAAATTTAGTACCTATCGAAAAAAATTGTGATGTAAGGTTGTGCGTAGACTTTACAATCTTGAATAAAGCATCATTAAAAGATAATTACCCTTTGCCAAACATGGAGAATATGCTACAATTGGTAACTCGGTCTCAATTTTTATCCACTTCGGATAGTTTATGTGGATATAATCAAGTTTTTGCGAAGTAGTGAGAAAGAATAAAGACTTCCTTTACCACTCCTTGGGGAGCTTATGTCTATGTCAGGAAACCTTTTGGCTTAATGAATACTGGAGCAACTTTCTAAAGAGAAATGGATATAACATTTGTTGGTTATATTAGTGATTTCATTACTGTTTATCAAGATAATGTAACTATGTTTTCTAGAAAAAGGAATGATCACTTGCAACACTTTGAGAGAATGTTGTTAAGGTGTAGAGATTATGGCATATCATTGAATCCCAAGAAGTGCCATTTTTGAGTGCAAAAGTAAAATCTTATTGGTCACATTATATAAAAGGAAGAGGTCATGATTGATCCTGAGAGAGTCGAAGCCATCAGGAAGGTTCCAATTCTGAGAACTAAGAAGGGATTTCAAACCTTCTTTGGACAAATAAAATTTACCAGAAGATGTGTGTCTAACTTTGCTGAGCTAACCATCCCCATTAATAACATGCTGAAGAAGGACCAAGTTATCAAATGGGAAGAAGGTTACATTCAAGCTTTTAATGGGATCAAATTGGAATTAAAGCATGCCCCTGTTTTTACAGCTCCAAACTACAAGAAGCATTTTCAAATGTTTTATTTTGCTTCAGAAAACACCATTGCATATATCTTGTTGTGGAAACATGATGAAGGGGATGAGAGACCAATTTCCTTTTTTAGTAAGGCATTTCTAAGTTGAAGTACACCATCATGAAGAAGAAAGAATTTTTCTTGGTGAAATCAACAAAGGTTTTCAGACCTTACATCTAGAGCTCTAAAATTTTTTCTTATGTTCCCCACACCATGGTGAAAGATATCTTATCAGAGATGGAGGTCTCAAGAAAAAGATGCAGATGGGTAAACAAGTTGAAGGAATATGACATGGATATCAAAAACATGAAATTGATAAGAGGTTTGGCCTTGGCTAAGCTTATGGTGAGAAAAACTTGCAAAATATTGAGGTGAATGAAGTAGAAGTATAAAGGGTGAATGTCCTTGAAAATTTAGTAAGCTCTGAATGGTACAAAGATATAATATTTTATCTTAGACATCTATCCTTCCTTGAGCATTTGAGTAAAAATTAGAAAATGGCTCTTAATTTAGCCTCCCAAAAATATGCCATTACTTGATTTTGGGTTATCTGGAAGAAACTGAGGAGTGCTCTTGAGATGCATTAATGAAGATGAGGACCCCAAAATAATTGTTGATCTCCATGGAGGAGTTTTGGGGGACATTTTGCTAGAAGAGTTATAGCACATAAAATCTTGAGGGCTAGTTATTGGTAGCCAAATGTCTTCAAAGATACAACTCTATTGGTTAGTAAATGTGAAAGCTTCCAACATTTTTATACAAGAATGAAAGCTTTAGGCTCCCTTCCTTTGTAGAATGTGTCAATTGAAGCCCCATTTAAGAAATGGGGAATGAATTTCATCATCAAAATTTTAGATCCTTCCAGTGTTGGCCATAAATGGATGCTTGTAGCCACCGATTATTTCACTAAGTGGGTAGAAGTTATCCCCATGAAGAAAAAAACCACACCAAGTTATCATGGAATTCATGTTGAATCAAATCATATGCAGATTTGGATTGCCAGCTAAGATTGTTGTTGATAATGCCATGAGTTTCAGAGCCAAACATTTGGTGGCAATGTCCAAAGGGTACAAATTCAATTTGACATAAGCTTCTAACTATAATCCATGAGGAAATGGACAAGATGAGTCCAACAATACAAATTTTTGAAGATCATTAGAAGAAACTTGGATCGAATAAAAATAAGTGGGGTGAGAAACTGAAGTTTGTTGTTTGGGCTGATAGAATCACTGTCAAAAGAGCTACTGGTAAAATCCCATTTGATTTGGAATATGGAACTCAAGATTTGCCCCTTCATTTGTAATTGTCTTCATTTTAGTTTGTTCAACAAATTAAAGATCAAGAAGTTAGTCCATATGATGCTCGAATCAATCAAATTATTGAGTTATATGAAGAAAGAAGTGCATCCCATCAGCGACATGTGAAGTTAAGAGAAAAGTTGAAGAATTTATTTGATAAGATGGTGAGTCCAAGAGCTTTCGTCATTGGGAATCTTGTGCTATTATGGGATATCGGGCATGAAGATAAGGGAAAGCATGATAAATTTGATGTATTTTGAATGGGCCCTTATTCAATTGACATTCAATTCATGAAAATACCTTCTTCCTAAAAGAATTAGATGGGGAACTACTTGAATTGTTTGTTAATGGTAGGCATTTGAAACATTTCCTTGATTGATTTCTCATAATCAAGGTATACTACATTGTACAATGTATAGTCCTTTTGTTTCTTTTTTCTTTCATGTTTTTCTCTTTTTGTTTGTCACGGTCCTTGGCATCCGTTTTGTTGGTTTCTCGATTCATCCCTAGGGGAGTTGTTTATTATTTTTCTGCTCTATAAGATTATTCTTTGACTCTATTTCCCAATGGTTTGTTTCTAGCACTTAGTCTGCTATTTTTTCTTGTGGCACCCATAGGAGTGCCCATCCACGAGTTGGAGCCAATGTTGTGCTCAATTTGATCTCACCTCATTTTTCCTTGAAATTCTTCGGTTGTGGGATCTTTCATGTTTTCTATCTCCCGTATTGATGCATAAAAGATTTTTCCTTCATTTGGTTACCATGATCAATCCCTTCCTTTAGTTGAGGATCACTTAAAGTCCACAATTTGTTTTTTCGTTCCTCTATCCATGTGAAAATATTTGTAACTTGGGCGTAAATTCAGGTTTTTTCCTTTCCTTTCATTTTTCCACAGTCACGTTTTATTTTCCCTGTCAATTTTTTTCCCAACATATATGGAAACATGATTGGATGTGGCTCATAGGATCATATTTGTGCCTTATATAACTTCCAAATTCTCTATCTTGAAAAAAGGTTCATTGCTTTAGGCTCTAATGGTGATTTTCCTACATTTTACGGTTTGATGGGTGTGTTTTGCCCATCAAATTTTCATCTTAGCACCTGTGGAAATGTGACCCATTCTAGTAAGATGCATATCGGTGGGGAACTTTGAAACTCTAAGGCCCTATTCAGCCTTATCCATATGGAGCAATGGCGCTCATCGAAAATTCACCTTTTGGTTTTACATTGGAGTTACGCCAAGGAGGTTTCTTTTACCTTTCCCAGAATTAGAATTCTTTTTCATGTGTTTGGTACAAATTTGGGAGACCATAAACACGTGGAGGGCTGACACTCATTTGAGGATCCACCATAAGGGCCCACCTTAACATTGTGCCAAGCGACACATGGAGGCTTCCACTAGCTCCGCTCTATACTTGAAATTTTAAAAGTAATTTTCTAAGGCCTAGGACACGAGGAGGGGCCGCGCCTGTTTGGCGAATGGACCCAAAATTTTATTTTGAAGAAGTGCCGGGAGGACACTTGGAGGCTTCTGTTGGGTCCTTTTTATACTAAGACTTTTTAAAGGCCAAAAGATGATTTTCTTGGGCCCTAGGCATGTGGAAGGCCTGTGCTTGTTTGGAAACTTTCCACTGTACCTCACATTTATAGTTGTGCCAAGAAAACATGTCGACAACTCTAATCTAGAGTTTAGAAGGGCAAAATCAATTGTTCTGTGCATTTCACCTATTTTCCACCATTTTTTATCGAAGAGTCCTGGAGATGCAAATACGCACTATATTTTGTCATTATTTGATGAAATTCCTTGTTATTTTCGTCTGCAAAGTGCCATTGAATGAATTTATAACTTATTTTTTGAGTCCAAGGATTGTTAAGGTCAATATTTTGAAATTGGAATTTCTCGGGAACTTGTAAATATGTGAATTACTAGAGAAGATGGATGTGGGGTAGAGTTTTAGTGGAAAGAGAGGGAAGAGGATGAAATTATGGAGGCTGTAGGTGCAAAATATGAAATTTTTTTTTCTCGAGAGTGAAAAGGATTACATGCGAGATCCAGTTTAAAAGAGCATCTAGAAAATGATTAAAATGGAGATTTATCACATGAAATAATCAGAATGATTAAAATAATTGTCAAAATGGTTATGGCATGGCATGATATTCATTAGTTGGGGGTGTGAGAAATGTGATCGGTTCATTATTTTTCCAATGGAAAATTTACATTGTAAATTTGCTAAACGTCGCTTTGAGGCAAATTGGTAACAAGCAAAGGTCCCTCGAATATTATTATTTTTGGGGAAAATTTGGCATGAGTGAGAAAGTGAAATATATAAATGCAATGAGAATACTCTTGGAAAGGTTCGAGGGTTGAATTCTTAAGAGAAAATTTGAGAGAGCCCATCTTCCTGAGAGACCAATCCGAGATACCTGGTTAATTTCTTCTGTGTTAGATTTACTATCATGTCAAGTTTGTTGCAGATGTATAGCCATTGACAAGATCTAATATTTCTCTGGAAGATTTCCCCGATGAGAAATCAAATGTATTTCGAGTTAATTTGTGTCAATCTTGGAGCAATTTATGTCTACTTTGTTTTAGAATTTCTGCAAGTATTTTTTGGTATTCCTATTGCAATCTTGTGTAAAAGTCCCCACTGAATCACACGGATCTCATCCCTATGACATTTTAGTGGCATTTGGAATTTCATTTCAAGAAGAGCTTTCATCCTGTTATGAGATAAACAATTTAAAACTACTTCACCTTCATTTGTTGATAAAGATTATCTCAAGTAATCCTTCGAATGTTTTATTGAGTCTTTAGCTCGAGCCTTCATGTTCAATTCTCGAGAGATTGTGTGAAACCATGCAAATCTGGGCCTCCATTGATGCACACCTTCTGGTTGAAGGAATATATTAGCTATTCAGAAGCTTTCTATCATTTAGCTTTCCAGTTTTTGTGAAGTCTCTCAAAGATCTGGTATAATCAATTTTATCCTTCTTAATCTCCCACTAAAATTATTCAAGAACCACGAATCCATCCTGAACTACTCATGTTTTCCTGTGTGTTCACAAATGTATAAATTCTACTACTAAAATATGTAGAAGCAATCAAGATTCCATAATGTCTTCAGTAACCTTAGCCTTGTTTTGAAAGTATATCCATCTTTTAGAAGTGACAACTCTTGAGAGTTAAATTATGGAGTATTGATCATACTTTCCAAAGGTTTTCTTCATAAAATTTATGGAAAATAAGGATATATCCATCTCCTTCATCAAACAAAGGTTACACTAAGGGTCATCTCACCCCGGTTGAAGAGCACAACCTAAAGTACTAAAGATATTTCAAATCCTCTTGAAGGTGATATCCATCTCTCTATAATCCGAGTGACAAAAGGCAAGTTAGATCTCATTCTCGGCTACAAAATGACATACATTATGATCTATCGTTCTTTAACATCCATGTCAAATCTATGATGCTGATCACCTTGAAAAGGAGAAAAAAATTTGATACCAACAGGGTCCAAGCTTTGAACTCAAGGATCTAATACCAAGTTTAACGCCCACAAAAATTGTCTACACAAAACCAAAGAACGACCTAGGTCAAACTAAAAAAATTATAGAATAATTTTTTTGGTAAACACACTCATGCGAAACAAAGTTAATATTTACAAAACACTTTCACGTTTCAAAATTTTAATAAATTTAAATTATTAATTTTCTCTTACATCCCCTTTTATTATAATAATAAATTTTTTATATCTCAAAAGTGCACCTCAAAGAGAGATGGCTATAGGTTTTCTAAGTTTGCAAAATTGATCTCTCTCTTTCGTTGATACAATGGAAACATCTCGGGTATGTGGGTATACCTATTTTTAAGTGAGTCTCCAATATCAAGCCCATTTCCTTATTGATGTATCCTAAAGTAATTTTCTAGTGTTTGAGGGTAAAATATGATTGTAAATTAATTTTAAAAAATTGAGGTGATAGACTAAACTTGTATGAGGTATTTCTATGATATGAGAATAAATTCTTGATGCATAAGCCAACATTTTACGTAGAATATTAAAGGCAACAGCTTGGTGTATTGAGGGAAAGTATCACAACAATACCGTTAAGTTATACATGCAATGTAATATCATATAGAAATTACTTGAATTTGCAATAGGGTAAGATGATTATTCATGGAATTCATTATTCACAAGGATTAATAAAACATACACAAGACGTAATTAATTGGAAAGGAAGATTATACTTTTCATTCACGGGAAAAACTAGCAAAATTTACTTCAACACTCCTATGTCCAAAAGTCCTCTTTTTATAAGCTTTTCCAAGAACACAATATATTGAAAAAAATCCATCTTTCCTAAAAATAGGATAAAATTGTACTCGCCCATGCTTCCAATTTTTACTATTTATTTATTATTAAATAAGTGGAATAAAAATAATCATGCTAATAAATAGGAATTAATAGCCTTTGCTTATAACTCATTCAACTACAGTTGATTGTTCCATTTTAAGAAAAGCATGGGTGAGTAATTTGCTAAATATAAATCTTACTTGATGAGCAAGTCTCAATCTTGGTGCATGAAAATTTTGTCTTATTGTGGCTGATGTAACATCTCGTAACATTCCCTTTGGATGCAAAATAAATTTCCTCTGTAAGTGAAAATAACACCCCTGATCTCCAATACTTAGTAAGAAAACTCTAATTCACTTTGGCGACCACTGTGAGCACATGTTTAATCATAATCAACTCTTATTTGTGAAAAATAAGGTTATCAAGTCTTTAAAAGGTTGTTTGCATTTTGATGTTGACCTCTGCTCTATCTCCTTGTGATCACATGGACAATATATTCTGAGTCATTTTCAAAACATCACATCAGTGGGGACCACCTTTGATTGTTAGCACTAGTCTTCATTTGGTTTGGCCACCCTCGTGGACTTGGCACATTACCATGGTTTTAGGAAACACATGGGGTTACTTTACAAAAGGTTACCATACCATACTCGGCCACCTTTGATTAACACATGACCATGTAATTTACTTGTCGGCTTTTGTAATTTGGATAACACTTGATGATTATAGGTTAAAACCTTACCTTTTAGTTGATCATTGTTGTCGGATTTTGCATCATGGTGTTGGACTATAGTTTAGACTTTTGAAAGTCAATATGCAATGATTTTTAATGTGATATGGGCTGGCCCCCTCGTGACGATGACTCACCCCTTCACCGTCCATGCCAATACTATGCATTTAATACGGTGGCCCTTGTGATTTGGCCATGAACATTTATTTCTCAAGGATTCTCCATTGTCATTGATCTTACTTTGGAACTTCGATGGCATGTGATCATTTTATAGTGTATTAACACTTTTCTTAAAGGCTTGGGCCCTCTCATTTGTTGATCCTCTATTTTTGGGTTTCTGAGGACCGTCATCCTCCCGGTATTTATTGTAGCTTATGAAAGATGCATGCATTGCACTCGGCATTTGATATTTGTTTCTTTTGATTTACTTTCATCGATTTTCTTTACCTGAGTCGGAAAGTGGAAAAGTTTCTAGCCGTTGATGAAGAAAAACCTAATTGATATCACCATTGATTGGAGTGGTGGTTGGCATTGATTGATATGGAGAAAAAATAATCTTACATCGTTGATCCTCTGACTGTGGTTGAGTTTCATTAACTCTCCTCTCGAGCTTGTGTAGTAAAACTCATTTGAACCTTAATGATCATTTCATTTAGTATTTTGGCTTGCGGGCGAAGCCACGACCAATTTTACTTGACACCATTATTGAATCTTTTGAAGCTCAAATTTAAGTATTTCCCTAGCCTGTGAGGCTCTGTGACTTTAATTTGCTATATTTCCTACCATCATTTCTCTTTCAGGGATCACTTTCTAAACGTTTGTCTAGCTTCTTTGCTCCGTAGATTTATAAATGAATCATTGTGGTCGTGGCTACGTATTTTTTGATTATTTTAGCTTTGAAGAACTCTCAATATTTGGATTTGCGAAGCATTGGTTGGATTTTATGGCTCGAGTTTCATCTCATCCGACTATTCGTTGTCTCTAATCTCTTTTAAATTTGTCTAAGTGGGATTTGATTAATGTTGGCTGCTACGAGTGGTTACAGGTGAGCTATTTCTTCTTCTTCCACGTGTACACTTCCATTTTAATTTATCTCTAAAGTGCTTGGGCTGGCAAGACACTGGAAGATCTTCTTTGTGCCACCATGAATATGTATTTCCAAACTTTCTCATGGAGTTTTCTATTTCGCATGTTGAGCTTGCCACAAAATGCTGAAGAAACTTTGTATAAACTCAGCCATTTCTTATTTCTGTGGTCTTATGTAAATATTGGCTGCCATTAATTAAGAGGGGTAAGGATATAGTTCTTTGAAGTATATAACTTTTTTTTCTTAGTTGTTTGGCTTTATTTCCCACTTAACATCTTGAAACGCTTGTGTTTCATGTAATTTCTTGCACTACCTTGCTCTCGAGCTTAAATAAAGCTTATAGGTGTCGTCATTCTTGAATATTTTCTTAGGGTTTAGAGCTTTCAAAGAACTGGAACTAGTAAGTTGCCCCACCTTCTAGTTTCTCTCCAATTCTAAAAATGTGAAAATATTTCCTTGCAGCTTGTATTTAGGGCTTTTCTTGATTATTATGTTCTGATTAAAAAAATGGGTATTCCCATTTTGCTTGAAACTTGCCAGATCTTAATGTTTGTTGATGTGGATATCTAAACCTATTCATTTATTTCGATTCTATAAACTATTTTGAATATTTTAATGGCTTCAAGAACATTTGATATGGTTGTATTGTTGAAATCCACTTCACATCATTTTATACTCTGCACTACCTAATTCGATTTGATCTTGTATTCATCGAGTTTAAATCTCGTGTTTGATCAACTTTAAGAATTCATCGGTGTTTTGTTTCCAAGCTTAAGTCTGTAAATTTTTGCATGTATGTCATGCTTCAAAAATTACTAAAACCTTGTTTCATCATTGTGTAGAGCTGTTTTCTTTTGATATTTGTACTTCGAGTTGCTCTACATTGGCGCGTTTGTTGTTACTTCTTCATTACTTTCGATTCAAACTCGAGACTATATTGTTCTCCATTTGAGCTTTGTCGACTAGAGGAATGGTCATGTTGAGTTCCCTCTAACTCTTTGTGGGTTTTTCTTGTTACGTAAAACTATGAGTCTTTCATTTAATTTGAGCTCGAATCTATCTTTCCTAGCATTTTTGTGTGCTTGATACCTTCTTTATTCTAAAAACTTTGATTTGGGATGGCTGCACTTTATAAATGTTACCTTTGAAATTTCATTTTTTAGCTATTAAGCTATAATGAGTGCTCTAATTTCCTTCACCTCGATGATTGAAAGTGTAGTTTTCATTGGGTATCAAAGTATTTCAATTTTGATATATGGTAATCCTTCATCCTATTGTTAGGTACTTTTAAGCATTGTTAGCAGAGGATTTTTATGTGGCATCCTTGAAGTTTGAAATAGTTTTTCACTTTTGTAATGCCATTAGAATGTATGAGCCTTGATTCAGATTTTTTTTTGTAATTCGTGCTTTGTATGCTTTGTGTGCATTATTCTATGAAGGAAAATTTATCTTGTAACTGTGAAGTAGCTTTCTGCAACTCTTTATTGGACATCATTCCTCATTTTCAGCTGTGAATATTTTTGAATATTTTATTCTCAAGAATGTAAACTATAAATTTAATCATTTACTTCTTATTTGATAACTTGAATAGGACCTATTGTTTCTGAATTTTTTTGCTCACAATTCTTGCATGATGTACATTGAAGATTTGTTGGGATGTTGTAGTCCCATTTTTTTGCTTAAATACTGTATTTTATCATTATTACAAATTTAATATGCATGTTGGAAAATATAAAATGTCAATTTTACATGGCGAAGCCTTGTCAAAATTTTCTTAGATTTCCTTCTTTCATTTTGTTTCAACTGTAATCTTATCTTTCCAGTTAACTTCAGCCTTTATATTTTGATTCTTCTACTTCACCTATTGGAAAATTTGAAACATGTACTGTTATCTTTGAGTGGAAGTAAGCATGCAAGTCTCTCCTCTGATCTGCACTGTAACTCCTTCTATTTCTAGAATAGCTACTAAACTTTGAGTTACATTCTTCCTTCATACCAGTATGTACTTGTGATTTATTCCAATCTTGATGTACCATAGGATAGAAGTCATTAAAATCTGTAATCTTTATCTAATGATGTCGAATATAAGACATGATTTTATTTTATTCATCACTGCAACCTATACCTACACGGATGGAGATGGATTAACACTAAGCTCATAAATTTATAGTTTTCTCTTTTCTATTTTTAGGTACAATGCCTTCGACAAGATGGAGATGGAAAAAATCTAGGACTAGAGATGCATCAATTGAAACAAAAAAAACCTCAACGAAATGATGGGTTCATTCATACTCCTCTATTTTCTTTTTCATGCATATGTACCTCTTACTTTAGTAGATGTAATTTACTCTTCAGTTATATCCCACGGCTTGTGTGGGAACATTTGAAAATCCTTATGAATTAAACATTGAATTCTCAAATTGAGTTGTGTATTTATTTATGCATTTTAGCTTTGTATATGGATTGTATGATAATTTAAAGAACTCAATAATATAATTGAATGTATTAACTATGAAGGAAAGAACCTTAAAAATACCTGTAACATTTAGCAATGAATTATGACTGTTGCAATCTATAATTATGATTGTTGTTCCAAAACTTAACACTTCATCTATTCTATAATTTGATGTATTCATCAAGATAACACATCTGTCCTTTAGGGATTTGTGTTCTTTTGCTTTGAAGATGATCTAGAGGGATCCAAAATAACTATACTTCATCAAAAACAATCAACCCAAAGAAGAAAACAATAAATCTAGGTTTTTTCTTGTAAGTAACAGGACTTCCACCTCTTTGCCGAAGGTGGTGGTTACATAACCGCTTCCCGGACAGGGTGCCAATCCTAGGACTACCACTCGCATGGCGGTGGTCCTTTCCATTACGGAAAAAAAACAAAATTTGAAATGAACAACCTCTAAATTTCAAAGGATGTCCATTTCTCTTATCCTTCATGACCTTTCTCATTCTCCAGTGCAGGAGGACATGAGAAAGGCTATAAATACATGATTGTAGAAGTGTAGAAGATCATCGAAGCATGAGAGCAAGTGAGCAAGAAGTCTTAGTGCTAGAAATTGTATTTTTGTAGAAGAAAGGAGTGTTGAGATAGAGCAAGCAAGTAAAAAGGAAGTGTTGAGATATTATCTACTTCCCTTTCATACTTAATGTAAATTCTATACTTGTTGATTTGAATACGCCAATATAAGTGGGAATAAAAAGAAATTTCCGTTCCCGACTTCTTTTTCCTCCATTAGAGGTTTTCTAGGATAAAATTGTTTGTGTTACGAGCTTATATTCTTTCCTTTAATAAAATTGTTGATTCCAAGAACAATAAGAATTCATTCACTACCTATCTCTATTATTTTGTAATAGAAAGTAAACAACAATTATTAATTTGTGATTTGTGAACAATTCCAAAGTTGAAGAGTTTACATATCATTTTGGTATCAAAGCTAACAAGTGTCTAGGACTATGGTATTTGTTCTTGAATTTTTATGACAGTGATAAGATCTAAAGGTGAAGAAGCTTTACCTTGCGATCTGGAGATTTCTACAAAGAAGTGGAAATAGAGAATTTTGGGAGAAATAGAGGAGGAGAACTTGGTCTGTAGAATTGAGATGTTGGAGACCATGATGGATAGGATGTTTAGAAGGCAAGAGGAACTTGCATATTTGCATTAGATAGCTTCTGTCAAGAAAGACTCCATGTAATCAGTGGCTTGAGGCTTAGCTGAAAGGTTTGTATAGGCAAGAGCCACCATAAGGAAGATTATGGGGAAGAGCATGAAGAAGAGACTTCTAACACAAGAGAAAAGGTAAAATCTGAATATGCTCCTTTTAAAGTTGATACTAAAGTAGAAATCAAAAGCTTTGAAGGACCAAAGAGATGCAAAGTTACTTGATAAATGGTTAAAATAGTTAGAAGTCTATTTTAGTGTCCATAATGTCACTGATGTGTAAAGGATCACCTTTGTACGTCTCAAAATAGAGGGACGTGCTCTAGTTTTGTTGGAAACTCATCTAACTACTTGTAAAAGAAGAAGCGTCCTATTGTGAAGTATTGGTAAGAATTTTAGGAATTACTTAGAGATAAATTTTATCTTATTAGCCATAAAAATGACCAAATGATTAAATGGTAGTATTTTAGAAAATGCGGTGGTGAAAGTGTGCAATACTATACTACAGAGTTTCGGAGGCCAACCATTTTGCTAAACATGGATTTGGAGGATGAGGATATTCTGACCAAATACTTGGGAGGACTTCACACTCACCTTCAAAGAAAATTCATCTCCAAAAATCCCAAGGATCTCAATGAAGCATGTGTACATGCATACTACATAGATGATGAGAAAAAGAAAGGAGAAGAAGAGCCGAGGGTAAAACAATCTACAAATCAGCAGAAAAAGTATTATGGGAAAACAAGTAACAAGAGTAAGTGGAAAGGAAAAGGTAAACAATATGCCAGTACTTTAAATACTTGTAAGGATCCCAATAATTTTTGCAATAATTGTGATATCAAATGTCATACTGACACTACATGTTGGAAGTTTCTTTTGGAGTTACATCTGAAGAACCGAACCAAGGACTCCAAGAAGTCCATGACAGGCTATAAGGAAAAAAGGGGAGGTGGAAATCGAACATGACTTTGATGTAGACAAACTTCATGGATGCACAACCATAAACATGGACAATGAAGAGGAGATGAGTAAACTGATCCGAGATAAAAATACAGATCAAGATAACTAAAGTAAATGCTTTGGTTAATACCGGTTCTCAATCTAACTTGATTTCTGAGGTAGTTGTAAAGAATCTTGGTCTTAAGACTTACAAGCATCCCTACCCTTATCCTTTGGGTTGGGTGAAGAAGGGTATTGAAATTCAGGTAACAACAAGATGTAAGGTCAAGTTTGGGATAAATTCCCAATATATAGATGTTTTTGAAGTTGATGTTATTCCACTTGATAATTTTTATGTTGTATTTGGAAGTCCTTACATGTATGTTAGGGATTCTATATTTATGAGAAGGGATAACCAATACAGATGGGTCAAGGATGGGAATAGCTACAACATCCGGGCATACCAAAGTAAGACACGGGTTACTATGGTAAGTGCTAACCAAGTAAAATGACTTATTCGAGACAAATCATTATCAGTTTTGTTTAATTTTGTTAAAGGATAAACAAGATGGGGTACAAGTTTCAGAGATTTATAACCAAGGAAAAAAAGATTTGGATAGTATTATTTTGTCTTTTCACGAAGTATTTTATGCTCCTAGTGGATTACCACCAATACGGGAAGTAGAGCATGAGATTTAACTATTCCCAGAGTCACCTCTACCGAACATCGGGTTGTATAGGCAATCCTTGGTTGAGAGTACTAAAGTAAAGAAACAACTCCAAAAACTAATAGACCAAGGGGTGATACGTCTGAGCACCTCACCGTGTGGTTTTCCTATTGTGATGGTGCCAAAGAAGGATGGTTCTTGGAGAATGTGCATCGAATACCACGCTTTGAACAAGATCTCCATAAAGAACAAATATTCACTTCCTGGCATAGATTATCTCTTGGACCAGCTTCAGCATGTCAAATATTTCACAAATTTGGATCTTAAGTCAGGTTATCACCAAGTCAGGATGAAGGAGGAGGATATATGGAAGACTGCCTTACAAAAAATAGGGTTTGTATGAATGGTTAGTACTTCCTTTTGGAATATGTTATGCACCCACTACATTTATGAGATTGATGAATGATGTATTGTGGGATTTCATAGATTCATGTGTCATTGTATATCTAGATGATATCTTGATTTTTAGTGCCACATGGGAAGAACGTCTAGCACATTTTAGAAAGTCTTGCAAGTTCTCGGGAAAACAAGCTTTGTAATATGAAGAAATGTGAATTTGCCAAATAGTCACTTGTCTATCTTGGGCACATGGTTGGAGGAGGAGAGCTACGAGTGGATGAAAAGAAGGTGGAATCCATCACAAATTTTCCAACACCAACAGAGTGATAAAGACTAAAAATTTTGTGGGAGTAGTACAATACTTGCGAAATTAATTCCAGGTTTCTCGGTGGCTCGCAACACCTCTACACACAAAGGCCATAAAGAGTGAGGATTTTGATCGGGGTAAGGAGCAAGACAAATCCTTTGATTTATTGAAATACAAGATTAGTCATGCTCCAATACGTTCTCTTCCTAGTTTGCAGTAGCCTTTTGAAGTAGAGACATATGCCCTTGATTACGATATGGGCGCAGTGTTGCTTCAAGAGCTAAACCCGTATGTTATCATTATAAAACCTTCACTTCAGAAATTAAAGGATATTCGATATATGATAAAGAAATATATGCACTAGTTCAGGCAAATTAAAAAATTTGCAACATTATTTTTTTGGTAAAGAAACTATTGTGCACATTGACCACAAACCTCTCCAGTATTTGCAAGCACGGTCTAAATTGCAGCAAGCAAGGCACTACAAATGGATGGGGTTTCTTCAGCAGTTCCATCTAGTGATCAAATACAAGAAGGGTAGTACAAATTTGGTGGCAGACATGTTGTCTAGGCCACCCACACAAGAAAAGTTCTCCTGTTTGGCCACTATCTCTCAGATCGAGCCCTTCACAAAGGAAGCTTATAGAGAGGCATATGCCCAAGACAAAGACTTTGGGGTGACATTTCAGAATTTGTAGTCCCAAGGGGCTGAACATATGAGGATTGAATATTTTTATCTCAAGGACGGGATGCTCTACCGATGGGGGAAAATTTGTGTGCCTAAAGAAGAATGAATTCTCTTGATGAGGGAAGCACATACCTCGAAATTAGTGCAACATTTTGATGTTGCTAAGACCCTAGACCACTTGCAAAGGTATGTATATTGGCCCAACATGCAAGAAGAAGTATCAAAATTTCTTCATGGATGAAAAATTTGTTGTACTAGCAATCCTAAAACTAGGAAGGGTTGTATATACCTTTACAAGTACCTACTCATCCATGGGAGCATTTCTATGGATATTGTAGGAGGATTACCTATGTCTAAACATTCCCATGACTATCTATATGTTTTTGTTGATAGATTCATAAAATATGTATTCTTATGGCATGTAAAAAGATAGTAAAATCACATGAGGCGGGAAGATATTTTCTTTGCTAATGTATGGGTGCATTTTGGTTTGTCAAAGTCTATTGTCTCTCGAGGATTCCAGTTCTTGGGAAGTTTTGGATTACTTTTTGGGACAAGATGGATTCCGGTTACGAGAGGAGCACAACTTTCCATCCACGAGACAAATGGACAAATAGAGATGGAAAACAAGACTTTGGTAAAATTTATCATAGGGTATAAAAATAAGTATCCGAGGACTCGGGATGAGTACTTATCCTACATTCAACATTCCTATAACCTGGGCAAAGTACACACATCCACTATCAAGTCACCATTTTAAGCATGCTTGGGATATCTACCTACAAATCCACTAGATATAGCAGTTGGATAGTATGATGAGGAGGATACATGAGACACGAGGTGACTAGAGCCAACAAGTTCATTGAGAGGATCCAGAAAATCCATCTCAAGGTCAAAGAACAACTAGAGAAATATCAAGAAAATTACAAAGCTTGGCACGATCAGCATAAGAGGGAACACAAGATTTGTGTTGCGAGATAAATTTTGGATTCACTTAAGCAAGGAGAGACTACAAGTTCAAGCATGGAAGGTCAAGACACTACGATATGGACCCTTCACATGTTGGAGCATTGAGAAAATGATTTTTGACTTGATTTGTCACCATTCATGAGGATGTACTCTAGTAAATTGCGAGAACTTGCACCTATATGAGCCATCCATGCTAGATTAAGATGAAGAACTACAATTGCTAACTACCTTCTATTAAGGATTACGTGTTGGACTCACAAGGAAAATTGGAGGAGGATGTAGTGCTAAAAAAGGTCATAGAGACTAGAGAGGTCCGCAGGAGTCTTGGTAGATTGAACTGAAAGGAAAGACACTAAGGCAGGCCCTATGGTACTCGAAGGAGAAAGTGAGGAAATTGTTTCCTCATCTACTCCCTCACTAAGATTTTTTGGGACAAAAATCCTCCTAAGAAGGGGATGTGTGATCCATAGGGATCCAAAATAAATCCACTTCATCAGAAATCGAGACAATACAAAGAAGAAAACAATAAATGAAGCTTTTTTTTTTAGTGTAAGTAACAGGACTTCCACAGTGCAAGGTGGCCGTTAAATAACCACCACCCAAACAGGTGGCATCCTAGGACCACTTTGGTCTACACAGGCGGCGGTCTGGCCATTACAGATAGAAAAAAAAATTGAAATGAAAAACCTCTGAATTTGAAAGGATGTTCATTTCTCTTCTCTTTCATGACCTTTCCCATTCTCTAGTGCATGGGAGGAAATGATAAAGGCTGTAAATACAATATTGTAGAAGTGTACAAGATCATCGAAGCATGAGAGCAAGTGAGCAAGATATCCTCTTAGTGTTGGAAATTCTATTTCGTAAAAGAAAGGAGTGTTGAGACAAAGCAAACAAGTAAATGGATGAAGTGTTGAGATATTAACTACTTCCCTTTCATACTTATTGTAAATTTTGTACTTTTTGATTGAATTGGCCAATAGAAGTGGGAATAAATAGAAATTTCCCTTCCCGACTAATTTTTCCTCCATTGGAGGTTTTCGAGATAAAATTGTTGGTGTTATGAGCTTATATTCTTTCCTTTACTGAAATTGTTGATTCCAAGCACAATAATAATTCATTCATTAGCTATTTTTGTTAGTTTCTAATCGAAAGTAAATAGTAGCGATTAAGTTTTGATTTGTGAATAATTCCAAAGTCGAAGAGTTTACAGATCAGTATCCAAATATAATCATGGAATTACGATTTATGACTTATGTTATGTTTGTAGCGGGACATAGAGCTACAAATTTCATGTAATCATTAATTCAACAAAAACAATATGGACTGAAATAAAATACCCTATCTTAGGTTCACTTCACCAATGCCACCATTGTAAAAAGTTTTGAGTTTCCCATTTTTGCAAAAGTGTAAAAATTGTCAACATTTCTAGCGATCTTGAGTGGAAAGTTATCTTTAGCTTAGTAAACCCGGTGCTTTGCTCTTGTCCATTTGGCATGGAGTCCAAAGCATGTAACCAAAATCTTCCTTTCTAAAGGTCCAACCCTTCCATAACAAATTAAAACTGGAAAAGATGTGGTAAACTAGATCATGCACTTGAATGCACTTTATTGAATTTAAAACATTGGAATGTGCATGAACTACAATTATTGAAGGGAAATCCTACTCTAAACAGAAACTATAGGATCTTTAATAATAGTGTTTGAGAAATATACCATTCACATGAATGTGAAGTTCCTCTCCATTCAGCCTTGAGAGCTAAAAAGCATTGTGTTCTTTTCAAGCTAAAATCATGTGAAGACCACTCCACACTATATTAAACTTTGTGTGTCTTCTTGACTTTTCATGATTAGAATCTCAATTCAACACAATATCTCCGTCATTGATGAATCCAAACTTAGCCTTCTTATCAAAAGTATTCTTCATCTATTTTTGATTCTTTTCCATGTTTACATGAGCTTGATCTCTTAGCTCTTGTAATTCCATTAATTCTACATAATGAAACTATAATGGTTCATTCTCAAATAGCTCCATTTGATGTAACAAATCTAGTGTAGGTAACTCAACTGAAATAGGCATTTTTCCTTCTCTTTTGTAAAAATTTTTGTATGGTGAATGGGAAAATGATCTTTTAGGAGTCACTCTATTAGCTCAAAGTGCTAAATTCAACATTAGATGCCAAGCTTTCTAGTTATCATTGAGTGTTCTTCATAATGATCTTTAAAAGATTCTTTTTAGTACCTTTAATAACCCATTACCTTGTGGTAATAATTAGATGAATAACTTAAATAAATTCCTTGGTTCACGTAATAAATCATGGTACCTTTGCACCAAGAAATGCTAAAGCATTATATGAAATGATAGTTGTTGGAACACCAAATCTGCAAACTATACCTTCATAAAAGTATAGTATCGAAGTTTCATAAGCATTTTTTAAGGCTATTGCTTTAGTCCAGAAGATGTAAAGTAATCTTTAAAAATCCACTTGTTTCCTTGTTATGAAGGTGTGTTTATCATGTCAATAAAGTCAATACCCCTCTACATGAAAGGTTGATCAACTAAAATATGCTACAAGGGTAGTGAAAATAAACGTTCTTTGCCAATGAAGAAAGAACATTTCTTACACTTTCATATCCATTCAAAACATTCTTTGAAGATGTTGGGCCAATAGTAACTAGCTTTCATAATTTTTAAGGTTGTGGTACATGCTGAAAAAATGACCTCCTACAGGTCCTTCATGGAATTCTGACAATAATTGTTGAATTCTATCATAATCAACACATCACAAAAATATTCCATTTATATCTTTTTTTAATAACACACCATCAATAAAAACATAAGGTATAACTTGTAACCTAAAATACCATCATTTATTCTTGTTGATACCTTCCAAATAAGAACCATGTTGTAGATAGTTAAATAAATTAGTCATCCATCTTGATTCATGAACTTCTTGAACAAGCTCAGGTTTACGATTTTATTAAGCTGCACCATGACATCTGATTGCTGATGCGTAACTTCAACATACCATTTTGAATCATCTGGATTTGTAAGCTGCTGTTTTTCCATATCAACAATTAGGAGTTCATACAAACCTTTACCTCAAACTATATTTGTAACATGGATATCAACATAATATTCCATGACCCTCGTTATCTAACATGTTCTTTTCTCATTTAATTCTTTATTTAACAAGAAATCTTTTACACTTGGATGAGAAACGAGAACATGTGTTTTGTTGTTTGAAAATATGTACTTAAAATTATTTAGTCCTCTAACTACTAAAAGTATTTGTTTTTCAATAAATGTGTACCTTGTTTCGTAATCATGTAAACTATATCCAAAGAAAGTGATTGGTTGCTCAACATTTTTGTTGTTAACCTAGCTTAATATAGATAAGATTGGTTCATCTCCTACAATTTCATAAATTGTAAAATATTTATCAATATTTGGATTTTCAAGATTAGTAGCTTGAGATATTTTTGTTTTAATTGCTTCAAACCATTCTCTCCCTTTGTTGGTCCAAGAGAAAGTCTTCTCTTTCTTTAAGATAACTATCAATGGTGTCACCAATGTTTAAATCTGGAACAAATCTTCTAACAAAGTAGATTTTTCCCATAAAAATTTGTAATTCCTTCTTGTGATGAGGTAATGATAGTTATGATATGGCCTCAATCCTGAAAGGGTCAATTGCTAAACCTTGTGTTATCGTTATCACCGAATCACAACACCCTTGTGTTTCTAAAAGTGCATATACTTGAACTCACGGTGTGATTGGATAACATGGGTACTATCTCCAAGTTGTGGGACTTGCTACTTGAGATAGACCTCTAGAGAAAGCCGGTTCTTGCTCCTAAACTACCCGCCAAATCTACTCTAATGCGGGATAAGCTAACTGTTTCTAATCTAAATTTCCAAGGGACCAGGGGAAAGAGAATGCATGAAAGGAAAGCCTACACTAATGTGGTGATACACCAGAAAAGGAGGGTGTGAGAGTAGTCTCCAAATGTGTGAAATACAGAGGCAAAGTGCACACTAGAAGAGGTGATGACAGTTCACCATAATCTAGCAAAATGCATTCACAATAATATTCCAAGCATACACAATGATAATGAATCCCTGCAAGAACATACTAAATAGACACAATATTCTTATAGAAATATCAAAGGGGCAAGAAGAATGCAAGAAAACACAGCAGGGGAAGATACATCCACAAACTTGTATTTTATTGCTTCCTGGTATGCACAATTCAGTCTATTACAAGATAAGGGCTGGATCACCTGCAAGGAGTCCACTACAAGGGCCTGCAACACACTGCTCAAGCTTCACAAAGAAATTTTGGCGAGCTTTGCTACCCAAAAACTCTCCTCTTTCTGATGAGCCCAACACTCCAATTTATAGAAAAAATGAGAAGGAGAAGAGAAGGGAAAATGGAAATCCCGAAATCTGTCCTTCAACCACCTGTAAGAGGCATTAAATTGAGTGAAATGATTGTATATTACTTGCAAAAGGCTCCCCATACTGTCCCATGTGCTGCAGCAGAGAAAGAAGGATGACCATGCCTCTTAATTGCACTCCCAACTACCAAATAAAACACTATTCTGAACCCGGCCACGTTTCCTTAAAAATCTCAATCAATTTCTGATCAAATCCAGAATTTCTTGATTGTTGTGCATTGGGCTCGGAACCAAGATTCCAATGGTACCAATTTTGTGCGATTTCGTTGAGAAATACAAAAGTTATGGCCTTCGAGTGCATGAACTGACTATTTTGGGGTCTCAGCGGGTGTTTCTGTCATTTGTGGGAATGAGCATTAACTGATTTGGAGCCGAACACGTTTCCTTTATTTAAATATATCTAGTCTCATTAAAAATAAGACGTCGTGCTCATTCCAGAAAGTCCAATTTTGTGAAAATCGGAGCTCGGAGTCAAAAGTTATGGCCGTTTGAAGTTTCTGGACCAAACGTTGACTTTTCTTCCTCTCCTTTCACCGAACCAGCCGGTTCGCGTACTTGCTGCCCCGAGATGTCCCATTTGCTTTGG
Source organism: Taxus wallichiana var. yunnanensis (assembly GCA_018340775.1). Taxonomy (NCBI): domain Eukaryota; kingdom Viridiplantae; phylum Streptophyta; class Pinopsida; order Cupressales; family Taxaceae; genus Taxus; species Taxus wallichiana. The sequence goes on from CM031241.1 coordinate 273,639,578, forward strand.
ACCGTCCTCGGGACAAATTTTCCCGATTCACCGGTTCGGCGGTTCGCGTACTTTTGTCCCGCGTCCCAGTTGTTTCGAATCGCCTTGACTCATTTCGTCCGGTTCGGCGGTTCGCGTACTTTTGTCCCAAATGTCCCAAATGGGCATATGAACCACTCACTGCGGCCTTTCGGCCGGTTCGGGCCCAGATCCCAAATGTCCCGATTTAAATTTGCAAGGACTAGGACTTAGCCATTTTCATGATTTTTCTGGCCCGAGCTTGTTTTTTGCAATTTTTTACATTTTCTCAGAACTTGCTCTCTTCTACTTGGACAGGGGAGTTAGAAAAAATATGAGGGGACCCTAGAAACATGACTTTTTATCTGGACTCAATATAATTGCTTGGGACTAAAGAATTTGATGCATGTTATCAAAATTACCTTGAGGGGTGAATTTTGGATAACACCTTGTTTAGAAACAATATGACTTAGTAAATTACCTTAATGTACTAAAAAGATGGGCTTTAGCAGATTCAAAGATATTCCAAATTGTCTGTGATTAGCTTGGAAAGTCTACTTTCGATGTATTAGATGTTCTTCTAAATTTTTGAGGATATAGTAATGTCATCTAAATAAACTAGGATGCATTTATTTAACAAGCTATGAAAATGTATTTCCATTGCATGTTGAAACATTGCACCAACAGCATTTGAAAGGCCAAAAGGCATTCTTTTGCAAGCATAAGTACCTCAATTGGTGGTAAAATTTGTTTTCTACCTATCTTCTTCTTGTACTAGAATATGGTTGTATTGACTATAACCGTCTAGCTAGAGAGATAGTCTATCTAAAAAAGAAATTTTCTTAAAATCTAATCCATATTTGGCAATGGGTAATGATCTTTTAATGAAGCCTTATTAAGATCTCTCGAAATCAACAAGGCTACCCAAACAAGATTGGCTACCCAACTTGAATCCTTAATTGGAAATATAATACCTTACTTGATCAATTTAGATAGCTCTTTTCTCATTAGAGGATCTATTTTGGGATTTACTGAGGCCTTTGGTTTCGCCTAACTAGCTTAAAATTCAAATGTGATTCAATAGTATGATGTGGAAAAATGGGATCAAAACATTTCAGTTCTTGGTATTTCCAATTGAAAACATCTTTAAATTCCTTGCAAAGATTAATAAAGGAATTTTTTTCAGCAATAGAGCATGCCTTTCGAGGAACAATTTTTTTCCCTCATTAATCGAGATCTCTTCATAATTATCGGGGTGTGTTGAAATCTTAGTTTTGTCTTTCTTTAACTGATAATTAGTGTTGAATATGTCTTCCATTGTGACCAGCCCTCAAGGTAGTTTATTCATCTTTAATTGTAGAATCCGGTCACCTTATAAGTGTTGTAATTTATCTTGATTTAATGCAGAAAATTTAGCTTCTTACTGCAAAAACCTACAAATTTGTTCATCATTTTCAAAAACATGCCAATTCAAATCATTATTAGGTATAGAAGGCCTGATAATCAGCTTTATGTGAGGTTGAATCTTGTTGTTTTCAATCTATTCCAGCATTTCAAAACTGGCACCAATTGTTACAAGTCTCTGTCTGCATGCTTATTTTCCATTCTAGGAAAGGAATGAATATTAATAGCGTTGAAATAAATCATTAAGTTTTAAAATATATGTATATAAAACTTCATTAGTGGATTATTACAAACATTAAAATTTCTTACTTGATTAATAACTAACTCAGATTCACCAAAACTCTATAACATGCTAATACATCTCTTTCTAGCCCAAGGTAAACCATGAATTAACGCTTCGTTTTTAGCTACATTACGAGTGGACAAAAATTGGAGACTAAAATATAAGAAATACCTTTCATTTGCGGGGAAGTGAGAATAAAACCTTCTCCTTATCCTTTCTTATTCTTAGCTCCATCAAAATGAAGCTTCTAAATCCCTTCTGCTGCATTTTCTGTTTTGGACAACAAGGGAATTGGTTTATTTTATTCATGTAGAAAATACACACCAAAAAAATGTTCTTCAACTTCTTTGAAAGGATCCCGAGCATGTTATTAATGTGTCTTTCCATCCATAAATAAGTTACAAACACCATCTAATACTTGAAACATGAATTGTATTATCTAAATCACACCGGTCTAACGTTGCATAATTAGCTAATGCATTAGAAACGTGAGGCTCAATATGAAATATTGCCAACGGTTCAGAATTGATAGTAAATTTTGTTCCATAACGTGTAGTGAAAAACAAGAAGGACCAATCTGAAGAGAGATAACCTCCTATCTTTGCTATGAAATCTCTAGATAAGCATATAGCAAAGTAAGGAGGTAAATCCACAACAGTAATATCTTGCAAAATGGAAACATTTGGGCAAGCATGCAATGTTACCTCTAGATTTCTGATGACACCAAGCGTATTCGTTTCTATCCCATCAAGTCAAGAACACTCTTCTCTCAGATTCGCAATGCAAACCCAATTTTTCTATAATTTCTTTTGGCATAACTGTGTTACTTGCACCATTATCAACCATACAATTATGAACAAGATGTTCTCCAATAATCAGTGATAAATAAAATGGTGGTGGTTTCTTGATGTCTTGAGCATTTAAAACCTTTTGAACCATCCATTTAACTTCTTTAATGTAGTCATGTTCCATTGTTCCAAGGATCATATTTGTTTTATGAACTTCCTTTTCTTTTGTTTTTGAAGAAATTTGTAGCTTAGCAGTTTTGTGAGAAAGTAAATCTTGTTGTGCTGCAATAATTAGAGCGTCCCACATTGAGATGTTAACATTATGATTTTTCATTACATCAACAATGTTAAAATAAGTAATAGTTTTAGAGACAGACTCTACTATTTTAGCATAGGCTTAGCAAAAACCGATTCCACTTCAACTACTTTTTATATCTAAGGTATACATAACTTTCATGGATAAGGTTATATTTGTTTTCACTTGCTCTTTACTAGCTAAAACACTTACTATTTTTTGCGGAACAATAGAACTATTAGCTGATTTTTGGCTTGTAGTTGTTTTATCAAGTGAAAGTGGGCAGAAATGGCATATTTTGCTATTTAATACTCTCTTGAGCCTTTTCTTGAGCCCTAGTGGTAACTGCAATAAAATCATCCTCACTAAAACTAAGTTTTTTTCAGGTACCTTCAACATGATTTTATTGCTACCCATCCTCCATTTGAGGCATGAATACTGTCTCAGGTTAAGGTTATGTAGCAAGAATTATGTTAAGAAAATCATTTGGGAAACTTGTAGCATAATGAGGATTAATACAAGGTTGACACCACTCTTCTGTAGCCATACTAACTAGGACTAAAGCATTAGATGAACTAGGAGATTTTGCGTGAAACTGACTTTGCTGATAAGCCTACCTATAATTTTGATACTTTTAGTAAGGCTTTGCCTATTTTGCTGGTTTTTCTAATAAGTGGCTTGATAATTTCTACAAGGTAATGCAATTCTATTTTCAATTGAATTCATTTTGTTTCCCATAGTCTACAAAGCTTTAAACACATCATCTGATGGGATGCAACAATAGGTTCTATAATCATGATAGGCTATGGGATATGTGCTAAATCTACTGAAAAAGGCATTGAAGTCCTTGGTGCTAACTTTCCCACTTGAATAAGACTATTTTCAGCTTGAATGTCGATATCATAGAATGTTGGGAGAGTCTCTCCTCCCATAGACCGAATCATAGTTGAAATATCACTATTTAATGCTCTAAGATAATAGAGGAAAACGTGGTCAGCTTGAGGCTTAACACTTGCTAGGATTCTTTCCCAAGTTCTGGAAAAACAAATGTTGAAACTAGACATAAATTCATGAGGATGTATTCTAATTGTAGATAGTTGTTTTATGAGGGATAAATGATCTGAATTATCTTGGAATTGTTTCGATAATTTACCACCTAAATCATCCCAAGTTCTTATTCTTCCAATCTCTATACTTCTATGACATTGCAAGGCTTGTCCTTTAAGGGATGTAACTTAAAGTCTCAAAGACACATCTTAGTGAGTAATATTATGGACTTTACATATGGCTGTAACATCTTTGATGTGCTCTGTAGGTGTAACTTGATTTTCACCAGTGAATGTAGGTAATATTTTCATGGTAACATTAGGGATATCATGATAAACTTGGATTACTAATGGGTTGTCATTAGTAAAGGTCACAAAATTCCTAGGTGGTTGAATAGCCATTTGAAAAACTAGGATCTGAAAAAAATATTGACACGTCTTTGAAGGAATATTGCCGGAGGATTACAAAATTTAGGTCTATTATAAGGTAAAGTATTACCAACTCTTCTCCTTTTTATAGAATTCAAAGGTACAGAAATAAAATTAGAATGAATTCCTCTTACCGATGATCTTGTAGTCACTTTAGTCATGGAACATGCTGCAAAATGGTATGAAATCAACTTTACGGAGTCACCAAATAAATATTTAAATCGTTAGAATATATTGTTACAACTTGCTGATCCAAAAGTAACTTTTTCATACTGTGATTCTGCTATAAATTACTGTAATTTTCTCGCTGATTTGATTCATCGTCCCACTAGGTGTGCCAAAAAAATTAGCTCTCAAAGGTACACCCTATAGAGATATGGCTGCAAGTGTTCTAAGTTTTCAAAATTGATCTCTCTCTTTCATAGATACAATGGAAACAACATAGGTCTACGTCGCTATAACTATTTTGAGGTGAGTCTCCACTATCAAGGCCGATTCCTTATTGATGTATCTTAAAATAATTTTATGGGTTTTGAGGGTAAAATATGACTTTAAATGAATTAAAAAAAATGGAGGTGATACACCAAAATTGTACGAGGTCTTTGGACCGAGTACATGTGTTGGTTTCACAGATTTTCCACTGGGTGTTGGAAGTTATTTTTGTATTTTGCTAGCTTGTTCTTGACTATGTTTCCAAATGGATTTTTGGCACGTGGTCTTTTATGTTGTTCTTGAGAAACTCACGGGAGTGACCATCTCACATTTGGAGCTGGTGTTTGTGCTCAATTGTAATCTTGCCCCTTTTTTGTTTAACATTTTCAGCCCGCCTAGTTAGAAGTATTTTCCGTCTCCGTGTATGGATGTGTGAAAAAATCTCTTTCATTTACATGTTGTTGTCAATATTTTCCTCGAGGTCATGGATCACATTGATTCTTGGTATTATTTACATTCTTCTCTCCATGTGAAAAAAAATTGTTGTTGGTTTGTTGTCCACGTTTGTGTCTCCTCTTTAAATCCTATCGCAACATCCATGGATATTTGGTATTTTTATACTGGATGCATCGTGGTGGGTCTATTTGATATTTTGATGCATTACAGTGAAGGGATTGAAAGTATAAGGTAAATTCCTCATACCCACAAAAGGACACATGGAGGGCTGCACTTATTTGAAGATTTGCCTCTCGTTTTCACCTTTGGAGTTGTGCCAAGGAGACACATGGAGGTTTCCACAAGCTCTTCCCATGCTCAAAATTTTCAATGGTCATTACAGATTTATCGGACCACAAACACGTGGAGAGCCTGTGTGCTCATTTGAGGTCCCGACTGCAGGGTATTACCTTTGGAGTTGGGCCAGGAGACACATGGAGCCTTCCACTGGCTCCTCTTTATCTTGTGACTTCTCAACAGTCGAGTCAAGTTTCGTAATCCCTAGATACGTGGAGGGCCCACACCTATTTGGGGACCTGCCCCTAAATTTTACTTTTGAAAGAGCACCAAAGAGACACGTGGAGGTTTCCGCTAGATCTTCCCATACTTAGAATTTTCAAGGATCCGATGAAACTTTCTCGGACCCTAGGAATGTGGTACCTTCCGTTGGTTCTTAAACTTTTTCAATGGTGGTACAACTTTTTTGGGCCCAAGACATGTGGAGAGCCCACACTTGTTTGGGGTCTCAACTTTGGGAACCATATAAAAAGTGTGCTAAAGAGACACCTGGAGGCTTCCACTGGCTCCTCATTATACTCAGACTTCTCAATGGTCGAGGAAACTTTCTTGGTCCCTGGGCACATGGAGAGCCTACACTCATTTGATGTCCTACCTCTACACTTCATCTTTGAAGTTACACCGAATAGACACGTGGAATATTTCACTGGACTTTCCCATGCTCGGACTTTCCAGAGACCGGTGCAACTCTATCAAGTTTTGGGCACGTGGAGGGCCCGCGCTCATTGAGGAACCTACCTCTGGACTTCACCTTTGTAATTGTGCCAAGGAGACACATGGAGGCTTCCACTGGCTCCTCTTTATACTTGGTCGACTTGGAATCACAGTGCATATATGTGGTATAATCCATGTGAGGACACTCATTTCTGAGAGGCATGAATGCAGGTATCTATTCCTCAATGTGTATTCTCAAAGATGAAAAGGATTTCTTGTCAAATAAAGCCATATGAAGTCACCTGAGAATTATTAAAAAGGGGATTTCTTACATGAAAAAATAAAAGAATGATTAAAAAGACTGTTAAAAGTTATGACATGGCATCCTAGTCATAGTTGAGGAACCGAGAAATGTGATCAGTTCATGATTTATCCACCTAGCAACAAAAAGTAAGATATTTTCAAAGGAATAAACATGATTAAACGATATGTTGTAAGGAATAATATTCTCTTGAAGATTACACTTTTGGGGGAATATTTTGGATGAGCGAGTGAGTTAAATTGTATAAATGCAATGAGAATACTCTTGCCTACGGGGTTAAATTTTTGAGAAATTTTTAGAAACACCATTTTCTGAGAGAGCATCGAGAAAACTATTTATTTCCATGTGTTTGTAGATTTATTCATGTCAATATGGTTGTAAGTGTATAGCCATTTAGAAAATCTAATATTTTTGAAGAAACTTTCCCTGTTGATGAGTCAAGTGAACCTTGAATGAATTTGTGTTGATCAAGAGCATAATTGGGTTTACTTTTATTTCAGAATTTTTCAAATAGTTGTTAATGCTCTTGTTACAATATTATGTTAAAATCCCTCTGAATCACACAAGATCTTATCCTCGTGGTAGTATTGTGGCATTTGCAATTTCATTATGAGAAGAGCTTTCATCTTGTAATGAAATAAACAATTTAAAATCATTTTACTTCCACTGTGTTGACAAAGATTGTTTTTAGCCTATGAGTGTATCTTAGGCATGATGAATCAGGTATTTCCAACATTTAATTGATTCTTTAACACGATCCTTTGTGTTGAATTCTTGAAGAGTGTATGAAATCGTGCATCTCTAGGCCTCCATTGATACACACCTTCTGGTTAAAGGAATATTTTGGATATTTTGAATCATTTTTTCTATGAGTGTTCCAATATTTGTAAAGGCTCTCAAATATCTAGTATAATCAACTTTATCTTTTTTAACATCCCACCAAAAACTTCTCAAATGATAAATCCTACATGAATTACCCCTATGTGTACTGTGTATCCACAAAGATTTAAATAATTTCACTGCCAAAATATGTAGAGACAATAAGGTTTCAATTATTGTCTTTAGTAACCCGAAACTTGTCTAGGAAACATCTTCACTCTCTAGTGTGATAACTCATGAGAGTTAGATTGTGTTGTATTGATCATATTTTCTCAAGGTTTTCATGAAAATTGTGAAAAGAAGAATCTCTTGAAGTCCTTCGCCAACACGGGTTACAAAATGGGTCATCTCACCCCATTTGAAGGCACAACCTAAAGTAGTGAGGATAGATCAAACCCTTAGTAAGCATTATCCATTTCTCTATTGCCTAAGTAACAAAGAATCAGTTGAATCTCGTCCCCGACTACAAAACAAATTATATCATGATTTATCTATCTCTAAGCATCCTATCAGTTTCTTGATGCTTCTCAGACCTCGGAGGAGAATAAATTTTGATACTAACACCTAAGAAAGTTTCCTCGGCCATTGATAAGTCCGAGTATAAAGAGGATTCGACAGAAGCCTCCATGTGTCCCCTTGGTGCAAATCCAAAGGTAAGACCCAAAGGCGGGACCTCAAGTGACCGCATGATCTCCACATGTCTATGGTCTAACAAAGGTACACCAGCCTTTGAAAAGTATGAGCGTGGGTAGAGCCAGCGGAAACCTCCATGTGTCTCCTTGGCACAACTCCAAAGGTCAAAACAAGAGGTGAATCATCAAATGAGTGCACGCCCTCCACGTATCCTTTTTCGGGTCTTAGGCATTTACCTTATACTTTCAAGCCCTTTGCATGAATTCATAAAAATATAAAACAGACCGACCACGCTACATCAAATCATAAATTACCAAGTATCCATGGATGTTGGGGCCAGGATTTACATAGGAAACACAATTGTGGACAAAGCCCGAAAAAAAAATTTCCTCGCGGAGAAAGATCAAATAATACCAAGACTCAATGTGATCCATGACCCAAGGAAAATACTAACAATGACATCTTATTGAAGAAGAAATTTTCACGTATCCATATAGGGAGACAAAAATACTTCTAACTAGGTGGGCTAATAATTTTAAACGAATAAAGGGGTGAGATTACAATTGAGCACCAACACCAGACTCCGAATCAAGGATGGGTACTCCTGCGACTACTACAAGAACAACATAACAGGACCATGTGCCAAAAAATCCATTGGGAAATGGAGTAGAGAAAAATATTGCAAAGAAGAAAAAACAACTTCTAACACACTAGGAAAAAAATGACAAACCAACAAAAACAACCCACCAAGGACCAAGACGAACCAAAACAAAAAGACACAAAAATGAAAAAAGAACTAAAAGACTATACATTGTACAATGATGTGTACCTTGATCCCGAGAAATCAATCAAAGAAAATTTTCAAGTTCCTACCATTAACATGCAACTCAAGCAATTCCCCATCTATATCTTTTAGGAAGAAGGTGTGCTCACCGATCCTAATATCAATAGAATAAGGGTCCATCCATAATGCGTTAAACTTTCCATGTTTTCCCTTATCCTCATGTCTGTTATCCCATAGTAGCACTAGATATCCTACACTTTGAAAAACTATTGGGGTAACCTTTTTCTCAAACAATTTCCTAATTTAATCCCTAAAATTCACATGTCTTTGATGGGATTCCCTTCTCTCTTCATCTAGTTCAATAATTTGATTGATCCATGCATCATACATACTAACCTCCCGGTCCTTCAATTGTCATATGAATTAATATGAACATAGTTGCATATGTAGGGGAAGTAGAGATTGAGTTCCGTACACCAATTCAAATGGGATCTTTCCATTAGCTCTTTTAACAAGTAATTATATTATTCCAAACAATAGACTCCAAATATTCACCCCACTTCCATTTGTTTAATTCCAAGGTCCTTCTGATTATCTTCAAATAATTCTTGTTGCTTGATTCTTCTTGTCCATTACCTCGGGGATTATAATTTGAATCATATGTTAAATTGATCCCATACTCATGACACATGGATACCAAAGGTTTGGCTCAAAAAATCATAGCATTGTCAGCAAATATCTTATTAGGAACTCCAAACCTACAAATTATATGATTCAGAATGAAGTCCATAACAATTTGGTGGGTAGCTTTCTTAGTAGGGATTGCATCCACCCACTTAGTGAAGTAATCAGTTGCCACTAATATCCACTTGTGGCCTACACTTGAAGAATCTTAAATCTCACCAATGAAGTCCATTCCCCACTTCTCAAATAGGGCTTCAATTGATACGAGATGCAAAGGAAGGATCTTGAGGATTTCAATCTTCCGAAAAATGTTGACAAATCTCACACTTTCTTACCAAAGAGAGTTGTATCTTTAAAAATATTTGGCCACCAGTAATCAACCCTTAAGATATTGTGAGTTGTGACTCTTCTAGAAAAATTCCCTCCTCAAACTCCTCCATGGAAATCATGAATTATTTTCAGGGCTTCATCCTCACTGATACATCTTAAAAGAACTCCCTCAGGATTCTTCCAAGCTAAACCATAATCAGTGATGATGTATTTCTGGGAGGATAACTTAAGTTCTCTCTTTTTATTCTTGCTTAAATACTCAGGGCATTGTAGATGTTTGAGATAAAAAATAATATCCTTGTACCATTAAGAATTTGTCACTTTCTCAAGAATATTCAATCTTTCTTCTTTAACCTCATTTATCTGAACTGTCTATAGGTTTCTTTATTCCATTAGCCTTGATAGGGCCAATCCTCTAACCAATTTTGTAGTTTGGATGTCCATATCATATTCTTATAATTTATTTGCCCATCGGCATCTTTTACTTGAAATTTCCATCTCTAATAGGATATCCTTAACCATGGTATGGGGAACATAAGCTATGACTTTAGAGCTCAAAATATATGGCCTAAATATTTTTTTGGCCCTAACCAAAGAAAAGGCATGTTTCTCCATGATAGTATACTTCAATTCTACCCCTTGTAATGCTTTACTAAAGAAAGAAATTGGCCTTTCAGCTCCTTCATCATCCTTTTGTAACAGGAAAAATTTAATGGTACTCTCAGAAGAAAAGGAAAACATTTGGAAATCCTTTTTATAATCAAGAGCTGCTAAAACAGGGCATTTTTCAATGCTTCCTTGATCCCAGTAAAGGACTGAATACTTGTTTCTTCCCATTTGATACTCTAATCCTTCTTCAACATATTAGTGATTGGGATATTCAATTCATCATAGATGGAAATAAACCTCCTATTAAAAATTAGCTTCCCAAAAAGGATTGAATTCCCTTTTTGGTTTTAGAATAGGAACTTTGCTAATGGTTTCCACTCTCTCGGGATTAATCATGACCCCTTATTTTGACACTATATGTCCAAGCAGATTTTCCTTTTGAACCCCAAAATGGCATTTCTTGTGATTGATGAGATACTATATTCCCTGCACCTTATACACATATTTTCTAAATTCTACAGTGATCACTTCTCTTCCCTGAAAAAAATATAACATCTTCCTCATACACATCAATAAATTCATTTAAATATCCCATGAATACTACATCCACTTTTATTTGAAATTTGGCTCCAACATTCATCAAGAAAATGACATTTTAACGTAGACATAGGTACCCCATGGAGTAGTGAAAGTAGTTTTGATTCTACCTGATTTATTAACAACCACTTGGTTATACCCGGAAAAATAATCTAAAGTACATAACAAATCGAACCTCGAAAAAATTTAAACATGTTATTTATATTTGGTAAGGGATAGTTATCTTTAATTGATGGCTTATTTAGATTTCTAAAGTCAACACACAATCTTATGTCCCCATTAATTTTTAAGAAAGGTGCCAATTTTGCAACCCATGAAGAAGTCAACACATAAGTTTCCTCATCCATTGAGAATTCCTAGTATAAAGAGGAGCTAGTGGAAGCATCCATATGTCTCCTTGGCGCAACTCCAAAGGTAAGACCCAGAGGTGGGACCTCAAATGAGCATAGGCTCTCCACGTGTCTATGGTCTAACAAAGCTGCACCGACCATTGAAAAGTATAAGCATGAGAAGAGCTAGCAGAAACCTCTACGTGTCTCCTTGGTGCAACTCCAAAGGTCAAAACGAGAGGTGAATCCTCAAATGAGCACAAGACCTCCATGTGTCCTTTTATGGGTCCTAGGTATTTACCTTATCCTTTCAAGCCCATCACCTTAATTCATCAAAATATCAAATAGACCCACCACGCCGCATCCAATCATAAATGACCAAGTATCCACGGATGTTGGCATCGGAGTTCTGAGTAGACATAATCATGGATGACGCCTAACAACAAAACATTTCTCTATGGATAGAAGACTATAAATAATACCAAGACTTAATATGATCCATGACCCAAGGATAAGACTGAAAACGACATCTAAATGAAGGAGAAAATTTTCACGCATCCATACAGGGAGATAGAAAATACTTTTAACTAGGCGGGTAGAAAATTTTAAACAAAAAAATGGGTTAGATTACAATTGAGCACGAACAACAAGAAAAATTGATATGAGAATGAATTCTTGATCAAGCCAATAGTTTTCTGTAGAATATTCAAGGAAACACTTTGGTGTATTAAGGGAAAGTATCATAACAATACTTGTTAAGTTATACATACACAATAATATCATGTAGAAATTACTAAGTTTGCAGATAGGGTAAGATGATTAATCAGAAATTCATCATTCACAAGGATTAGTAAAACATACACAAGATTGCAAATAATTGGAAAGGTAGATATACTTTTCATTAAGAGGAAAAACTGGAAAAATTTCTTTAGCACTCCTATGACCAAAAGTCCTCTTTTACTGTTCTTTTCCAAGGCACGTAATATATAGAAAAAATATTCCTAGCTTTCCTAAAACTACGTTGAATTTGTACTCTCTCATGCATCCTATTTTTACAATTTATTTATTAATAAATAAGTGGAATAAAAATAATCATGCTAATACAAAGAGGCATTAATAGCCTTTGGTTACAACTCGGTCAACTGCAGTTGACTGTTCTATTTTTAAGAAAAGCATGGGTGAGTAATTTGCTAAAAATAAATCTTGCTTGATGAGCAAGTCTCATTCTTGGTGCATGCAAATTTTGTCTTCTTGTGGTTGATGTGACATCTGCAACTTGCCCTTTGGATGCAAAATTAATTCCCTGTGTAAGTGAAAATAATACCCCTGATCTCCAATACTTAGTAAGAAAACTCTAATTCACTGTGGGGACCACTGTGAGCACATGTGCAATCATAATCAACTCTTATTTGTGAAAAATAAGGTTATCAAGTCTTCAAAAGGTTATTTGCATTTTGATGTTGACCTCTGCTCTATCTCCTTGTGATCACATGGACAATATATTCTGAGTCATTTTCAAAACATCACATCAGTGGGGACCACCTTTGATTGTTAGCACTAGTCTTCATTCGATTTGGCCACCCTCGTGGAATCGGCACATTACTGATGGTTTTAGGAAACACACGAGGTTACTTAGTAAAAGGTTACAATACCATACTCAACAACTTTTGATTAACACATGACCATGCAATTTAATTGTTAGCTTGATAATTTTGATAACACTTGATGATTATATCTTAAAACGTTACCTTTTAGTTGATCATTGTTGTCGGCTATTGTATCATGGTGTTGGACTATAGTTTACACTATTGAAAGTCAATATGTAATGATTTTTAATGTCACATGGGTTGGCTCCCTCATGACGATGACTCACCCCTTCTTTTTCCACACTCACACTTTACATTTAATACATTAGCCACTATGATTTGGCCATGACCGTTGATTTCTCAAGGATTCTTCCTCACCATTGATCTTACGTGGGAGCATGTGATGGCCTGTGATCTGTTTAAAGTGTATTAACACTTGTCTTAAAGGCTTGGGCCCTCTCATCTATTGATCTTTTGTTTTTGGGTTTCTGTGAACTATCGATCCTCTTGGCATTTATTGGGGTCTCTGGAAGATGTGTGCATTGATCTAGGACATTGATCTTTGTTTCTTTTGAGTTACGCCATTGATTTTATTTACCTGATTTGGAAAATGGAAAAGATTGTAGTTGTTGATGAGGAAAACCCTAATTGATCTCACCATTGATTAGAGTGGTGGTTGGTAGTGATTAATGTTTTGATCATTTATCTTAAGCATGGATTAATCTTGCACCGTTGATCCTCTTAATGTGGTTGAGTTTCATTAACTCTCCTCTCGAGATTGTCTAGTAAAACTCATTTGAACCTTAATTATCATTTCATTTATTATTTTGGCTTGTGGGTGAAGCCCGGAAAAAAATTCTTGACGCCATTGTAGAAGATTTTGAAGCTCAAATTTAAGCATTTCCCTAGCATGGGAGGTCAGTGTAACTTTAAATCGGCATATTTCTGTCATCCTTGCTCTTTTAGGCTCAATTTCTGAAGGTTTGTTTGGATTCTTTGCTCTCAATATTTATAAATGGATCATTGTGGTTGTGGCTGCATATTTTTATATTCTTTGAGCTCTAAATAACTTTGGACATTCAGCTTTGTAAAGCTCTTGTTGGATTTTATTGCTCAAAGTTCAATCTCATCTAAATCTTTGTTGTCTCTTTTCTGTTTTCGACTTTTCTAAGTTGGATTTGATTAATGTTGGCTTCCATGATTGGTTATAGGTGATCTATTTTTTCTTCTTGCACACATATACTTCCATTTTCATTTATTTCTCAAGCTCATTGGGATGGCAAAGCCATGGACGATCTTCTTCGGTAACCATGAATCTATTTTTCCGAGCTTTCTCATGGATTTTTGTTTCTGTTTGAGCTCACCACAAAATTATGAAGAAAATCTTTATAAATTTAGCCATTTCTTATCTTTGTGGTATTATGTGAATATTGGCCGCCATTAGTGAAGAGGGGTAAGGCTCTATTTTTGTGAGCTTTGTGACTAATTTCTCTCATTTGTTTGGCTTTATTTGACACTTAACATCTCAAAACCTTATGTTTTAGTGTAATTTCTTGCATGACCTTACTCTCTGAGCTTAAATAAGCTTCAGGGTGTCTTCATTCTTGAATATTTTCTTAGGGTTTTGATATTTCAACGAACTAGAACTAGTAAGTTGACACACCTTCAAGTTTCTCTCCAATACTAAAAATGTGAAAATATTTCCTTACAGACTCATATTTCAGGATTTTCTTGATTATTATGTTCGAATATAAAAATGGGTATTCCCATTTTACTTGAAACTCACCATATTTGAATGTTTTCTAATGTGGATATCTGAACCTATTCATTTATTTCAATTCAGCAAAATGTTTTGAATATTTCAATGGCTTGACAACATTTGGTATGGCTATATTGTTGAAATCCACTTCTCATCGTTTTATACTCTACACTACCTGATTTGATTCAACATTTTACTCACCAATTTTGAATCTTGTGTTTGAATGACTTTAAGAATTCATCGTGTTTTATTTCCAAGCTTAAGCCTACAAATTTTCACATCCTTTCGTGCTTCAAAAATTATTGAAATCTTGTTTCATCATTGTGTAGAGCTCTTTTATTTTAATGTTTGTACTTTTGGGTTGTTCTCCATTGACAATTTTTGGTAACTTATTTTGTTCTGATTCAAACTCGGACTATTTTTTTCTCCATTTGATCTTTGTAGAGTTTAGCCATAGTCAATTTGATATCCCTTTAACTCTTTGTGGGTTATTCTGGTTCTGTAAAACTATGAATCTTGCATTTAATTTGAGCTTTGAAGCTATATTATAACATTCTGTGCACTTGATACCTGCTTTATTCTGAAAAATGTACTTTGGGATGGCTTCACTTTGTAAATGTTACCTTTGAAATTTCATTTTCCTTCAATTGTTGAGCTATGATGAGTTCTCTAAAGTCCTTCACCTTGATGACTGGAATTGTAGTTCCCATTGGATGATTAAAAATATTTCAATTTTTATATATGGTAATCCTTCATCCTGTTGTTAGGTACTTTCAAGCATTGTGAGGGAGGCCTTGTATGTGACCTCATGGAATTTGTAAATAGTTTCCCAATATTGTAATGCCATTAGAAGGCATGATCCTTGATTCAGATGTTTTGTTATAATTCATGCTTTGTATGCTTTGTGTGCATTATTCTATGATAGAAAATTTATCCTAGAATTGTATGAATTATCTTTACTGCAACTCTGTATTGGACATCATTCTTCATTTTTAGTTGTGAATAACTTTGAATATTTGATTCTGAAAACTGAAAACTATGAAGTTAATCATTTACTTCTTATTTGAGAACTTGAACAGGACATGTTATTTCTGAAATTTTATGTTCACAATTCCTGCATGCTTGAACATTGAATCTTTGTTGAGATGTTGTAGTCCCATTTATTTTATTCTTAAATAATGCATTTTATCATTATTACATATTTAATATGCATGCTAGACAATATAGAATGTCAATTTTGCATGGCGAACCCTCGTAAAAATTTCCTCATATTTCCTTCTTTCTTTCTGTTTCAGCTGTAATCTTATCTTTCCAATTAACTTCATCCTTTATATTTTGGTTCTTCTACTTCACCTATGTGAAAATTTGAAACATGCACTTTGTTATCTTTGATTGGAAGTAAGAATGCAAGTCTCTCCTCTGATCTGCACTGTAACTCCTTATATTTCTAGAATAGCTACTTGAACTCTGAGTTAAATTCTTCCTTAATACTAGTATGTACTTGTGATTTATTCCAATCTTGATGTACCATAGGATAGAAGTCATTGAACTTTGTAATATTTATCTAACAGTGAGGACTGTAAGACATGATTTTATTTTCTTCTTCACTACAACCTATACCTGCACACTTAAGAAAACAATTAGAAAATATTTAGGATTTTTGGCCTCTCTTATGTTCCATAGTTTTCTTTTCTTCTCTCTCCTTATTTCTGAGTAAATAAATCATGTATGTTGTTATAGAAAAGTACTTTTATCATTTGTGTCTTTGATCCTTATGTAATTTATATCTACCATTATTAAGATATTCACCTGCACAAATCTAGATTGTATGGGAATATGGATTAACCCTTAACTCGTAAACCAATAATTTTCTTTTTCTACTTTTAGGTATAGTTCCTTCGCCAAGAGATGGAGATGGAAAAAATCTAGGACTAGACATGCATCAATCGAAACGAAAAAAACCTCAAGGTAATTATGGGTTCATTCATACTCCTCTATTTTATTTTTCATGCATATGTAACTCTTAGTTCGGTAAGCTATAATTTATTTTTCATTACATCCCATTTCTTGTGTGGGAACATTTGAAATTATTTATGAATAAAATCTTGAATTCTCAAACTAAGTTGTGTATTTCTTTCTGCATTTCAGCATTGTATATGGATTGTATGATGATTTAAACAACTCAATAATATAATTGAATGTCTTAATCATGAAGGAAATAACCTTAAAGATACCTGTAACATTTAGCAATGAATTATGACTACTACAATCTACAATTATGATTGTTGTTCCAAAACTTAACACTTCATCTATTCTGCAATTCGATGTCTTCATCAAGATAACACATCTATCCTTCGGGGCTTTGTGTTCTTTTGCTAAAGATAGTCATGAAATTGTAGACTATGTGATCTGTTACATTTTGTAACAACACACATAGCTACAGATTTCATGTAATCATTAATTAATTCAATAGAAATAATATGGACTAAAAGAAACTCCCCTAGCTTAGGTTCACTTCACCAATGCCATCCATCATAACAAAGTTTTGAGTTGCCCATTTTTGCATGGATACAAAAATTGTCAACAAAAATATCTCAATAATATCTAACAAATTAATTAGTCTAACACAAGACTTAGACTCCCTTACCATTGGTGTAATACACTTACATTTAACCTTAATTAAATTTTCTCAAACAAGTGTAATGTGATCTATTTAATTAAATAAAAATTTATATTATACCCACAAGGGTCAAAGTTGGCATTAATTTAAAATGTCTCTAATAGGGCATTTGGGTTAGAAAAGTAATAACACCCCTACACATGTACTAGAGTGACCCCAAAAATGTCTACCGATGAAAATTAAATTTGAATTTCTCTCACCCACTCCCCACCTACTTTTTTTAGCAATGAATCTCATGCATTGGATGGATTCATTTGCCCCCCTGAATTTGAAAATCCATCTAACCCAAAGTTTTCTTATGAAAACCTTCTTTCTCTTTAGTTTTACTCATTTTTTTTGTTTTTGTTTTGTATAATGGTGGAGACGGAAGTGAAAGCCATGAGAGGTAATCTCAAGCTCTAGTTAGGATTCTCATGCTTATTTTCTTTTCTTGTTTTATTTACACTCGACCTAGGGTTTCAATGTATTTTATTCATCTCATTACTTTAATATTTTCCCAAATCGCATATGGGGTTTGCCCCATTTTAATGAAATGCTAAAAATTGTAATTTTATTTACTTGGGTAGAGGAATATATATATATATATATAGTATATATTATTATAATATTTTTTATTCTATTTTTTTTTAAACAAACCCGAAATAATAAAGAAAATACACTCGATCCTATATATATGTGTGTGTGTGTGTGTGTGTGTGTGTGTGTGTGTGTGTGTGTGTGTGTGTGTGTGTGTGTGTGTGTGTGTGTGTGTGTATACATACATAGATATATACATATATATAAATGAAAGAACAAATATTAGAGAGTAGGTTCGAGATGTGTGTTTGAAGTATTATACGATTTTAAGTATTCTATAGAGGCTGATTTCTCGTGGATTAAAATGACGCAGGGGGAGGGGTTTATTTGTTTATTGGGTATAGTGTTGGTTAGATACAATTTGGGGTTTGGGGAGGTCACCGACCCCACCCTGATCCCATTTTCTAATGGGGTGGGGGTGGCATTAATGACCCTTCCCCTAACCCTTTTCTCCACAATTTAATAAACATGTCGCAGCCATGGGTAATACAATTGCTATGTTTTCTTTTGATTAACATTTCTTACATTGATATACATATATATATATATATATATATATATATATATATATATATATATTTAAGTATATATACATTAAATATATATAATTATATTAATAATATCAATAGTATTATTAATATCACATTTAATATTCATAGTATTAATAGTATTAACCAAGCTTAGTCTTAAATTTAAAATTCCTTTTAAAATTTGGTAGAAATCTATATAGGATGCAAAAGAACTAATTTTTTTTCTTTCCCTTTTATTTTTATTATTTTAGTTAGTATTTGATACTTGTATAACTTATAGTAACTTTAATACTAAAATTTCACAATCAATTTTAGACTAGGGTCTAGTAGTAACCAAGCAATTTCTTTACTCCACTAGATTTAAGAATTAATCTATTTTATTTACCAAGTAAATGACAATTAAAATTTAATTTATTTCCATCTATACATATAAAGTTTGACTCTCTTTCAACTAATACAAGGAAATGCACAAATATAGTTTATCTTTCCATCATATGCCTTTCAAATAATACAATAGAAATTAATATTTCTTTCCTTTGCAACATAAAAGTTTCAAACATTCCCACAAGATACTTTTAAAAATATTTTCCCATGATTTTAAAACAAGAGCAACACACCTATGTGAGATAATAAATCAACTAAAATGTGAATAACTTGTTTCCTTTTTCAACTATATTTTCATTATATCAAACTTGTTTCACTAAAATTGTTTTTCTTTCCCACATGCATTACAATCTTAAGAAAAAATATTCAATACAACTTTTCTTTAAAAAATAATACTACAAAAATTCCATTTTAAGTGGTAATTTGTAAACGTAAGGTTGTTATAAGGAAGTATTTCTTAGTCTTATACAAGTGCTCCAAGTTCCAAATCACCAACAATGCTTCATCTTTTCTCCATTTTATCACAACAAAAAATGGAGGAGAGACAACACTCTCCACCCAACCGAAAATTCAATGAAGAGGAGAAGAAACCCTCCTCATTGGCCCCCAATCCCCAACCATAAGGCAATAAGGGATGGATCAAACACATGGAAACTATTCAATAATTCCATACTTACTTTCAAGAAACAATCACACAATAAAACAGCCACAAATAATTCATTTTCAAGCACAAAAACTCCCCAAAACAATGGTTCTAAAACAAGCCATGTAGAGAAAGGAATATAAGTATACCCTTGTGCCTCCCAAGGGTTTGGATGCCCACCTCAAAAATCCTCCAAAAAAAAACCAACCCAAAAATATCTTATGCCTCCCTACAACTAAAATTATATGTCTCTTATTCCTCCCTCACTCTTATGCCTCCCTCTCTCTTATGGCTCCAACAATGAACAAAATAACAAAATGAGAACAAGGTGGGGCATCCCAACCCACTCCCTCCTAAATACCCAAAGAATCTCTTATGCCTCCCAACATATTTCATCCCCATTTCACTATCTCAACACAACCTAAAGCCATTTCACTACCCAACAACTTCAAGCAAGAAACACATTCATTCAACACATAACATACAAGAAAACAAAGAAGAAAACAAGGGTGCAAGACCCTACCTTTCCATAACAAGACTGCACTTTACAAGAAAGTCTCAAATTCCTTCAAAATAAATCAATTCCATTAAATTTTCAACTATAACAAACAACCATTCCAAATTGAGAGAGCTAAAACCAAGTAAGTAACCCCAAAAACTTCACAAAAATTCCAATAAATACAAAAGAGGGAGAGGGAGATGATGTGGCTCTCTGTAGGATGTCACATCATTTATTGTCCATCCCACATCACCAAATTCAAACCCATACCCCAAATCATAATAAATGGGTGGTTAAGAGGAATGAAACACCTCTTACACACACCACTCCAACCCATACCCCTTAAGGAAAAAATTTAAGCACATGTAAGAAAGTGTAATTAAATATCACCTTTTTCCTTACAAAACACATAATGGGATCTATTTTTGACCCCCAACCCATAGGTAGGGTTGGTATAAGAAATTAAGAGGTGTGAGACAAGTTTAACTTGTCCCACAAGCCTCTAAAAATGTCTCTTAAGCCCAAATCCGAGTTTCCAAAGAATGGTAGAGTGTACAACACTCAAGATCATATACACTCAAAAAAATTTAAAAGAACCAAAGAACCAACTACTATAATAAATGACTCCTTTTTTCACATCCATAATTAGCTTAATAACATGATTAGTTCACTTAATAAGACACATAAACAAATTAATGATAAAGGGAATTACATCAAAAATTAAATCACATACTCCAAAATTTAAATAAAAGAAAAGAAAATAATAACACACAAACCCTTGGTCACAATTGGAGGTCATCCCCATGGGGACCCCCTAACAACAAATAACAAAAAAACATTACACAAGTTGTCATGGTGACCATTGTTTTATCCATCTAGTATTCCGATGTGGTTGGTCTCCAATCCCCCTTTGATTGTTGTGATATAATTGCCTGCAAAATCACACAATACCTCCTTCGGCCTCGTGGCCATATCAAAACATCCAAGATAAAATATACACATACAAATCAATAATCATCCATATATAAATTAAATCATCATCTAGACTAATAATGTTATTTTTATAAATTCAAACAACATCTCAATTCTATATTTCATCAATACCAATAAGATCACAATATTAGTTCAATCTAAAGCCTACTCAATATGAAGAGAATGTTGAATGTAAAAATATATAAATACATCAACAACACATCATCATCAATATAAAATTTCTCTCTAATAATCCACACAAATCATACTATGAATTGCAATCCATCAATATTCAAAGTATCTATGTTGTCTAACATCATGTTAAGACAAAATGATACAATAATATCCATGTATATAGTCAACATAATTGAAATAAAAATATAATAAGTGTCGAAGGAAATTGGGCACTACATAGTGCCCATCATCTAAGAGAGGATTTTTCAAAAGGCACATCTACTAAGCTTAACATTTGTGAATTTTATCTCCTGAAAATGTATACATATACAAGTGAATGCAAATTGCGGTTGCCCAATGAAATTGAAATTGTCATATATTGACATACATCCATGAAGGTGCATCTCACGAACATGCATTCCGAAAATTTACAGTCCTCGGTTTTACAATATGCAACCATCCTAGAAAATCAAATTACATAGAGTATAAGTATAATTAGAGTTAAATAAAATCCAAAGATAGCCTTATAAATGAGAAAAATAACAATAGATGTTAAAAGAGAATTTGAGTTTTCCAAGTGAAAATAGGAGCTAAAGATTATAATTTCTCATGTAGCAGCTAAATATTGGTCTCGAGTATATATTAAAGTGTAGCTATTATAGCTAATATCGAAGGAGAAATTTCATGTGTGTTGTGAACATGGGGGTATTTATCTTATAAATCTAAATGAATAAACTATAAGATAAACCTAGCACACATAATATGAAGCTCATTTGTGTCTTGAATGTATTAGTAATATTGTAGAAATATAGAACTCATGAATAAATGCACAAGATGGCCGAGCTTCATGTAAAAAAATAAATAGAGTGCATACCTTTAAAAAGGGTGGCTAATAGTAAAACTCTAACTTTGAGATAGGGCATAGCCTCGAGTCTATTAATAGTTGTAACTCATAAAGGACAATATAAAATGAAATCCTCACAACACAAAAATTTCCAAAGCCAAAACAATAATGGTGGTCAGGTCGAATAACTAGAACATATTGACTTGCAAGAGGCCCACAAGCTCAAACCAAACGAAACAATTGTGGTGATTGATAAAAAAAAAAAAGATCTCAAGGCAATTTTCAAAGGCAAGAGAATTTAATTTTTCATAGTTTTTCCCTCTTGTCTTAAATCTTGCAGAAACAACATTTTCAAATGAAGGTCATTAAGGGATGTTTTCCCTAATCCTTGATAAACAAAGCATTGGTGAAGGTAAAACTGTGGAAAAACAAGAGTATGGTTAAGCCTTAAGCATTATGATGATTTTCCATGTAGGTAGATAAATTATTACTAGATTTATATGAAAATGGGTGAGGTGTAGCCAATAATAATAAACCTAATTAAATCATGCACATATGCCTTTAGCCATGTTAGCAAATCAACTATGCATGTGGAATCATGATAAGGGGCTAATTATACAAGAACAAAAGTGTTAGAATAAGAAAAAAATTAATCCTTTGGCAAAAAAAGATATATCCTTTATTGAAAAATTAAAATCCTATTTTCCTTAATATGTTCTAAAATTTCTACCTCTTACCTTAGCTTTAGCTAAAAGGAGATATGCTTTAATTTTTGAAAGTGGAGGTGAGTTTAAATATGTGTCAACTGGGAGTTTGAATAAGACAAAATAGAGTATGTAAGGCTGATTATTACCCTTTTAGACCTCATGTACATAATAATAGTATTGTTATTATTTTAAAAAGTTTACTTATTTGTGGGGGTTCAAGTTATGCTTATAAGGATAGTTGTAGCCATGCATTGGATTTGTTTCTAACTGTATTTTTATCAACCGAGTCAAACTAAATTTATATGAGCTATTGTTGGAACTAGGTGTGTGTAAATTTTGTATTTATACCTTCCTTTTGTAATATTAAGGGGCCTTATTTTTATTTTTGCACACTTTCCATATAGGATATTGTAACAATGCAACTTCTTGATCAATAAAGACTTCTTTTTCCTCCAATTTCAAGCTTTCTATAGTGTATTATCGTAAGTATTATGTGTGTTTAAGTGAATGATTATTTTCCTTTGCATGCTAAAAACTTCCCAATACCTGCACTATGTTATTTCATAAGTTTTTTTGTTCATTCAATTGTGTGTAAACACCTTGAGTGAGTGCAAAATATGTCAAAATATTGATTGTAGTGAAGTTCATCGGTTATTTAGTAGTCATTAAGTGTGCTCTAGTGTAAGCATAAGTTCCCAAAATTTGGTGTATCACCATTTTATTCACTTTAGCATAAAGTTAAAGCTTTCTTATCACTCAAACCCCACACTTTTATTAGTTTTATTTGATCCATCAAGGGAACCAACCCGCTCAAGAGGTTCTCCTTGAGTCCATGGCACCCACAACTCGGAGGATATCCCATTGTGTGAATGAAAGTTAGAAGTCATGTTGCTTACCAAATCAAAGTGTGCACTTAAGACTAATAACTTGTTATTTTCCTCATATTAATAAATCAATTTTCTATTCTTGAAGTCATGGAAAACATTTATTTGGTGTATTATTTGTGTAAATTCATTTTATTGTTTAACGATTCCTTCAATAATTTTTTTACTATAATAAGGAGGTTTTGAATGGGCCATAAAACCTTTTGCAATAAAATAAAATAAAAAAACATTTTAACTAACAAAAACATGTTACAAATAACCAAAGTAGAAAGGGCTATAAAAAGAATTGCCATTCAACTGCTCATACTAAACTAGTATTTGAGTGAGAGGAAATTTGATGAACAAAGACTGCAACAACCTCATGCGACACCCAACACCCTATAACCTATGAATATATATTAGTTAATGTATCATTATGGTGTTTCTCTATTTTGAGATTTTTTTTTCAGTCATGTGTTCTATTACATTCATACTCATCTTAGTTTTTTTACTTTCTTTCTATTAAACCCTATTATTGTTAACTATACGTTGTTCTTATGAATTTCTTATGCTTAGGACCCTCAAAAAGTCAAAAACCTTAAGGTTATCATGATCATCTTAGTTTGAAACAACATCACCCTAGGCACAATTTGTTGGTTGATACATTTTTCAAAATTAATGCTAGCATTGCATATAATGATACAACTACAATCATCTAATAAAGATCAAGAAAATTAGAGTTTCAATCAGAAAATTCATCCTATATTTCAAGTGAAAACAAGAGGGACATGTGATTTTTCTATTTAATTTCTCTTTCAAGAGGATGGATAAAATTTTAAGTAACAGTTCCAAATAATGCAATACATGTTTCGGATCGAATCATGGAAAATATATTAACGGAAGATACACATTAAAAAGAGCTAACCAAGAATTCGGTAAAGTATTTTATTTTTCATGAAAAGGTGGTGCTTCGGGATGTATTTAAGGGTGTTATCCAAAAGTTTCCCCAGGGTAAAATAGATCAAACACGACCACCGCACATGAGATAATTGAAGGGTCGTTTTAGTATTGTCAGCCCACATTTTAAATCCAACATCAAAGTTACATACATGACTCGAATAAGGGAGGATTAGGGTCTACAAAGTATCAAACAACGTCAAACAAAGCTAGAGGATCATAAGAGAAAAATAGGGGAAGGCTTGAAGTTTTGGGACTTAGCCGCATACGAGTTGACTCGGGGCCGAACAATAGACTCGTGGAAGGTTCCATGTGTTAGCTTAGAGCAATTCCAAAAGGGCACATCAAAACAGAGATCCAAAATGTGTGTGGAGATTTAACGTGTCCCAGGTTTGAAAAGGGACATAGTCGGTCGTTGAAAATTACAAACGAGCATGAAGCCTCCACGTGTCTCATCGGTGCAACATCAAAAGGCGCAGTTCAAAGAAGGACCTTGAACTAGCACTAACCCACAACGTGTCGAGCCATGAAATTTGATCTCGGTGCCAAATCAATTAAATATAGAAGAGTCAGTGGTATTCTCCACGTGTCATCTCAAAGACATTTTTAAAGGAATAACCAAGAATGGGTTCCCAAATGAGCCCGGACTCACCACGTGGTTAGAGTAAAAAATGGGATAGAGAAGGCCCGAATAGAAATATTTGGTAGAAGGTGCCACGTGTCAACTCGGCACATCTTCAAAGGTTAAATCCGAAGGGACAGTCCCAAACAAGCGCTGAGCCTCCATTGGTCTAGGGTCGGACATATGGTCCCCACTAAAAAAAGTGACTTAGCCAAAACACAAAGAAACAGAGCAAAGTCGTGAAAGGAGCCACGTGTCTCTTCGACATAACTTCAAAGGAAAAATCCAAAACCATTCCCCAAATGTGTGCCAACTCTACACATGGCCATGTTTCAAGTCAAATTACGAAGGTGGGTCCCCGAGGAAGTTTGAATTTTTAATTTTTGTTTCAAAAAGGCGTAAAGTATAAAAGTAAGCTGCACCTCCACCAACATCTAGAGAAGCCACGTGTCAAGCCTAAATTACATGTGAGAAGGCGGGCATTGGAAGGATTTTTTTCTAGATGTAGGCCAACGGGCACGGGAATATTTTTGCCAAAGTGGAAAATGTGGGGTGGAGAGCCCAGGGGATGAAAAAAGGAAAATGAGAAGGTTGCAAGCTGCATGGGATTTTGGGAAAGAGTGTATTTTTGGGCCTATAGGGCCACGGGAGGTTATGTAACTTTTACAACTTTTCACAAAAATTGTAATTTATATTTTTGGGCCCGAGATCCACTTTGCTAAGATTATGTTTTCACCATTTTGCATAGTCTCAATGTAGAATCTTCAGATGGCCATATCTTTTGAGTAGAAGATAAGATTTGCGAAATAGAAGACTTTTTGGAAAGGTATCGACATCCTCTATGCCATGGAACCATAAAATAGTATTTTCATCTTGCTTTGAAGGGTGAAAATTGGGAAAATATATTTCATGCCATTAATGTATGATCTAATTGCTTCAACAACCAGATCAGATTTGATTTGATCCACTTTTCTTCCTTCTCCAACACACCAAACAAACATGGGGAACCAGAATTGATAGATTATAGGTGGATTTACAGTGAATTCATGGTTGGTGGTTGAGCTTTAAAAGTGTAATCAAGTTTCTCTTCTTTCTCTCTGGTTTTCATCGTCTATATATTGTAAACAATTCTCATTTGAGAAGGAGAGACATTATGGGATGTGGGAAAATATCTCACATTTTTTCTAGACTCCATTTGAGTATAAGCCTTATCCTATCCCCTCGGAAATTCGGTTTTACACCTCCGAGCATTAATGTAATGGTTTGTGCACCTTATAGAGCAATAATATCATGTTTTTGTGGTGTTCTTTCAAACCCTTTGCATTCTTTTGTTGTTTCTCCATGCCTATTGATTTGAGGTTTGCTTCTTGTACATGTATTTCACATTTGTAGGTGTAAGATGTCATGCTTTGTGGAGTTTCAATGCCGGATTTGGATATGGGTCTGTGTCACTTCATCCGACTCCCTCATCTCCTTTTCCCATGTTTCATCCTCCCTCGGCCAGTATCTCGCCACTTCCTTTTTGTTGTATCAATGCTTAGTCTAGGCTCTCTTTCACTCTCTCTCTCTCTCTCTCCCATGTCTCCTTGGAGTGTTTATATTAGTATAGATTAGTTTTTCTTGCACTAGAGTAGGTTGTGGCGGGTAGTTTAGGAAGCAAGAACCAACTTTCTCTGGAGGTCCATCTCAGTTTGCAAGTCCGATAGCTTGAGAGATGGTCAAATGTTGCACAATTACACCAAATTCCCCATTCATATTTGAGGCCATTCGGGGTACTATAATTTAGCACTAACAATATTTGCATGCCCACCGGGATAGGTCTAAATCACCTTACCACTTCATTTCATTAAGGTTATGTGTACTTGGTGGGATTCAACCTTTTGAGGAACATGTAAAGCACATATGGTGACTCCATCTAGTCAATGACCCATTCTCTGAGTCGTAGAACATGTCCATCCATTTCCACCCATCTTCATTCATCTTTCTTTCCACATATTTCATACTCTACCATTTATGAAGTTGTGCAATCATGACTTCATTTCGTACTTGGAACTCACACTTGTAGCAATAGAAATGCAGTCCACCTCCAATGCACTTCTCAACTCCTTCAGATCAGCATTATGATTAGATCTAGAACCATTATGCTTACCTATATGAGCAGCATAAAAATTTTTTTGGCCATGACGCTTATCAAGAACAAGGGGACGCATACAATGGTAACAACTACAAAGAGGATGCTGATTTACAGGAGAAGATCTAACCTTTGGATGTATGCATGGTACAATCAAGGGCCACAACTCAGATGCAAGAGTTCAAAATTGGCTATAGGGCACCTTGTCCATGGGCTGACCCTATGCCAAGATATTACAGCCCTTAAGAGAAGATTGACTTCATGGTTGAAATGTTGCCTCACCTTGTGTAGTGGATTAAGGATATTGAGGCATATGAGAAAAATGCTAGACAACCTTGTTAATGGGTAAGTCAGTCACCAACTCCTTTTCCTTCATTTTCTCTTTCTCAAACTCTATCATCGCAGCAGTGTCATGAGTCTAGCTTCCCATCTGCTGCCCCTAGTACTGAATTCCCTTCTCCATCCCCTAGCCTTCCATCTCACCTCAATTATTCTTCCCTTTTCCCTTTCGGATTCAAGTCCCCTCTGCCTAGCTATACCATAAATTAATATCCCCCTACCAACACCCCTTCTCCACCAAATTCATCATGTTCGATGATTTAGAGGAAAATTGAAGAATGGCGTGACTCATGCAACTCCGAATGGGAAGAGGAAATCATACGGGTGCCTGTTCCATAGAAAAATTAGTTAGCTCTAAAGGGCGTAGTTCGGAGGAGACTGAGTTTCTTATAGAGGCAAAACCATGCACACCATAGCTTTGCGTGCCCCAACATGCAAGCACTCCCCTTCAGAAGGAGAACCATACAGTTCCAGAGGCTCCAAGTGCGGAGCAAGCCATAGATGAACCTTCAGTTCTTCCTCCCACTTTATCACCTTTAAGCTCTAATGTCCAAGAAGAGTTTGATCTTTCAAACTTCATGTTTTAAGATAAGGGAAACCATGGTGAGAAAATCACAGATGTAAAGGACACTATGGGGGAATTCGAACGATGCAGCAGGAAAACGTAGAGGTAGATTGTCTATAAGACTTGGAGGAATGCTTTGATAGAGAGGATCCCGAGGAGATCATATCATTTTCTCCCCCATCATCCACCTTCCAAGCACATGAGTCCGCTGCCATGAATGAGAGCATCCAATCACAACAGCCCGCACCTCACAATAGCCATTTAGAACCAAGATTGGAGGATTTTAATCTTCCTTGTTCTTCTCAGGAGGAGTAGGGAAAGGAGTAAGAAGACCCATCTCTCCAACTCCATTCATCCAGGAAGGTTCGTAGAAGAGTCCATTATTGGAGTTAAAGTTCAGAGTAACAAGCACATCCATTGGATCATATGGTGCCCTATCAAGTACTTCACTTCATTGGAGCCAAGGGAGAAACCAACACCAGTCATGCCCACTTCAGAGCATGAGGCTGAGCTATAAATCACAAAAGGTCAGCAGTAACACCTCCCATATTCAAGAGCAAAATAACTCCAGGAGGTTTACATTTAGTTTGTTGATAATTTCAGGAGGGTGAGACACCATCTACAAGGTGGTTTTTTACTCTCATTTCTTACGATGTCCAGCACCAAATCAACTACATGGTCCCAATGTTTAAGAAATGGAAGCTATTTCGTCCTTCCTATACCATGATTTGTTTAAGATTTTATTTGATAGGGTTAGTGTAGGAGTAGGAGTAGGTTTTCTTTCAGTAGAATAATTGATTTTACACACTTTACATGTTCCAATTGGGGCATGTATGATCTTCCCCTTTGTATATAGTGTGTGTTGTGGTGTTTTTTTGCTCGTGCGTAGTCCATTCAGGGATCATATTTGTGTTTACTAGGTAGACTCCATGCCCAATGGATGCTTCAAGGCCACTGATCATTTCATCTAATAGGTATATGTGCCCATGAGTTGTCAAACTGTTATCCCAATTTTTGCCCCAAGGTAAAATTGATCAAACACGACCCTACACAAGAGATAATCAAAGGGTTGGCTCGGTGTTGTGAGCACACATTTCAAATCGAGCAGTCCAGTTACAAGAGGGAATCAAATAAGGGAGGATCGGGGTCAAGAAAGGATCAAAAATGTCAAAGGACATTAGAGGCTCACGGGAGGAAAACTAGGAAAGGCATGAATTTTTCAAACTTAATTACATACGATTCGACTAAGGGACAAACATCGGACTCACGGAAGGTGTCACACATTAGCTTGGTGCAATTCCAAAAGGGCATATAAAATTGTAGACCCCAAATGTACGTAGAGCTTCCAAGTCTCCCGTGTCCGAAAAGGGATAGAGTCGGCGGTTGAAAATTCCAACAGAGTGTAAATCCTCCATGTGTATCATCGGTGTAACTTCAAAACATGTGGTCCAAATAAGGAACCTAAAAAGCGCCAACCCACCACATGGTCGAGCTGAAATTTGAACCAGCCCCAATTTGGTTAATTATAGAAGAGCCAACAGAATTTTGCATGTGTCATCTTAGCATAATTTCAAAGGAAGAACCAAGAGTGTGTTCCCAAATGAGCATGGGCTCACCACATGGTTAGAGTTTAAAATGGGGCAAACCAGGCCAAAATCAGCTAAGTATAAAAGAACTGACAAAAGGTGCCACATTTCAAATCGGCACAATTTCAAAGGTAAAATCTGGAGGGATAGTCCCAAACAAGCGTTGAGCCTCCACGTGGTCGTGGTCAAAACATATGG
The DNA here is from genome assembly GCA_018340775.1 of Taxus wallichiana var. yunnanensis. NCBI lineage: Eukaryota > Viridiplantae > Streptophyta > Pinopsida > Cupressales > Taxaceae > Taxus > Taxus wallichiana. The sequence continues at coordinate 273,669,480 of CM031241.1, forward strand.
CCCCCTCTAAACAAAAGGAGATAAGCAAAAACACAAAGAAACATAAGCAAAGCCACGTAGGAGCCACATGTCTCTTCGGCAAAAATTCAAAAGATAAATCAAAAAGCGGTCCCCAAACGTGCACCAGCTCTACATGTGGCCATGTTTCAAGTCAAAGCGGAAGGCGGGTCACCGGAGGCAATTTGAATTTTTGGGCTTTTGTTTCAAAAGGTGTAAAGTATAAAAGTAAGTTGCACCTCCACCGACACCTAGAGAAGCCACGTGTTAGGCCTAAATTACATGCGGGAAGGTGGGCCTTAGAAGGATTTTTGCCAAAACCGGACCAACGGGCCTAGGGAATTTTTTTTTTGCCAGAGTGGAAAATGTGGGTCGGTGGGCCAGGGGATTACAAAATGGAATATGAGAAGGTTGTGGGCTTGCGGGGGATGCTTGGCATAAGCGTAGTTTTATTTTCAAGCCCGCGGATCCACTTTGCTAAGATTAGTATTCCGCCATTTTATACAGTCTCGATGCAGAATCTTTAGACGGGCATATCTTTTGATTGGAAGCTCAGATTTGAGAAAGAGAAGAATTTTTGGAAATGTCTCGACATCCTCTACGCAATGTAAGCATAAAATATTATTTTAAGCTTGCTTTGATGGGTGAAAATTAGGAAAACAAATTTCATTGCATTAATGTATGATCTGATTGCTTTAACAACCAGATAGATTTGATTTGCTCTACTTTTCTTCCTTCTCCAACACGCCAAACAAACATGGGGAACCAGAATTGATAGATTGTAGGTGGATTTACAGGGCATTGATGGTTGGTGGTTGAGCTTTAAGATCATAATCGAGTTTCTCTTCTTTCTCTCTAGTTTTCATCATCTATATATTGTAAACAATTCTTATTTAAGAAGGGGAGACATTATGGGATGTGCGAAAATATCTAACATTTGTTTCTCGACTCTGTTTGAGCTGTAAGCCTTCTCCTACACCTGGAAAGTGGGTTTTATGCCTCTGAGCATTAATGTAATGGTTTGTGCACCTTATAGAGCAATAAAATCATGTTTTTGTGGTGCTCTTAAACCCTTTGCATTGTTTTGTTGTTTCTATGTGCATCTCCATTTTGTGTTTGTTTCACGTGCATGTATTTCAAGTTTGCAGGTGTAAGATGTCGTGCTTCATGGAGTTTCAATGGAGGATTTGGATCTTGGTCTATGTCACTTTTGTCTGGCCTACCTCATCTCCTTTTTCCCCTATTTCATCCTCCCTCAGTAGATTTTCTCGCCACTTCCTTTTCTGGTGTATCACCGCTTAGTGTAGGCTCTCTTTCACTCTCTCTCTCTCCATGTCTCCTTGGAATGGTTGGATTAGTATAGATTAGTTTTTCTACACTTTGGAGTAGCTTGTGGCGGAGTAGTTTAGGAAGCAAGCATCAACTTTCTCTGGAGGTCCATCTCAAGTTCGCAGGTCCCACAGCTTGAGAGATTGTCCAATGTTGTGCAATCACACTGAATGCCCCACTCATTTCGAGGCCATTCGAGGTGCTTTGATTTTGCACTAAAAAGGGTTATACATATTCGGATCAATAACAACTATTTAATCAAAGTTGAAACAATCATGCATCTCGCAATAAATGATTTTCAGAAGTATATTTTTCAACCAAGTGGAATGACTATTTTTAGCTTAAAAGAGACAAAAATTTGTCACCAAATATCCATGATATACTTGTAGTACAAATGATCCAACTAATGATTCATTGCAACCATATACTGTAAAATATATAAACCATTCATAGTTACAAAATACAACCAACCGTTGTAAAAAAGAAAGATTTCCAGGATTTCCATAGGTGTAAAAGAAGGGGAAAATTGATCTAGGGTACAAATTTTTAATGATATAATTTGTAAGACTTTCATTAATACTTCGTATAAAATCCAACATTTAAATGAAAAAATGTACAGAATGGATTCAAAGTTGCAGTTTTTCATTTAAATATTGGAAATACGTCTTAAAGAACCCTCATCTTTCAAAGTGTATATTTTACAAAATGTAATTTCAATATTTTGAGATGGTTTAGCAGATTTTAAGCGTGTAAAAGCAATACAGGTTATAACCACCTTTAGAGATATAGGTATGTGTTGCTAGACACAACTGCACAAAGAATTTACAGTATTCTCATGAAGAGAAAATAACAAGCACCAAGTTACAATAAAAGATGCAATGAAAACTTAGTATGTTTCTTGGAAAACCCCAAGATCTCAAGTGTTTACTAAATAAAATAGTTCACAAAAAATATTACCTTATAACAAGCACAAACATAGAAGAAACAACGAGCTCGAGCAAGACAACCTCAGCTGAGAAATACAAATGCCGAGCTTCCCTCGATGATTTGTAAAAGGGGTGTAGAGAAAAACGTAAGCTATTGTCACACAGTAGCGGGCCTAGACATATATTCACCACAATGAGCTGGGAAAAGGTTCATAACACGAACCAAGGAATTCACAGCCAACTGCCAAGATGAGCCAACAAGAAGCCTGGAGCTGGGGTGATGCAGAAAAAAAAGTTAAGGACCCACCCAAGAAATCTAGCTCACGACATCAAATAAATCCAATGGTGAACCAGTAAGCCGCTTGCAAGCACAATGAAAATATAACAACCAAACTCAAATTAAATATGGTGAGCCACAAATAAAAAAATGGCAAGCTATGTTGTAACTATGGTGAGCTATTAAGGCTGATTACAACAATCAAATCAAGTCAAACTATTTTCCAATAAGGCCGAGTCAGGCCCTTGTAAACGAACACAAAAACCTCAGTCAAACCTAGATCAAGCTAAAAACGATCCACAAGAACAAGCATGCTCGAGCCCACCTCCAACAGAATTAGAAAAGGAACTTGAACCAAATTTGTACGCAAGATAACAATCCAGATGTGAGCCCCTTTGTAGAACACAAGCATGAGATTCCATGGTAGGTTGAAACTATAATATCCAGGGAAAACAATGAAGCTATATAGGTAAAACTAACTAGAACCACCACGAGGCAGAAAAGCCATGGCAAGAAAGCACAAATCCACGATCTCAAAAATATGACATGCATGGAAATAATTAATGAATGAACAGTATCTCCATACTTACAAACCATGGTAGCAGGTACGCAAAATGAATGGGAAAAGAGACAAAACAGAGTCCAAATAATGAAAATCTAGAAAATCCAAGCTCTAAGCACTAAACTAGCCACCTAGAAAAAGGAAAATTTGTACATTCTTCCATACATAGCCGCCATTAAACCAAGCAAATTGAAAATGAGAGATGGTGAGGGTTTCCACCATAATCCCAATTGGTCAACAGGTGAATTAAGTTTACCATGATTAATCTTTCATACCGCGAGTCAAACCTGGGTTATCTTTTTCCAATGGCAAAGTAGGGGTTTTTTGAAAGGTTTTAATCATTTCAAATATTTGCATAAGAGAGGATCAAACCATGCATTGTAAACGAGGTCAAAACAAAATAATTTATTCCTCATAAAATAATTCATGTCAAATAAATCATCATTAACACATGCATGTAATCAAAAGTGTGAAGAAGAAAAGAACTGATACTCTTCCAAATAAGTTGAAAATTGTGTTTTACATTGTTTTCCCAAAAGGAGGTCCTTACCATAAGTTACTTTTTGTAAAGCACAGTTGACCAAAACAAAGAGTTGAGTTGACCCAACTTGAAATGAACCATTGAGTCTTATTTTATCCCTTACGATCATATACACATTAACTGCAATAATTATACCTTTGTTATAATTAGTTAATCCATGAAAGAGTCTAATTTTGCGTTTAACGGCTAATTTTTATTTGTGTCGAATTAGCTGAGTCAAATTGAGGTTGAGAGTTCTATTTTTGGACCAAGTGGAGTTAACTCCTAGGGGAATTATGCTATATATACCATGCTTTTGAAAGCAAGAGGGGGGGATTATACATTCTGCATGCTTATGTTATGCAGAATTTTCTACTTGTGCACCTTTTTGAAGCAATATGAAGACCATTTTTTTCTAATTGTAACTTCGTGAAGTGTGTTATAGTGGGTCTACGGTATTTTTATTGAATAATATTTTTCCTTTGCTTGCTCATAACTTCCAAACACCTCCATTAAGATGTATAGTTAGTTTTGAAGATGATTTAAGCATGTGTTAATGCCTTTCATGAGTATAAAATCTATCAAAAAAATTTGAAGTGATTGTCATAAGCTCTTTAGAAATCATCTAAGTGTGTCGTGTGATATCAAATGTCCCAAAACATTTGTGTATCACGTGATTTACTTTGTTTTATGAAATTTGTGTTTATTTCTCCCGTTTAACCCTACTAGAGAATTAGTTTAGCTAATTTATCCTAGGGAACCAACCAAATCTGCATGTTCTCCTAAAACATAGTCACCCATATATATATAAGGAGTTCCCATTCTATCCTTCGAAGTCAGGAGTAGTTCACAATTCCTTGTCCAAGGTATACTTCAGACCGATAACAGTTTTTGGCACACCCGGTTGGATATTTGAATTCATATTTTTTGTATGTGTTCCATAAAATCCTAATCTATATTATTTATAATTTTTCCAGGTTTGATTTTTTATTGGTAAAACTTCATCCTCTTGGAGGTATTTTAAAAATAGATCTTGTAACTTTGCTGATCTCAGTACAATTAATTTTCACTTTCAACAAACACGTTTTTCCATTTTCCCAAATTTTATGAGGTCACACAATCATGATTCGCAACTTTCGGAAGCAATATCACTCAACTCTACCTCCATTTTCCTAAAATCCTCCTCTTGATTAGAACTATAACCCTTACTACAATTAGTTTACCCATGATCCAAACGTTACAAAGTAGAATGATTTCTCTTAAGATGATTTTGTTCAAAAACAAGGTTATGCATGGTATGGAGGTTATGGAAGCAATTCAATACAAGAGGAATTTTCTAAAAGTGGTGTTATGAAATGGGAGCAAATGTGGCGAGGATGCTAATGGGAAACTATGAATAGGGAGGTCATGTAGCTAGATGGTTTTGCCCACAATATATGTTTTAGGTAAATGTTGACATTTGTAACACTTGTGCGAGGGGTTAACTCGAAACTTTAGCTTCTTAGATTGAAGGGGTTGAGTTGAGTGATATAACTAAGGAATAAAGGATTAAGGAGTATGAACTATTGTTATGTTTATTTCAAAATGTATATCCTCTTCCTCGGATGTATTTCTAGTTCATAATCTCCATCATGAGCATGCATCATCCCTTTTAAAACTGATTCAAGACCACGACACGGACATGAAAGATAGGGCGGGTTAAAAACGAAGGACCAAAAGAAAACAAATGGATAGTCCATTTTCAAAGTTGAAGTAGGTTGGGTTGCTTATTTCATTCATTTTAGTTTTAAATTTAATCAAAGTACAATTGTTTCATTACTTTATTATCATGTAAAACTACTTAGTGTTCCGAGTTGCAATAAGCTAATTTAACATTACATTAATGAAAAGGAATGCAAAAAGAAACATGTACAACTCGTCATAATAATTTATTTTCATTTATTTCATAATTTAAATGTACAATGGTCCAACACAAGGCATGGGAAATAACTCATAAGGTAAAAGAACATATAAAATAAAATACATATATATGAAACTACAAATGTAAGGGAATGAAATAAAATCCATCATTTCTTTGAATGAGATGGATTTTCTTCATGGCTCCTCGACTTCCACTTCCTTAGTATTGTCCTCTTGTGTTCTCAACGACCACCTGAAAATGGAGTCAATAAGACTTGTCGAGCTCCATATTTTCACCATTCCCTTATAGATATGGTTTCGGACATATGTTTTTTCCATCATATGTACATGAAAATCAGAAAATATAGAAAAAGATGCATGATGGAGAATCGAAACAAAATAAATAGAGAATAGATTATCATCATTTAGAAGCATATCACAATAAGATATCAATAAAAAAATAAATAGAAATGAAATGCCTCTCGGCCTTTACCATTTTCTAATTGGTTCTCTTAATGTGCATGTACACGAAATTAGAATAACACTTGATTTATGATCTAAGCACGATTGAATAGAAAAGGGAAAGTATAGTCATGTGTATGCAATAATTCATATTTTCATACAAGAAAAATGATCAAATAATGCATATTGTTAAAGATAAGTAACTCAAATGACAACATTATGTACATTTTCCTTATTATCCAAAGACATGATTTTTAGGTCATACATGATTTCAAAGAAGGAAGTAAAGTATTGCAGCTAAAAGGGAGAATTTCAATTTTACATAAGAAGAGTTCCATATTTATAGTGAAGAGTTCTTGAAAGTACAAAGTGTTAGCCATCATTGAAAAATTCGGTCAAATAAAATTTTCGAAGGAAGAAACTCAAGAATTGTTGGATTTTAGTGATAAGGGTTCATATCAAATTGCAAAATATAGTCATCACGAAAGAAAAAAAAATTGTTCTCTCTTTTGAGAAAGAGAGATAGAATACTATACATGATTTCATAGATATTGGATCTAAGGGAATACATCTTCAAACAAAAGCACAACCAATTTTCTTGTAAAAGGATATTTGCAAATCTTTGTAATAACAAATTTCAATAATGAAATGACAATGCAACACAAATTACCACATTCTATTTACATCTTGCAAAGAATTTCAGAGTCTCTAAAAATACAGAATGAATAGCAGGTCGTAATAGCTACAAGCACACTTGGGAGGAGGCATAAAAGGATATGATTTTAGGATCAAAGAAGATTTTGATGAGAAACAATGACACATGAAGAAAATGACGAGCTACATTCTCAATAACCGAGCCATGAAATATGAAAATATGACTTCTAAAAACATTATGAGAGAGAAAATATAGGCTGTGTTTTTGGATAAATTACAATATCAATTGAAATACATGAAGTTGATTTCCTAAAGGCATGAGCTGATGTCGGGATAAATCAACCAAGATGATCCACAGAGTCAATAAATTAGCAAATACAAACCCAGAGCTTGAAATGGTGGTGAACCTACAAGGCACGTCTAACTCATTTTAAGATTTACGTGAATGGAAGTAAATCAGACCAGGTCTTGGTATGACATACAAAGAACTCATCTACAGTAAAATTTCCCACAATTCTAAGTCATTAAAGCATAAAATACCATCTTGGAGGCAGCCATGATAGCACGTAAATATAAATAGAGAAAATGTAGACCCAAAATAGATAAACCAAGATTTGAGTAGACAAAAACCAAAGCAATAGTGAACCCAGAAGCCAACAACTGTAAAATAATAATTCACAAAATCCTAAAAATAGCATACAAGCACCAAACTCTAGGTCGAGGAAAAGCACGATTTTGACCTTGAAGCGAGCCAAAAGCACAAACCCTCGTAAGATTACTCCAAACAGTAGAAGATTTTTTGATACCGAGCCATATACCAACAAGTTGAGCTCGTATAAATCCAAATAACTTTTTCTAGGAAGATTTTAGAATAATGAGCATCAAAATGTAAATGAATGCACTAAACATCGACTAGGGTTTTATGCAGATTTAAAAACAAATGAAACGAATCAAAAAAGAGGTACCCATAAAGGTCTCAATTCAATGGCCCCAATCCATTGTAGTGTTGTAAAGCAATAAAATAAGCAATGGTTAGTGAAAAACAGAGCCACAGTTTTAACCCAGAAGTAAATAAAACTATAAATAGATGGAAAGAATAAAAATGATGCATAAATTTCTCTGATAGATGCACAATAGTATGAAAACTGGTGACTATGAGGAAATAGCTGATCTTACTGGAAATTTTTTCTTGAGTATAGACCCCATGGTGGCCAAATCTAGGTGGTTGCAGCCATAAAAATTTACTTCGACCCAAAGCCATGAGAAAACCACAACTTTAAGAAAATATTCATGACGCCGAACACATTGTAGATTTTATAGTAAAATTAAAAACCCATCTGAAATGGTGGCCTCTAGAAATATTCATCACAATGATAATGGAGACCATAGTGAGTTTAATTCGAACCGTGAGTTGTGTTTCCCTCATCGCTGACAACCATAGTGGCGACCATAGTGAGTTTAATTCGGAACCGAGTTGTGTTTCCCTCATCGATGACGACCATAGTGAGTTGAATTTGAAACGAGAGTCGTGTTTCCCCCATCAATAAGCGAACCCACATTGTGAAAATAAAGAGCGTTCGATATGGAAATACATAATCAAATTAAATGATGAAACAAGTTGAAGCCAATTACAAAAAAAAAACTCCTCCACGAGCACCTAGATCTGTTACTGAGAATAAAATGAGAGCTCCAAGGTGGCAATAATGGCCTCCCATCTAAATTTTTGGAAAAGTATCTCTTATTTTTCCCATAGTTTCAAGAATATTATCAAATGCAAAAGTGTAAAATTAGAATCTAGGGTTCGTACCCTAAGTTTTGCGTAAATTACCATGGGTTCCCAAAACACATTGTTTCAAACCATGGTTAATTTTTTCCAAATATTTTTCCTATACCCATGTGCATAGGGTTTTAAAAGTTGATTAACTTGCATATGTCCACGTAGAAGGGGGTGAGAGGGGCCTTCTATTATTTAATTATTAGGCTTTTGTTTTGATTGAAATGATTAAAAGGGGGAAGGGGGATAAATCAATACCTTGTCCCCTAGTCAAATTTACCAATACATGCACTCCAATTTACAAAAATCAAATTATATCACCTTTTTAGGTCTGGAATAGGATGATGAGTCAAAGATATTATTATATGCATGTAATCTAAAAGTGGATAAAATGCCAAAATAACCTTTTTCTAGAAAAGAAAAATATGAATTTACTTTGTACTCTAAAAATTTACCTTAATATCTCCTAAAACTGTCATACACATTCCTTATGTAGTGCTCACTTCCCTTTGAGACCTTTTTTATACTAATCAAGATACTGCTGATTATATTATGGACATGATTATGGACCTTATTATAGTATGATGATAGATGTTAGATCATGCATTATTATTGACTTGATTCAGTTATGATGCATGATGATTATTAGAGACATTTTATATGTTGATGATGATATATTGTTTGACATGGTTATATTATGGATGTTGTTTGGACATGTGATATTTGTACATTATGAGAAGACCTAGAAATGCAAATTATTGGATGATGATATAGTTGTTGATATAATCAGTAAATGATATTGTTAGATTGCTTTAATGTTGTTGTGATTCATATATCTAGATAATTTTGGGAATTATATTTATATTATTTTGGATGTTCTGATATGGCCATGAGGCCAAAGGAGGTATTTGTGTTTTGCAGTTAAAATATCACAACAAACATCGGGAATTGGAGACCAACCACATTGGAATTCTAGATGAATTCAACAAGGTCACCATGGCACTTAGTATTTGTTTGTGCGTGTTTGTGTCTCTTAGGGATTCCCATGGGGGATCACCTTTAAATGTGACCAAGGGGTTTTATGTATTTCTTTTATTTTTGGTCCCTTTGTTTATGGTTTCATGTGTTTATTTTGTGGTGCCTTTTCCCCTTTCATTATTCATTAAATGGTGCGTAATTTGGTGAGTAATCATGTTGTTAAGTTGGTTAATTAAAATATGTCATAAGAAAGTAATTAATAGAGTTTTTGGCCTTGAATTAAAGTGTTTTAAGAGATGTGTAAGTTAAATTTTGAGTGTGAAACACTCCACCTTCTTGGAAATTTGAAATCGTCCTTGGCGGGTTAGTTTGGAGGCTTGTGGGACAAGTTAAATTTATCCCATACCTCTTAAATTTAATTACCAACCATACCTATAGTTAGAGAGTTGAGATTAGACTTTTATAATGCTTTTTGAGAAGGTAAATTATAGGTTTTAATTGCAATTTTATTATATTATTTAATTTTAGTCCTTTGAGGTGTGGGTTGGATTTGAGTGTGTAAGTAAACTGTCATATTATTCATCCACCTATTTATTATGCATTGGAGAAGGAAGATGACTTTTTGGTTGGGGTTAAGGATGTGTGATGTGGCATCCTACATGGATCCACCTCATCCTCTTCCCTTCCCTCTTCTATAAAATTTGAATTCCTTGCCTTGTTTTGGGGTTGCTTCATTTTTGTATACTTTATTATTAGGTGAATTCCTTACTGTTTTGGGAGCTCTTGCTTTGAAGAAGTTTTTTTGGAATATTTTTGTATGCTTGTGCTTGGCTGATTTGGATTTCTTGCATTGGGATTAAGCTTGTTGTTTTGGAACTTGGAACAACTCCATCATGGAGAGGTAGGAGGTTAGCTTTTGAAATACTCTTCTTTTATGAATGTAAATTTTAATGTATGAATGTTTTCAAATGTTTGTGGGCTGTTGGGTAGATGGCATAGGAATGGTGTAGGAGAAGACTGTGTGGTTTATTTTGTGGTAGGCACAAGTGTGTTTTAGCGAGGTATAAGGGTGTAGGGAGTTGGGATTTGGCTTCCACTTTAGAAAGAAATAGCTTGCATTTATTTACTCATAATGGGGTGCCATAAGATGTTAGGGAGGCATAAGGAAATTTGAGGAATAAGGGGTACTTTGGGGAGGCATAAGAAATGTCAAGGTTTTGATATATTAAATTTCACGGTTTGAAATCAGGTGGTGATACCCATTTCCCTTTGGGAGGCACAAGTAGCATCCCCCATAGTTTCTTACTCCTTTGGCTTGCTGGATGAAAGCATCAGTAATTTTTTTCATGTTTTAATGTAGTTGTAAACTACATTTTGTTTTGGACTGTGTTTTTATTGTGAAAATGTTGCTTGTGTGTTTGTGTAAGCCTGTTGTTGCCATGAGTTGGATCACATATTTTATTGCATTGTGGTTGGGGCTCGGTGGCCAATGAAGAAGGATGGATTCTCCCCTTCATTGGATGTCTTGGTTGGGTGGAGATAATTTCCTTTCCCTTACTGTTGTTGTTGTGATCAAATTGGAAGAATGAGAAATCTGCATGTTGTTGTCCTGGAGCTGAGATAAAGATAGTTTGACAGTCCCTTGTGAAATGAAATCTTATTGTAACCTTTCCCACTTGAAGTGGATGAACTTGTATATGTTTGTAATGGAAATATGTTGTAGTGGTTATGAAAGTGTAAATTGAAATGTGAAAGAGACATACTCTGTCTGTTCTTTTGAAAGCAAGAAATTGTGTTCTGTATGATGAAATGGAAGAATGAAAGAAGGAAGTTGTAAATTTGTCATTTGGAATCAATAAATGAATGTATTACCTCTCTCAAATTTGCATTGTTGTATTGAATCTGATCATTTCAATGTATTTGAAGTCTCTGTTTGAAAGGAAGAAATGCGTGTGAGAAAAATACATAGATTTTTCTTTTGAAATATGTGAAAATTAGGAATTCAGAGATGTATTTTAGCTCTTGAATAGTTTTATTTGAATCAACTAAATATATTAGATTGGAATTGGAATGTATTATAATACTTGGAAGAAGAAAATGGCAAATAGACCTTTTAAAATTTGATCTTTGTCTTGCATTTTCAAACTGGCAATTATTTAATCCAAAATGCATAGACCGAATCTGCAACAAATAAATAACAAATAAAACATTAATTTGGACATAATAATATCTAAACAAGTTCATCTAGACATTAAGACTTAAGGAATTTATTAGAAAACTTAGCAAAATCAGGCTCAAACCGTTTTGCAACAAAGAAATGTAAATGTTCAAACTACAAATCAATCAAGCAAATTGAATATTGAAATCTTTCTTAAATCCACATAAGAACAATTCTCCATGTCTATTTGACATGTTGAGAGAGTAATAAGATCAAATTGAACAAATCTCACAAGTTAAAATTTACTAGTTTACACTGTAAAAGCCCGTAGATCGTTTTCTTGAAATTTACCCCTTAAAATTTATCAAAATAAAAATTAATGATTCTGAGTAAAGAGAGCATTGAGATATTTCTAGAAAGTCCTTGTTTTCCCAAAACCGAGCTCTCTATCAAAATTTATGGCCTTTTGAAGTTTTTCTTCACTTGGCGTAAAAAAAAATTTGTGAAAAATTTCCTTCATGGCCCACAGGCAAAATTTTTCCTTACTACTTCAAAAAAATTATGGTAAAATTTTATTAACTTTCCCACCACCCCATCGACCCACATCCAATCAAAGGCTGCCATGTGAGACCATGAGGTGTTGGTCAAGGAGTGGACCCTTGTTAAGCTTAGCACTTCAGAAAAATTTTCGGAAAATTTTCCTAATTTTCCCCACCAACCCGCCGAGCCACGACCTGATGACAGCTACCATGTGGCAGCAAGAGGCATCATGGCGAAGGGTCGGATATTTTTTTTTCTTTAGCGCTTCAAAAAAAAGTTTGGGAAAATTTTCTACATTTTCTTCGCTGCCCTGTCGGTCCGCAGCCAATCATGCGTTGCCACGTGGCGTCGCGAGACATCGACGGAGGAGTGGACCCCTTTTTGCCTTTGGCATTTCAGAAATTTTTGGGAAATTTTTTTAAAGTTCCCCTCCAGCCCACAACCAATCAGGATCTGCCACATGGCATCGCAAGGCGTCGGCGAAGGCGCATCTAAATTTTACCCTTTTTTCCTTCGGGGTGATAAAACTCTTTTATCCCCACTTTCCCCAGTGGCTTACGATGCACCACGTGTCCCTTGTGGACTCGCGAGAGTGCGGGTGCAAAGTTGGATTTTCACCCCACACGGAAAATTTCCAAAATGTCTCCCGCCACTCCGCCGACCCGACTACTCCTCCAGAAATATTTTTCCCGCGGCCCATAGGCATGCTCTTGGGGAAAATTTTCACCCCAAGGCCCACCGACCCATAACTCGAGAAATATGAGGAGTTAGGAGGAATTCTTTATATCACTGGAAAGGTGAGGAAATTTCCTATCCAATGGGAATGATTTATGGAAATTTTTATTGCATTAATTTTGATAAAACTGAGTTTTAATCTTTAAATCCTCGTTAGAGAGTGGGTATAGAGAGAATTACCCTCCGAACCTAATTGAACATTCTAACCCTAAAATTTTGGACCTTGTGACCTCTAATAATCGTTAATAAGAAATTTTTTTATTCTAATGGATTATAATTGTTCTAGAACTTGTTAGTGGCAACTGTTCTCTTGTAACCCAGTTGTAGACTCTTTTAAACAAAAAAACTTATTCTATAATTTTCCTAACTAATCCTAGGTTGTTCTTAGTTCTCAGGTGGGTTGTTTTAGCGGGCACTACACCGTAATCCATCTAAAAGTAAATTTTGTTAGAGAGTCAACATCAGGTTTGAAAAGTTACAAAGGAGTTCTCTTATTCCAAAAATAGATTTCTTTTATTTTATTTTAGTCTTACGCATCATGCATGCCAAGATGGGCACATTGCTTTTCAAGTTGTAGTTAATTACGTATAATTTTAGAGAACTAGTGTTGTACATGAGCATGTTAAGTTGTAGATCCACCTCATTTTATTTATTTATTCATGATTTTTCAAGAATTGAGGGAGAAATTGTTTATGTAACATGGTGCTAGAGAATTTTCCAACAAGTTCCCATTTTTATGAGAAGAATCATTATTACCTTTCCAATATTTTTCATTGTTGTGAATTAAATGTATTTGTTGTTACGACTCATTTTCCTTAAATGTATTAAGTTTTTCGATTAATCTACATACCCTACTTCAAAACCAGGTGTTATGATCAATTTTAGTGAGCATACTTTTATTGTATACTATTATTATGAGTCTTCCCTTAAAAGCTTCAATCATTTCACCTTGGAATTTAACGATATCCTTCTAGATAGTGATCACATAATTTTTTTCCCGATATAAATTTATGCATGCTCCTTTATCATAAATCTTCAATGTCTTGATGTATAACCTCCATTTTTTCATTTTCGGTTTGGTTTTAACACTTACCCTCTTAGCTTAGTCTAGGGATATTCCAAAATGAAACTTGCCCTTTAAATCGGAGATTAACCTCACATTCCTGGATACCCACATCCCGTGAGGTGTGTACGCATTATATATCCATAGAAGTGAGGAAAGATAGAGATATAAAATCAGTCATTCCTTAAACACGATGCGATTCTGCTAGATAAATTTTTCTATCATGCTAGTTGGGACCAATAATATATTGACTAGTTCACAAAATTTAAGATACATAGAAAAACACATTTGGTAACTTGAAAAGATAATTTTAGACCAATTCTTCACTTTCTTCATTCTTAAGGTTACAAAAATTCCTTTGGTTGTATCCTTTTAAGGTATTTTTACAAAAAGAGAGATCTGGTTATTTTTGTTTTAAACAACCCATTTTCCAAAAAGGAAGCTGTTTTCAAAAATTTCAATCTTTTATTAGGTGATGCAATCATGAAATTGATCCTCAAGTGGGATTCCTCTCTCCAAGATTTTTATTATTCAGATTCACCTCAATTTTACCCATATCATCCTCTAGATAAGTATTATATCCCTTTCCATAATGAGTATGCTCATCAACCAAAACTTGTTAATCAATATGGTCATTAGTACAATTAATATGTTGGTTAGTAAAAGGTTATACAAAGGAGGAAGATATTGAAAACAAGATCCATAGTATGGAATAAACATATCCATCTCTTAAGGAATGAGTTGAATAAGGTTGTAATCATTAGAAAATAATAGGCATCGAGGTTGAGGAACCATGTCAATGGAATGTTTTCACTTACCTTCCCTATAAAATTCAAATGCCCATTCCTTATCAACCATCACTTCCTAATTACAAGATTTCAAGCTTTCTTATTTCTACTGTTCCAAATTCTCCTTCCTCACATGTAAATTTTGAACCCCATCACTTTGTCCAAAAATATCCAAATAGGCCTAATACCCACCCCACCCCTCATCATTCATTCTCAAGCCAAATTAAGGAAAGTTACAATCATTTAATTAGTCAAGCGGGGAAACCAATTCAAGAAAATAATGGGCTGGAATTCATGTAGAATTTACAGGGATGGATTTCAAAATTTCAGTTCAATCGAACTCCATAATTGGAGAAAGGGTGCAAGAAAATGGTGCATATTCCAGGAAGTAGAAGGATTCAAATCAACAAGAAAATGTTAGGAAAAATCTTCATCTTTTTCTAGAGCTAAAAGCTACGAATAATGTCTTTAGTTAACATTAAGAAGATTAAGAATTTCAAACTAGTAGTTTTGAGGTTGTATCATCTTCTTGTTTATAAAATGATCCAGTTATAGTTTCTAATTTACCTTTTGCTGATTTAAATATTGTTGATTTTGAGAATGAAAATATGCTAAAAATATATGAAAGGATTCTCATAGGTGGTCATGAAATAGTTTTGAAAGAATATGATTCTCAAATGCAATCTAAATAAATATCAACGAGATCTAGAGTTACTTCATGATAAACAACAAGAGGATTTCAATGTATCTTCTTTCTTGCTAGATAAGGATAATGGTAAGGATGAGAAAGATGAAGCAAAACTCGTTTACATAATATTTTAGATAGCTAATTTGAGGAAGACATCGAGAGAGAATCTCGTTACTCATGAGTAGAGAGAAGATGATTTCGATCTCTTAAACCTCACAGAGGATAAGAAGGAAGAACAAGGAGAAAGATAAATCATGATGTATGAGATAGATAAAATGGAAGAAGAAGATATGATTCCTTATCTAGTTAAAAATGTGCCTCGAGATGAAGAAGAAGGAAAGGAGATAGTGCAAAACAAAAATTCAATTTATTTTTTGATAGAAGTCCATGTGCTATTCGATACATGGCTGGTTTATAGCCAGTTTAAACATATCCAATAGTTAGGATTGTTTTACAACATAAAGACAAGTTTCAGATTCTCAAAATCCAGTAGCAAAACCTCTCATAATAGTTTACGAGATCGGATAGAGGTATGCTTAATTTATTGGACTAGTCTTTTGAATGAATTAAAAGTACAAATCTTGTTTCGTATTTTCATGTGGCTTGCTTATCTAAAGGATTTCATGTCCTCCCTATTTGAGAAAGGAAGCTACATTTCCTAGCCTTTATCGGGATTTTTAGCTTTGCTTTTTAGCTGGTTAGAGTAGGGTACGTAGGATTTTATTTCAATAAATTTCTTACACAAATTTATAGCCATTTTGAATTAAAATAAGTGCATTTCATGCACAAGATCTAGTTCCTTCCCAAATGTTTTACATGTTTTATTTTGTATAGGAAAGGCAAAAAAATTAGATTCAGGGAAAGAATTTGTTTGGTCTTTGACTCCATTCCCAATGGATGTGTTAAGTAACTTAATCATTGTAGCTAGCATGAATCTTATCTCACAAAATTTCCATGAATGTTGGCATTTTCTGTATCCGTTTGAGGGGTCATATCGAAAATTTGGTTTCTAGGATTGAAGGGGTTAATTTGAGTTATATAACTAAGGAATAAAGGATAAAGGAGTATGAATTGTTGATGTGTTTATTTTAGAATCTTTATCCTCCTCCTAGGATGTATTTATAATTCATCATCTCGCATTATGATCGTGAATCATCCCTTTAAAAACTAATGCAAGACGGTGACATAGATGGTAAATACACGACATGTTAAAGACAAACATCCCAAAGTGAACATAGGGACAATCTATTTTCAGAGTTGAAATAGGTTGGGTTTTTGATATTCATTCATTTTAGTTTAAAATTTAATCGAAGTACAATGCATTTGTTACTTTCGATTATGTGAAATTATTGAGTATGCTATGTTAGAAAAAAATCATTTAATATTATTTTGATTAAAATGAATGCAAAAATAAATATAAACAACTCATCATAATAAGTTATTTTCATTTAATTCATAATTTAAATGTACATGGTCCCACACAGGCTGTGGGAAATAACTCATTAGGTAAAAACACATATAAAATAAAATACATATATATGAAACTAAAAATGTAAGAGAATGGATTAAAATCCATCATTTCCTAGAATGAGATGGATTTTCTTCGTGGCCCTCAGCTTCTAGCTTCCTCATTGTCTTCCTCGTCTATTCTCAATGAGTACCTAAAAATAGAGACAATAAAACTTGTTAGAGCTCCGAATTTGAAACATTCCCTTATACATATGGCCTCAGACATTTGTATTTTCCTTCATATATACCGTAAAATCATAAAGTGTGGAAAAATATGCATGATGGAGAATCAGAAATAGAATAAACATTGAACAAATTAGCATCATTCAGAAGCATATCACGACAAGAAATCAATAAAAGAATGAAGAGAAAAGAAAGGCCTCTGGTCTTCACCATTTTCTAACTAGTTCTCTTAATGCACAGGTACAGGAAATTAGAATCACATTTGATTTGTGATCTAATCATTCTTAAATAGAAAAATAAAAGTAAAATTATGTGTATGCAATAATACAAATTTCCATACAAGTAAAATGATTAACTAATGCATATTTTTATAGATAAGTAGCTCAAATGACAGCATTAAGTACATTTTCCTTATTATCCAAAGACATGATTTTTAGGTCATATAGACTTTCAAAGAAGCAAGTAAAGTACTGAAACTAAAAGGGATAGCTTCTATTTTGCATAAGAAGAGTTCGATCTTTATAATGAAGAGTTTTGAAAAGTACAAAATCGAACCCGTGATTGCAAAATCTAGGCAAAACAAATTTTCAAAGGAAAAAACTCAAGAATTGTTGGATCTCAGTTATAAGGGTTTATATCAAAATGAAAAACTACAGTCATCATGAAAAAATTAAGTTTTTTCTCTCTTTTCAGAAAAAAAGATAGAATACTATACATGATTTCATAGATTTTGAATCTAAGGAAATACATCTTCATACAAAAGGATATGAAATTTTATTACAAAAGGATATTTGAAAATATTTCTAATAATAGATTTTAATAATTAAATGACAATGAAACACAAATTACCATATTTTATTTACAACTTGTAAAGAATTCCATACTTTCTTAAAGTATAGATTGAATAGTAGGTTGTAAGAGCTACAAGGAAAAATTGGAGGAGGAATAAAAGGATATCATTTTTAGGATAAAAGAAGAGTTCTATGAGAAACAAAGAGACCTAAGAAAAATGACGAGCTACATGGTCAATAACCAAGCCATGAAATAGGAAAATCTGAGTTCTAAATGCATTATGAGTGAGCAAATATAGGCTATGTTTATGAAAAAATGACAATAAAAATTGAGATACAATGAGATGATTTCCTAAAGGAATGTACTAATGACGAGATATATAGACTAAGCAGAGCCACAAAATCAATAAATCAGAAGATACAAACCTAGAGCTCATTACTAGTGAACCTAAAAGGAACGTGCATCTCATTTGAATGGAAGTAAAGCAGAACTGGTCTGGGTATGGTGTACAAAGCGCTCATCTACAACAAAATCTCCACGATTCAAATCCATTAAAGCATAAAAGACTAGCTTGGATGAATCCATGATAGCACAGAAATACAAATAGAGCAAATGAAAACCCAAAACAGCTCAACCCACATCTAGGTAAAGAGAGAAAAAAGCAATAGACAACCCAGAAGCCAATAATTGAAACAAAATAAGGTTAGAAATAAAAAAACAAATAGGAAAACACTGAACCCCAGGTCGAGGAAAACCACGAGTTTGACCTTTAAGTGAGCCAAAAGTCACAAACCCTTGCAAAAGCATTCAAAACAGCATCAAAGCTTATGATACTGAGCCATAGAGCCAAAGTTCAAGCTAGTACAAATCAAAACACATTTCTATGGGAAGATTTCAAAACAATTAAGATCAGAGTACAAACGAATCCACCAAAAATGACCATGGTTTTATGTATATTTAAACAACGAATGAAATGAATCAAAATAGAGGTACCTAGAAAGGTCTAAACTAAACAACCCCAATCCATGGTAACATTCTAAAGTATTACAATAAGGAATGGTTAGTCAAAAAAGACACGTGATTTGAACCCAAAATTAAATAAAACACGAAATAGATTCAAAACAAAAAAATGATTCATAAATTTCTCTAATAGATGCACAATAGCCAGAAAAGTGGCGCCTAGAAGGAAATAGTAGATCTCACAGAAAAAGAGAGCTTGAGAATAGACCCCATAGTGGCCAAATATGGGTGGTTGCAGCCATAAAAATCAACTTCGACCCAAATCCATGAGAAAACCACACAATTTAGAAAACATTGATGGCACCCATCACATTTTTGATGTTACAGTAAAATAAAAACACATGTGAAATGGCGGCCTATAGAAAGCTTACTCATAGTGATAATGACAGCCACCGTCAATTGAATTTATAACCAAAGATGTGTTTCCCTCATCAATGGTGAATCCACATTCAAAAAATACAAATCTTTCAAGATATAAATATAGATTCGAATTAAATCATGAAAAAATATTAAGTCAACCAGCAAAACCAGAAGCCTCGATGAGCATCTATTTTTGTGCCTCAGAATAAAAGGAGAGCTCCATGGTGGAAATAATGTCCTCCCGTAAAGCATTTTGGAAAAGACTCTCTACATTTTTCAACAGTTTTGAGAAGCTCACCAGAGGAAAAATTTTAAAATGAGAAGTTAAGGTTCATGCCCTAGCTTTTGGGTAAATTGACCTGGGTTCCCAAAACTCATTGTCTCAAACCATGGTTAAGTTTTTCCAAAGATTTTCCCTATGCCTAAGTACAAATGGTTTTAATAGTTGATTAATTTGCATATGTCCACATAGCAGTGGGTGAGAGGGGAATTTGATTATTTAATTATTAGACTTTTGTTTTTATTTTTACGATTTAAAGGGGGATGGGGATAAATCAACACCTTGTCTCCTAGTCAAATTGACCAATGCATTCCCTCAAATGTAAAAAGAATAAAATTAATTCACCGTATTTAGGCCTAAAATGGGATGATGGTCAAAGATATCATTATATGGATGTTATCCAAAAGTGAAGAAAATTCCAAAATATCCTTTTTATAAAGGACAAATATTCCTTTACCTTCTATTCTACAAATTTACCTTAATATTTGCTAAAACTCTCATATACATTCCTGAATCTATGTAAAAGAAGAGTTGTTTAGAGAGTCAACATCATTTTGAGAAGTCTACAAGGAGTTCTCTTAGTCCAAAAATAGATTTATTTTAGTTTTTTTTTTTTTCTTACTCATTATGCATGCAAATATGGGCTTATTGCATTTTTAATTACATGAAATTTGACGGAACTAGTGTTTTGAGTGAGGGTTTTTAGCTGCAGCTCAACCTCATTTTTTCTACTTATTCGTGAGTTTTCAAGAATTGAGGGTGAAATTTTGGATGTAAGGGGGTGTTGGAGAATTTTCCAGAAAGTGCCCATTTTTATGAGAATAAACATTGTTTCCTTTCCTATATATTGTTGTGTTGTGCATTAAAGCTAGTTGTTCTTGCGACCTATTTTCCTTTAATGTATTAATTTTAATGCTTAATAGACATGTCCTACTACAAAAACAACTGTTGTGGTAAATTTCTATGTTCATACTTTTATTGTAAACTATTAGTTCGAGTCTTCCCTTAATAACTTCAATAATTTTGCCTTGGAATTCACCCACAAGCCTCTAGATCATAAAAGCTAACATTGTTTCCTTATATCAATTTGTGCATTTTACTTTATCAAAACCCTCCAAAACTTTAGTGTATCACTTATTTTTGTCATTTTTTAGTTTACTCTCTAAAGCTTATCCCAAAAGCTTATTGTAGGGATACACAAAAAGGGAACCAACCCTTTAATTCTAGAGATTCACCTCGCATTCAAAGCATATCCACAACCCATGAGGTGTCTCAATTTTATATCCACGGAAGTGAGGAGAAAAGAGAGATAAAAATTGTCATTCCTCAAACAAGGTGCACTTCTCCTGATAATGATATAAGTAATGCTCTCCCCAATCAGGTTTATCAGTAATACATATTTACAAGTACTAGATGAAAATAATCATAAGGTTAAGGAACCCTATCAATAGGATGTTCCCATTTACCTTCCCTATCATAATCCAATGCCCTTTCCATATCAAGCATCGCAACCCAACTATATATTTCTTATCTTTCTAGATGTTGTTATTTCTACCCCGCTTCTCAAAAAAATTATTTTGAAACTGTACCATTTGTACAAACAATGCCAAATCAATTTGAAAACCAACATACCCCATCTCTTAATCCCAAGCCTGATTTAAGAAGAAGAAAAGAAAAAATCATTCAAGGAGGGTGGCCAAATCAAGAAATCATAAGAGATGATTATATTAAAAATTTGAATAACTAGGTTTCAAGGTTTGAGTTCATTAAATTTCATATTCGGTGAAAGAGTGCAAGAAAGAAGTGGAGGTTATGGAGCAAAAACAAGATTATGATTAGAAAGAAAAGGTTACGGAAAAAAATTTCCATTCTCTTGAGTGACAATGGACATATAATGTTTTGAAACAACATGTAGAATATTTTTAATTTCAAATCAGCAATATTGAGATTGTACCATATTTTAGAATAAAAATGAGGGAATTACGCTTTTGATTTAAGTATTCTATATTTAAAGGATAAATATTTTCTACCCATGTATGAGAAGTTTACCATAAGTTATCGTGAATCATATTCTCATGAAGAGTAATATCATATTAAAACCAAGAAGGATGAGATTGACCTTTCCAGATTCATGATGGATCACAATGAAGAATAATAAGTTGAAACCTTTGTAAAACCAGCCATGATGAACAAGATAGATAATATTAAAGAAAAAAATTAAATTCCTTATCAAATTTTCAATGTGCTTGTGCATAAAGAGGAAAACAAGAAAATCGGAAGATTAGAAAAGATAATTTACCAAATGTGATAATATTATGGCCATACTTGGATAATTTGTAACTAAGAACAACATTTTCATTACTTGTGCTTGAATCAAAGTATAAAGAAGAGCTTTGAGTTCTCAAAAGTCATCCCTTATACCTCCCAAAATCTATTATATATCAAAGAGAGGAATTTATCTTGTTCTGGTTTAACATTTTTAGCAAACCAAAATTGTAAATCGTATTTTAACTTATTCCATGTGATGCAGTTGTCAATATGATCTCATGGTTTCATATTTAAAGAAAGAGAATATATTTCTCTCTTCCCGTAGTAGACTTTGTTTAACTTCTCATTTCAGCTAGATAGAGTAGGTTAGTGTAGGTTATTTTTCTCGAAAAATAAGTGCTTCGCACACTCTACATGCTTCCCCATTGAGCGTGTATTATTTTTTAATATTTGTAGGTTTTTATTCTTTCCTCCGAGTATAAGTTTACACATGTCATTTCTAATTTTTTCAAGTTGTTTTTAAGGATTTTTATTCTTGTAAAGGTTTCCTTGGCCTTGAACATGATTGGTAAAATTTAAATAAAAGGTTAGAAATTGTTTTGATGGAAGATGGTGAGAAGATTCAAGGGTTCTCACCGATTAGTAGGTAATAGGTCCATGTAATTAACAAAATATGTTGACCATTTTTGGTAAACATAGGGAACTGGTTGTTATCTCTCAAAAGTGCACCTTGTAGAGAGATGGCTGCAGGTGTTCTAGGATTGCAAAATTTTATCTCTCTTTTGTAGATACAATGGAAACACGTAAGGTCTATGGGTATACCTATTTTGAGGTGAGTCTCTGGTATCAAGGCCATTTCCTTATTGATGTATCCTAAACTGATTTTCTGGGGATTAAGGGTAAAATATTATAGTAAAAAATGAAATTACAAGTGAGGTGATACACCAAATTTGTATGAGTTCTTTGACTGAGTACATGTACAATTGATATGGAAAGGATTTTTGATGCACAAGCCATCAGTTTTCTGAAGATAATTAAGGGTAAACACTTTGATGTATAGAGGGATAAAATCACAACAATATAGCTAAGTTACACATACACATTAATATCATGCATAAATCATGAACTTGCAATAGGTTAAGATGATTAATCAGGGAATTAAACATTCACAAGATTAATGGAAAGATAAACAAGAATGAAAATAATTGGAAAGGCAAAAATAATTTACATTCAAAGGGAAAAACTGATAGAAAATTTCTTCAAAGACTCTCGTATCTAAACAATCCTCTTTTTTTCTTTGCCCAAGGCACACAATATATAGAAAAATTGATTCTACCACGCTTCCTAAAAATAGACTGAGGCTATACTCTCCCATGCATCCTATTTTTATCCTTTATTTAATAATAAATAAAGGAATAAAATAAAGAAAAGTAATACAAAGAGACATTAATAGCCTTTGATTACATACAATCAAAGTCAAGTTGACTATTCTATTTTTAAGAGAAACATGGGTAAATAAACTACTAATAATAAATCTTGCTTGATGTGAAAGTCTCCTCTTGGTGCATGCAAATTCTTACTTTTGCTAATATTTCCTTTTGTGAAGGAATTCAAAAATACTCCTGTGTATTGAGTAAAATAAAAAATACAATATTTGCAATACTTGCAAAAATAACTCATCCAAATGTCCACTTGATGGGGACCACCTCCAAGCTCAAGTTCTGATGTTGACATTCCTTGTCCTCTAGTGATCACATGGATAGCACACTGTAAATCATCTCCAACCCCTTCAATAGTGGGGACCACATTTGCAATTCAGTAATAGTCGTACCATGGTTTGGCCCCTCTTGTGGACTTAGCAAATTACTATGGTTTTTTTTTAAAACATGACAAGGGGTACCATATTACATTCATCCACCCTTGTATAGCACATGGCATACCATAATCTACCACCGTATGTATTTATTGTCAGCTTTTACATTTGATTGGAATAAGACCATACATTACCTTTTTGGGGTGATCATTACATAATATAATTCGGTCGGAACTTTTGGAATATCTGATCTTGAACTATTGTTGGAATCTCAAATACAAATAATTTTAAAATAATAAGGGCTGAACCCCTCGTGACGATGAGTCACCCCTCCATGCATTTTGTTAGTGGTATCTAACTCGGGTTGAGTTAGTTGTAACCATGTGTATGCACTGTGTTGTCCTCTCAATTTTTCCCACCTTTTCAAATCTAAATTCATGAAAATTGGAGACTTTCCATGTTAGAAATTCATGTTTTAAACTCCTCATGACGCTTGATCTCATTTCCATGGGTTTTTAATCATTTTCCTCGATCTGCGCCGTTAAAATGTTTTAACTTTTCTAATTAGGTGGGAAATGATTTTGGTTCTAATTTGATTAGTTGGAATGCATGGGGACCTGTATATTTTGTTTCTAACCTTTTACAGAAAAAGAAATTCTTCATCGGGAGAAGAAATGGCATTTTCCCATTTCCTGCAACTTTCTATGTTCTTTTCCCCGTCAAATTCTTGCTCGGGAAGGCAAGGCTACGCATTTGTTTCCCATTGGATGTGGCTGGGTAGGTTTCTTTGTGAACTTATGACTTTTGGTGATTTTGGAAAAAATGCTAGATTTTCCCTGCATCCCCACCGATCCCTGATTGGCTAGAGTAGTTTTGGTGGAGGTTTGGGCTAGCGGATCCATTTTATTTTCTAAGGCATTATGGCAAAAGGAAAATTTCTAAGTTGAGGCCCGCAACCAATCAGAGAAGGACACATGTCTACGTTGAATAGTCAATGGCGGGGACATGGACTTTGGGGGGAAAGTTGGAATTTTTCCTTAAATAGATAAAAGAAAGGCACATCCCCACAACCAATCAGGTGGCTCCACATGTCAACAGATCAGAGAGGGACACGTGGTTGTTTCTCAGTTCATAAGTGCTTTGGTAGACCAGCTGGGAGACTTTGGGAATTTTATCCTTGTTTCCACAAAAGGTGAAGAGTTCTAAAATGGCCCGCGGCCCCACCTAAGTGAAAGGAAAATTTCTAAGTTGAGGCCCACACCAATCACATGGTGACAGTGGCCTACGTTGAAAAGTCAATGGTGAGGACGCGGACTTTCAGGGAAAAGATGGAATTCTTCCCCTTTCTCAAAATAGATAAAGTCTAAAGTTGAAGTGCATACCTACAATCACTCACATGGTGCCACATGTCCATGTTAAAAACACAAAGCGGGCCGGCGGAGGTTTTTTGAGAATTTGAGGCTTTTGATAAAAGAGTTCAAATGGCAGTTTCGACCCACATTTCCTCAGCCACTCAGATGATGCCACATGTTTTGCCTTTGGCGGAGCTGTGGGGGAGCGGAGAAAATCAAGAAAATATGTTTTTTCTCCCAAGTGTTAGGAAATGTAGATTTCTTCCCCATGGCCATAATTTCTTTGATCTTGCCATGTGTAGGGTCCAAATTTGAAGGTAAAAGGGGGAAAAGATAGCCAAATGCCCTCTTCTAGTTTTTATCGCCATTAACGAACCAGAGCTCTGTAAAACATAGAAAATGGCTCATTCTTCATTCTTTTCCCTATATTCCTTATTAGTCCTTCATGAGATGTGTTTTGGAGCCGAATTAATAATTTTAAATAGGTTTAAAGTTTAATCATTAGAAAATATATTTTATCGGAATACACGATAAAATTCGATAAAACTTTTCAATAAACACTTGAGTGTTATGAAAATGTTTAAAAGGTGGAAATGATAGGACCACGTGAAGGAGAAAATCATGAGATGTCCTCTCAGTAGAAATAATTATGCTCAAACCGACAAGATATTCAAATTTGTTAACCTCCTGTTTTCATGAGTGTTTGTTTCATGTCGCTTTCCAAAAGTGGATTTGCAACAAACATTATCCTTTTCAGGTATTCTTTTCTTATAGAAAAGTATGGATGTAACCAAATTGTTTTAAATATATGGTTTTGGCCATGGGAAGAGGGATTCTCATTTTTTTAAAATGTTGTAAATTCTCGTAGTAATTCAATACATAAGTTCTTTCTTTCTTATTTTTCCTTTGTTATACCTTTCTCTCTCCTAGCTCAATTCAATGGATCTTTTATTTTTCATTCAATAGAAACCTTTTTTTTTATTGTGTGAATCTTTAGAACTTTGTGTCTATAGATTTGTGCAGGTGGTAAAGTAATTGATCCTTTCTATAGTTTCTTGGTTCAATGTAAGTAGGGAGATACTCTGCTATCTATATTTCCCAAAAGAATTGTTGTTTTCTTCCTTCTCCCATCTCTATATTCTTCCATTCCTTCCGATTGATAATATTTTAAGTATGAAAGCATTCTAGAATATCGTGGTCCTAACATTGAGAGTTGTATATCCGTGTACATTTTTTCCCGCTTTTAAAAAGGGAACCTCTCCCATTAAAGATGAGGGACTTGTTGTCCCCTAACCGTGGTTTCAACCCATGTTCCATTCTCGCAACCCAATAGTTTTTTCGCGAATTTGGTGGGTAATTCATTGAAAATTGATTCCACGAGTTAATAACAACTTCTTCATCATCTTTGATCCGGTGACTCCAAGATACACTCTGGGTAGGAAAACCCTTGGGGAAGAAGGCCCTCATTTCCAACTTTTGGATCATCAAAGTTTCTCCCTCCCTTATTCATCAAGAAAAAGAAGAGGAACAAGATCTACAAGCACTCCTCTTGCTAGAGACAAAAATTCTAAGAGTGGCATCCCTCAAGATCAAATCAGTCCTATTTTGCACGCTTTGACTCTCATTGGAATTTTAGTCCCTCTCCAAACAATCTTTCCAAGGATGGCAGCTCATCTACCTTGGGGCTAAAGGGTTGGTCCTCTTGCTCTTCTGCGTCCATCGCATGAATTTCCTATAGGCAATAGAAAGAATTTCCCTACTTTTAGAGGTGATGGGAAGGTTCATCCAGATGAACATATTGTAGTATTCATTTTTTCTTGTGGTGTTCTTGGGGTTGAACATGAGGATATCTCTCATTAGAAATTTTTGGAGACATTACAAGATAATGTTTTTGATTAGTTTTATCATCTCCCCACTTTGTATCCATCACTAATTGGGACACCATGACAACCTAGTTTGAGTAGCATTTCAAACATGCTGAGGATGTGTATGCCCTCTTGGCCCAGATTTATCAAATCAAGTAAGATTCACATGAGCCCATGAGGGAATTTCTGGCCAAATTCAACTGGCTGGTTAATAAGATAATACTAAACACACGCCCGTGGATCAGATTCATAGATGTTTCTTCCTTAATGCCCAATTTCGTGAAGTGAGCTATGCACTTAGGGAGAGCCAATATTTCCACCTTAGATGTTGATCGAGATTTTTGTTAGTGTTGAAGATGATTTGATCATGTCTGGAAAGCTAAGAAGAGATTCATCTAAATCCAAAGCATCCACTTCTTCCACATCTTCTCTTGGGGCTAATACATATTAGTTTGTACAAAAACTTGCTAATTCTCTTATTTCCCTCAAGAAGTAGTTCACCCAGAATGCTCCTTATCAGGATGTTCCTAGGAAGAATTTTCAACCCAGAAATCATTTTCCCTCTACTCAGACTAGACTGCCAATTGAGGTTCCACCTGTTAAATTTCCACTCAATGCAATATGTGAAGTGTTGGAGCCTGATGATGAGGAAGAGGATGTAATATGTGAAGAACATGAAGAGGAATCGATGAAGAATTAGAAGATTTGAATGGATCTCATGTCCATTTTCTCACCACTGAAGGTATAGATGAAATTGATGATTATGAGGAAAGAGTCACAGAGATGAAAAATGAATCATATGATGTCATGAATCGTGAACAAGCTAACAAGAAGGAGAAAGTGGTGCAACCTACAAAAATATCTAAGGAGCCTCCTAAGGTCATTCTAATAATTGCAAAGAGAGGAGGTCTTATTCCAACTTCTTCTACATCCAAGGTGAGTTTTGTTATTCCTTCCTCTTCTATTTCTGCTCCTAAAGCTTCTTTCCCTTCAAATGATAGAGTTGATAAGTCAAACGTTTCATCTACTCATGTTAATGATGTTACATCTACCTCTGGTTATTTTTACATTATTGACCATCTTAATAAAACTAAGATCCAAATCTCAAAGGATGAATTCTACCAAACCCATCCCAAGGCCTTTGCTAAGATGGTAGACTTTGTGATCTCCAAATACAAGAATTCATCCTCTATTTTTAAAGATCTCTTACCCACTCCATTTCCTTCACCTCAACCCAGCCTTGTGGCTGCAGTCACTTCATTTGATGGGAGGATCGAACCATTTTATGTCACCCTCCTCATAGCTGGCCACAAAATTAGACATTATGTTATTGATTCTGGTGCTTCAGACAATGTGATGTCTGCTAAGGTATCTCATGCCCTAGGCTTAACCCTAACCCATGATTTTGTCTCATGTTACTCAAGGGAAAGTAGAGAAGTACCATTAGTTGGAAATATCAACGACACGCAAGTAGCTTTTGTTGCTTTGCCGAGAGAAGAGAGTTTTAGCCACAATCTTGGTAGCTGATATTCCCCCTTCCTACGGCATGCTGCTAAGTAAGAATTTTTACAAAGTGTATGAGGGGAAATCATGATGGATTGGTCACATACTCTTATTCTAATGAATGGGTAAATGAAGAAGCTACTACTGAGAAACAAATTGAATATATTGTGTGAAAAATAGATAACCCAAATGCACAAATACTTTATGCGGACATTGGTCATGGTAACTACATGATCATGTCACAAGATGAGGCTAACCATCCTAAGGAAGTGTTTCTTGATCCTAATGGAATTTGGACCTTGGAATTTGATGGAAGCTACTCCTCGATGGTTCTAGAGCTGGTGTGGTGCTTATTTCTCCTGAGGGAAAATCCACCCTTTCTCTTTCAAGATCTAATTTGAAAACACAAATAATAAAGTTGAGTATGAATCTCTCATCCTCGGTTTAAGCATGGAAAAAGAGATGGGGATCAAGAATCTCCTTTCTCATGGAGATGTAAAGCTGATTGTAAAATAGGTCGAGATCTATGTTATGTTAAGAATAGAAGGTTGAAGCATTACAGAACCTAATTTGGGATATCATTGCGTTCCTTGATGCCTTTTCAATTAAAGCCATGCCAAGGGAAAGGAATACCAGGGCTGATACCTTGGCCGTCTCGTGGTCTCTACTTGATCCATCATCCAGATTTGTCCCAAGATAAATTCACCATTGAGATTATTCATAGGCCTAGTGTACACTGACAATGCAAGCAATCGGCATGTCGTTAATGATGATCACCACATGATTTCCTTTGTTGAACTCGAGATAATTTTTATCGATGTACTTTGAAGGAGGTGGGAATCTTCCTAGAGAGTGTGTGCCTCAAAATGAAGGAGATAGCAAAGAAGAAATGGATCATGATGGCTACATAAAACTTAAAGGTGATAAGATACCTAAAAGATCGGTAAGTTTGGATGAATTATTTGATAAACATGATGGATACATTAATTCCAAATCTTCCAAAGGAGATAAACAGTCTACTAACTATGAAAAGATAAACATAGGGGTTTTAACAAACCTATCTTTGCCGTAAATATTGGAAAGTGCTACACACAAGAGGAGAGGAAGAGAGAAATGAATCTATTAAAAATGTATGTTGATAGTATTGCATATTCTTATGATGATATCAATTCTTTTCAACTAAAAGAGATGCAAAATTTCATTCCTCTAAATCCTGGGATCAATCCCTTCTAGGAAAAGTAGAGGTAGTATAACCCTAAAATTGCTGATACAATTTTTAAAGAAATCCAAAAGTTATTGAAAGCTAAAATCATTTTTCCCATTCATCATTCAACATGGATTGCTAATATTGTGCATGTCATGAAGAAGAATGGTGAGATTCAGATTTGTGTTGATTTTAGGAACTTAAATCAAGCCTCTTTAAAGGATAACTATCCTTTCCCTGTAATGGATCAAGTGTTGCAAGTTGTTACAGGTTCATAAATGTTGTCCATGCTTGATGGATTCTCATGATATAATCAAATAGAAGTAAGTGTTGCAAACCAACATAAGACTACCTTTACCACTCCTTGGGGCACCTTTTCTTACAGGAGAATTCCTTTTGGCCTCATCAATGCTGGTGCCACCTTTCAAGGGAAATGGACCTGGCCTTTGGCAGTCTCAAGGGAGAATGCATAGTTGTATATCTTGATGATCTGACTGTGTTTTCAAAACCCTGAGCTGATCATTTACAACACCTTGAAACTATTCTCCAAAAGTGTAGAGAGCATGGCATCTCCTTGAATCCCAATAAATCTATCTTGTGTGTCACCGAGGGAAAATTATTGGGACATATTGTCTCCAAGGAGGGAATCAAGATTCATTCGTAAAGAGTCCAGATGATTCGAAAATCCCTCTCCCCAGAATCAAGAAGGGTGTACACTCTTTCTTTGGCAAGATCAACTTCTTAAGAATATTCATACCTGATTTTTCTAAAATTACTTTGAACATAGGCCTCATGATGAAAGGGAAGTTGACTTTTTGTTGGTCCTCTCAAGGAAACGTTACATTTGAAGACATCAAGAGAGCTATAGCAAATACTCTAATCTTGGCATGCCCCGATTATAAAAATACTTCATTATCTATTGATATGCTACCAAAGTACTCTAGCTATTGTGTTAACCTAGGAGAATCTTTGAAGTCGTGAAATCCCCATAGCATTCACGAGTTATATTTTTAAATCCCATGAGATTAAGTACACCATGATGGAGAAACATTCTTTTGTAGTGGTCAAAGTCAGTGAAACAATTTCATTTTTACATCCTCAACTCTCATTCTATTGTTCTTGTGCCTGATACAACTATGAAATCCATTCTTACACAACAAGAATTTGGAACCAAGAGAGGTAATTGGGTAGCCAAATTTTAGGAGTATGATCTTGATATCAAACCTACCAAGATAGTTCTAGAAAAGGGCTTATGTGACTTTATTTCTAAGGGAGCTAATGCTAAATTGTCCAAGGAGGAAGTTGATATGCCTGTTGTTCTTTTCCTCAGCTCAACCGATGAATGGTATGCTAAAATTGCACACTTTCTTACTTATGGAGAATTTCCATCCCATTTGAGTTCTAAGAATAAGAGAGCCATCAGTTTAAGTTCTTCCTAATATGTGTTGTGGGAAAATGCATTGTTCAAATGAGGCATAGATGGAAGGTTTTTACAATGTGTTGACAAACAACAAGAAAATAAGTCGTTCTCACTTTTCATGATCAATATTTTGGAGGTCATTTCATTTACATTTCATAATTCTATTTCACTTTTTTGTATCTTCCTTTCATTATAGATTTTTTGCATGATAGTTGCTCCACCCTAGAACTTTGTAAATACCTCAGACCCTCTATTTGTACTTTGGAGAATGTGTATGCTCCTGATTTCAAGCATTACTCAGAGTAGCGGGTTTGTAAAATTAAACTCCATTAGTATATGTTTATTTTTCTGTCTCATCCCTCTATGGCTCGTAATACATCTCTGTTGCCAAGGAGATTTGCATTGGATCTGGGTTGAGTTGCTTTAAGTTTTCTCTATTTATACTTATCATGATCTTGTATTACCAGGCTCTTATATTGACTTGTTACTCTTTTCCTGGTTGCAACACGATGTTTTACCCATGTTTTATAACTCAGAATGTACTATATAATCTCTTAAATGAACTCATCATTTACACAGAGGCATTTTACTTTGATTTCTTGGTAACTCGACTCTAGGTATCTATTATTTGTTCTGAAAATATACTCAGATAAGATACACCTGGTTGTATACATGTGGACCTATGCTTTCGAAACTCGGGTCTTCACTTGATGATGCCTCAGTACTTGGTTGTACTACTCTGCTCCTGACATGAGAGTTGTTTCTTTGTGCATTTGATTTTGAAAGTACAATATTGGTACCTTGACTGTTTCTTGATTCCATGAGATCTTTGTACCTTGTATGTGGCCTTCTCGGAAGTTGTAAACAATTTCTCATTCTTTCTCATTATGTTTTTAGTGTAATCTTCTCTCTCTAGTTAACTTCAGCCTTTAAAATCTAACTCTTCTTCTTCATTGTTAATCTAGAACATGTACTTATATATCTTAGTCTCCCTCTATTCGTAGTGCAAATTCTTCTATTTCTAGAATATCTTCTGAACTTTGAGTTGCATTATTCCTTCATTCCAATATGTATTGGTCACTCATCTACTTTATGTACCATAGGATAGAATTTATTGAACTCTACAATATTTATCCATAGTGAAGACTATAAGATATGATTTATTTCTTCTTGACTGCAACCTGTTCCTGCACACTTGAGAAAATAGTTAGAAAATATTTAGGATTTTTGGCCTCTCTTATGTCCATGTTTTCTTTTCTTCTCTTTATTTCCTTCTGAGTGAGTAAATCATGTATATTTTTTGATCTTCAAGTAATCTATATCTCCTATTATTAGAGATCCATGTGCATGAATTAGGACAGTATAGGAATATGGATTGTACCTTGAGCTCATAAACTGATAGTTTTCTCTTTTCTATTTTCAAGTATAGTGCTCTCAGCAATGAAGATGAAGAGGGAACAAAGTTGAATATGAGGATGCATCAACCAAAGGAAAAACCTCAAGGAAATGATGGGTTCACTCATACTCCTTTATTTTCTCTTTCATGCATGTGTACCTTTTATTTAAGTAGTTTTACTTTACTTTCCAGTTACATCCCATGGCTTGTGTGGCAACATTTGAAATTCCTTATGAACAAAACATTGAATTGTTAAATTGAGTTGTGTATTTGTTTATGCATTTCTGCTTTCTAATATGGATTGTATGATGAACTAAACAACCCAATAATATAATTGAATGTATTAATCATGAAGGAAATAACATTAAATAATAATTATAACATCTAGTAATGAACTCGATTTCTATAATCTACAGTCTTGATTGTTGTTTCAAAACCTAACACTTTATCTATTCTACAATTCGGTGTCTTCATCAAGACAACACAACTATCCTTCAGAAATTGTGTTCTTTTGTTGAAGATAGCATGAAATTACAGGCTATGTGATTTGTTATGTTTTGTAACAGCACACATAGCTACAGATTTCATGTAATCATTAATTAATTCAATAGTAACAATATTGTTTGAAAGAAACTCCCCTAGCTTAGGTATACTTCACCAATGCTATCCATCGTAACGAAGTTTTGAGTTTCCCATTTTTGCACAAGTGCAAAAATTTTCAACAATGGTATTTTAAATTTTCTAATTACTTAGCTTCAAAGGTTGATTGGGCAACATATAGGTAATAAGAAGGTAGGAATATTGTCCCATGATTTTCAAGTATCTTATAGGATGCCTTTCCAGGTTGTCTTCTTTCCCAATATCATGTACCAACCACTCATAAGCTGCAAGTATTTCAAATTATAAATTTAGATTTGTCAAAGGAAATTATAGTTCTGAGGGTTGATCACTTATTAATTCTTTCATTTTTTTCTTCAATCATCAGAAAAGGTACAAGTAAGTTGTTATTAATTCCTTGTGATTATATGTAGTTTTGTGTATGTATTAAGTTCCACATATTCATTTTAGTTATCAAATTAAAAATAAATGAATAGGAAGTATGAACCGCGTGAACTCGAGATATATACTGTATATTCATCTCCATATACATATAGATAAGGGAGAACAAATCCCATCTAATATATATAACAACTATATATATTCATAAGGTAAATGTATATGTTCCACATACAAGCCATGGGAAATTACTATCTAAGAATTAAATAATGCTTATAAATGAGAAACTGAAAATTAAAATGAGATAAGGGACCCTTCATCATATAGATGACTAGATTCCCTATCTTGTTTATGCTTCTCCAACCTCATCCACTATTACTCCATGTACATGAAAACAAAAGAGAGAAGTATTGATTAGAGCATTGGGATTTCTAACTCCATTTTATTTCCAAATTTCAATGTATATGCAAGATTAAACAGACAAGTATTACAGAAGTGAAGGAGCATCATATTCAAGAGACTAAAAAAGAAAATTTTCAAGTACAAAGCATGATGATCATATTGCAAATTTTTCCTAGAAATAGATTAATGAGAAATATAGTTTGTGCAAAGTATACTTGAATAGAATTTACATATTTTGAATGGCACCAAACAAATATCAAGTTCAATTTTTTTTTGATATTCTAAACAAATTTCATAGTTTACAAAATTTTGAAATGCATGTTTCATCTTGATATTTTTTAAAAAATGCTAGTTTTGCATAAAATGATATAGTTACATCCATCCAATAAATATAAAGAATATAAATGTTTTAGTGGAATATTCATCATAGCTTTCTAGTTAAAAAAGAGGATCATGTGAGTTTTTGTTTCATCTCTCTTTGAACATGATATATAAAGTTTCAAATAATTGGTTCTAAAAATGCAATACATGTTCCATATCTAATCATGATAGATATGTAAATAGAATGTTCACATTCAAAAGAGCTGGAAGTTTTGTAAAGTATTTAATTTTTCAAGAAAAAGTGGTGCTTCATGATGAATTTTAAGGGTTATACATATTCATATCAATAGTAGCAATTTAATCAAAGTAGAAACATTCATACATTCTACAATAACATATTTTTAAAATTACATATTTCAAGTATGTGGAATGATTATTTTTAGTTTACACAAGACAAAAACCTATAACCAAATCTGCATGTTATACTTTTTAGTACAAATATGAGCCTAGAAAAAAATGGAAATAGGCACCGATTAGAGGTCTTAAAGGTGTGGCCATCTCCAACAAATCTTTCCTATTTTAGTTTAGGAAAGAAGAGGAATATCTCACAGCTATTAATGGAATTCCATGGTTTTTGTGAACACATTGCTGCATTTTGCTAGATGGAGCTTGAGATTGGATCTAGGGAAATATAAGTCTGATGCCTACCATGTATGGGTTAATCTCCCTCCACTACTATTGGAATATTGGGGAAAATACATCATGTTGGGGATTGCCAAAGCTCTAAGGAATCTTTGATCCGTTGACAAAACAACCTAGAGGGAACAAGGATAATTACGAGATAGGTTTTGTGTGAATGTAATCCCTAGTAAGACTTTTCCTAGTTCCATTTGTTTAATCTCTTCTCAGTGTTATCAATCAAGATCTGGAGTATGAAATCGCCCTATTTTTTTGGAGAAAGTGCAGGGGATAGGCCATGTGGCTAGCACTTGTCTTGGGTGAGGTTGTGAATTGAAACCCAAGTGTGATTTCATTTTCCATGCCTTCCCCTCTCGGAAGGTTGGTTGCGAGTCCATAGGAGATGGAGCATTTGTTTGGTGTTATACTACGATAGAGGAGGATGGTAAATTGTGCCTTGTCCTAAATACTAATCCTACTTTTAAGGATTTGAATGCATTAACAACTAAGTCAACACTGAAGATCATGTCGGTGTCGTTGAGTGGCCCATTTCTTCCATCCTTAGGTGGGGAGGATGTTGAAAAGAGTGACCACTATGGGGAACATTGTGTGAGGGAAGAATCTAAGGATACATGGGAGGATCTAGATGAGCCTAATGAGTCCCTTGTGGAGGATATCCGTATTTTCTTGAAAAAAATAAATAAGGTGGTTGATTAATTTGAAGAATATCAGTGGAAATTTTATGAGGAAAACATTAGGGCTTTTACATTCCTGCAATGAGTCCAAAACCGGGTGTGTGATGTCCGAAAATTTATGCACCAATACCCTAACTCAAACTAGAAAATCTCAAAGCACAATTTGTTTTTTCATTTAAAATTAAAAACAATAATTAAATCTTAAATATATTTATCATGATTAATAAAAATACTTTCTCATTTATTTAACACATCCCCTTTCTTAAATAGTATTATTTTATTATCCAAAATTATTACGGTTTAATTAATCCTTCAATTAATTTTGTTTATTTTGCCTCAAATTTTTAAGAATTTTAATCAAATTTTATTTAAAATATTCTCTAACTTTAACTAGTTAGTTTCACCCATTTAAGGTTCACATTAAATTATTAATATTATTTGCTAAGTTAACTTTAATTTATTTCCTAAGCATATAATACCCATGACACCCCTTTAATTAATTAGCTACACATTTACTTTATTCAATTTAATTCCCCTTAAGCAAATCAATAAACACACCCATGCACATCTTTTATTTATTTAACTTTAATTAAAAATATCCTAAGCTCTCTATGTCCCGTGAGTAAATTTCTAGGGCTCCCATTAATTAAATTTACCCTTACATTATTAAAATTATTCACCCCATCACTTAAAGAGGTGAGGATTAAATCTAGGCCTTAGGATTGATTTAATCCTCACCCTAGATCTTAGGGTTCCCTAAAAATCCCTAAATTTCCTTATAATTTCTTTTTATTCCATAGCTTTCCACAATGTTCCTCCATTTGCACATGTTGTGTTGTAGGGAAGGAAGGAAGAGAGCCATCGAAGCATGTAGAGAAACTATGGTGGTTTTGAAGATTTAGGGTCTGATGGGAAAATTTCTTTCCCCTTCTCTTCCATTATTCAGTTTTACTCAATCCCGGGTTTGATAATCTACAATTTTTCTACAAGTTTATTTACTTAGATAATGTGGTTGTGGGTATTTTTTACCCTTAATCCACTTATTTTACAGAGGTGAATTAATATTTCTTTTGGGGGTATTTATATGTTCGATACTTGTACAAAATGTATATATCTATATACATGTATTTTGTTTCTTTGAGTTATATACCCATTCAAAGGTACACACACACATTGATATGTGTATATATACATATATATACTCTCTGGTTGTTATGTTTTAACCTGGATTTGAGTTCCTCTATAAATATTTTAATGAAATATTTTCAAGGTAAGATCTAATCCACATTTTCTAAAAATGTGATCGCACGGGTTGGTGGCATCGATTACCCAACTAGTGCCATTTCCATCTAGGTTCTTTGATGCAAGTTGTTGACCAGCTCCGATTCTGAATGAATACGATTTGATTTTAATAAATATATATATCATATAACATATATATTTATATATATAAATGTGTAACATACAATTTTTATCAAAATGGGTATACAAGATGAACAACTTATATATATATACATACATATACATACATATATATATATATATATATATATATATATATACATATATATATATATATATATATATATATATATATATATATATATATATATATATATATGTATGTATGTATATATATATATATATATATATATATATATATATATATGTATACATATATATATATGTATGTATATATATAGATATATATATATATATATATATATATATATATATATATATATATATATATGTATATATATATATATATATGTATATATATATATATATGTATATATATACACACATACAAACATACATATATATATACATATATATATGTATATATATATACATATATATGTATATATATATACATATATATATGTATATATATATACATATATATGTATATATATCTATATATGTAGATATATATATATATGTATACATATATATATACATACATACATACATACATACATACATACATACATACATACATATATATATATATACATATATATATACATATATATATATATATATGTATGTATGTATGTATGTATGTATGTATGTTGTTGACTTATCTTATCTTATAAAGGCATTACATGGGTAGAACCACTCTATATACATATTGAGAATATGGAAAATGTATATGTTTCATTCTTATGGACATACATAAAGGAAAGTGATTGTTTTCTTTTGAATATAACAAGAAATGTTTCATTACAATACCAACATACAATGATATTCCAATTATGGAATTTACTACTAAAATCAAGGTAGAAGCATGTTACAGACATATAAATTTCCCATTCATAATAATAACTGAATTCAATATTACATATAATGGTAACCTCAAACAGAATTTCCATTTCTTTTTAACAATAAACCAAAGGAGAATAAAACATATGCTTCAATACATTTTTATTTCAAGAATCTAATTCCAGAATTTAGCCTACAAATGTGAGGCAGATTTAGAATTAGTTTCAACTTTCTAATAAGATACAAATTTACATTATGAGAAAATTTTACAATAAGATAAATACAACCCTTTCAATATATGCTTCATAACTCAAATAAAAAAACTTATTTTAATTCATTTACATGCCTAATTTAAAAATAAAATGCAAGTTTTACAAACCCTCCACCCAAAAATGGTAGAGATAACATGACAAAAAAAAATTCGCTTATTTCTTGCAGCTTCATTTCAAACATTTAAACCTTCGACTAATTTCCCTTCCATCAAAGAACACGAAACAAGGGTGGGGAGATAATCAACGCTCTCCTCCCAGCCATAATCCAATGAGGAGGGTAATCCAACACAGTCATTGGCCCCCAAGCCCAAACCAATAATAAATGAATTATGTTCACAATTAAGGTAGATTTACAAAAATGGATTCACCATAACAACACGCATACATTGATATGACACATAGACAAATAAAGATAAAATTTGAAACCTTTAACAAGCACATAGACTCAAATTTAGAGCCAAAAGAGAAGGGAAAACATGGTGGCCACCTCCTTACACCTCCTAAGTGGGATACGAGATCAACCCAAACCCTCCAAGTGTACTATAGAAACACAAACAAAAACTCATTATCTCTCCATCGTGCAAGATGTAAAAAAATTTAGCATAATTATGTTTTTTTCTCCACATAGGTGGATTTCCCTTCTCATACTCCCTTTTACATCCACAAAGGCCCCATTTTACCTCTCCCCACACCTTCCTTAAGGCCAATTCTACCCAACCTTAACAAAAATGCATGCATTCACACATTTTAC
The DNA here is from genome assembly GCA_018340775.1 of Taxus wallichiana var. yunnanensis. Taxonomy (NCBI): domain Eukaryota; kingdom Viridiplantae; phylum Streptophyta; class Pinopsida; order Cupressales; family Taxaceae; genus Taxus; species Taxus wallichiana. The sequence goes on from CM031241.1 coordinate 273,708,178, forward strand.
AACTCCATACACAAACATGAACAAGAACAAACCAAGTTTAGATCCTACATTTCCATTGATGGCTCCTTCTTCCTTTAAGAAAACTAAGATTCACCTCCTTTCCAAAATGCAATTAAGTCCAAGAAAGCTCCCAAAAGAATCCCAAAACAAGTAACCCCTTAAACATCAAAAGGACTCACATAAATAGACTTTGGTGGAGGGAAGGGTGATGTGGCTCCATGTAGGATGTCATCTCATCTCCCTTTAATCCACCTCACAACCCAACACACATATCAAAGTTCCATAAAGAGGTAGGTGAGGGTATGACATTTCCATTCCTACACACAAACTCACTTTACACATTTCAAAATTTCAATTTAGAGGATCAAGAATGGGATGGAAATAATTGCCTCTTTTCCTCCAAAATATCATAATTAGGGGATAAATTGACCCCTCATGTCATAGGTTACTTTGGGAGGGAATTCTAAAGAAAAAAATTGTCCCGAAGCCTTCAAAAATTGGATCAAAACCCAAATATGAGATTTGGGTTAGAAAAGGGCACATAAACCAATGCCAATATAAAATTCAATTAAAGCAGTAAAATGAATAAGGTATATCCCAAGGAATATTTCCCACCCATAAGCCATATCATCACATTCAATTAAACCAAAAATTAACATAATTAAATCAAGGCACAAAATAACATAAGAACATAAAGGAATGTTAGGACATAATAAAATCAAAACATCCACAAGGACACTATAAAATGGAAAAAACCACACTTACACCCATGGTCACATTGTGAGGTTTCTCCCCCATGGAGACCTCCTATCAAATGACAAGTAAAATTATGAGACACATGCATATGAAATGGATGCCAAGGTGACCATGTTGTGAAAACTCGACATTCCTTCATGGTTAGTCTTCATAGTCCCTCCTTGTTTCTGTGTGTTTTTATTCCTTGCAACAAAAACTACAATACCACCTTAGGCCTCTAGGACACATCAAAGAATCGAGGAATTCAAACACACATATCATCCATGTGTAGACACCAATATTACACATTATACAATACTTATCCCAGTCTTATACAACTATTTGGAAGCTTGTCAAGTGTATAAAGTACTAACAAATCCCACCTTTTGGCCACCTTTTTCTTATTTTTATTTCATATTTCTCATGTATTTCTCGATACCTATTAGCACATTTCTTGACCTTTCAGTCATTGTAGCATAAAATCAAATCTCCCCATCCTATATTAGGGAGACCCGAGGTGCCACTGGTCCCATTCTCGGATTCCATGGTCTATGCAAAACCTCTTCCCCTTATTTTTAGGTCACTTATAGATTTTTATCATCGTTATCTTCTTTTCAATCAGCCTCATCGGGATTAATTATGAAATTAATCTTGAGATCCCTATAAATATAATTTTATAATATCATTATAGGGATCTTACGAGATTGATTCTTATCACTACTATCACTCCATCTAGGACTACATCCATTGGATCACTTGCATCCACATAGTGTCATGCATTCAATCTAGGAGATAAGCATCACACACACTTCATAGGGGGCTGTATTTCATTCTATTCCATGCACACATGCTACTTACATTTCTATAGCTACTATTTATCACTACACAAAATGTGGTGGCACTAGACCACGTAGGGCACAACATACTCATAGAGACCAGAACTACATTATGGTTCGTAATGTAGTGCATTTCTCAGTGATAAGTCCACTAGCTTGGAAGCTAAGGTAAGTATGACCCATTCATATGAATATTTCATTTTTCTAGGGTTTGATATTTCTCCTTGCATTACGGGTCATTATCCAATTCATCGATGAATCTAGCATGATAGACATGAAACACTCGAAGATGATTAACAACCTTACCATACTCAGATTCTAAGGATATCTAGTGTTGAGCACCCGCAATGTAGACTAGGGTGCCTGATATATTCCGAGGAGCGTGTGTCATATTAGAAAGTCTATATATGCCTTCAGAGGTTTCATGAGGGTTTGTCTCGCACTTCCATTCTATTTCCGGATCTATGACACCGTGCCACTATCTTATTTTATTAAGTAAGTATTTTATTTACTCTTATCTTGCACATTATGGTTTAATTACATCTAGAATAGTTTATTTACATTTATTTCATACTTATTTAGTTAATTTACAATGTTCTAGTCCTCTTAACTAGATTAACTTAATAACCTAGATATCCCCTTAGACCATCTAGCTAAAACCTTTAATTTTCCTTAACATTTTGGTGAACCCATTGTTTCATTATTGTACCTTCGAGGTGTCATTTACTCTTTTCCCATGGCTCAAATTCATGTGGAATTTATAAAATCTCACCTTAAATCCATGAACAATCACCTTGTTGAACGTCCACAGGATCTAGATTTACTTCACATGTGTCTCATGAAGAGGCCACTAACTTGGCTAAGCTCGACCCTTTTATATATTTTCTCACCCAACCTATGGCCTCTACACTTCCACCCATTTTTATTGTTCCATTTTTGGTTCCCACTATAACTAACCACTTCACCCCTCCCTTGGTCTCACATCAGCGAACAACATCCTCTCTTAACAATCGGATTTAACCTCCTTCTATCAAGATCTCCAGGATCAAATTCATAAGCCGCATGATAGGTCACCACATCTCCCTCTTTAGATTCTACCTTATTATTGTATACCCCATTTTCACATCTCATTTGTACTTACCATCTTCCTCCTAACTCTTTCGCCCCTAAATTTCCCATTTTTAATGGACATAGTGACCACAAGAGCATCTTCATGCATTTCATGTTCCTTGTCTCAATTTTATGGACGATCAAATCCTTTTAGTGAAGTGTTTTCCTTACGGTCTCCATGACTACGTTATGCATTGGTTCTAAAATTTACATGTTCATTCCATCACCTCCTTTACCTTTCTTATTGATTCTTTTCTCACAAAATTCTCCATCAACATTTTTTCTAAGATATCCTATACTCAATTAACGCTGAACTTAAATATGGTCCCATTGAGCACTTCCCTACATAGGTTTTGCGTTAACAAAATAATCTTACCAAAATAAAAAAACATCCTTGTTGATTCTGAGTTGTGAGATTTATTTATAAACATTATTTTTCCAACTCTCTATAAAAGTGTTCTCTTTGAAACCTTTTCTTAATTTGACCAGATTGTATCATACTCTTAAAATTTCACAAATCTCAGCTTGTCTCTGTTGGAAAACTAAACTATCATGAACAATCTTCATCCTCCTCATGTTGTACAAACAAGACACCATTTAAACTCTCTATGTCTAAGCCTATTGACACTAAACTCATAGTCAAGACTGTTACACCTTCTAAGGAGGCACCATCCCAGCCACCTCGGTGCACATTTAAAAACTTCCCTATGGAACCAAACCTCATCTTGAAACAAATCCTCAATAGAAACCTCATCACCCTCCCGCCACCACTCGAGTTAGACCCATCGCAACCTAAAGGACATAATTACAATGAAAACTTATGTTTTGATTACCATCATTGTGTAGGCCACTCTACTAATTGTTGTATGAAACTTTGGGCACTTATCCAAGATCTACTTGACAATGACCAACTTGAATTCCCTAAGCCTACTAGCCCTCCTCCAACTAACAACAAGCATAAAGTCAAATTTTTTTCAAAGAATCCAACCAAAGCAATGAAAAGGCTATGACATCTTCAACTAATCATGCATATCATACCACACCACATCCCGATGTAGGAGAGCTCGAATTCTTATTCGTCAATGCTTTGAGATGACCCCACCTATACATACGGGCCCTTATCTCCTCAACCCCTATTAATAACACTAAGGTTGATCCATCTTCTTTTATTAGTGCATGTTCCTTATCTCTTTCCCGATATATTGGCTACCCTCCATCGCAAATTGAATATCTATTCTAAATACCTTATGGTGTTGTTAAGTCACCTATCACAGTTTGTTTCTCTCACTCTTTAATCCCATGATTCATTAATCAAGCAATCAACCACCGTGACATGCTTCTTGTCATAAATTGGATCCTTAAATCCCAAACTATTTCCTACATCAACCACTTATGCCTTAAGTACATCTATGACAACTGAATTATCTCCTTGATAGAATTCATCATTTACCTCCAGCATCCTGGCATTCTAGTTCCGCTTCTCTTACCCTCCTCCATTCACTCACACAGCTCCTCTAACATCACCAACACTGCATCCTCTTACTACCCCCACCGTATCAACCAGATCCTATTCACCCACTTCATTCTATTATTCTTACACATAGCTATAGACCTATTCCTAGGAATTCTACTACCTCCATGAAAGGTTTCCACATCGCTTCATCATACATCACTTGTTTACTACAAAAATTATGATCCCTCGTTTTCCATCACCCAAACACTTTACTACACCTCAATCTTGGTCTTACGTACACCCATCACATGCCTATCGGCTTCATTCCCCCGCGCAACACTTGTCTCACATACCACCCTTGCTCGACCATCGTCCTAAGGTGTCATCATCTTCATCACCAATTGTCAGACCTCCATCACTAAACCTTATTGGTTACCCCCTTCTCTCTTCTATCATACTTGTATCATCCTACATCTCTCATCACTTCTATCTCGGATGTTGTAGCACCCCTATTACCTGATGACACATCCTACTGCGTCGGTTCACATTGGAAGTTTTAGGGATTACCATTACAATGAACCCCACACACTGCACTATAACCTTTACACACTTACCTTATATCATCTTAGTCTACATCATACATTATAATTTTCATTTATCATTTAATCATCTATCTCACCCATGCTACACTAGTCAACAATATGTATGGGTCTAGTTTTATATTTCATTCTTACATTTTATATTTACACTTTGGGTCTCATTATATATGGATCTATTTTTTCATGTCATCACTACATATTATACCTACACCTATCATCATATCTCCGAAGCTACGAGATACATCTCACACACCCACAATGCATTCATACATCTTACCTATTCTACTGCTACACTAAATTTCCTTCTACTTGGGTCTAGTTTTATCTATTATCATTGCACATTCTACTAATATCTACACATTTCTTACATTACATTCCATACCAATTAGGCAGTCTAGATTACATGTCCTACACTACACATTCACATACCTTGGTCATTTACACTCCATTGTTTTCTCGATCACTTGCACTCACCACCTATTACGTACTTTGGTTCCTCAATCCATTCTCATTGCTAAGGGTTTACCAATCCAATGGAACTTACACCTATGTGACATGCCATCATACCACATTTAGAGGACCAATCACTAGTGCTCTAGGCTATATTTTCATCCACACTTTCCATCACATCATGTAGTGGTATGCACCTTAGGTTAAATCACCACTCTTTTCATCAATTTATCATTATCCTCATACATCCTATCATCACACATTCTATAATCATATTCTATGTCATTCTATTACCTCATCATTTATCCCACTCATCACTTAGTGGTATTTGCCTTAGGCTAAATCATCACCCTCACCTTACTCATCAGTTAGTGGTATACACTTTAGGCTAAATCACCATGTCATTTCTTATTCATCACATACTTTTTACGCTTAGTACTAAAATCAACACCTTCCACTATCCATTGCATGGTAATATACGCTTCATATACCCTCATCTCCCATCTCTCGTAGTGACATACACTATAGTATAAATTGTCACATTCTTCCTCCATCATGTAGTGATATACACTCAAGGATAAATCATCACTCCCCCATTCACAAAGTCATGGTATATGCTAAGACTATAGGGTCCATAGACTTCTTTCCATATATATCATTCCCATACACTCATATAGTGATATACGCTTAGGGATAAATCATCACTTGTCTATTCAAAAAATTCATTATATACGCTTATGCTATAGGGTCCACACACATATTCTCCCCATGTCGTATCTCATCACCATTCCATATACACACTCATCGAGCACGTTAGATACAAAAACACTACTCGACCATTTCCAGATGATGCACTCTCATTTACAATTCATTCTTGACTGCTGAGGGGGAAAACAAAATGAACCTCACTACATACACTTCCATACACCTAGGGGGCTTGTTGTTCCTATAATTCCATCTTGCATTCCATTCCATCCATCCAAAAAATATCACACTGTCTTTGTAGCATTTAATATTGCTTACTAGTGTTTTCGATGTTAATTTTACTACACATGTTATATTGCTTTCTTCTATGTCATTATCATATACACATGCATGTTAATGCCTTTGTATAGTGTGATTATAGATACATGACATTTACACGTAGTATGGATGATTTCCTTCTACCCTTACTATACTCATCATTTAGGGCATCCACATTCATCTCATACAAGTGCTATTGTTTCATTTTTTACTTAGCATCGTTGACTACTTGTTTCTACACACTTTCACATATTTGTTATCACTCAAACATGCTAATGGGTGTTCTTATGTGTAGCACTTGGTTTGGAGGATTACATGTTTCCATGAACTCCTCTTTGTTTCTACTTATCTTTTTATTTGCTAATGTATGTGGGTTTTACTCTTTTATTTTCAGCACAATTTTCTATTGTTTGCGAACATGATTTCCTTGCATGTCTTCTAACATTGTGAGTGATGTCCCATGTTTGAAACTTGTTTGTTTTCTTACGTGTTTACACTACTTTACTAGGTAGTTTTTCTACATTGTCACGTGTCTTTTACACTTTTCTTGATTGCATGAATGTGTTTGGACTAACACTTGTATTGGTTATCAATCCTTTTTGTGTGTGCCTTGGTATCTACCAAGCATTTCCCTTATCCTGGAGGGAATATTTCTACAGGTTGGAGTGCGGTTGGTCTGTTTTGTGGCTGAATTCTCCTTCCAGGGTCATCGCATGCAACCCCAAAGAGAGGGAGAATCATTGAGGGTTTCTACTAACACAACATATATACACTTTGTTTCACACACAACGAGTGAGTTCATAATAGTCTATGAGGTCCATACAAAATTGCTTTAATAGGACATGGTATCCTTTAGAAAATTGTACGCAGAACTTACAATATCAGGGTTACGAGGTGTGCTACACACACTTCTCCATCCAATGGTGTCAAATCTCCCAAAAAACCAAGACAATACAAATATATCTTCAAAAATAATTAGTAAAACCAGTTAGAGTTTGAGGACATAAAGCATTTCCTCCCTTCCACTTCTCTAGTTAGGGTGGCATGAGATCACTTGAAAAGCTCGTGACATTATAGGATATCCTTCTACACCCTTTTTCTCTCAACATGGATCAGGTACACTGTTCCATTTTTCCATTAAACTTTCTATTCTAGCATATTTTACATTTGTGTATTTTACACATTTTTTTACATAGACATATCTTTGACTATTTGATCTTTTTCTCCTTGCAAGTCTGTTGTATATGAAACAAGAAATCAAATTGGGGACAAAAACAACAATGAAAACACGCCATGGTGGTATTTTCCATACTAACCATGTAGGTACACTACACACATCGAAACTACAAATGTGTTCCACCCTAGGTTCACTCTCATCACTTTTTATACACATTTATCATCTTTAGAATCCACGATCCTCTACATTTTTGTTTTTCTTATTCCACACTTGAGACTAGTCCATCGACACATCCTCTTCTACAATCTACATGGTTATCAGGCATACATCTCAATTTACTTTATGTTACTGAGCTTTCCATTCACCAAAGTAAAGTGGGGAAAGTGTAGACACAAATATGGCACATTAGACATTACTTAACCCAGTCTTATACTAATATTTGTAAGTTTCTCAAGTGTACAAAGAACTAGTTAATCCCACCTTTTGGCTAACTTTATCTTATCTTTTATTTCATCTTTCCAACTAATTCTTGATACCTATAAGCCCATTTCATGACCTTTCTGACATTCTAGCCCAAATTTTGGGTGCCCTAGCCTATACTTGGGTGCCCCAAGGCACCTTGGCCCCATTCCAGAGGCCTCGATATATGCACAACCTCTTCCACTTCTTTTTGGGTCACTTCTAGTTTTGGTCATCCTTATCTTCTTCTCAATCAACCTCGTTGGGATTATTTTCAAAATTAAGCTCGAGATCCCTATATATATATATATATATATATATATTATAAGACCATAATAAGGGTCCTTGGTGATTGAATCTTATCACTATGATCTCTCTCTACTACGGATGCATCCATTGCATCACTTGAATCCACATAGTGTAATGCATTCAAGCTAGGATATCTACATCACACACACTTCATAGGGGAGGGATTTCATTCTCTTCCATGCACACATGCTACTTAAATTTGTATGGATACTATTTCTAACTACTTCACAAAGTGCAACTGACATGAGAAAACCTACAACACAATATGCAAACACACACAAAGAACTACATTAGGGTCCATAATGTAGTACAACACTCGAGAGATAAGGCCACTAGCTTGGCGGGCCGAGCTCAGTCTAACCCATTGATAAACATATTTAATTTTATTAGACTTTTATAATTATCCTTGCATTACGGTTCATTTGACGAATCCAACGTGACAGATAGGACATACTCAAAGATACTTAGCGACTATACGAGATACAAATTCTGAGGATTTGGAGTGTTTCGAGCCCATAGATTACAAATTTCAATGCCCTGTGGAACCCGAGTAAACTCCCATGCACCTATCTCCACTCGATAGTAAGGATCTACCCTTCGCAGCGTCCCTGAGGGTTCGTTTCCACTTTGAGATTTAATTTTTAGATCTTGGACACTAGGCGACTATCTTGTGTTATCAGTTGATTCTTTTCTTTACTCTTCTCTTGCACATCAAGGTTTCATTTAATCTAGAATAGTTTATTTACATTTATTTCATATTGCTTTAGTTCATTTACAATGTTTTAGTCCTCCTAACTAGATTAACATTAATACCTAGATATCCCCTTTTGCCATCTAGGTGAAAACTTTATTTTTGTTAATCACCATCATATAATCATCATCATACAATCTAGTTGCATTGCTATCATGGTTAAGCAATTCTACTCTAACCAATTATTTACAATTATCAATAATCACAATTCACATACTTATTGCAATTTATACCTACTTAGATGCATTCAACAACATACTATTGATCACTAATATCATCACATGATTAATACACCATAACATCAATGTACACACACAAGGTTAGTCCAAAACGTCTAACACAATCGCCACTGTCAAGAGTCAAAGATGTCAACATATAACAAAATATCACTAATCATCATCATATATAGCAATATCTATCAAAGTCTACTAGGAATCCATACAATCCATAATATGAGCCAAAATACAATAATAATCACAATGTCCATGCAGTCTAACAACATGCTATCCAAAATATGGTAACAATACCCATGTCTTTAAGCAAATAATAAACATGATCATGATAGAAATTGGCATCGAAGACGAGTGGGCACTACAAGGTTTGATAACTTATGATAGCAACAATGAGGGTAGTCCGAGTGATAATGAAATAGATGAGGGAACGAGTTCCATATATGAGCAGGATGTTGTTTAAGATCCGATTGAAAGTGTTGGGAACATCAAAGTTTTCGTTAATATTGTAAAGTTTGAACCCCTTTGAGCTTTGAGAGAGTCTTTTGGGGATTTCAATCTCAACAACCTCAAAGTGTTGGGATTTTCGCAACCTTCACACTTTAACAAATATATCTTGTAAACTTTTGGGTTACGAAATCATGATGAGCTTGATAATTAGTCTCTTAGGAAGAGGGATGGTGTAGAGTCCATCCTAGAAAGTTGAAACGATTCTCTCTTCCTCATTCGGTCGAAGTAATTTTTCTCCCCTTTAGATGAGCCTTAGACCTCTTTGGGGGAATGGCCCTAGTAGTTTGGGTTGCTCTTGGGGTTGTTGGTCAAGAGGCTTTTATTAGTCCACTTTGTGGAGCCCCTTCTCCTTCGTGCTTTCCTTCTTCGCGTTTTTGGATTATCACTTCACTTCACCTCGGGCCTAAGTGGCTTTGTTCCATGTTTGTTTCTCTTTTGGGCGTTAACACTTATTTTTCGATTGTAGAGGGTTCTGATCCCTTCAAAATATGCTTTATTAGCCAATCTAGTAAAAAAATTTCAATACAAATGATCAAATAAACGATTCATTATAACCATAAATTATAAAATATATAACCATTCAAATTACAAAATACAACCAATCATGGTAAAAATAGATTTCTAGGATTGGCGCTGGTATAAAAGAAGGGGAAAATTAATGTAGGGTACAACTTTTCAATGGTAAAATTTGCTATACTTTCATTAAAACTTAAAAGCAAATATAAAATTTCATAGAAAATTTATAGAGAATGGATTCGGAGTTGTAGTTTTACATTTAAATATTGGGAATACTTCTTAAAGAAGCCTCATCTTTCAAAGTGCAAGGTATACAAATAGCAATTTCCTTACTTTGAGATGGTTTAACAGATTTTTAGGCTGCAAAATCAACGAAGCTTACAACCACCTTTACAGATCTGGGTACGTGTTGCTAGACACAAATGCACGTAGAATCTACAATATCCTCTTAAACAAAAAATAACAATGACCAAGTTAAAGTCAAAGATGCTATGAAATCTGAGTATGTTTCGTGTTAAACCCCAAGCTCTCAAGTCTTTACAAACTAAAACAGTTCACGAAAATTTTTACCTTATAGCAAGGTCCAACACAGAAGAAACCACGAGCTCGAATTGGATAACACAAGCTGAGAAATATAAATACCGAGCTCCCCTCAGTGGCTCGAGCTCACGAGCGACAATTCACAATGCACTAAAAACAAATAGAGCCCAACTCGGGAAAGGAAAATGACTAAATGCCAAGCCGAGTGTTTAAAGGGCATGCAGAGCACAAAGGTGAGCTGTTGTCAAACAGAAGCGAGCCAAGCCAAATCTTCACAATGACGAGTTGGGAAGAGGGTGATAACATGAACCCAGGAACTCAAGGCAGAGATAACCCAACAACAAGCCCCGAGCTGGGTGGATTCAAAAAGCGACATAATTAAGGGCCGGCCTAAGAAATATGACTCGAGAATCAAACAAATGCAATGGAGAACTAGCAAGCTGGTTGCGAGCACAATGAAATTTAGCAACCCATCTCGAATTAGATATGGTGAGCCACAAATAAATAAATGACGAGTTTTGTTGAAACTATGACGACCTATTAAGGATCAACACCACAATAAAATCACGGCTAACTATTTTCAAATACGGCCAAATCAGGACCTTCTAAAATAAACACAGCAAAGCTCGGTCAGATCCAGAGCAAGATAAAAACAAGCCACAATAGTAAGCATGGTCGAGCATAATAAGCAAAGGAACTCGACCTAGATTTGTATGCAAGATTGCAACCCGGATGAGAACCCTTCTGCAGAAGAGAAACATGAGCTTTCATGGCAGGTTGAAATCAGAATAACCAGAGAAAACAATGAAGCTACAGAGCTAAAATGAACGAGAACCACCATATGGCAGGAAAGCGATGACAAGAAAACACAAAGCCACAAGCTCAAACAAAATCACATGTATGACAGCCTTTAATGAATGAAGAAGACCTCCATACTTACAAACCATGATAAAAGGTATGCATAATGAATGGGTAAAGAAAAATTACAGAGTCCAAACAATGCAAAACAAAAAATCGAAGCTCCAAGCACTAAAGTGACCGCCCAGACAAAAGGAAACTGTACAGAGGCTTCCTACATAGCCGCCATCAAACCAAGCAAAGTGAAATGAGAGATGGTTAGGGTTTCCATGCTAATCACAATTGGTGCACAAGCCTGGGTTATCTTTATCTTATGCCCACGTAGAGGGTTTTGAAATGTTTTAATCATTACAACTATTTGCATTACAACGGAGAAAATCATGCCTTGTAAACCAAGGTCAAAATAAAAATTGTCATTCCTCATAAATACATGTCAAACAAACCATCATCAGCACATGCATGTAATCCAAATCGGGAAGATGATAAAATTTATACTCTTGCAAATAAGCCAAAAAAATACACAAATCGGGAAGATGATAAAATTTATACTCTTGCAAATAAGCCAAAAAATACATTTTGACCTTATTTTCCCCAAACGATGTCTGTGTCCTACCTTAGTTTTTACAAAGCATAGTTGACCAAGTCAGAAAGAAGAGTTGACCTAGCTTGAAATTGGCCATGCAGGCTTACTTTAGCCCTTAGAATCATGCATATCTTTGTTATAATTAGTATTCCATGAGATTTGTCTCAAATTATTTGAGTCAAACTGAGTTTGAGAGTGTTAGTTTGCAGCAAGTGGAGTTAACTCTTTAGGGATTTTTCTATATGTAAGATACTTTTGAAAGTAAGAGTGGTGGTTATCCATTCTACATACTTGTGCTATGCAGAATTATGTACATGTACACCTTGTTGAAGCAATATAAATACTATTTTTCTCCAATTGCAACTTCATAAAGTGTGTTATAGCGGGTCTATGGTATGTTTAGTGAAGAATACTTTTCCTTTACATGCTCATCACCTCTGAAAACCTCCATTAAGATGTTTTTTCAGTTTTGAAGATCATTTAGGTGCCTTCTATGAGTGTAAAATCCATCAAACAACAATTGTATTGAATATCATCAAATCTTTAGAACTCAAGAAAGTGTGTTTTGTGTAGTCATAGGTCCCAAAACATTGTTGTATCACCTAATTTACTTACTTTTATCAAGTTTGTGTTTATTTCTCTCCCTCAACCCCACCAAAGAATTATTTTAGTTGATCTATATTAGGGAACCAACCCACTCTGGAGGTTCTCCTCAACCCGAGTCACCCACAACTCAGAGGATTTCCCATTGTATTAGCCAAAGTGAGGAGTAGCTCACACTTCCTCATCCAAGGTGTACTTCATTGATAAAAACTACTGGAAAGAAGCACATAGGCTACAAATGGGTTTTCAAAGCTAAATATAAGGCAAATGGATCCCTCTGAAGCACAAAGCATGACTTGTAGCAAATGGATATGCTTAGAAAGAAGGCATTGACTATGAAGAAAAATTTTCACCCAATACAAAAATCAAAACCATCAAGGTTGTATACGTAGTGACAACAAATAATTGATGGAAACTTCAATGATTGACTAGAATAGTGAATTCCTCGGTGGTAATCTCAAATAAGAAGTGTACATGACCTAACTAGAAGGATTTGTTGATCAAAACCATCCTAAAAATGTATTTTGTCTCAAAAATCACTTTATGGACTAAAACAAGCTCCTAGGGCATGGTACATCAAGATAGATGATCACCTTTTGTAGCATGATTTCACCTATAACCCCTCATATTCCAACATGTACATAAAAAGCTAGGAAAAAAAATAATTGTTGTATTTTAATGTGGATGATCTTGTGATCACTTGAAGGTCAAAAGATCAAAGTTAATATTGTGAATAATGACCTCAAAATATCCTTCGACATGAATGAATTGGGGATACTCCATTACTATATTTGCTTGGAGATATGATAGAAACAAAATCACAATTTTCTCTTAGACAAAATACTCCAAGACACTCCTAGAAAAATATAGAATGTCAGATTGTAAACCTCTTTCAACACCAATGGAGAAAGGTTTACAAATATCATGATTCTAAGATTCACCTCAAGTGGATGTAACTCTCTATAGACAATTCATTAGGAGTATCATCTACTTGAAATGCAACAGAGGAGACATATGTTTTGTTGTGAGATATCTCTAAAGATTCGCGAAGGATCCAAAGAAGAGCAACTGGGTTGCAGAAAATCATGTTTTTAGATATGTCCGAGGGAAACATTAATATGGTCTAGGATACAAGAAAAGTACTTAGTTATTATTGCGGTGATACATTGAGCGGACTATGTTGTTTAAGGTGATGATAGAAATTTAACCTCTGGATACATATTTCATCTTGGATCTAGAACGATCTTGTGGATCGGTAACAACCAAACTATTGTTTATTTTTCATTGACTTAGGAAGAGTATCACGCCACATGTGGAGTTGTGTGCAAGTTTATATAGTTACATCACATTCTAGCTAATCTAAAAATTTGTAAACAAAATACACCTATCCTTCATTACAACAATGAATATGTGTTGAAACTTGTGAATAATCCTATTTTCAATAAATTACCAATCATATTGAGGTCGAATGTCACTACATTCAAAAGAGAGTCTTAAACAACCACATCAAGCTCTAGTACTGCCCAACAGATGCACATATAGCTTAAAAAATCAACTCGTCCCTTGGAAAGGTCAAGTTTGAGTTGTTTAGGGAGTATACTTGTAAAAAATGTAATAAGTGGGGAATGTTATTAAATTAGATCTTGAAGTTAACATAGTAGGAACTAGGTGTCAATTTTTTTAAGAAGATAACCCTATCTATTAACAAGTAATCATCGCGATTATAACAAGTAGTTAGAGTAGCTGATCATTCCATTATTTTTAGTATTTTCTCCTCCTCAACTATAAATTATTCTTTGTTTTCATCAATAAATGAATGAATAATTTAATATTCTGTCTCGATCATATCATTTAGATGTTTACAAATTATTGGAGGAGTTGAAGTGATTCATGATTTAAACATTAAATGACCCAACTTGTATTGTTTCTGACTTGTATTCCATCAAATTCATCATTAGGCCATGAAATGATAAGTTGAATAATTTAATGAATATATTATTTTTAAGAGTCTTCGTTTAGTACGATGCCATTTGTAATTATCGACAAGGTAACCAAACATCTCTCCATTTTCATTCTCATCAAATCATATAGTTACACCTTTCATTAGTAATTTGGCATCCTTTTTCAATTTTTCATTACTAACAAGATTAAAAACAACTATCTAATCATGTGTTACTCAATAGCTCTAACATGACCTATTATTTCTCTCTTCTTTCATTATTTTCTCAAACTTTTTATAACGCCCACAAAAATTCATGCATGAAACCCAACACAAACCTAGGTCAAACTAGAAAAATTATGGAATAATTTTTTTGTTAAAACCTACTCACAACACTAGGTTAAAATTAACGGTCACACTTTCTCATTTTAAAATTACATTAAATTAATATTATTAATTTCCCTTTAGATCCCCTTTAAATAAATTTTCTCAATACCTTTTAATAAAAATTAATTAGTATAATGCAAGATTTAGTTTCCCATATATTCGCTTTAATATATTTTAATTCCACCTTAATTAAACTTGCTCAATTAATCTCAAGGGTATTTTGGTCTATTTAAATAAATAATAAATTTCTATTATACTCATAAAGGGGTCAAATCTTGCATTAAATAAAAAGGTCTCTAACAAGACACTTGGGTTAGAAAATAATAACACCTGTTACACACACTAGATTGGACCCAAAATAAATTCTATCCTTGCAAAATAAGTTTAGATTTCTCTCATGCATGTAACGACCCAAAAATTCACACACGCTAACAACACAGTAAAAATATAGGATAATTTTTTTGACTTGATTGACACAAAACACGACACAACATGTCGCCACCAAGGTTACAACTAACTCTGTGAACGACTTGACGCAAGGATGACCACAAAGGCAGCACGGAAACGTTCACACCCATCAAGGACAATTTACTTTTCTTTTAGATAGGACAACATAGAAGTCCAACCATAGAACACACTTACAGTTAGGGAAAACCACAATGAGATATTCTTGAGGGTTATTTATTTTAATAAGACATCTTGTAATTCTTAGCTTACGTTTTCAAGGAGGCTCAAGATATGATTCATACAATTCATCTTACCAAGCTAAGTTTATTCTTTTTACACTGAGTAATCATCTTTAAATCTTCTCTATTATGACATTTATTTGTTTAAATCAATTATTTAATAAAGGAGGTAAATTAATTCCACAAGGCCCTCTATCCACACTTACGCTACTAAAACTCGCTCATACCCTTATTACAATATGGATTCGCTTTCAACATACTTAAGAGAAAAATTACCAAGCACCTTGGAAAAAGGTTAGAGGGAGAAGGTTGAGTTGAAATCATCTTTAAGACCTCATTAGTTATTACCAAGATTTAATTGAAGCTTGAGAACTTAGCCATAATTATTAAAGATTTTACTTAGGCTTTACTAAATGAGTTTTATAAAATAAAACAATTTACCTTCCAATGGCTGAGAGATAGATTGTGTGGTTTCCAAATTGTTTTCTCCTGCTTATTAAATCTTATTATCTTCCAGAACTAACCATAGATTTCCCTTAAGTTCGTTTAAGAATTTCACCATGAAAGGGATAGTGTTCATTAGTGTAGCTAGGGATATCAAGTTATATAATGTTACTTAACAAAGGATAGTTTCATCTTTGATCACTTATGGAATTACATGCTCTCAAGTTGGTCACCTCTACACTAATTTATTTGCAATATAAATTTTAGTTTAACTTCTATAAGTATTAAACAACCCATTTTATTTTACTTATAACACACTATTACTAAGTCTTAGAAAGATTTAACTCAACATTTAATCATAGGGGTAAAGTTTAACAATACTCATTTACGAAAACGAAATAAGGTTACATCAACTCTTAGAATACCGATAATCCATTAAGGTCACTCAACAAGCGGTAAACAAATTTTCTTATATTTTCAATGATAGTCAACGATCCAAGGTTTCCAAAGTTAAGATGACAAATTCCACAATACAATATACTAAGACATTGACCCTTTTCTACAATTTCCACTGGACGTTATCAATAGTTGAACCATAAAAACAGCGTACAAGCACCTTAATGATTATCATCTATGCAAATACAACGGCCACTTCTTTCATACTTGAGCTCAGAAAATCAACCTGCAAAAACATGTTAGCTTTTGTCAGTTCAAAAGAACTGGCATGAGCATGCATTCCCCTTTCCTAGATATCTCATCAAAATTAATTGAACGACTAGTGCATGATTTCCATTCCATGACATAAGCAAAAAGTGGTTAGTATGAATGTAAACAAAAATAGATACCTAGTTAACAAAAGGCACACTGTAGGACATATGAAGGCCAAAATTGTACATTTTCTATCCAAAGTTGCTCTTACACCATACATTCTAAATTATAACAAATTTCCCACATAATACACCTTTTCATTTTCTTTAAGTAAGATAGCGATAGCAGCTTCACATTCACAAAACTGAATAAAGGAATCGTACGACAACCACCCGATATGGAATAGTAAATTCTACTGATAATGCAAAAAGAAGGTAACTAATTTTATTATTCCGAACATCCCTACTCGGACCAAAAGTGCCACACAAGCCCACAAAAACTCATACAACCTATGGGGGGTTATGGCCACTCAAGGACCCAATTCAAAGATCATGTAAAAAGGAATGCATTGCACATGCATACACCTTAAAGAATGCAGCTGACGTTTTTGATTCTTATACCCAATATTTATTTATATATTCAAGGTTAAACAACGTCCACGTATGATAAGTTGAAACTTTGAAAGCACTATTAAGCCGCAAGTACCAACTCCGCACATCCCTCAACAAAAAAAAAAAAAAAAAACCCTTCATTCCCAACATAATAGATATTTCAATGTTATACACTTTTGACTTACTTGCTGAAATAACGAAGAAAGGTCTCATAAAACATTGTTGCTTTGGGTAAATGTAATTTACCTTTCACAGGTCCCCAAAAGCATCTCAAACCTCAGACTTTGCTCCATGTTCACCACATCCAACATATACATCATTGATTATTGCTCGGAAGGGGTAAAACATTGTTCATGCACTCACTACCGTGGGTGCATCCGACAAGGAAAGGCTTTTCTTATAACAAAGAAAATTTAAGTAAACTTACACAGTTGTGTCGTCGGGCATAGGATATCCCATGTACAAAATGAGAGTGCCTCGAGTACTGTAAGTATTTTCTCCAAAGGTTTGAGTAAGGTTTTCCTTATAACAAACCCTCAAATTTTCCATCACAAAGGAGTCGGTGGACCTTCATAAGACCAGTTAGGGAGATAATACAAATGTAGGACTGATGAGGATATCCCTTGGCCAGGGTACTAAAATTTTAAGGTCATCATAAGCTAGGTAAGCAAGTTAGATTTGGCCAAAAACAACGTTTGGATAAGACGTTGTCGAAAACCCACTATCTAGTCACAGCCGGTCACAACCGACGAGCATAACACATAGTTTGTTAAAGCTTCTAAAAGAATAGAAATTTATGATGTTCCAGCCTTGCAGTCGACCTCCCAAGTCTGAAATTGGGATGAGATTATACCAAAATTAGATTGCTTAAAAGAAAAGGATGAGCAAGGGTCTCTCTCGTATCATTTCCAAGACAAAATTAATACCAGACCATGATAACATCAAAAGGAAATAAATACACAACTTCTCATGAGGTAAATATTTTTATTCATTTATCACCTGCTCCCCTCTATAACCATAGGGATACATAAAGGAGGTAAAAATCACATTTTTTTAAAGAGGACAGAACTTAAACAAACAACTCCTCATTGCCACGCTGAAGAAGGTCCAATACCAGGTTGAAAAAAGACAGAACTACTCTCACAGGCATAACACAGATGTATCTAGTAAAACTCCACGCACATTTTATCAAGAAAAAACTACAATCTTTGGGGAAAGGCGTACAACAACCACACAACATTTCAAATGATATTTTAACACGCAAAGCTATCCCAAAACTAACATAGCAACCATTACAAGGAGAACAAGCAATAATCATGCAATCAATATAAAGAAATAGCTGGAAAAGGGGAAAAACGGCTCATGCCTGTTCCTCCTGATTCAACATCGCCCCTCCTGCCTCTTCCATTGCTTGGACGCCCTCCCGAAATCCCACACCCAACAAAACATGCCTGACAGAGGAAGCCAGTGGAAGCTGGAAGTGGGAGGAGAAGCTAGAAGTCACGGGAGAAATGAAGAGGCATCCATCGCCCAGGAGGAACTATGATGAAAACTGCCTTGACAAAAATGATTTCTATGGCCTCTCTGCCCATGCAACCAGGTCAAAATGGAAGTCTGGAACAGGTGCAGACATCCATCCATGCGCGCAGGGTAAGAAGAGGAGGATTTCCAAAAAAACAACAAGAGTCGAAGCTAAACAGTTTGCCACGTTTTCCAGCAAGTTCATAATTGCAAAGAAAATTGTGCTTCATGAATATTCTGATATGAAACAGATCCACGCCTATGAGATTCTCTTCCATGAGTTACATCGTAAAACAAGTAAGGTCTCAATAGAGAATCTTTGTAATAAATTTCATCAGGTCTCCTGGTAACACTCTCACTGTCACAATATCGATTTTGATAAAAATATCTTGAAGGAGAATCCCGAATTTGAGGATGCATTCGATACTGAACAGATAACAACATAGTTGGACAACCTGCTTGTTGGAAGCGCTCAAAAAAAAAAGGCTTCTACTATCTGCAACATGCTTGCCGCTGGCTAATTCTTGTGCAAGCCGTTCTTTGTGGATCCCCGACAAGAACACACCTCACAGCACCCAATGAAAGTGGAGGTAACACGCCTGCTTCACTAGCTTGTAGCTTCATCTAGCCACCATATCAAACCCATTACTGCACCCATACGCATTGAATAAAAGAATCAAAATGAGATCAAGGTGAAGAAAATCAGGACTCCACCGACTCCCATCTCCCTCACGCAAGGTAGAAACATAATGGCCATTACGGTCTGCAGGTTGGTGGTTGGGAGGAGACTAATGCCATCTACTTGCAACAAGACATGCGAATGGACCTGGTCGGCCAAGGTGGCAGTGGAGGGTAGGTGAAAGCAGTTTAAAAGATTTAAAAACTGGGCAGTCCTCACCATGACCTGGCACCCCCATGAGCCCCTCCTTCAGCAAAGATACGGGATAACAAAATCTCTACTAACTAAGGTAAGCTCACAAAGCATACGAAAGAAGATATATTAATACAAATGCAAAAGGAGTTACAAGATTACCTGAACAGTTCTCATAAGCTAAAAAGGTATACGAATTTTTGTATGATTACTATTCAACCCGAGAAAATTTAATCACGTACACACGAGCAAGCTAGAGGAAGTAAGAATCGAACTCTCCATTACTCACAAGGATTAAAAACAACATGCGAACAGGCCTAAGCGACCAAGCGCAGAAAACTAGAGGTTGGCATTCAAAAGCAAACACAAGGCAAGGAACGACCATGGCACCAAAATGGGTAATCCCTTCCTCAGCGCGGAACGGGGTTCATTCTGCAAAGTGACCAACCAAACAATAAAATCGTTTAACGATAATTAATAATACAGTTGATAACAATCGACACTAAAAATAATGAGTTATCGTCGATCAATAATTAAAATAATAATATTGTTAATATTATTATTATTATTATTATTATTTATTATTATTATTATTATTATTATTACCACTTAAAATAATTATTAATCATATTAACAAAGACGTATATACCAACTTGACAATAATGTAAAACAATAACACTATAAGATAGAGGCCAATCGATAATTAAATTAAAACAACATTGTTATCATTATATACTATAAATATAAATAATTTCTACTCACATCAATAATGACCAATGATCCAGCTTAACCATGCGACAACAAGATCCTCCTTAAATAGGTTAACGCACAGGACATTACACACCACACACGAGAGTGTCACTAACAACTTGAGAACGCAAGAAGGAGAGGGAAGGTTCTAAAACATCACTGAGACAAGATCTAAGACAACGGAAATTCACACAGCCATTCGACACTCAACAAAAAGGGTCATTGCGACAAGAACTAGGGTACATGCCGAATGGGGCATTACATTCTCCTCCCCTTAAGAAAAGCATCGTCCTCGATGCGACATAACACAATGGAAAAAGAAATGGTTTGCAATCAAGAATAGGTATAGGAGAAAGTACACCCTATGGTTTAAAATTTTAGTTGATTAAAGCACGACCACATGGTAGCCTTAGGAACATTAGGTAGAAATTTTAACTTTCAAGGTTCTGTGAAGATTGGCAGTTCCCTCTTATTTATTATTTCATTAGTTTCTTTCCATTAGCATTATTCTTAGTTTAATTTCTTTTAAAAATTTCACCATTGAAGATTTTTGGTTTATTCCTTATTGTGGGTGCCCAACATGAACTGCTAACACAACACCCTATCAGGTTCAAAAAGACACTACAGATTCACAAGCACACAAGTATATACTTCATGATTGTATTACACCACAAAATGTTACTCAAATACGGAATGGAATAGGCACAGTCCACATAACATAGTACTCGACACACATCAATGACTGACATACAAAATACTCAAACAAAAGAGTACTACAATCCACCAGACATTTCCTCAATTCCACGTATGAGGATTTTCCATGACTCATAAAAACTACATGTACATAGGGTCCACAAGGGCATCAATGCCATAACCACAACATCACAACACATATCCTTCTGACATGAGTAACACATACATCAAAATACCACTACCAAAACATCACAATAACTCAACATATATCCTGAAACATCAACCATACAGACAAATATCTTATGTCTCCCTCAAGTCTCTTATGCCTCCCTCAAACTCTTATGTCTCCCTCAAGTCTCTTATGCCTCCCTCAAACTCTTATGCCTCCCTCAAGTCTCTTATGCCTCCCTCAAACTCTTATGCCTCCCTCAAGGAGGCCGATTGTCCCTATGGCCCAAGACACATAGAGTTCAAACACTCCTAACCCAAGTGACATAATAACGCGTGGTTCAACAACCCGCTAGTTATCTGTAACTCCTTGGGGCGTACCCCCATACAACGAAGCGGGTCCATAGGCCCAACCATTCCATGGTGCATCCCATGACCCTATTCCACACATCACGACAATAGAACCAACACAACAATCCAATCTAAGTGCCAAGTGGCAAAGTACAAGCCTTGGGCAAGGCGGTAAAAATTTAAAATTTAAAAATAAGTTCCAAACCAAGAGAAAAATAAATGGCCAAATAGCCATAGTTAGTGTCAAAATCCACATGTTAGTGCCATAAACCAAGGAAATGCCCAAAATTGTAAAGCATGGCAATCAAGAAAAGCTGCTGGTCCTTACAAAATAAAGTAAAAAGCTCAATTTACGAATAAAATCAACTTATAATAATGTCACATTACGATAACTGTGTGGCCTTATCTGGCCTCCAAGGGGTACTCAACGAGTTGCTAGCACTCGGAACATCGAGCCTCAGCTCGTAAAATACATATCAATAATACAACTGTCATCACCTCTATCTGAATCATCCCGCCACCACTTTGACAAGGCTAAACATAGTCATAGTTGCACTTAGGTTGCATACATACAACCACATAGGGAGAGAGGAAAGAATCACAGGTTGTTATCTACTAAACCAAATTTTGGCTCGAGTTATTGACCCATGGTACACCATTCCTCACTCTCAACATACACTTCTACCGATTTCCCTCAGGGTCGGTTAGCGTAAGGTTCACAACATAACATGTAACTACATCACTAACACAATGGTGGTACATATACAAGGTAGATCACAATCATACATTCACCGGGTGTAACACATCACTTTACCACATTCTGCACCCAAAGTGCAATCACCATACGATAGGGTTCATACACTCACCGTATGACCCTAAATCACAACATGAAGCATTACATATTTGCACAAATCATACATACGATGAATATAATAACATCACAACATAACATTCCTTTGCTACATACAAGGTGATACACACATTTCTTCAAAACATGGTAAAACATCATGATACAACTCAATTCACTTTACATCAATCCATTCATACAACATATCGACACACCCACATATCACAATATGCCACAATGCTCCAACACTACGTCATCCACATTATAATTCTTTTCACACATCACAAATAGTAATTCACACGTGAACTCTTCATAGAATCCACAAGAAGGAGAGAGAATACTCCCATCCCCAACATATCAACATGATCACAAACACGCACAAAGTGACATACACATCATGTGCGTTCACAATATCACAATTACGACATGGATCACATCACGCTTAAAGCACATTACTCTTCCAATATCTACCACCATCATGCAACATCATCATCATCATGCAGTATCATCATGTAACACCACCACCACTCCAAGCTGGCCCAGAGGTTCGAGAGCATGAACCTACGCTCTGATACCAAGTATAACGACCCAAAAATTCACACACGCTAACAACACAGTGAAAATATAGGAGAATTTGTTTTGACTTGATTGACAAAAAACACGACACAACATGTCGCCACAAAGGTTACAACTAACTCTGTGAACGACTTGACGCAAGGATGACCACAAAGGCAGCACGGAAACGTTCACACCCATCAAGGACAATTTACTTTTCTTTTAGATAGGACAACATAGAAGTCCAACCACAGAACACACTTACAGTTAGGGCAAACCACAATGAGATATTCTTGAGGGTTATTTATTTTAATAAGACATCTTGCAATTCTTAGCTTACGTTTTCAAGGAGGCTCAAGATATGATTCATACAATTCATCTTACCAAGCTAAGTTTATTCTTTTTACACTAAGGAATCATCTTTAAATCTTCTCTATTATGACATTTATTTGTTTAAATCAATTATTTAGTAAAGGAGGTAAATTAATTCCACAAGGCCCTCTATCCACACTTACGCTACTAAAACTTGCTCATACCCTTATTACAATATGGATTCACTTTCAACATACTTAACATAAAATTACCAAGCACCTTGGAAAAGGTTAGAGGGAGAAGGTTAAGTTGAAATCATCTTTAAGACCTCATTAGTTATTACCAAGATTTAATTGAAGCTTGAGAACTTAGCCATTATTATTAAAGATTTTACTTAGTCTTTACTAAATGAGTTTTATAAAATAATACAATTTGCCTTCCAATGGCTGAGAGATAGATTGTGTGGTTTCCAAATTGTTTTCTTCTGCTTATTAAATCTTATTATCTTCCAGAACTAACCATATATTTCCCTTTAGTTCGTTTAAGAATTTAACCATGAAAGGGATAGTGTTCACTAGTGTAGCTAGGGATATCAAGTTATATAATGTTACTTAACAAAGGATAGTTTCATCTTTGATCACTTATGGAATTACATGCTCTCAAGTTGGTCACCTCTACACTAATTTATTTGCAATATAAATTTTATTTTAACTTCTATAAGTATTAAACAACTCATTTTATTTTACTTATAACACACTATTACTAAGTCTTAGAAGGATTTAACTCAACATTTAATCGTAGGGGTAAAGTTTAACAATACTCATTTACGAAAACGAAATAAGGTTACATCAACTCTTAGAATACCGATAATCCATTAAGGTCACTCAACAAGCGGTAAACAAATTTTCTTATATTTTCAATGATAGTCAACGATCCAAGGTTTCCAAAGTTAAGATGACAAATTCCACAATACAATATACTAAGGCATTGACCCTTTTCTACAATTTCCACTGGACGTTATCAATAGTTGAACCATAAAAGTAGAATACAAGCACCTTAATGATTATCATCTATGAAAATACAACGACCACTTCTTTCATACTTGAGCTCGGAAAATCAACCTGCAAAAACATGTCAGCTTTTGTCAGTTCAAAAGAACTGGCATGAGCATGCATTCCCCTTTCCTAGATATCTCATCAAAATTGATTGAACCACTAGTGCATGATTTCCATTCCATGACATAAGCAAAAAGTGGTTAGTATGAATGTAAACAAAAATAGATACCTAGTGAACAAAAGGCACACTATAGGACATAAGAAGGCCAAAATTGTACATTTTCTATCCAAAGTTGCTCTTACACCATACATTCTAAATTATAAAAATTTCCCACATAATACGCCTTTTCATTTTCTTTAAGTAAAGATAGCAATAGCAGCTTCACATTCACAAAACTGAGTAAATGAATCGTTCTTCAACCACCCGATATGGAAAAGTAAATTCTATTGATAATGCAAAAAGAAGGTAACTAATTTTATTAATCCAAACATCGCTACTCGGACCAAAAGAGCCACACAAGACCACAAAAACTCATACACCTATGGGGGTTATGGCCACTCAAGGACCCAAATTCAAAGATCATGTAAAAGGAATGCATTGCACATGCATATACCTTAAAGAATCATCGTTTTTGATTCTTATACCCAATATTTATTTATATATTCATGGTTAAACAACGTCCACGTATGATAAGTTGAAACTTTGAAAGCACTATTAAGCCGTAAGTACCAACTCCACACATCCCTCAACAAAAAAAAAACCCTTCATTCCCAACATAATAGATATTTCAATCTTATACACTTTTGACTTACTTGCTGAAATAACAAATAAAGGTCTCATAAAACATTGTTGCTTTGGGTAAATGTAATTTACCTTTCACAGTCAGCCAAAAGCATCTCAAACCTCACAATTTGTTCCATGTTCACCACATCCAACATAAACATCATTGA
Organism: Taxus wallichiana var. yunnanensis; assembly: GCA_018340775.1. Taxonomy (NCBI): domain Eukaryota; kingdom Viridiplantae; phylum Streptophyta; class Pinopsida; order Cupressales; family Taxaceae; genus Taxus; species Taxus wallichiana. The sequence goes on from CM031241.1 coordinate 273,733,709, forward strand.
TTATTGCTCGGAAGGGGTAAAACACTGTTCATGCACTCACTACATGGGTGCATCCGCTCGAGAAAGGATTTTCTTATAACAAAGAAAAATTTAAGTAAACTTACAAAGTTGTGTCAGGTGCATAGGATATCCCATGTACAAAATGAGAGTGCCTCGAGTACTGTAAGTATTTTCTCCAAAGGTTTGAGTAAGGTTTTCCTTATAACAAACCATCAAATTTTCCATCACAAAGGAGTCGGTGGACTTTCATGAGACAAGTTAGGGAGATAATACAAATGTAGGACTGATGAGGATATCCCTTGGCCAGGGTACTATTATTTTAAGGTCATCATAAGCTAGGTAAGCAAGTTAGATTTGGCCAAAAACAACGTTTGGATAAGACGTTGTCAAAACCCACTATCTAGTCATAGCCGGTCACAACCGATGAGCATAACACATAGTCTGTTAAAGCTTCTAAAAAGAATATAAATTTATGATGTTCCAACCTTGTAGTCAACCTCCCAAGTCTGAAATTGGCATGAGATTATACCAAAAATAGATTGCTTAAAAGAAAAGGATGAGCAAGGGTCTCTCTAGTATCATTTCCAAGACAAAATTAATACCAGACCGTGATAACATCAAAAGGCAATAAATACACAACTTCTCATGAGGTAAATATTTTTATTCATTTATCACCTGCTCCCCTCTATAACCATAGGGATACATAAAGGAGGTAAAAATCACATTTTTTTAAAGAGGACAAAACTTAGACAAACAACTCCTCATTGCCACGCTGAAGAAGGTCCAATACTAGGTTGAAAAAAAGACAGAACCACTCTCACAGGCATAACACAGATGTATCTAGTAAAATTCCACGCACATTTTATCAAGAAAAAACTACAATCTTTATGGGAAAGGCGTACAACAACCACACAACATTTAAAATGATATTTTAACATGCAGAGCTATCCCAAAACTAACATAGCAACCATTACAAGGAGAAAAAGCAATAATCACGCAATCAATTTAAAGAAATAGCTGGAAAAGGGGAAAAACGGCTCATGCATGTTCCTCCTGATTCAACATCGCCCCTCCCGGCTTCTCTTCCACTGCTTGGACGCCCTCCTAAAATCCACCCACACCCAACAAAACATGCCTGATTGTAGAGGAAGCCAGGTGGAAGGCTGGAGGCGTGGGAGAAGAAGAGGCATCCATCGCCCAAGGAGGAACTATGATGAAAACACCTTGACAAAAATGATTTCTATGGCCTCTCTGCCCGCGCAACAAGGTCAAAATGGTAGTTTGGAACAAGTGCGTACATCCATCTACTAATGCAGGTAAGAAAGGAGGATTTCCAAAAAAAAATATATTAGTCGAAGCAAAAGCAAAAAGCCACGTTTTCAAGAAGTTCATAATTACAAAGCAAATTGTGCTTCATGAATATTCTTATATGAAATAGATCCACGCCTATGAGATTCTCTTGCATGAGTTACATCGTAAAACAAGTAAGGTCTCAATAGAAAATCTTTGTAATAAATTTCATTAGGTCTCCTGGTAACACTCTCACTGTCACAATATCGATTTTGATTAAAAAAATATCTTGAAGGAGAATCCCGAATTTGGGGATGCATTTGATACTAAATAGATAACAACGAAAAACTAGAGGTTGGCATTCAAAAGCAAACACAAGGCAAGGAAGGACCATGGCACCAAAACGGGTAATCCCTTCCTCGGTATCGCGAATGGGGTTCATTCGCAAAGCGACCAACCAAACAATAAAATTGTTTAACGATAATTAATAATACAGTTGATAACAATCGACACTAAAAATAATGAGTTATCATCGATCAATAATTAAAATAATAATATTGTTAATATTATTATTATTATTATTTAATTATTATTATTATTATTATTATTATTATTACCACTTAAAATAATTATTAATCATATTAACAAAGACGTATATACCAACTTGACAATAATGTAAAACAATAACACTATAAGATAGAGGCCAATCGATAATTAAATTAAAACAACATTGTTATCATTATATACTATAAATATAAATAATTTCTACTCACATCAATAATGACCAATGATCCAGCTTAACCATGCGACAACAAGATCCTCCTTAAATAGGTTAACACACAGGACATTACACAGTCCACACACAGAGGTGTCAATAACAACTTGAGAACGCAAGAAGGAGAGGGAAGGTTCTAAAACATCACTGAGACAAGATCTAAGACAACAGAAATTCACACAGCCATTCGACACTCAACAAAAAGGATTATTGCGACAAGAACTAGGGTACACGCCAAAGGGGGCATTACAACACACTTCTCACCCACTTCTTGTAGGGATGAATCTCATCCATTGGATGAATTCATTTGGGGCCATTAGAATTACGGATTCAATTAACCCTAAGCATGCTTATGAAAAGCTCTTTTCTCTTTTGTTTTACTTATTGTTTCTTTTTTTGTTTTGCAGATTGGTGGAGAGGGAGGTGGAAGCCATGAGAGGAAATCTCAAGCTCATGGAAGGATGCACATTCTCCCTTTCATTTTTAGTTCTATTTACACACTCTCGTAGTGTTGCACATAGTTTTATTTCTTGTTTAACTTCCTATTTGTTTTGTATTTACCCAAATGGCATATGGGTATTTACCCTATTTTAGTAAAAATAGGTAGAATGATGTATGTACTTACTTGGGTAAAAGTGACATAGATACATAGATACATACATACATACATATACATATACATATAAATATATGTATATATATATATATATATATATATACATACATATATATATGTATGTATATATATATATATATGTATATGTATATGTATATATATGTATATGTGTGTGTGTATATATATGTATATATATGTATATACATATACGCACATATATGTATATATATTTATATATATGTATGTATATATATTTATATATTTTATTAAAAACTTATTTTGATACAACCCAAATGAAAACATATAATGATTAAATATACATATGAAATAAATGAAACGAATTTAAAGAGGATGTTCGGCCATGAATTTGAGGTTTTACACAAGATGCGTTGGGTACCGATTTTGGTTTTTTTAGGTTCTAATGGGGAGGGAGGGTCAACAACCCCACCTCCCATCCCATATAAAATGGGGTGGGGGTGGGGTCGATTACCCACGCCCCACAAAATTTTGTTTAAAAAAAAAGCACAATCTAGCCCGTAGGCATGCGGCTTACAAAGCTTAATCGCATTTTTTCAAACAATGTTTTTTTATTTATAAAGTATTTTCTTTTATTTATAATTGAAATATAAATACGGTTTATATATATATATATATATATATATATATATATATATATTTATATATATATATATATGTATGTATGTATATATGTATACATACACACACACACACACACACACACACACACACACACACACACACACACACACACACACACACACACATATATATATATATGTATGTATACATATATGTATACATACATATATATATATATATATATGTGTGTGTGTGTGTGTATGTATACATATATACATACATACATATATATATATATATATATATATATATATTTAATTTAAAAATCTTTCCTTTTTTATAATTTGACAATATTTTATAAAATGTTTAAATTCACCAAAATTCTGCTTATTGTTACGTCATTTAATGTTGGGTTTATAAATAAATTTATAATAAATTAATAATAAATTTACATAATCCAATAAGGCTATGGTCTAAATTGTAGTCATGTAATTTCCTTATTTCACTAGATTAGTAATCAATCTATTTTATTGACAAGGTAATTGACAATTAACGATTTTAAGTCTTTTCCATCTACACATATAAGGGTAAAACTGGAAACTTTAGGAACTTTCTTTCAACAATAATAAACAAAACAACTTATAGATTAGATTTACTACCATATGTCTTCCATGTAATACAATAGGAATAAATACTTCATTATTTTACAAAATACAAGTTTCAATCCTTGCCACATGTAGCTTATAAAAAGATTTCCCAATAGTTTTAAGATAATTACAACACAATTTATTGAAGACAATAAATCAACTAAACCGAGAAACAAGTTGTTTTATTTTATATTACATTTCCATCATATCAAGAGCTTGGTTTAATTTAACAATCTATAGTCTTACTTTCCAACAAATAATGAAAGTATTTTCAAACTTATGCCTTCATTTACAATATTAACTAGGATTAAATTTTTGATAATAATACAACTAGAAACTTCACTTTAAACAAATACAAGCCTACAAGTCCTTCATACAAAATGGAGACATTATGATAAAATATAAGAAGATATTTTTGATCCTTTCCTCCATTTTCAGCAAGAAACATGATTCCTCCTTTGAGCTCCACCTTCTACCAAGATCAACACACAACCAAAAATGGGGGAGTAGGCAACACTCTCCACCCAACCATTAATCCAATGAGGAAATGAATCCTACTTCCTCATTGGCCCCAAGCCCCAAAAATGAGACAATAAGGAATATTTGACAACCATGGCAAAAAAATACAAGGCTTCCACATTTACTTTCAAACAAAAATCACACAAGAAAATAACCACAAAACACTCATTTTTAAACAAAAAAACTTCCCAAAACAATGGCTCTAAGACAAGCCAAGTAGAGAAAGGAATATGTGAATACCCTTGTGCCTCCCAAGGGTTTGGATGCCCACCTCAAAAAAACCTCCAAAACACAATCAGCCCACAAATATCTTATGCCTCCCTACAAATATATATATATATATATATATATATATATATATATATATATATATATATATATATATATATATATATATATCTTATGCCTCCTCTCTTATGTCTCCCATAATGAACAAAATAACAAGATGAGAACAAGGTGGGGCATCCAACCCACTCCCTCCTAAATACCCAAAATAAAATCTTATGCCTCCCAACAAATTTCATCCCCATTTCACTATCTCATACACATCCTAAGGAAATTTCACTACCCAACAACATCAAGCAAGAAAACACATTTATTCAACACATAAACATACAAGGCAAGAGAAGAAAAAAAAGGGTACAATACCCTTACTTTCCATAAAGAAGACTCCACTTCACAAGAAAGTCCCAAATTCCTCCAAGCAAAAGAAATTCCAAGAAATATTCAATTCCAACAAGAACTCCAAAAATAAAGCATTCCCAAAAATGAAAGATCCAAAACCAAGCAAGTAACCCCCAAAACTTCACAAAAATTCTAATAAATAGAAAAGAGGGAGAGGGAGATTATGTGGCTCCATGTAGGATGCCACATAATTTCTTCTCCATCCCATATCATCATGGCCAAATCCAAACCCCAAAGCATAATAAATTGGTGGTTTGGGAAAAGACCACCTTCTTACACACTCTATTCAACCCACACCCCTTAAGGACAAAATTAATTACCCATGTAAGACAACTGCACTTGATTTCCCTTTTCCTTCATTAAAATACAAAATATGACCTCAAATAAGTCCCTCGTATCCTAGGTTAGGTGGGTGGGTGACTCTAAAAGGTGTGGGAGAAGCTTAGCTTGTCCGACAAGTCTCCAAAATAGACTAGAAGGTCAAAATCCGAATTTCACAAGGAATATTGAGTACACAAAACCTAAAACAAATTAAACTCATCCTAAACCAACACACATAAAAGCTACCAACTCACATTTATTCCCTTCCTTTCTTCACATACTACTTAGCAATAGATAAAAACTTTAAAATTAACTTAAGAGGGGTGCAAAAAAACATTCATAAAAGTTACTCCATATGCAAATAAAAATAAAATAATTCACAAATAAATAAAAGAAACAATAAAAAATTAAAAAAATTCCCAAGGTCACTTTTGATGTCACCCCACTGTGGGGACCTCTTAACAAACTACAACAACTAACAACATATGCAAAATCCATGTTGCCATGGTGATCTGTTGCCAATACTTCATATTATCTCATTGTTGGTATCCTATCCCCTTTGGTATATTATGTTGCGAACACCTACAAAATTCAAGACAATACCTTTCTTTATGTAGGAAGAAAATAGTTCAGAGGAAGAATGTGGAGTAAAATACTCTTCACACATTATTTTATTATTTAAAAGCACATACATTAAATAGGAGAAGCAATAAACAATATTCCCCTACACTGAAGGAGGAAGATATGGATGTAGGTGAGAGAATAATGGAATACAACAAGGAAGAGAGAATAAAGGGATAATAGAAAACAAACACTCCTAAATATATAATCTATGCTACGTATGCTAACATTCCCCCCTTATTACATTATTCTTGCAAATGTGACCCCTGAAAAGTTCAAATTTCACTTTTCCAAGAGATTTTGTGAGAATTTCGACAACTTTGCTTCTGTAGGACAATACTGGAGCTAAATTTGATGGTTCAAGACGTGCTCTCGAATGAAATGACAATCAATCTCAATATGCTTTGTTCATTCATGAAAAACAGGATTTTGCTTGAGCTTCAACTCACTCGGATTGTCGCAATAGAGAATAGGTGACTATTTCTTAGGAACTCCAATATCATCTAAAATATGACATAACCATATCACTTCACACACATATCCTTGAATCCTCCTTGATTGGAATCCTCCTCGTGTGGTGTGATATTATTTTATTTTAATTTAATTTATTTGAATCCTCCTTGATCGGAATAAGGACTAAAATTGAGGCATTACATCTCTCTCCGCCTATTTGAGAATCATCCTCGATGCGACAAAACACCAATATTGGTAAACAATAATAATGTTATTTAGTACCCATACCCAGTTGCTAAAATATGATCAAAATGGAACAACAAATATGGTAATTTTCCCCAAATTGTTAATTTGTTGTGAAGAATGTCATTTTTGCTCTCTACTTGACTGAATATAAACCATGTTTTATAGTCATATTCAAACCTATTCGATAAATTTTTTCCATAAGTGTAAATGGGTTGGATCGGTGTTCCATAATCATTTTCATCCTTCACCATTTGTATTTCATTACTTTTATTGTTTTAAAAGTAAATTTCACTATTTTTGCAACATTTTAAACAATGAAATGCAACACGAGGAAGTCCAAGACATAAAAACAACAACATAAACAACATCACATTCACACAACAATAATTTTAGCAATTCCTTTATCCCGAGTAAATACATATTCCAAAAAATAAAAAGTGTATACACATAACATTGATCACATCAATGTAGAAGACAAAATTATTTAGACCTAAATCTATGATGACAAAAATAGATTTACTATACGAAAACCACCATTCCTCGCCAAGAGCACATGACATACCTATGAGGGGAATGTAGCTTAACACCAAAAACATAGTCCCCCACAAAATATAATCCATACAAACATATATATCACGAGGTTTGTATAAGACATAAGAAAACAAAAAAAATGACAAAACACACTTATAGTCAGGTCCCCAAGACCAAAAGAAACAATTACACTATATACAATTCCTAGTGAATCCAAGTATAACAATATCTACAAACCAAATCTATAATATGGAATCTCAAACCTTCCTCCAAGAATCTAATGGAACCTAAAAAAAAGTATCAAGTGTCCCATCTGTATGTTTTTCAGTGAGTACCACATCCCAAAATTACACTATTCTCAACTAATCAAAAATCTGAGAAGTGAATAATCTCAAGCTCAACCATGAATTTTGAAATGAATAACTTATATTTTACAACAATGAAAACATCATCTTAGGAAGTAAGGAGTGAAAAATAACTATCAAGTCCACCATTTGTAATGTGTGTCATAGACGAAACTCCACTAAGATAAATATGAGTACCATAAAATTCTATCAACCATAAAAGATTGAGTATCACATTTATCTCCAGCATAGGAGGATTGAGTATGATAAAAGTCTCTCAACCATATATGACTAATTATCATATGTCTCTCCACCGTATGAGGACTAAATATCATAAGTGTCACTCCACTATATGAGCGTTGACTACCATAAAAGTGTCTCAACCATAGAGGACTAAGTATCATATGTATCTCCACCATAGGAGAATGAATATCATAAGTGCCACTCCAACCATAGGAGGAATGAGTACCATAAAAGTCTCTCAATGTAGAGGATTAAGTATCATACTGAGGGAATGTTACTACATCACCATGCATGTAGTCATCAAACCTTGGGAGTACCCCGATATGACACGCACATACCATAAAACAAGATTGAACCAACTCATCAAGGAGGAGAGAAAATACACATTACACTCTTGACAAAATTTATCCAAACGACTTCAAAATCAGAAGCTTGAGTTTCGAAATTAAAAAAAAACAAATAAATCTTGACAACCAAATAAAATGTCCAGGTAACCATGTTCCAAGTTCAAAAAATCTTGCAAGAAATAAAAAATGAACAAGAGTCTCAAAGCTTCTCAATAAATAAATTAAATAAAATGTTGGTTCTATAGAAATTCCAAATTACAAATAAAATACACATAAATATATTCACATCAAATTCATTATGTGGCCTTTAATGGCCACCAATAGAATACTTAAACATTGAGTGAAAACCATAGCATATGATTATGATATTGAAAAGATAATGTAACTACCATAATGTATGGCTGAGTCAAATCTCCCACAAGATATCTGCATGGAATAAATAAATACATCTGTATCCAGCAATAACAATATACCCAAATAATCTCACCCTGACCAAGAACAAAAGGTTCTCTTCCAAAAAGGTTATCACTTAGAAATTCATGTGATTAATAATGTCAAATATTCCAATGGTGTTTATTGCAGTTCTAGAAGTGTTAAGAGTTTATAGATTTGGTCAATGCATCGATACAAGATTGAAGAGCATCAAAATTTAATGATTTAAAAAACTTAATGTCAATATAATTATTTTACCAAGATGATTCAACGTCATATCCATAATGTAGTATGCAAGGAAATGGAAAGGGTCAAAATCCAAGTAAATTGTTCCAAGGAGGAAACCAAATCTCTCAAGTGTCAGATACTTCCATGAATAGATATTCTAACTGCCAAATGTTTGATGCAACCATCACAACTGCTAAAGGATATAACTCATGAATGAAACAATCGACTCAACTCTTAAATACTACCACATATTTATAAGTATCAAATACTATCAAATACTACCACGTATCAAGTGTCAAGGAGGAAACCAGATACTACAATGTATCAAGTGTCAAATTATCTAAGTTTCAAATACTAGCATGTATCGGTATCAAGGAGGGAGACAAATCGCCATGTATAAGATAATTTTACTATCAAATTTTTGATGCAATCACCACAACCGCTGAAGGATAGAACTCATGAATGAAACAACCAACTCTTGATATATTTCATAATGATCTCCCAAGTGTCATCCATAGTGAAACTATCAGAAATAACTGTACTAAAAAATCAATATACCATAATATATAAATGTTTAAGGTTTTTTTCACAATACAAGTCTATACAAGGAATTGGGGACCCACTATACGATATGCTTGTCAAGAGCCACATAAACGCAACCCGTGGACTAGGATACATCAAAATTACTCCACATACCATGACCACATGAACATAAATGACACATAGGATATGCACACACACAACTACATACAAGAGATTCATTAACAACAAGTTCCCAAAGTCTCAAGTGTCTTAACTTTCACTCGATACCAACTCTAATGCCCATAATTTTACCACCCAAAAAGTAACTAAAAATAAAGAAACTTAATTTTTTTATATTATATGACGTAACATGAGAAAGTAGTTGCACTTATTGCAAGTTACATATTATAACTTAAATGAACACATGATTTCCTAATTCAATTTTGCATGTATTATATTTTGTTACTTAGGATTAATACTTATCCAAGAGCACGTAAGAAAATATTTATGACACATCATTCCACATTTCAAACATGGGTTCATTTCATTCTAGGATCCATTCCAATGATAAAATTTCATATTTTTCGTTCGCTACCTATTTCAAATCATACATGTCCACTTCAATTCTTGGACACAAAAAGGTTAGGACCAATAGAACAATAATTTGGCAAGACCCATAACATACATTACTCATTTTTCAAGATGTGATGGGTGAATGACTAAGTTACTTAACCCATAAGAGTTTTTTTCCTAGCCACCTTTCTTTTACGAAGTGAAGATAACACGTAGTCCAACTAATCATAGGGATAAGAATATATTAAATTACATGAACGAGTCAACTGACAACCATAATCACTCATACAAGTAAAATCTAACTTGAGTAAATAACACTAAAAGAAGGAAATATTTAGTTCCAAACTATCATTTCAATAGGTCTCAAAATTTAGATTTTTCCCATATATTTCTTTGCATTAGTATATTGTGTTGTTTCACTTATATTGATCATGTAACCATCTACCATCATTTAAAATTTACAGTTCCCTCATCTTTGTGTCAGTCATCAAGAGTAATTTCATTTACTTTTATTCATATTAAATTCATATTTGTGTATTAGTCACTTGACGACAATCAGTGGTGCTTATGTTCTAAGAGAGAATACATTTCTTAGGATATTCTCTTCAACTTATATTATTTCTACATTTATATTGAATAATTAGTTCTCTCCTAATATTTTCTAAAAGACAAATGCAAAGTGATGAAGCTTTGGTTTCTTGTTTAGATAATTACGAGCCCCGAAGAGAAAATTCCCACATAAAAATATTTTACATTAATATTTGAGTACCCAAGTATTAGAAGGCATAATATAATAGAGAAATAATATCCACATACAACATTCTAAGTTATACCTAGTGCACTAGTCCAAGTGGTAGGAAACATACATTGATTTTTCATCCATTAAAATACTATTAAGAGGACATGAGACTCATTCATCTTGATCTAAAAGGGACATGACCATTCATGGGTAATTAGAAGGGCATAAATGATATTCTATCCTCATGAGGCATTCAAACTTAACGGTTTACTTTTATTAATTGTTTGAAGATTCAAATGGCCCATAGGATTTAACTCTTCAACCATTGTTTCTTGTGGTAAAATTTATAAGAATATTAATTATTTTCTCACAACAGCTATAACCCACCAATATATTTCTCCGAATTTAAAATGGTTAATTTCGGGAAGTTTGGCATTTTTTTCATGGCCATGGTGGGTAGGGAATTATTTTATTTTTAAAGTGAAAAAATAAGATAACTACACACACAAACAATTAAAATGGACTTATAGAACCCTTCATTGGAGTAACCAATTTTTGTCTTGTAAATTTTCCAATCGTCTAGAACCGGGATGTGCAAATAACCAAGACGAAAAAAATTTACCTTGGGAAGAGGAAGGGTTGACCATACATATTTTATTAAGTAAATAGGATATGAGTGTATTAAAAGACCACCTTCACCAACTACATATCAAACATCATTACAACATGTATCATTTAAATATTAACCTATTATCACCGAATCACAAGCACCCTTCTATGGTTTATACAAGCGCATATATTTGAACTCACGGTGTGATTGGATAACATGGGTACTATCTCCAAGTTGTGGGACTTGCTACTTGAGATAGACCTCCAGAGAAAGCTGGTTCTTGCTCCTAAACTACCTGCCACAATCTACTCTAATGCAGGGGAAACTAACTATTCTAATCTAAATTTCTAAGGGACCAGGGAGAGAGAATGCATAAAATTAAAGCCTACACTAAAGCGGTGATACACCAGAAAAGGAGGGTGTGAGAGTAGTCTTCAAATGCGTGAAATACAGAACCAAAGTGCACACTAGAAGAGGTGATGACAGTTTTCCATAGTCTAGAAAAATGCATTCACAACAATATTTCAAACATACACAATGATAATGGATCCCTGCATGAACAAAATAATAGACACAATATTCTTGTAATCAAGGTTGAAGGGGCAAGAAGAATGCAAGAAAACACAGCAGCGGAAGATATATCAACAAACTTATATTTTATTGCTTCATGATATGCACAGTTCAATCAATTACAAGATAAGGGCCTGGATCACCATGCAAGGAGTCCACAACAAGGACATGTAACACATTGGCTTCACAAAGCAATTTTGGCAGATCTTTTCTACAAAAACTACTCCCTTTACAATGATCCCAACACTCCAATTTATAGAAAAATGAGAAGAGAGAGAGAAGGGAAAATGGAAATCCCAAAATCTATCCTTCAACCACTTGTAAGAGGCATTAAATGGAGTAAAATGATTGTACATTACTTGCAAAAGGCTCCCCATACTGTCCCAGGTGCTACAACAGAGAAATAATGATGACCATGCCTCTTAATTGCACTCCCAACCACCAAATAAAACACTATTATGAACCCTGCCACGTTTTATAAAAAATATCCATAGATATCTCATCAAATATGGAATTTCTTGATTTTTATGCGTTGGGTACAGAGCCATGATTCTAACGGTACAAATTTTCTATGATTTTGTTGAGAAATGGAAAAGTTATGGCCTTCTGAGTGCGGGCAGCTATTTTGGGTCTGGCAGGCGTTTTCTGTCATTTGACGGGAATGACCATTAACTGACTAGAGCCGAATATGTTTATTTTATTTAAATATATCTACCCTTGTTAAAAATAATAAATCCAGCATTAACTAGCATAGAGGACGTCGTGCTCATTCCAGAAAGTCCAAATTTGTGAAAATCGGAGCTCGGAGTCAAAAGTTATGGCCGTTTGAAGTTTCACGGGTCAAACGTTGACTTTTCTTCTTTGCCTTCAGCCGTTTCAGATTTTTGCATCCCTCACGTCCCATGCATACCTTTGTCCTGGCTGTCCCGAATGAAAATCTCCTGCTTCGGCCGATTTGGGCTTCCTTGTTCTTGTTTGCGGCTTTTTCACCTTTTCGCGTCCCACGTGTCCCTCGCGTACTTTTGTCCCAACTATCCCACGGACTGCCTGGGACAAATATCTCTCGAACCGCCTGAAATGGACTGTCTTTCGGAAAATCGAAAGATTCGCATCTGTGCGTACTTTTGTTCCGGCTGTCCTGGATGAAAATCTCCTGCTCCGGTCGATTCGGGCTTCCTTGTTCTGTTTGCGGCTTTTTCACCTTTTTGCGTCCTGACGTCTCAACTGTCCCGCGGACCGCCTGGGACAAAAATGTCCGACTTAGCCGATTTTCTTTGTATTTCGCCGCGAACTTGGTACGACCCAAACCCTTCAGACCTGAAATGCTTTAAAACAATCTTGCAACCATATTTTTTGCATTTTTTCCATTTTTTCTAACTCGTTGGGATTTCTTCTTGGATGGGAGAGAAGCCGAGGGAGCCCCAAAAACATTATTTCGGGCCTTAAACCAATCTACTTGCTCAGAACTGAAGAATTTTATGCATGTTATCAAAATTACCTTTAGGGGTGAATTTTGGATAACATAACCTTCTTATGCCCTAATTTTATTAAAGAAATACAACATGCGGGATGATAAGTGTAATGACTACATCATTTTTAACCACAAGATTACTTTTGCAAGGTTGCAAAGCGTGTAGAAATATTTCAAGGAATTGTCAAACGTTATATTATCAATGCCAAACATTTTTCCTTTACATTATTATGACAAATAATTTTCAGTTTGTATCTCATTATCATACCAATATACAAAATTATGAAGATTCACCTCATTTAACTAAATACGTTATTCTACAATACAATTGAATTGAAATATTACAAGTGAATTTACACCATGACTATATATTTAACATATGTATGCAATGAGGGGAGATATTATTATTTAATAAAATAATAATTACTATTGTTAAAATATAGGACTACTCTAATTCCATCTTGATCACACATTTACAATAATAAATATTAAATTTAGATTTCCAAAATATACTTTACTCCTACTTCCACTACTTATAACCTAGAAATTTAGTGTAAACATGGTCATTGAAAATAAACACTAGCATGACATTACCCCTATGACTAAATTTTTGATATATATGGTTTTCTAGTTACAATAAATTTAAAAATTTTACGATATAATAGAGGAAAGAATACAAGTGTAGTTTCATTTCTCTTTCAAGATGGAGTAAGATAGGGAGACGAGAGAGAGAAAAGTACACAAAATTTCCCATAAGCAATAAAGTAAAAACAAGTGTCCTTCAAAATATTTGTGGATTCATAAAATATAGTTTAGAGGTTTTGCAGTGATAGTCTTTTTCTCTCTAGTGCCGCAAGATTATAAAGATGACCAATTTAGCTCAAGTGACCTACAAAATGAGTTTGAAATTATATTTTTCAAAGTTCAAACACACCACGTGTAAATTTATGTCAATTACCCTATCCAGAGGGAATGTAGACATAAATATTACACATTAGAACATATTTAATCTAGTATTATACTACTATTTACAAGGTTCTCAAGTGTATAATGTACTAATTAATCCCACCTTTTGGCCACCTTTTTCTTGTCTTGAATTTCATGTTTCCCACATATTTCCTAATAATTATCAACCCATTTCATAAAATTTCTGACATTATAACATGGAATCGGGGTGCCCTGACCTATCTTGGGGCACCCCAAGGCACCTTGGTCTAATTCTAGGTGCCCTGTTCTATGCACAACATCTTCCACTTCTTTTTGGGTCACTTCTACTTGTTGGTCATCCTTATCTTCTTCTCAGTTGGCCTTATCAGATTTAATTATGAAATTAAGCTTGAGAGACTTATAAATTTAAAGTTATAAAACCATAATCGGGTTCTAGGTCATTGCATCTTATCACTACTATCACCTAATCTAGATTTGAATTCATATGCATCTTTAATTTTCTTAGGGCTTAACACTTCTCCAACAGTCCATTCTCTAGTTCATTTGATGAATCTACTGTGATGATAGGAAGCACTTGAAGATACTTAGGGACCATACCGATTCAGATTATGAGGATTATCATCAGTCTTCCCGAGTACCCACATTGTAGACTAGAGCACCCCGGGTGACACAATACACTACCAAGCACCTATGTCATCTTAGGCACCCGATATGCATTTTGTAGGGTCTATGAGGGTTGGTTTTCACTTCTATTTTTATTTCTAGATCTGCGACGCCGTGTGTCATAGTCTTCTATTATAACTTTGAGTCTTTTCCTTAATCTTCTCCTACACGTTAGGGTTTTATTTCATCTAGAATTTATTTAAATTTATTTCATACTACTTTAGTTCACTCATAGAATTTTAGTCCTCCTAACTAGATTAACATTAATACCCTATATATCTCTTAAGGCCATCTAGGTAATATTATTATTTTTGTTAAGCATTTTGGTGAATTCAACGCCTATTTTTACCAAATTCTAGGGTTTTTCATTCCACCATCATGAATATATCTATCACTGAATACTTGTTTACCCACCCTGATTTGCTTCATCATGTTGAAACCCTCTTTACTAATATCATTGTTTCTACGAACATGTACATGTATTCCCGTATGACATATTTTTCGAGTCCTTTTATCAACATGAAACATTCCAGGGAAATCTATCCACCGGCATTCACCCTTTTGACAATGACCCACCACTTTACATCATGTCTCGCATCTACAATGTTGATGTCAAGCATACTCTTATTGATAATGGCTCTAAGCTTAATCTGTACCCTATGTCCTTTCTCCAAGCCATAGGTTTGTCTTCTCGTGACATTAGCCCTTATTCCATTTCACTTTGTGCTTATGATGGTTCTATTCATTTCATATAATTACTTGTTAGGTAGACCATGGATCTACACCATTAAAGTTGTTGCTTCTACCCTCCACCTTTGCCTCAAATTATTACATCAACATGTTCAATATATTGTCTTTTGAGATTGTGATCCATTCTAATATTGTGTCCATGACCATCACAATAGCATTCCTATTCCTCGCATTGATACTACCGATGAACCTCAACCTATGAATGATCAACCTCATTTAACTCCACATGAAGACGTTATTTTTTTACTAGATGTTATCACCTTCATATTATCTCCCACTATTGTTATCATTCCACATCATCCATCTATTCTATCTATACATAATATCCTTCCTTCTTCATCCTTACCATTAGCGTATCCCCTTTTACATGTACCCTTTTCATTCATGATTCTTATTTCAAACATGTGGTTTTCAACCCCACATGTGACAAAACCATATGTTCTCTCACTAGTCTTGTTTGTCTCGGCTTTACTTTTTAGGACCTTCACCTTCTACCCATGTCTCTCATCTCTATTATGGGTTAGTCACTATCACTTTGCCATTTATGGTTTGCGTATCTTTGATCATTTATTCTATCTCTTCAATACCTCTTCTTCCTCGCTACTCACATTAGGAGGTTCTTAGCTAACTTACATCGGCAATAATTTATACCCTAGTCACATTGATATTTCATTCCCTATACCTTTTGGTTGAATTATTATTTGCAATAGTTCCTTTCTTGGTTATTCATCTAGCTCCACTAGATGGTATGCAAAAAAATTTCCCACATCCCTCATTCACCGATGAAGAATACACTATGGGCATGTACCATCTATATCTCACTGGATTGTTAAGTGACTAACCTCATACTATAGCCTACCAAGTTACCAATTCTGACCCCTTTGACTTTTATCCAGAGGACGATAATCTCCTTGATGAGTTCACCTAGTCCCACATGCACTACCGTCGAGGGTGTAACACTTTATATCACCAAATTTTATTTATCCCCATACACTTCTATCATCTTACATTATATACTTTACTCGTATCACTATCATTTATATCTCATAGGTCATAGCACCCTCGTTACTAGATGATGCACCCTAGTGCGTCGATTCAAACTCGGATTATTGAGGGATTACCATTACAATGATTCCCACACACTATACTACAAGAAGTATAAATTTACATTCTATCATCCTACATTATATCTTCATAGCCTATAATACACTAGTCATCATTCAATATGAGCCTAGTTTTGCATTCAATCCTCTCATTTTATTTTGACACTAGGTCACGTTGTATATGAGTCTAGATTTATCTTTTACCATCACTACATATTATACCTATACCTATTATCGTATCTTCCACAATACATATACATATTACAAACCCACATTTCATTCATACACCTTACCTATGCTACATGTTATACTAGATTACATTACACATGGGTCTTGTTCAACCTATCATCATTCCATCTGCTATTTTTTACATTACTATCATTACATTCATACATATTACATGTGATGCCCACTAAAAACAACCCACTTGAGACCCAAGATCAACCTAGGATTATTTAGGAAAATTATGGAATACATTTTTATTTTATTCAAAGGAGTCTACCACTAGGTTACAAGAAAACAATTGTCACTAACAAGTTCCACGTCAATTCTAATCCACTAGAATGTAATTATATATTTGTAACATATATTAGAGGTCACAAGGTAAAAATTTTTGTGTTATAAGGTTCAATTAGGTTCGAGGGTAATTTCTCACCATACCCGCTCTCTAACAGCTTAAAGGTTCAACTTGATTTTTATTTAAATTAACTCATTCAAAAGTTCCCTAAATAATTCCCATTGGATGGGATATTTCCTCACCTTTATAATTATATAAATAAGTCCTCCTAACTCCTCATATTTTTTTTTGAAGTTATGGGCTGACAGGCCTTGGAGTGAAATTTTTCCCCAATAGTGGGCTGCAAGCCCGGGAGAAAAATTTTCCCAAAGGGTAGGTCTCGTGGAGCTGCGAGAGACTTTTGGAAAACTTCCGTGTGGGGAAAAAAACTTTCCCTTACGCCCGTGCTCCCACAGTCTGCGCAAGGGAAACGTAGCACCTCCTAAGCCATGCGGGGAAAAGTGTGGCAGCCGGAACATTTAGAAAAAATTCCCACGTGAGACAAGAAGCCCAATTTTCTCCCGCGAGTCCCCAAGGGATATGTGGGATCTCCTAACACAATGTAGGAAAATCAAGGAGACAGGGACAAAATTTGTTTAACGCCCCAAAGGGAAAAAAGGATCACACTCACCTGCGCTTCTGCAGATGCCTCATGCAATGCCACGTGGTAGCTCTTAATTGGCCGCGGGTCGGGAGGGAATTTTTTTAAAAATTTTCCCAAAATTTTCTAAAATACCAAAAGTAAAAAGGAACACGCTCCTCTACCAAAGCCTTGTGACACCATGTAGCAGCTCTTGATTAGGCGTGGGTTGACGGGGAAAATTTTCCCAAAATTGCTCAAGCGCTAAGTTAGAAAATGATCCGCCCCTCCGCTAATAGGACATGGTGCCAAGTGGCAGCCTCTCGATTGGCTACGGGGTGGAAGGGAAAATTTGGAAAAATTTCCCAATTTTTTCCGAATCTCTAAGGAAAATTTGGGCCTCCGAGCCCGCTTGGAAATTTTCCCAATTTTGTTTTTGACGCCAAGTGAAGAAAAAAATTCAGAAGGCCATAAATTTTGATAGAGAGCTCGGTTTTGGGAGAATGAGGACTTTCTCGGAAATATATTGACGTCCTCTTTGCATGAGATTCATTAAATTTTTATTTTGTTAAAGATTAAGGGGTCAATTTTGTGAAAATGATATGAAAGATTTTACAGTTCAAATTGGTAAATTTTAACTTATAAAATTTTGTTCAATGTGTTCTTGTTCCTTTCTCAACATGTCAAATATACATGGAGAATTTTTCTTAGGTTGATTTAGGATAGGTTTTTGAGGTAGATCTATGTGATTGAATTCCAATTCAAAATTTTACACTTTTACCAGCAAAACGATTATGAAAGCTTTGAACTCGGTTTTGCCAGGTTTTAGAATATTTCCTTTAATTATATTTGTCTAATTGGATTTGTTTAGGAAAACTACTTCATTTTAATCATTTATTTTTTTATTTCATTTTTATAGGTTCGGTCTGTGCATTTTGGATTTAATAATTACCACTTGAAAATACAAGACAAGAGAGATCAAATTTTTTAAAGGGTTTATTTGCTATTTTATTCTTCCAAGTATTATAATATGTTCCAATGCTAATATAATACATTTAGTTGATTCAAAAACTAAAATACATCTTTGATTTGAAATTTTCACATATTTGAAAGGACATAGTATTACCCATTCCTTTATACACATTTCTTCCTTACAAATAGAGATTTCAATTACATTTAAGAGATCAAATTCAATACCACAGGGGTAATTTGAGGAAGCTAATACATCATTCATTGATTCCAAAAGACAAATTTGTATCATAATTATTTTATTCTTTCAGAAAATCATATATTATATACAAAATAGAATAATACATTTTTGTCTCACGTATTTCACTTTTCCACTTTCTAAACAGTATTTCATAGTGCATGTTAAACACATATTTCCAATAGAAATACTATCATATGAACAAGGAAAACACTTCCATTAATTCAATGAAACTCTTACAACCTCCTTTCCATTTGATTTCAAAATATAGCATACAAAATACATTTCATTCTTTCCAAAACAGAATACAGAGTATAACTCTCTTACATTTCAAATTTCAACTTTCATTGTCAATACAAAGTATCTTTCCATTACAATTAATACATAGATCATCCACTTCAAGTGGGAAAGGGGCTACAATAAGATTTCATTTCACAAGGGACTATCAAACTATCTTTTTCCTTTCTCCATAACAGCAACATGCGTATTTTTCATTCTTCCAAATTGTGATCACAACAAGTGTAGGGGAAAGGAAACACTCTCCACCCAACCAAGACATCCAATGAAGAGGAGAATCCATCCTTCTTCATTGGAACCTAAGCTCCAACCATAATGCAATAAAATATGTGATCCAACTCATGGCAACAACAGGCTTCCACAAAACACGCAAGTAACATTTTCACAATAAAACACAGTCCAAAATAGAATGTAGTTTGCAATTACATTAAAATATTACAAACAATACTAAGGCTTCATCAAGCAAGCCAAAGGAGAAAGAAAATATGGGGATGCTTATTATGCCTCCCAAAAGGGGAAATTGGTATCACCACCTAAATTACAAACCGCCAAAATATAGCATATATCAAAACTCGACATTCCTTATGCCTCCCCAAGTGACCCTTATTTCTCACATTTCCTTATCCTTCCCTAACCTCTTATGGCACCCCATAATGAGTAAAGAAATGCAAGCTATTTCTTTGTAACGTGGAACCTAAATCCCAACTCCCTCCACCCTTGTACCACCCTAAACACACTTGTTCCACCCACAAAATAAACCCCATAGTCTTCTCCTACACCATTCCTAGGACATCTACCGAACAACCCACAAACATGC
The DNA here is from genome assembly GCA_018340775.1 of Taxus wallichiana var. yunnanensis. Taxonomy (NCBI): domain Eukaryota; kingdom Viridiplantae; phylum Streptophyta; class Pinopsida; order Cupressales; family Taxaceae; genus Taxus; species Taxus wallichiana. Next base: position 273,754,012 of record CM031241.1, read on the forward strand.
CAAAACATTCACACATTAACATTTTCATAAACAAAAAGAAGAATTTCAAGAGCCAAGCTCCTACCTCTCCATGATGGAGGTGTTCCAAGTTCCAACAACAAGATTTATCCCAAGGCAAGCAATCCAATACAAATAAGCACAAACATGCAACAATCTTCCAAAAGATTCTTCAAAGAAAGAGCTCCAAAACAAAAAAATAATTCACCCAAGAATGGATTCTCTAAAGTGAAGCAACCCAAAACAATGAAAGGAGTTCAAATTTTATAGAAGAGGGAAGAGAAGAGGATGAGGTGGATCCATGTAGGATGCCACATCACACATCCTACACCCCAACCCCCAAAGTCAAATTTATTCTCCAATGCACAATAAATAGGTGGGTGAATAATATGACAATTTACTTACACACTCAAATCCAACCCACACCCCAAAGGACTGAAATTAAATCTTGCAAGAAAAGTGAAATAAAAACCTACAATTTGCCTTCTAAAAAGACATTATAAAAGTCAAATTTCAATTCTCCCACCATAGGTATGGTTGGTAAATAAATTTAAGAGGTATGGGACAAGTTTGATTTGTCCCACAAAGCTCCAAAATAATCCTCCAAGGACAAATTCGAATTTCAAGAAGGTGTAGTGTTTCACACTCAAAATTTAACTTACACATCACTTACACATTACTTACACATTATTAACTCGTTCTCACAACACTTTAAATCATAGCCAACAACTATATTAATTAATTTCTTATGACATATTTTTATTTTATAAAAATTAACAACATGTTTACCCACAATATTAATACAACATTTAATAAATAAAGAAAGGGGCAAATGCATCACAAAATAAACACATGCAACATTAAAGAAAAGGGTCAAATAAATAAATACACATAACCCTTTGTCACATTTAAAAGTGATCCCCCATGGAAATGCCCAACACACACAAACACACACAAAAAGTACTAGTTGCCATGGTGACCTTGTTGACGCGTCATCTAGAATTTAAATGTGGTAGGTCTCCAATCCCCGATTTTTGTTGTGATATTTTAACCTAAAAACACAAATACCTCCTTCGACCTCATGGCCATATCAAAACATCCAAAATAATATAACTATAACTACCAAAATCATCCAGATATATGAATCACAATAACATCAAAGCAATCTAAGCATACATTTATAGTTTTATCAAGAACTATATCATCATCCAATAATTTATTTTTCTAGGTCTACTCACAATATTCAAATATCACATGTCTAAAGAGAATCCATTATATAACCATGTTAAACAATATATCATCATCAACATATAAAATGTCTCTAATAATCATCATACATCATAACTAAATCTAGTCAACAATAATCCCTTACCTAACATCTAACATCATACTATAATAAATTCCATAATCATGTTAATAAAATAATCAATAGTATCAAGATTAGTATCAAAAAGCTGTCAAAGGGAAGTGGGCACTACATTACCTATTCTACATCCTACACTAGATATCCTTATACTTGGGTCTAGTTTTACTTATCATCATTACACCTTATATTTCTACCTACGCATTTATTATATAACATTCCATATCCATTGCACAATCTACATTATGTTTCCTAAACCATACATTCACATACCTTGGTCGTTTACACTACGTTGTCTTCTACACGCTGCACTCACTAGCATATGACTCACTTTAGTTTATCGGTCCATACTCAATCTGTCGAAGGTTTAGCAAGCACACGGACCTTGCCTATATATGACACGTCATCATACCACATTCCTCAAATTAGTGACCGATGCTCTCGGCTATATCGTCAAACACACACACACCATCACATATATAGTGGTACATAGCTTAGCTCTTAAATTACCACTCTTTTCATCTCTTCTACATCATCATATTACATTTTATCATATGTTATTGTCTCCTCCTCTTAAATTTTCTCAATTCTAAATTATTTCATTACATTACCACACCTTCCATCATCCCGTAGTGGTATACACCTTAGTTTAAATCACCACTCCTTCAAATATTCTACATTATCATCTTACATCCAATCATCACCTATTCTATTAACCTACTATACATCATTTTTATTACCTCGTCATTTATCCTCCTCATCACTTAGTAGTATACGCCTTAAGCTAAATCTTCACCCTCACATTATTCATCACATAGAGGTCCAAGCTTAATGCTACAACACACACTTCCATTCTTGACCGTATACTCATTTATGCTCCATCTAATTTCATCACCCATATCGTAGTGATGTATGTTATAGGATAAATCAAAAACTTCTTCTTCCACGATGTAGTGATATACGTTTAGGGATAAATCATCACTTGTCTATCCAATAATTTATGGTATATGCTTAGCCTATAGGGTCCAATCACATCTTTACATCCATCTTGCTCCCATCCACTCCTTCTATATTTATATACATTAGGACTAAATCATCACTCTTCCATTCAAACACATCGTGGTATAAACTTATGCTATAGGGTCCACGCATAAATTTCCATATGTTTCACTCCCATCCATTCATCTTATAGTGATATACGGTTAGGGATAAATCATCACTCCTTCATTCAACAAGTTATGGTATATTATTCGCTATAGGGTCCAGCACACCTCCTACATATCATATTTGATCACCATTCCATACACATACTCATCACAAGTGTGTTAGATATAACAAACACTACTTGACCATTTTGAGATGACACACTCTCGTTTACGGTTCATTTTTGACTCCCGAGGGGAAACAAAATCAACCTCATTAAACACAATCCATTCACTTGGGGGAATGCTGATCATATCATTCCATCTTCCATTCCATTCCTTCCATCCACAACATACTTTGCATGGTTTTGTTAGTATTTACTCTTTATTAAAAATGTTTTACATGCTCATTATACTACACATGTTATTTTTCTTTCTCATATTTCATATCATACACACATGCGAGTTCACTTATTTCTCTAGTGTGATCGCAGATACAGGAATATACACGCGGTGTAAATGCTCACCATTTACCCTTCTTATATCGGTAGAATGGTATCCTCTATAATGCCCCGTCTTTAGGACATAGAAAACCACACCTAACGCTAGCTAAACTTTTGGGTAATTTTTTAAAAAAGTAAATAGATACTATCCTCCTCTAATTTTTATATTAGTTACTTTATACCAATTTTTATCAACCAATTAATTAATTACTTTTCAATTTCTAATTTTGGTTGTTTCGACAAAAACTTTCCCCATGAGAACTTTAATAGTTTATTTCCCATCATGGTTACTCTACTAAATATTTTCTAGGGTCACATTAGAATGCCTACACGCTCCTTTTTAAATTAAATACCGCCCCCACACCCTTCTTTTATTTTATTTCCTAATCCCACAAAATCCCATGACTTGAAAAGTGTAGGGTTAAAGCTCAACCCTTGGATGCTTTTAATTTTAGCCCTTAGATCTAAAATCCCTAAAGTTACCCTAAAATATCTTTATGATTTCTTTTCCTTTCTTTTCTCTTCCATTTGTTTCATTTTGTTTCTTCTTTGTGCAGGTTGTGAAGGAACCATAGAGGTAATGGATTCATGGGGTTCTAAAGATATTATCATTATTATTATTTTGTTGTCTTTTTTTTACCGTAGTATCTCTCATTTTGGGTATGTATTATACCCTTTTATTTTTAAATACATCTCCATATATATATATATATATATATATATATATATATATATATATATATATATATATATATATGTATGTATGTATGTACACACACACACAAATTTATGAATTTATATATTAACAAAATTTATGTTTCAAAAATTAGGAAGAACGGTATTAAATCCATTGGGGTGTTATATGGAAATGGCGGCGGTCTGCATAGTTTGGAGTGGTGGGAAGAATTTTTTTTTTTGAGAGAGGGGGTTAGTAATGGTGGTTGTGGTTTATCGTATGGCGAGAGGATGTTTGGGTGTTGGGGTCCGTGGGGTTTGAGGAGGCGGGGTGGTGTGGTCTTAGGCCACACCATAGTTTGATGTGGTGTGGCCTACGGAAACACCACCAAGTTTGTTCAACACTGTTTAGGGGTGCTCGACCCTCCCAATCATTTTTATTTTATTTTAAAAACATACGAATTCCCACTTAATTTGTATATAATTTTTTTCTATTTATTTGTTATTTTATTGTTTTATATATGTTTATATATATATATACATATATATATATATATATATACATACATATATATATATATACATACATATATATATACATATACATATATATATATACATATACATATATATATATATATATATATATATATATATATATATATATATATATATATATATAAAGGTATATTATTTTAGAACAATATTATAGATATTTCACTATATAATATATATAATATATATTATTTTATGTTTTTTATTATAATATCTTTCTATATATATCATACTATATAATGACTTATTTCACATTTTACATTTGTAGAAAAACAAGTTCAACATTTTTCCTTATCTCCGATATATATAAATTTGTATGTATATGTATACATATGCTAATATAAATTGTAATATATATATATATATATATATATATATATATATATATATATATATATATATATATATTATATTATATATATATTACATTTATATTAGCATATGTATACATATATATCTGTGCAAATAAAAGGAGAAGACTTGAATTGAACAAGTAAATGGTATATCAACAAATAATTTACAAAGGTATTCATTCCAAATATATTAAAGGAAAACAAAGCATTGTGCACTTGCATATCCACAATTCAAAGAACTATTTTTATGTTTTTATAAATTTGAATGGAATCTATTAAAAAAATTATTTTCAACCAAATCCTTACTATGCAAACATTTAGTGGATTCCTACTAGAAGTATTCTTTTCCTTAAAAACAATAACCAAATTTCCAAAGTGTAAAGAAATAAACTTTAATTAAACTTGTATTTAATCATTTTCTCGTTAGTCATTGCCAAACTACTAAGAAAGGCAAGAGCAATATTAATATTTTTAAAGAACTTCAAATAGCAATCAATTTTTATTTTTTTTGAAAGAATATTTCTTCCAATAAAATAGATCTATAACAAGGAAGGACTCTTATCAAAATACTTGCATTATTTTTCAAGATACAGGGTTCTTACAAGTATCTCCATGCAAGAATAGTTTACATCACAAGGAATCTTAAGCTCTAATTTTTTTAAGATGTTAAAATGCACACGAACATTTTACAAGATTTCATTTCCAAGATTGAGGAAGGATTCACCAACAAATGTACACTACATTACAAATAAATTACAAATCACATTATAGGAACCTTACAATAAGTAGAACTTCCAACATAGCTATATCCAAAAGGTCTCAATGAGAGTATTGTTCACAAAATTTGAAAAAAATAATGAGAATCCAAGATATCAAGGAAACTCCAACCATATTCCAAAATTGAGCTCTTCCTTTTTGCTCTACATAAAATAGAACACATAAAGAAAGACTTGTTTTAACATCCAACCTATAGTAATTATTAAATTCCTTCCAAATTGTTTGAAAACATAATTACCTCCCCCAAGCCCATGGGGGAGAGAGCTAGCTTCTGAAAATGTGCACAAGAATAATGGAGAATTAAACACAAGCATATCACATATAAGACTAACCCATAAACTAAAGGAAAACACAACATTTACCAACCAAATAAAAATGGGAGAAACCATATTCATCCTCAACAAAGGGGAAGAGTAGATGAGACATCCAATAATGCCATAGAGTGTGGTCCAACCATAGGATGCAAACTAACAAATTCTTAAACAACCTCCTTATCCCTCAAAAACAAACATCCCTCCTTATTACTCCTCTCATTCACCTAAAATCCTCCTTGGGAGGATTTTCAAACCCATTGGGTTTCCTCTCTAAGGATGGGGAAGGGGGTTAAAACCATATGAACCACCTTCCCACCTCAAACCATATGAGTGGATAAAAATAACCAACATGGCTTGCCCATCAAGCCATGAGGTTTAAGAAATAAAATCCCTCCCTCTTCCATAATAAAAATACCAAATTCATTAAGCCATATGATGGATGGAGAAAAAAAAAAAACACAAAGTTACCATACAACACATGTAACAAGAAAATATTTCAACCATAAGCAAATCTAAAATGTAACAGGCCAAATAACAAAAAATACAATCAAAGAGCTTACCTCCACAAGCTCTCCAAATCTCTAATATTTCCCCAATTCCTTGTGCGAAAAAAATCCAATTCTAAAAGCCTCCAAGCACAAAGAAAATCCAAAATAAAATTACTCTCTCTCTCCCATGAGAGAGTATTTGAATAAAAACAAATAAATTTTCTTACAAATGAGAGGGTGAAATGTGTCACCCCTCTCTTCCCCAAGTCAAGATTCCTAAAATAAAATAAAGATAAGATAAACCCACATTTAAACACCACTCTCCTAACATACCCAAAATGAAAAATGAGACAACCTTATGTAACTTTTCACAACACACACACATTCCAATGAGTATTTCATGGATGGTGAAAAAGAGAGGATAAATGGGAGTGAAACTCCCTCCATGCCTTGTAATCAAGCCCCTACCTAATAGGTTGGGTCTAAGGGCTTCTTTTTCATGCTAAGTGAACTCCCAAAACCAAAAGGGGTCACTCAAAATGCAAAAATTAGCCCAATTTCGGGTTTGGCACATTTGGACACATATGTAGAGGATGTGGGGCCCACTCAAGGGTAGTTATGTGACCCCAATTCTCTTTACTTAACACACACATACACAAATTAATACATAATGCAAGTGGGGACCATTAGGCCCCCCAACCTAGTTTACTAACAAAATTAAACAACCTAAACACAATTATTTTTTAAGTGAAGTACAACATTACAAATAATGGTCACTCATGGAGCCAAAACAATACAAACAACGAATAAGGTCTTATATAGCTAACATGGTTAGGACTTTTCCCCGTGGGCCACTTGTGCACAATTTACATAGCCACCGTGAAACTCAAGTTCTCTTGTGCCCTATAACTTGTACACTAAATGAAAAGATTAAACACATCTTCCAAATAAAAATGTGAATCAACTACTCAAGAAACGGTCAAGTCTAAACATATAAATCTATGCTATCACATTATCAACATGGAATCTTAAATCAGAAACATGTAAAATTTCAAACAAATTCACCATGTGTTAGCCATTAAATACATATAGATGACATATATCCTTGATATCATATGTTCTCATCAATAATTAAATAATCTATATCATCAAGATGTGCGACTAAACTATGTATCCATCATATATCAATTAGGCCCAAATAACATAGCAATATGTTAGTATCCACAACATCTATTGAAATGTGCCAACATACTAATCAAAGCCAAATTAGCACTATGCACCTAAATCACCATACATGTCCATGAAGATCAAATAACATAACATAATGTCAAAATATGTCAAAATCCTTGTCAAATCATAACTATGATTAAGGAAGTTAGTAGATAACCTAGGCTATAAAATGTGGGCACTACAACCTCTTCACCCAGATCCTTTCACCGATCTATAGAATAATTTCAGTTGTTAAGGATTTGAAGGTATGGTGATCTACAAGGATTCGAGCATAAGTAGTATGGGTTTGAATGGAGGTCTTATAATAAAATTTTGCACATGAGCCTAGAGTATCCCCTAAAGCAAGTAGACAATATCTATTTCAAAGCTGAAGAGGGAGTCCTGAAAAGAAAAGAAAAATTGATTAGGTATCAAAATATTCTTTTGAATACTCAAAAGAGGATCCAAACCCAATTTTGGCTAAAAATTAAATCCCTATATTCAAGGGTTTCAAATACAACAATGAAATATACTTAAACACAAGGATATCATTAAGTTGAGAAAGTTTGGGAAAAAAATTGTTAAACCTGCATATTAGACCCAACCGAGAAACATTTTCATCCTCCTTACGATCCTCCTCATTTTTTAGCATTAGGGAATCTTGAGAGGGTTTCAAGAGCGTACCAAAAGTCATTTCATTCGTCTTTTCGTGCTTGGAGACATCATTAATAGAGGAAGGATTTTTTTTTGTTGAGCAGATTCGTACATTGTTTCATGTCACCCCTAGAGGGAAAAATAGGGGCCTTTTCTAATCCATCCACTCCCGGTTACCGCATGCGGGAGAAATGTATGCCCTTTCCATCCATCCAAGAAATGCATAGGATCATTTTTAGTCCATCCACTTTTTAGGGCCATCCTTACCTCCATTGTCGCCATCCGTTGAAGCCAAAGGAATCGGATGAAAGTTTTTGGGTTCATAGAAACATTTTTATGGTCATTTACTCTCCAAAGCAGTTGTTATTGGATAATACACTAAAATAACCACTAAACTCGTGAATCGATCTCATGTGGGGAGAAAACACCACCTCTATTAATTCTACCTCAAGTAACTTTAGGGATTAGGTTAGGAGTTTCTTAAAATGCACAGTTCTTCTAAAACTTAAAACATCTATAGAATATTCCATAAATGTACCCTTTTTGTTTGGATTAATCTAGATGTTAGCCACTTCTTTAGGGGATGCAATAAAGTGGAAGATATTTTTGAAAATATTGCAACAACCATTTTCCATCTCTCTATAATAATAATCAACATCAAACTATTACAATTTAATATGACAATGGATATGTGAGACAAAAATGACATTGGTTTAGTTGAATTAATCCCTTTATAGACTATGGTGATGTGTAAGTATTGTGGTTGAATGAGGATTGGTTTTTATGTTTGAATGGGTGGGTTTCGCTTCCTTTTACCATGAATAAGTTCTTTGTTACCTATTAAAAGTTATAGCTATAGATGAGTGTATTTTATTTACTACATAATGAATAATTCAGTTATTGTGGGAATATTAATAGGAGTGGTTGACATAGATTAGGTTAGAGTTCATATTGAATAGATATCTTTAGTCAAAGAGGTGGTGTATAGGATTTAATTTTTTTCATAGAAGGATTCTTTAATAATCATACTTTAATATTTATCTACTATAAAAAGTTGTACAAGACTTATTATACTGTAGAATACTATACTTCTACATCAAATGATGTTGGGATTGTGTTGTCAAAATTGAAAGGAACAATAAGCATATCATACCAATCCAAGAACACATATGTTAATCAAACACCACGATCAATAAGATGAAATTAATTTTCCAGATTAAATTTACATAATCCTTTACAAACAAATGAGCATCAATATCATATATTATTATGGAACTCAATGAAATACAATGACAATGGTTATTTCTTATATATCAAAGGAATAACAATATAAGAGCCATTCAAGGTCATAGATCAAGCCATAAATACATGAAAGAGATAGTCATCAAAGATGAAGTCAATACCATAGATTTAGGAGTGAACTAGACATCAATTATTTAGTCAATACCACGGATCATGGAAAGAACTAGTCAATATATAGATCAAGGAAAGAACTATACCTAACAACTAGATAATATCCCCTAATATCTAAACAAATAAAAGAAATATCCACACACATAATTGGGTGAGGATAAATACAATAAAAGTAAATAAATTACCTAGGTTAACATGAGCTAAGGTAAATACCTACTCTAACACCCCCTCAAGTGAAGATACAAGCCAACATAAAAGTGGCACGTCCACAATATGAGTGTTAAAAACTAGGCTTGATAAGGAACTCATGTACAATATATCCATGAATAAATATCAAACCAAAAGAACGAAAAATCCTATTAGAAGGAAAGAGAAACAAGAAGAAGAAGGAATATGTTCTAACAAGCACCCGCAAGAAAAAATTCCAAAACTCCAAGCATTCCACACAACTCATGGTACCAAGGTGATGCAAAAGGATCCGTAAGTATGTTTACAACCGTAGTGCCCACTTTCCTCTCGACACCTTTTTTTTTTTTTATTATGATATTGTCGACTCTACTTATAAACATTATTGTAGATGTTGATTTGCCATGTTGTTAGATGTTAGAGATTATGAAATGTGGTTCATTTGGATTCATATATGATGCATGTGGATTATTAGAGACATTTTATATTGATGTTGATAACTTTCTTGATAATGGTTAGGTATATATACGTTTTTGTATATGTGAAATTTTATTCATATCGAGTAAACCTAGAAGTTTGAACTAATCTTGGGATCGTGTGGTTATTCATCAAATTGTAAATAATATTGTTACTTGTCTAGATGATGTTGTGATTCATAGATATATGATTTTGGATGTTATATTTTATATTTATTTTAGATGATTTTATGCAGCCACAAGGTTGAAGGAGGTATTTGTGTTTTGCAGCTAAAATGTCACAACAAACATCGGGGGATTGGAGACCAACCACATTCGAATTCTAGATGAATTCAACAAGGGTCACAAGAGCAATGTGTATTTGTTTGTGCGTTTGGCTAGTTGTTGTTAGGGATTTGCATGGGGGATTACCTTTAAATGTGACCAAGGGGTTATGTGTATTTTTTTATTTAGTTTATTTTGTTTAAAGTTTTGTATGTGATTTTAGTGATGTATTTTCCCCTTTATTATTTATTTTATTTGTGTCTAGATTAGTGAGTAATCATGTTGCTAAATTAATTAAATGGTTTAAATGAAAGAATTTGTTGGAGCTGATAAATCTTGGATTATGTGTTGAAAGTAATGTGTAAGTAACTTTGAGTGTGAAACACTCCACCTTCCTTCTGAAATTGGGATTTTTCCTTAGGGGCTGATTTTGGAGGCTTGTAGGACAAGTTAAACTTGTCCCACACCTCTTAAATTGTCATAAAAACCCTACCTATGGGTTAGGGAGTCAAAATTAGGGCTTATTATGTATTTTGGGAAGTCATGTTGTAAGTTTTATTGCACATTCTTGCATGAAATTAATTTTTGTCCTTGGGGTGTAGACTTGGTTTGTGTGTCTAAGGAAAATGTAATTTATTCACCCACCTTTTTAATTGTTCCTTGGAATTGAAGTTGACTTATAAAGTGTAGTTGAGGATGTGTGATGTAGCATCCTACATGGACCCACCTTATCCTCCTCTCTCCTTCTTCTATTTATTCAATTCCTTGTCTTTTTTTGGGGTTATGAAATTTTAGTGATTTCATTTTGGTTACTTTTTTTTCCTTTGTTTTGAGCTCTTTTAATCTTGAGGAGTGTTAGAGATTTTTTCGAATGCTTGTGGATTGTTTGGATTGGAAAAATATTGTTGTTGAACTCTTGGAGAAAACTCTACCATGGAGAGGTAGGAGCTTGGCTCTTAAAAATGTTCTTCTTTTATTTATGCATATGTGAATGCTTTGAATATTTTAGTATGTTATTGGCTGGTTGGGTAGATTACCTAGGTATGGTGGAGGAGAAGACTATGGGGTTCTCCATTAGCGAGGCATAAGAGTTTTGGGAGGTATAAGTGTTATTGTGGAGGGAGTTTGGGATTGGGTTCCACCTTGTAAAAGAAATATCTTGCATTTATTTACTCGTTATGGGGTGCCATAAGAGTGTGGGGAGGCATAAGAGAATGGGAGGTATAAGGGGTACTTGGGGGAGGCATAAGGGCATGTAGGGGTTTTGAAATGATATATATATATATATATATATATATATATATATATATGGTTTATCTTAAGGTGGACACCCATTTCCCCATTGGGAGGTATAAGAAGCTTCCCCATAGGTCTTGCTCCTTTGGCTTCTACAAGACGAAGCCTGAGTATTATTTTTGTTCTTCCTATGGTTGCAAAAACCATAGTATGTATTTGGAATGTGTTCTATATGTGAATTTTTGGTTTTTTTGTGGAAACATGTTTGTTGGAATGAGTTGAAATACATTTCTTATTTCTTTATGGTTGGAGGTCAAGGGCCAATGAGGAGCATGACTTCTCCTCTTCATTGGAATTCTTGGTTGGGTGGAAACCGTTGCCTCTCATCCTTTTTTATTGTGATCAAAAGATATATGGTGGATCTTCTTGTCATTGTTTTGAGCTGAGGATGAAGTAAAATTTTGTATTCCCCTTGGGGTTTCCTTCTTGTAAAAATTTCACACTTCAAGTGGATGGCATTGTAATATTGTTTGTGATGGAAAGTTTCTCTATTTTTGAAATAGAATCTACATTTGAATGTGAAACATGTATATTCTGTAAGTTGTATTTGATGAATGATAACGGAAGTTGTAAAAGAATTATTCAAGTTCAATAAAAGTGTTTTATTTACCACAAATGGTATGGTTTTTATTTGAAATCTGTGTTTGAAATATATTGTGAAATATTTGTTTTAAAATTGAAAAATAAATACATATGAAGAAATATTACATTTCTCTGTATCATTTGAAATGCATGATTTCAATGTAGAACTACATTTTGGGTCTTCACGCATTGATTGAAGTAAAGTTAAATTTTGTAAATTAGATTTGAATGAATCTAAATATTTAGAGGATGGTAACGAAAAGTAGATCCATTCAAGTTTAAGCATGATTTCTATTTTTTTCACTATAAAACTTTGCAATTATTTATCATAATTTTTTTTACAGAGGACTCTACAACTTGAAAGACAAACCTGAAATAATAATGTAAGATAGGAAGAACATAAATTTTTTCAAAAAAGTTGAATTGCTCAAGAAAATATATCAAACTTTAATTAATTAGAATTAGACCAAAAATCATACGTTTACAAGAAAAGGAGAAATATCTCTTTTAAACTCAACCAATCAATTAAACCCTACAAAATCCATCCAAATCTTTCCAAGTGCAATCCTCCATGTCGGTTTGGAAGGTTGAATAAGAAAGAATGACAGATCTTGAATTAATTTTGTTAAGTTAATTAGTTTAATTCACATTTTAATTATAGGAAAGACATTGTTTTGTCAAATTCACCCACTTAAGGTTGTCCAAAATGAATATTGATGGTTCCTATGCAAGGAGGAGTTCGAGCCCTTTGAAAAAGTCCTCATTTGACCAAATCTGAGCTTCCATTTGAAAATTATGGTCTTCTTATGTTTTTTAATTTGCTTTGAGTTTTTTAAAAATGAAAGGGATTTTTTTGTAATTTGCTCCTGAAGGGCTAAAATTACTCGGGGAACTTTTTTTGCAAAAAGGCAAAAAAATTCACAAATTTCTCCATGCCCCTGCAGCCCCACCAATTCAATTTTTTGAAAACGACTCCGCGAGTTTGTAGGCCCTCACCTTAAAACTCTACCGGTTTGAAGAAGGGCAAAAAATCTTAAGTCTCCCCACCAGATTGCTTCCCCACCACACCGTGTGGTTTTGACACGTGGCATCTGTGTACATCGGAAAAGGTGTGGGTGCTTTAGATCTTATATCCTTTGGTAAAAGGTTTAAAAACATTTCTAAGTTTCCCCACTGGCCCGCCTTCCCGCAAGTCACTGTTGGACTGACACATGGCTTCGCTTGGCATCGGCGGAGGTGCGGGTTGTTTTTAGCCTTTGCACTTTTTAACACAAAATCCAATATTTCTAAGTTTTCCTAACGGTCCACTCCCCGCTCAAGATTTTTGCAAGACACATGACGCCTCTGGTGAGTCGCAGAGGTGTCGGGATTTTTGAACCTTTTTACCCTTTCAAACAAAAAGAGTTAAAATCCAAATTACCTTCGATGACCCACCTTCCCACGTTGGCTTAAAAACGTGCCACATGTCCCTTGCGGCTTGGGAAAAATTTCTTCTTGATGCCTCGCTGCCCGCCTTTCAACAAATTTTCTTCCCATTGGCCTTCCTTTAGGAAAATTTTCTTCCCAAGCCGATTGGCCCACCTTTGGGAAAATTTTCCTCCCAAGCCCATTGGCCCACCTTTGGGAAAATTTTCTTCCCCAGGCCCGCCAACCTATAACTTAAAAATATGAGGAGTTAGGAGGACTTCTTTATATCATTGGAAAGAGGAAGAAATTTCCTATCTAATGGAAATGTTTTTAGGAAATTCTAAGTGTGTTAAATATGTGAAAAATTAGGTTGAAGTGCAAAGATGAGCCTAAGAGTGGGTAAATGGGAAATTACCCCTTATTAACTTAAATATATAATTCTAAAGCATGGGTTGACCTTTTTAGGGGTCACGTTAGGGGATAAGGGAATGTTTTTCTATCCCATGCAAATAAGAACCTTGTTTATTGTTTAGACTTGGTGGAATTAAATACCCAAGGTATTTAATTCCTTTGGCCCTTTTCAACCCTCTAAAATTGATTAAGGAATATTTAACTATAATGTTAATTTAATTACTTATTAAGTTAACTCCTAAGAGAAATTTAACTATAATTGGATTAATTATACTCATTAATTTTGTAATATGGATCCAATGTATGTTACAACAAGAAAATTTCATTTAGTAAATTATAATTGACTTTGAATCCTTCTATGACAATTGTTGCTTGAATAGTGGTCACTCTTTTCAAGGAAAAAACATTTATTGCATAATTTTTCCTATTTAGACCTAGGTTGTTCTTGGGTCTCTAGAGGTCATTTTAGTGGGCGTTATACTTGGTATCATAGCCATGGGTAAAAATCTTGGACCATTGGGCACATAAGAAAATTTGAGACATGAACATTAAACCAAGTACGGTATTTAAAACTAGCACACTTTTGAGTGTCAAAAATAACTTTGTTTGAAAATTACATATCTTAGTAAACATGGAAAAATGAATAAATCCTATAATAATGAAATAACTCTCTTCTTTGTCTATGCGGGTGGTGTGGACAAGATGAGGGTCCTTTCATTTAGATCTAGACTTGTCATGAACAGATCATGCTATAGTAGCCATCCTACCCAATATTTTATAGACACTTCAAAATGTTAATGCCGCTTTATGTGGATGGTCCATAGGAGGACGTTCGATCGACATGATATGGAGCCATTTGTTGAGGCTCATGCATCTCCTTGACCCAACAAGGAGCATAGAGGAGAAAATCTCTCATGGAGTCGGGTAGAGCGAGTCATCGTAGAGGGGATAAGGAGACCAGAATTTTGGACATAGGGATAGGTCTCGAGCCCTAGGCTTAGGGATGAGAATGCGAGAGAGGCCTAAGGGTTTCCAGGACTATAGCTTCGCACCATATTAAGGAGATCCTGAAGCTACAACCATCTCATTATTCTAGTGACATAGGTGGATTTCAGGAAGAGGCACAGTTAATGAGCTTTAGCGGGTTCTTCAAGCTCTACCCTTGTTCTAACAACACAAAATATCATGTTTCAATATATCTTCGAGGGATGGAGACGATGTCTTCGGAGGACCGAGGACCATAAGTTCCATGTTGATTTGGAGACGGTTACCTAGGAGATCTTCGAGGATAAGTTTAGGAGCATGTACTTAACATGGAGGTTCATACAACAAAGGATAGATGAGTTCCATGACCTTCGACAGGCATATTTAATAGTAGCTTTGTATGGGATTATATTTCTGGACCTACTCCAATTATCATATCGGCTACATGCGCAGGATGAGAAGGGGGTAAGTGCACGAAGTTGGTGGACAATTCCGTGGACATAAAAACCAAAATAAAGGAACTGCGATCGCGGTTCCTGAATTATAGGTTTGTAATTACCGAACCTAAAACTGCGATCGCAGTTATAAACCTCGATCACGGAACTCTGAGACAAAATTTAATAGTCCCGCGACTCGTTATTTTCCTCATTATTCATTTCGAACCGTGACTTTTCCTAAACATTTTTCACTCACGCTCTCAATACCATCTCAAAATTGCTCATCGGACTTCTGGATAGCGATATATTCAACCATGCCACCAAGATGAGGAGGTAAGTCCCCGATTGTAATAATTTTTTTACATTTTAGGTTTTTTTTTGTATTTTCATGGGTTTTTTGAAATGTTTGTTTATGTATACAATTTTCTTGTTTTATCAGTTGGTCGACAAGCTCGAAATCATGAAAACCGTCAAAACATTCCTCAAAACCCACGAACATTCCTCAAAACCCTCCTCCAAACATAGATCCACCTCCTGTGGCTCCTTATGTCCCCACTGAGCCAGCAGGAACGCAAGATAATATCATTGGAAGAATCCAAGAAAATAAAATTTTCATTGAGAACCTAATTCAAAATATAAGACAAAATCATGCTACAAATCCATCCCACATGACTTTAGCCAATACATTGCAAACATTGATTGGCGAAGTTGAGTCTGCAACCAACCAAATACATAGATGGAACACCTTTAGAAGTGATTGTAGGCGGTGGTATGTGGATAAACTATCCCATGCATCCGTCAAAGAAAAAAATTGGAAAAGACCTCATTTGTGCATTATTTACCGACCCTAGAACCAATCCCCCCCTGCAGTTACTTGCAAACGGTTCCCAATCCATTGGTGCCATGATGATAGAATCAAAAACAATTTTTGGGACCAATGGTGGATGGTTTTTGATTATCCACCATGCAACAACAATGAGGTTCCTCTTTAATTTTTGAAGAAATTATATTGTGAGTTCGTGCTCAATGAGGTCCCGAATTATTTTGACTTTTCTGACTTTTTGGTCGAGGAGGTGGCTCTGCAAAGAGCAGACCTGGTGCACGCGCAGGTCAGCCTAGGATCCCCCATGCCCCAAAACCCCCACTACCTTCAGTTATCCCTCCTACAGTGAAGGAGGTTGTGGAGATTGATACATTGCATGCATTGAGGGAGCTCACTGACACTCTCACCCAGCATAGCACCCAGATTGCATCTGGTGATGTTGGTGGAGGTGCTAGTTCTAGTGCACCACACCACTGTGGATCATGTGGTGCCGTATGCACTGCAGGCGAGACATCATTTGCTGGTTCACAGGATTTCTTTTCTATATATGAGATGCTAGGGAGTGTTTTTGGAACTGGAGCCACTGATATTGGTCTTTCACAGGTAAATTTTAAATAAATTTAAATAATATATATATAATAGTTTAATTCACATGTTTGAGATATTAATATATATATATATATATATATATATATATATATATTTGATTGTACGTCATGTACATACATGTAAAAAACTAATTTTTTATTTTATTTTAAATAGCAAGAGCCGGTGAAGGAAACATTCGGTGTCGACATGCTAGCTACTGCGGCTGGGCGTGTTTCAAACGTAAGTTTCAAGTTGTACAAACTTACATTTTTAATAAATCATTTAATTGCACTAGATTATTATTATAATTTGTTTCACGTGTATGTTGTATGTATGTATTAATATTTTTCTCTTTTATACACAGGAGCCTAGTGGGTCATCATCTTCTCAAGGAACTGATGCTACTTGGCACGCCTCACATGAGTTTTACGCAGGTTAGTAAATCTCTTTACACTTTGTTTCTAATTACTATAAGTTCACGCACGGATTGCATGCTTTGGACCTCTCAGTACATGAGTTTCACTTTCTTATACTTAACCTATATATTATTTAGTAGGAAATGCCAATTCATTTGATATATAACTAGCCATGTATGTAATCATATATTGGTTTTACATGTCTTGAAAAAACCACAGGGTAAGATTGTATAGTAGGGACGGGAATGAATGTATACTTTCCCTCCTTGTATAGTTTTTTTACCTTCTTAAAATCTCAACATGTGGAATGAGTGGTTGTAAATGTTTCATGTACCTATATATAGATCTGGTGTTTCCTTGATGAACGTGAAAAGATATGTTTAGAGTGTAGGGACCTTTGAGTTCCTTTACTATTATTTTTTTCAATAGGTTTCGATAGGAGTGCTAAGCTCTTAAGTAGATTTTAATATTGATTTGTACATGTTTTTGTATAGCTTATGATCACTAGAGAGACTCCTCCATATATGCGGACTATGGAGGATCGTAGATCACTGTCATAGCATCTCGTAGATCCACTAACCGAGGTACACAATTTTTTAAATTTGTTAAATTTTGGAGACCTTCATTATTTTTTATTATTTACTTAAATCTACAATATCAAATTTTGTAGGTATATATGTGAAATATTTAATATGAAAATTAATTATTTGTATGTAGCTTACCCCTCGTGAGTCTATTGTTGTCCTGCGACGACGCAATCAACAAAAAAAATTGATAGGTATCATGACATTGCGGTAAGATTTCACATGCATTTTAACTAAATTGTACAAGTTTCTAAATTTTGAATGTATTTTAAAATTTTGGGTGTTAAAAAATTGTTGTTTATGAATGTGCAGGTTAGGTTGCAGGCATGCTTAGAGACACCTAGGACCACACGGATGAAATCCGTAGTGGCATCTCCCTCCACTACATCCCAGTGTCGTGACTTGCTACTTCTAGTAAGGCAAAGAGAGGGAAGATGTTTCATGCATAGATTTATAGTCCACCCGGATGTACATATGTGGTCATGAGTAGACTCACATCCATTGTACTATAATAGTCTTTTGCGACCGCATGTTTGTCCCATATGTACATTATGACACGTGCTTAGTTTGAGATGTATACATACATTATGAACTTATGTACATATATATTTTCAGAGATGTGCGCGTCTGGAGCACACTTTGTTTGATTCTTATATATATATCCATGTGTGTTGGTTAAATCATAATTATTTTGGTTATTTTGGTGATTCATCCATATATGGAACTCCTATGGATATCTCTTATACGGTTTTGTTTCCGAGGCTATAAATTTGAAATATTTCAGGTCTTTTAAATCTTGAGGTGGATTTAGTGTATTACTTCTAGTTATATATTTTCTAGTATCTTTCTGATTATTATTTGTGGTATATTTCACCATGGGCATTTTGAATTTTTATTTTTCAAACTAAAACAATATTGTTAGCTCTATTGCCAACTTAAGTATTAGTAACTAAAGCTTATATTTAATGGAATTCATCAATTTATCATCCTATTGTATTTGGAAAAGTGTGCTTGAAACTCGGTGTATTTGATTTGTACATCTTGATAATATTACAGGTATACCCAAAATTGGGTCTGCATTGTTTGTAACTTTTGTGTACATATGAGTTAATCCTTGAAACTTAACTGTATTGATTTTCCAATCCTGTAGCCGTACTGTTCTTTTGTAACTCATAATAATCCTGAAATATTGTTAAATCTGAATGATATGTGGTTGTATCTTTATATTATTTTTATTTGCATCATAAGCTTGTACTGTTAGATGTGCATTACTGAAACATGCCATTATAGTTGCAATCTTCTTAGACTTCTGGATATGAAACTAATACCATGAAACTACATTCTTTCAATTGCTCTACAACCTAGAAGTTATTTTCAAATGTATTTGTACATTTGTTTTAGCTGATTGCTTCATGTATTTTGAGTTCCAAAACTGTGAAGACTATAAGTACCTTCCAACATGGGCATTGTTGTATTTGCCTATGCATCATGGATATTGAACTTGGCAGTTGAAGATGGTAGTTGATCATTTTGATTACGCTCATAGTATCTACATTAGAGTTAGATAAATAATATCAGTAAGAAACCATATAGAGGATAAGGGATAATATTAAATTTGGAGTATGTTAAGTAGTGAAAAGGAGCTGTTTGAACTTGATCAAAAGACAGAGTTGAGTTTTTAGGGAAACATAGAAACCATTGAATACATATGTTATAAATTTTTTGAACTGCAACATGTGGTATCATAGCTTGAAGATCAAGGAAGATTAGCTAAAAGGATTTGAGATAAGGTTGATACAAAGGTCCAAGAAGAGAGAAAAGAGATAGATGAAAATGATGGGTGAAGTAAAGAGTGAGGTCATGGTTACAAAATGCCACATTGGATGGAGAAGTTAGTATCAGAGAGATAAGATGATAGAATAAAACAATTACATGAAAGGATAAGAGAGTTCAAGAACATATGTGAAAAATAGAAAAGATGATGGAAACAAGGAAGAAACGTAGAGAAAGGTAATTGAAGGTTATTAGGCCTCATGAGTTTGACTTGATATATATGGTGAAGAATAAGAAGAACTAGCAAGAAATGTGATTCAAAGGTTGATAGAGCTAATGAGGTACAAGAAGAGAGAGAGAGAGAGAGAGAGAGAGAGAGAGAGAGAGAGAGAGAGAGAGAGAGAGAGGGAAAAGGAAAGAATAAAGGAGGAAGAGAAGATAATTATGGTTTCACAGGAGGTCAGAGAGTTGAATCAAGAGGTAGCACAACTGATGGTCTTCATAGAAAGAGAGAAAGAAGAGAAAGGAAAAGAAAACCGTAGAACAATATTACCCATAATATTATAACAAAACCAAGTGTTAAGGATAAGGTAGAAAATAAGATTCATGAGCCCCATATATCATCCTACCAAGGACAAGATGACAACAAGAGATAACATAACAACCAAGTCATTGTAATTTAATTTAAATAAATAAGGAAACAAGTTATATTTTGTAAACGGTGGGTCATGGCACCAAACGGACTGTGCCGACATGTCCGGTGGTCGGGAATGCTAGAGGAGGTGGTGTTTCGGTGCGCGAAATGGTCGTTGCTTCCAGGCTACTTCGTTCGGGCGCAGTCCCTTAAGAGCCCTGAGACCAAAATATCATTCAACTTTGACGGGTGACTACTCGGACTCTGTGGCACCTAGAGAGGCCTCATCTAATCCAACACCTCAGCGTAGGGACCCTCTACAATAGCCTCTCTTAGTTTTTTCCTTCTCATTTCGATGCTCTCGCTGTCCTACTGTTTGTAAACGCACGAAATAGTGCAGTTGGAGCCAATGTAA
Organism: Taxus wallichiana var. yunnanensis; assembly: GCA_018340775.1. NCBI lineage: Eukaryota > Viridiplantae > Streptophyta > Pinopsida > Cupressales > Taxaceae > Taxus > Taxus wallichiana. Next base: position 273,774,731 of record CM031241.1, read on the forward strand.
GGTTGTCAAACGCTATATTTTGCAAATGGTGGATTGTGGCACCGAGTGGACTATACTGACACATCTTGGTGGCCAGTAAACTCTAGAGGAGGTGGTGTTTTTGTGGGAAAACGGTCGTTGCTTAGGCTACTTCATTCGGGCGCAATCCCTTAAGAGCCCTGAGACAAAAATATCATTCAACTTCGACGGGTGACTACTCGGAATTCGTGGCACCTAGAGAGGCCTTGTCTGATCCAAAACCTTAGTGTAGGGACCCTCTACAATAGCCTCTCTCGGTTTTTTCCTTATCATTTCGGTGCTCTTGCTGTCCTACTGTTTGCAAACGCGCGAAATAGTGCAGTTGGAGCCAGTGTAAGGTTGTCAAACGCTATATTTTGAAAACAGTGGGTCATGGCACCAAATGGATTGTGCTGACACATCCGGGTGTCTAGGTTAATGCTAGAGGAGGTGGTGTTTCGGTGCGAAACGGTCGTTGCTTCCGAGCTACTTCGTTCGGGTGCAGTCCCTTAAGAGCCCTGAGACCAAAATATCGTTCAACTTCGACGGGTGACTACTTAGACTCCGTGGCACCTAGAGAGGCCTCGTCTAATCTGACACCTCGGCGTAGGAACCTCTACAATATCTTCTCTCGGTTTTTTCCTTCTCATTTCGGTGCTCTCGTTGTCCTACTATTTGCAAACGCGTGAAATAGTGCAGTTGGAGCCAGTGTAAGGTTGTCAAACGCTATATTTTACAAACGGTGGGTCATGGCACCAAACAAAATACATTGACACATTCGAGTGGCCAGTGAATGCTAGAGGAGGCGGTGTTTTGGTGTGCAAACGGTCGTTGCTTCCGGGCTACTTCGTTTGGGCGTAGTCCCTTAAGAGCCATGAGACCAAAATATCGTTCAACTTCGACGGGTGACTACTCGGACTCTGTGGCACCTAGAGAGGCCTCATCTGATCCGACACCTTGGCGTAGGGACCCTCTACAATAGCCTCACTCCGTTTTTTTCCTTCTCATATCGGTGCACACGCATAAGTATGGTCTTGTAAACACTTGGGGAGGAGTCGTTTTCAAAATTTACAACATTTTCAAAATTTACAACATTTTCAAAATTTACAACTTTTTCAAACAATGAAAGCTTCTCTTAGCTTCGAGAATTTAAAATTCTCTACTATCAGTGCCAACCACATGAATGTGGAAGCTTTTATGGCACCACTAACCTAAACATAAAAGTGTTAGTCAAAGAAATTTAAGTTTCAAATCAAAACCATATATACTATAGATCTAGATATAATGTACGTGCAAAATACACAAATTTAAAATAAAATATATATTCAAACTTAAATCTAGATCTTTAAGTTCTAAAAAATTTATATATATATATAAATTGAAAAGAAATTATATGTATGTACCGGACATGCTCAGTTGTAAAAATTCATTCCAATGAACCATCAGGATCGGATCTACTCTGAATAGCAGACAAAGATTGCTTCATGATCTAACTCTCGAACCTTCCAAAGAATCTTTTTATTAGGCCTTCCTCGATATCTATACAACTGAATATTTGTCGCTAGAACTAGATGTGAATATAAGAGTATTTTCCTGTGTGTCTCAAAGTCTTCAAACACCCAAACAGAGGAGTTTTTTAATGGATACCGTCGAAGCCAAGTTCCAGAAACTGCCACTGACTTTGTAGGATACTCAATATCTTCGCCATCTATAATAGGAGAAGTCAACTTCTTTCTTTCCTCGATGCAACGACATAAGAAATAGTCTGTTCCTTCTTTATTTCTTCACAATTTTGCAAACACATGTCCTACAAAAAAATAACCAAGGATAGTTGAACAACTCAAATTTAAATTACATATTAAAATTTCAAGGGACATATAACTCAATTTACAAAAATAAAATAAATAACCATATTTATACCTTGTCATACCAAAATTGAAATTTCATCAAAGTCCTTGGATGTTGTAACTTCATCTGCGAGAAAATAAGTCGTAATGATTAGTAGAACCAACTCTCTATTTTATAACATCTCTTGTATTAGGTGAAACTCTAGTGTTATCATGCCAAAATTTAATAACAACTTCTCTTATAGCATCAAAATTATTTTTGTCCTTACGCGGTGCTCTAGCAGAAAATGCCCAAAAATCGGCATTATTGAGTGATTGAAGGATATTACGTCTTTCAATTGCTTTCATTAGAGTTTTTCGATTAACTTGCAACATTCGACTTGTTTGCGTAATCAAACGTTGTTTTTTTATTGATTCACTTACAACACTAGTAGCAAGTACACGACGCACAATATTACTATCCCTAGTGCATCTCTTGACACCAATAGTGTGATATGCATCATGAAGGTTTTCAATAATTGTAGAGGTTTGACCACGTATGTTAGATGTTGTCAATCCTAAGGTGTTTAATGTAGGTCTCATTTTAATCAATTTCATCAAACTAACCAACAACTGACATCTTTGGGAATCATTTAAAATTTCAAAATGATTATCCCAAATTTCAGTGGCTTTTCTTCTGATTTGTCATTTAGAAAGTTTGTCAAACATTGGTTTCAAAATGTTTTCATCAATTTCAATAAAAAAATTAGGTTTCTTATGTAAAATCCTAGGAGGTGTTTTTGTCAAATTTTTCTTTTCTACAGTTTCAACATGAATTTCCTTATTCACATTTTCATTGTCTCCTTGATTTCAACATTTCCTATATCAAGAGTATTTAATTATTTTTCAACATTGTGATGTAAAAACTTCTTCATCACGAGTATTTAATTCAACTTCAACATTGACAGTAGAAACATTACCTAGTTCTTCATTGCTTACAATAGTTGGGATTGAAGATGAACCTCTTCTAGATTCACGAAGTTTCCGCATTCGCTCAACATTTTGAATTTTGTTGGCCTCTAATTCGTTTGGTGTTTTTTTACTTAATGACTTCCTTTTTTGACTTCGTTTTTGTCTCCCATGATGTTTTGCTTCCGGTGATAAGAAAAACGTGTAGAAAAAGATAAAATTTCACAGTAATTCGTATGGTAAGGTCAGAGAGTAAAAATCACATGGTAATTCAAACATTGGGATGTGTGTAAATATGATTTATAAACCGCGATCGCGCTTTATAAACCGTGATCGCGGTTTATAAAGCGCGCTCATGGTTTATAAAGCGTGATCGCGCTTTATGTTTAAAAACCATGATCACGATCTATCTGCCGAACCTAAGGCTCGAGAAAATCTTTGTTTTTCCCAACCAAAGCTATGGAAGGTCATTATGAAGTGTAAAAGGTCAAAAAACCTCAAATCTACTCTTCCAAAGACTTGAACCGTGCTAAAAAACTGAAAACATTTCACAAAAATGGTGCCATCGCGTAGGGGAGACTCTTAGCTTTGTAGAAATATTGTTTTTAAAGTGAATAGAATAAGATAAATATCATTTTATAATTTTTTACTAATAATAGGTCTTTAAGACATTTTTTCCCGTGAATGTTCATGTCTACGTTTAAGACTGTAACTTTTGTTTCGCTTATCAAAATATGATAAAACTTATACCATCCCAAGCGTGGACAAATTCTATACACGTTAAAAATAAAATAAAATTGATTTTGATATTTTTTTATATAGTTATGGAGGGCAAAAGGAAAGCACTCCGTTTTCTAAATATTTTCAGACCACTTTCACGGAAAAAAAAAAAAAAAAACATTGCTAAAAAAAATACAAAATAAAATCCATTCCAAGATAGACAACTACATCTAACGTTTCACCAAAGGAAAAAGGAAAATAACAAGATTTGGTCATCCAAAATGCGGGCAAATGGACTACAATCTTATAAGTTTAAAAAAACAAAACACTAAGTCATATAATTTTAAGTGTTTAATATAGCTAAACTTGTCCATTTTTACAAAAATTAGTATTTTAGAAACTAGATTCTGAATGCTACGATTCATATTTATATAAATTTTTCTAATTTAGAGTGCGTGTATAGCTAATAATCCCTACAAGTTGAGATTTTGTTGTTTTTTGCAATATGATGTCCACGGATGACCCTATATTTGTCCGTCAACTTCCTGCACTTACCTAAGGTACAGATCCACGAGGTTTATCTAGGGCTTGCATATAGACTTGGGTGGTGCAATGTATATCCATTACCTATAGACATTAGCCGAGGCCATTGAGAAGGCCTATATAATAGAGGAGACTCGGGAAAGAAACAACATGCCGAGCCGAGGGCGAGAGTTACATCCACGAGATGCAAGACAACAGTCGAGGGGGTTAACTCTTTCTCCTAATGGTGGACTACGTTCGAGTAGTCATCTTTTAGGCTGCAACAGCAGTAGTAGACCCATCCACCATACAGGCCTCCACAAATATTTGATGCACAGATGGGGCGGAGTATGGGGCCACCACCTAGGTGTCTCTTTAGGACATAGGGTCCACCGAGAACTAAGTCAGTAGGAGCTCATAAGTAGAGACCTCAGCAATCCATAGCCGGATCATCAGGATCCACAACATAGACATCCAGAGTATTGGCTGGACCAGTTACTCATGGGAGAGGATCAGGTGGTTAATTATGTTATGGTGATGCTGGACATTTTTGGAGAGACTTCCCACAGAACCTTAGTAACAAGGGTAAGACACAAATATCAAAGCCTCATATTAGTGACATGGGACACGGTCATCAGATGTATCCAACAGTCAAGAACCACTAAGCTGAGCACCAGAGTACCGTGATTGAGATAACAGGTAACATTGGTGGTGTTCCTACCTCCATTCTATTTGATTCTGGTTCTTTTGATTCTTTTATTACACCATCTTTGGTAGAGTGATGCAGGCTGGTGGTAGTTAGGAAGGGTCTTAGTTGGGATGTTGAGATGGATTTTGGAGCCAAAATATCTATAGACTCCTTAGTTAAGGAGTGTGTAGTGGATTTTAGACCCTTCACCACTACCTCGGATCTTCATATCCTTCCGTTGGGTTCGTATGGAGTCATCTTGGGCATGGACTGGTTGTCTACACACAGAGCTAGAGTGGATTATTACCATAAGATTATATCATGTATAGATGATCTAGGAGTTGAGTCAGTGATAGTAGGGGTTAGGAGACCCATTTCCATTTGCACCATCTCCGCCATGCAGTTTAAGTGGTGTGTGCAATGAGGTTGTCAGATGTATGTTGTCACAGTTAGTGAACGATGAGAGGATGAGTCTAGTGAACCATTGCTTGATGATAATACCATCTTGAGAGAGTTTGTTGATGTCATTCTAGGAGAGCTACTCGGGTTAACACCCCCATGTGATATAGATTTTCACATAGATCTGGTTCTAGGAGTAGAGCCTATCTTATGAGAACCTTATCAGATAACCACCCCTGAGCTCTACGAGCTCAAGTGACAACTAGAAGGCCTTTTGGAAAATGCCTAATCTATCCTATTATATCCCCTCAGGGGTGCACTCGGTGATTTCTATAAAGAATAAGGATGGATCTTTGTGGTTGCATGTTGATTACCGCCGGTTAATCAAAGTAACGATCAAGAATCGTTATCCCCTTCCACGCATTGATGATTTATTTGACCGGATGAAGGGGGCTACCATTTTCTTCAAGATAGACCTTAAGTTAGGTTATCATTAATCGAGGATTAGGGAGGAAGGAATTCATAAGACCACCTTTTATATGAGATATGACCACTACAATTTTTCCATGGTGCCTTTTGGTTTGACGAATACCCCTGTAGTGTTCATGAGCTTGATGAATGGAGTGATCAGGACATTCTTGGATCGCTTCGTGCTCATCTTCCTTGATGACATTTTGATTTTCTCACATACACATGAGGAGGATGAGGGGCACCTTCGTGAGGTTCTTTAGTTCTTTCATGAGAAAAAACTTTACGAGAACCTGGAGAAGTATGTGTTCTTTCGGAAAAAGGTGCGGTATTTGGGCCACATCATTTATGGGGAAGGTATCGCAGTCGATCCTTAAAAGATTTAAGCTATTATGGATTGGCTAGTAGCTACTAGTGTGATAGAGGTGCGCAGCTTCATGGGCTTGGTAGAATATTACACGAGATTTATTTAGGGCTTCTCTCAAGTAGCGTACCCTATCACTTCCCTTCAAAGTGGAAAGGGAAGAAGTATGTTTGGTCGAGATAGATATGAGCACAACTTCAGGTCATTAAATAAATGCCTCATGAAAATACTTGTTCTTATAGTGCTAGATCTGCAGGGTGAGTTTTTCTTAGGCACGGATGCTTCTTTGGTAGGAGTTGGGGGTGTGTTGATGCGGGGGCTGAGTTGTTGCTTTTGAGTCTCACAAAATCAAAGATTATGAGCTCAATTATGAAACTCATGATCTTGAGCTTGTGAAAGTTGTGCATACCTTTGTTTGATGGAGACACTTCCTTCTTGGCTGGAGATTCACACTCAGAATAGATCACTTGAGTCTTCGCCACCTCTTCATGCAACCCAATCTCAACACTTGTCAGTGGCGTTGGATGAAATTTGTTTGTGAGTATGATATGGAGATAGAGCATGTGAAAGGGAAAGAGAATGTGGTTACAGATGCTCTTAGTAGGAGGAGACATGTGTTTATGACCACCTTAGTGAGCATAGATTTATGGAGCATGATTCTATAGCAGCTTCCTCACGATAGTTTCTACATTACAGCTAGAGTAGAGATCGAGTCTTAGAGACCCCTTGAAGGGAAGTTTGATGGTTTTTCTTTATAGGTAGATCACCTTCTCGGGCACATATTTTGGATTTATGTTCCTAGAGATGGAGGCTTGTGGCGTGAAATCTTGACAGAGGCACATTGTGCACCCTATTCGACCCATCCCGAGGTGAAGAAGATGCACACCACTTTGAGACAATTGTATCATTGGAGGGGAATTTTTAGAGACGTGGCTCAATTTTTGTCACAATATTTTGATGCGCGATTAGCAGGAACTTGACAAAGTCATAAATTGAGCTCCGAGTGTCCGTTTGAGTCCGGTTTTTCTTGAAACCACATGTTTCGATGAGACGAATACAGCGTAAACCAGCCCTACAAGTTGGGGCAAGTTTTCAACATGTTTTTAGGCACTAAATCCACCATCTTGAGGCCAAAAATTAGGATTTAAGTTATAGTTCAGTTTTTTCCTATTTTTGAGCATTAGTTAATTTTAGTCTATTAATTGCATTATGAGTTAGAAATTTGGAAATTCCTATAATTTAGGGATGTAGAAGATGCGTGGAAATTTATGTGCCCGTAGGAATAAGCATGCAAACTTACTAAGAATAGCAGGTTCTAGTAAACTACTAAAAATTGTAATTTCCGCCACCTAGAGTAGATTTAGTCGAGTTAGCTAGAGTTTACTTGGAAAATAAAGTTGGGAGTTGTTCTCCTATTTAGGAAACATTGTAATTCATTATTTGATAACAAAGAAGGAGATGTATTTTCTTTTGGAGTTCATATTATTTGCAGTATATCTGGTTTGTTCTTAATTTGGCTACATTATCCGGTATCGAGCTGGTTTGAAGTATTTTTTTAAATGGCAGAAGAGGAAGAGGAGGCGGTATTGCCCGGATGATGAATAGAAATATGCAAGATCTGCAAAGACAAGTTGTTGCACTTGCTGCAATGATAACCCGTGAGAGGAAATCAAGGTGGAGGTGACACAGATGAAGAAGAAATTGTGAAGAGGAGGAAATGCAAACACCACCATTAGCTTTCGAAGAAAGGATGCTTCGAGAATTAGAAGGAAAGAATGATGGGATAAGATTTGATCTTTCGGAGTATGGTGATAGTCTAAAACCAGAGGAGCTGATAGACTGGTTGACTAGCATGGGAAATTTTTTTGAGTGGAACGCTATGTCAAAAGAAAAGAAGGTAAAATTTGCATGTACGAAATTGAAAGGTCATGCTATGTTATGGTGGGATCACCTACAGAAAGAGCGGTCAAGAAAGGGGAAAGAAAGAATTAGGACGTGGAGTAAGATGGAAAAGAAGTTGAAAGATAAATTTCTCCCTATGGATTATGCACAAACCCTTTACAGGAGGTTTCCAAATCTCAAAATAACTCACAAACAAAGTGCAAGAATACACATGATTTCTATAAGTTGTCCATTCATGTAGAGCATGAAGAAACGAGGAACAAATGGCTGCAAGGTATGTTAATGGATTAAAATTTTCTATTCAAGATGAGATAAGTATGCATAGGATTAAAAGCATGGAGGATGCCTATAAATTATCCTTAAAGACTAAGGAAAAAAATCGTCAAAGTTTTAGGAGATCACCGGAATGAATAGGGGGCCTCAACTTCCTTTTGGGGATGAGATGGTTTTAGCCAAGGTAGGGGAGAATCATCTTGTGGATTGGAAAAGCAAGAGGATACGAGACACGATTTCCTAAATCAACAAAGAGGTAGAGGATTTCCTAGGGGCAGAAGATATGCTGGCGATAGAGGATGGGAGGCTCCACGAAGACCATTTGTTTGTTACGAGATGTGGTGTAGAAGGGCATCGAGCTTTTGAATGCCCGATACTTATACACATGAAAAAGGCAAGGAGATGCTCCAAGAGTAAATCTTGTTGCAGGCTGAGCAAGTAGAAGATGAACAGGACCTGGAAATTCCACTACATGTTGGAGAAACTCTTATGATCAAGAGGACGATTCTTGCTCCAAGAAAGGAGGTCAAGAGGGATGCATGGATACGTACAAATATTTTTAGAACAAGATGCACTTCAAGAGGAAAGGTATGTAATGTTATTATTAATGGTGGTAGTTGTGAGAACATGGTTTCAAATGAGATGGTCGATAAATTGGGTCTGCATTGTGAGAAGAATCCTAACCCTTATCGTATTGCATGGTTTAAGAAGGGTAATGAAGTTCTTTGTTGATAAGATATGTTTAATAATATTTTCTATTGGGAACAATTATAAGGATGAGATTTGGTCGATGTTATCCCTATGGATGCATGTAATATGCTGCTAGGAAGACCATGGCAATTTGAAAGAAAAGTTATTCATGATGGGGAAAGAATACTTATAATTTCTAGAAAGATGGAACAAAAATAGTTTTACTACCTCTTGAAGAAGAGGGGAAGGCTGAAAATATTCTTTACGAAAAGGAATTTGAGAAGGAGGAAAAGGCAACCGGTTTTTGTTATGCACTAGTTGCAAATAAGGATGAACTTGTAAGTGCTCAAATACCAATAGAAACATCAAAATTAATAGAAGAATTTTTGGATGTTATTCCTGATGAGCTACCAGATGGATTACCACCCAAAAGAGATATTCAACACCACATTGATTTGATTCCAGGGTCTTCACTCCCAAATCAAGCGGTTTATAGGATGAGCTCGACATTGCATGCAGAGTTGAATAGGCAAGTGGCAAAGCTCATGCGAAAGGGGGTCGTAAGGGAGAGTATGAGTCCATGTGCAACACTAGCTTTATTAACACCAAAGAAGGATGGAACATGGAGAATGTGCACGGATAGCAGAGCGATCAATAAAATTACAATCAAGTATCGGTTCCCAATACCTTGCCTTGATGATATGATGGATGTGCTTGCTAGATCTAAGTATTTCACCAAGATTGATCTTCGAAGTGGTTATCATTAGATTCGGATCAGAGAAGGAGATGAGTGGAAAACAAAATTCAAGACAGGGAATGGATTATATGAGTTGTTGGTGATGCCATTTGGGTTATCCAATGCACCTATTACTTTTATGAGATTGATGAACACTGTGCTACGAGAGTATAATGGTAAGTTTGTTGTGGTTTATTTTGATGATATCTTGATATTTAGTAAAACTAAAGAAGAACATTTGAGGCATTTAAGGTTGGTATTTGAAGTGTTAAGGAAAGAGAAACTCTATGCAAATATGAAGAAGTGCACATTCATGCAAGAGAGTTTGGTATTCTTGGGCTTTATTATTTCATCGATGGGGTACCGATGGACTCAAAAAAGATAAAGGCAATTATTGAATGGCCTACTCCACAGTATAACGAGAGGTAAGGAGCTTTCATGGTCTAGCAACATTTTACAGAAAATTTATTAAAAATTTCAGCAGTATTGTAGCTCCTATAACAGTTGCACAACGGAAGGGAGATTTTGTGGACAAAGGCAGTGAGGATAGTTTTCAATTCTTGAAGAAGGTGATAGAGGCACCCATTTTTGCACTACCAGATTTTGATAAAGTGTTCGAGGTTGATTGTGACACCTCACATGTGGGTATTGGGGTTGTTCTAAGTTAAGGAGGAAAGCCGGAGCTTTCTTTAGTGAGAAACCGAATGAGGTAAGAAAGAACTACTCTACTTATGATGTGGAATTTTATGAAATTGTACAAGCATTAAGGCATTGGAGGAATTACTTAGTGCCTAAGGAATTTTTGTTATTTACAGACCACATAGCCCTGAAGTATGTGAATACACAAAAGAAGTTGAATAGTAGGCATGCAAAGTGGGTATCATTTTTGTAGGGATATACTTTTTCTATAAAACATAAATCTGGAAAACACAATCAAGTTGCAGATGCATTGAGTAGGAGTGTGACTTTGTTTGCCACTATGGAAAATAATTTGGTAGGTTTTGAAGAAATAAAGGGTTTGTATTCTTCTTATTCTTATTTCAAGGATATTGTTGAAAGACTAATTAGTCCATTGTCGACAATGATGCGGAGATGTCCTGGATGAGTATATTTTATAGGATGGCTACCTATTCAAGGGATGCCAACTATGTATTCCAGTTGGGTCTATGAGAGAGAATATAGTGAAAGAGTTGCATAGCGGAGGGTTGGCTGGGAATTTTGGTAAAGGTAAGACAATATCCTTGGTAGTAGATGCACACTATTGGCAAAAGTTGAAAAGATATGTGCTAAGATATGTGGAGAGATTTCAAATTTTCCAAGTCTTGAAAGGCCATGCACAAAATACAGGGTTATATATGCCATTTCCTGTTCCTAAAGGGTCGTGGATAGATCTGAGTATGGACTTTGTTTTGGGATTACCAAAAACACAACGAGGTAATGACTCAATTTTTGTGGTTGTTGATAGGTTTTCTAAGATGGTTCATTTTATTATCAACATAACATACATCCAATTACTAGAAAACAAGTGATGTAACAGCGTAGCAGTTTTGTTTTTAGAGAAGTTTTTGTTTGCATGGTGTTCCAAAACCATTACTTCAAATAGGGACACAATGTTCTTAAGTCACTTCTGGCGGACTTTATGGAAGAAATTTGGAACTCAACTACGCTTCGATAGTTCCTATCATTTGCAAACCGATGGGAAAATAGAGGTGGTAAACAGGAGTTTGAAACATTAAGGTGCATTGTTGGGGAAAAGACGAAACAATGGGACTTAGCATTACCACAAGTTGAGTTTGCATATAACGCCCCATAAACAGATCCACGAGAAAGTCTCCATTTTCAATTGTGTATGCAAGTAATCCAAATGGGGTGTTAGATTTGGTACAACTAACATTGATGGCGAGTGTCGATGATGATTGAAGCATTTTCGAACATATACAACAATTGCTGGAAGAAGTGTAGAACAAGCTACAGAATAGTAATGATAAGTATAAAGAAATAGCAGATGTGCACAAAAAGAGAAAGGTATTTACAATTGGTGAGTTGGTTGTGGTATATCTGTGGAAGGAAAGGTTTCCAAGAGGAACCTATAACAAGCTGAAGTACAAAAAGATTGGTCCCTGTAAAATCATGAAAAAATAAATGATAATGCTTATGAGGTAGAATTGCCAGGGAATTTTGATATTTCTCCAGTGTTTAATGTTTCAGATTTGTATTATTTTCATGGGGATGGTTTAGAAGGTGATTTTATTGAGGAAGTAGTAGATTGGAGGTAGCAGGTTCTAGTGAAGAAGAAAGAAGAAGTGGATTAGATTCTAGATAAGAAAACAATGGACACACGACATGGGAAATACAACAAATATTTGGTACATTGGAAAGGACTGGAACAAGAGGACAATACTTGGGTCATAGAGTGGGAGATTAAGAAGTTGGATGCAGATAAATGGAATTAGTTTGAAGAAGACAACTTGCAGGAGCTGCATTTTTTTCAAGCAAGGGAGAATGATGCGCCAGAATTAGCAGGAACTTGACAAGGTCATAACTTGAGCTCCGGTGTCCATTTGAGTCCCTTTTTTTTTTTTTTTGAAACCACGTGTTTCGATGAGATGAATGTAGAAGAAATAGGCCCTACCAATTGGAAAAAGATTTTGCCACGTTTTTGGCCGTAAATCCACCTTTATGAGGCCGAAAATTAGGATTTAAGTTATAGTTCGATTTTTTCCCTATTTTTGAGCATTAGTTAATTTTAGTCTATTAATTGCATTATGAGTTAGAAAGTTGGAAATTCATATAATTTACGGATTTAGAATATGCATGGTAATTTCTGTTCTCATAGGAATAAGCATGCGAACTTACTAAGAATAGCGAGGTTACAGTAAACTGCTAAAAATAGTAATTTCCGCCACCTAGAGTAGATTTAGTCGAGTTAGCTAGAGTTTACTTAGTAAATCAAGTTGGGATTTGTTTTTCTATTTAGGAAACATTGTAATTCATTATTTGATAACAAAGAAGGAGACCTATTTTCTTTTGGAGTTCATATTATTTGCAGGTATATCCGGTTTGTTCTTAATTTGGCTACATTATATTGGGAGTGTCGAGAAAGTTAAGTCCAAGCATTATCATCTAGCTAGCCTTCTATTTCCTCATGCTATACCGGAGAGGAAATGGAACACCATTTCCATGGACTTCATTCTTGGGCTACCAATCTCAAGATACCGCCATTACAACATCATGGTCATGGTGGATAAATTAATGAAAGTGGCTCATTTTTATTGAGTGAAGACCACCTATACAACTAATGTATTGGCACAGGTATATCTTGATGAGATTTTCATATATCACGAGGATTTCATGGAAGATCATTTGTGACCACGATCCTCTCATATACTTCCCACTTTTCAAAAACTATGCAGCATGCCCTCGGGACGAAGATCAAATTGAGTACGATGTATCACCTTAAGACAGATGGACAGAATAAGCAATTGAATGAGATCCTAGAAGAAATTCTTAGGATGTATGTTATGTAGCACCACCAAGATGCGAGGAGTATTTGTACTTGGTGGAGTTTTCCTACAATAACATTTTTCAAAGTTCGATAGGTATGGCTCCTTTTCAAGATTTATATGGCAGAGAGTGCAAGAAACCTCTTAGCTGGGAAAGGTTAGAGGACATGGTTTCTCTTGGACCATATTTATTACAGGGCATGAAGCGGTAGGTTTTTATGATCGAGAGAGAGAGACTATGGGGAGCACAGGACATGCAGAAGAAGTATGCAGATCAAGTATAGTACCGATCATCGTATTGATGTGGGCATGAAGGTTTTCCTTCGTATCGTGCCACATAAGAGACCCATCCATTATGGAAAAGGTTATAAGTTATCTAATATATTCATAGGCCCCTTTCGGATCTTGGAGCGTATCGATCCTTTTCGCCTACCATTTAGCATTGCTACCTAGCTTGTCTCACATCCATGATGTGTTTCATATTTTAGTGCTTATGAGATATGTTGTAGACCCTTCTCATGTGCTATACTGACCTCGGTTTAGGTGTAGGATCGAGCCGAGGTGATAGTGGAGCCCGTTGGAATTATAGTGCACACCACGACCACAGGCCTTTGAAGGCGAGAGAAATTGACCGTGTTCGGGTGTAGTGGGAGAGATATGATGAGATGCACTACATGGGAGGATCCTACTTTGTTATAAGTTAAGTTTCCACACTTATTCCAAAGGTGGCTTCCAGGGATGAATTCGAGTCTAAGGAGAGGAGGATGTAGTGCCAACTTTCCTCACGGCACCTTTTTTTGATTATGATATCTTTGTTGAGTATACTTATGAACATTATTCTAGCTATTGATTTGGCATGATGTTAGATGTTAGAGATTATAAAATGTGGTTGAATTGGATTCATATATGATGCATGTGAATTATTAGAGACATTTTATATTAATTTCAATACACTTCTTGGCATGGTTAGGTATATATATATTTTTCGTACATGTGAAATTTTGTCATATCGAGTAAGCCTAGAAAATTGAACTAATCTTGGGATCATATGGTTATTGATGAAATTGTAAATAATATTGTTACTTGTCTAGATGATGTTGTGATTCATATATATATATATATATATATATATATATATATATATATATATATCATTTTGAAGTTATATTTTATATTTATTTTAGATTATTTGATCTGGACACAAAGTCGAAGGAGGTATTTGTGTTTTGTAGGTAAACATGTCACAACAAACATGGGGATTGGAGACCAACCTCATTGGAATTCTAGATGAATTCAACAAGGGTCACCATGGAAACATGTATTTGTTTGTATGTTTAGTTGGTTCGTTGTTAGGGGTTCCCATGGGGGATCACCTTTAAATGTGACCAAGGGGTTATGTGTATTTATTTTATTTAGTATCTTTTCTTTAAACTTTTTGTATGCGATTTTAGTTATGTATTTTCCCCTTTATTATTTATTTTATTTGTGTCTAGATTAGTGAGTAATCATGTTTCTAAGTTAATTAAATGGGTAAAATGAAGGCATTTATTAGAGTTGATGGCTCTTTGATTATGTGTTGAAAGTAATGTGCAAGTAACTTTGAGTGTGAAACACTCCACCTTCCTTTTGAAATTTGTATCTGTCATTAAGGGCTGATTTTGGAGGCTTTTAGGACACGTTAAACTTGTCCCACACCTCTTAAATTGTCACATCATCCATACAGATGGTTTGGTGAGTCAAAACTAGGCCTTATTATGTATTTTGGGAAGGCAAGTTGTAATTTTTTATTTCACCTTCTTGCATGAAATTAATTTTTGTCTTTGGGGTGTAGACTTGGTTTGTGTGTGTAAGTAAAATGTCATTTATTCACCCACCTTTTTAATTGTGCTTTGGAATTGAAGTTAACTTGTGAGGTGGAGTTGAGGATGTGTGATGTGGCATCCTACATGGACCCACCTCATCCTCCTCTCTCCCTCTTCTATTTATTCGAATTCCTTGGCTTGTTTTGGGGTTACTTCATTTTGGTGATTTCATTTTGGTTATGTTTTTTTGTTTTGATCTCTTTTAATTTTGAGCAGAGTTTGATATTTTTCTAGAATGCTTGTGGATTGCTGGAGCTTTTGGATAATTTGGATTGGAAAAATATTTTTGTTGAACTTTTGGAGCAAACTCTACCATGGAGAGGTAGGAGCTTGGCTCTTTAAAATGTTCTTCTTTTATTTATGCATATGTGAATGCTTTGAATATTTTGGTATGTTGTTAGCTGGTTAGGTAGATTTCCTAGGTATGGTGTAGGAGAAGACTATGGGGATTTCTTGTGGGGAGGAAAAAAGAATGGGAGGCATAAGGGCATGTAGGAGTTTTGAAATGATATATATACATATATATTGGTGGGTTTATCTTAAGATGGACATCCATTTCCCAGTGGGAGGTATAAGTAGTTTCCCTATAGGTCTTTCTCCTTTGGCTTGTGCACATGATGAAGCGTGAGTATGGTTTGTTGTTCTTCATGTGGTTGCAAACTGAAGTATGTATTTGGATAGTGTTCTATATGTGAAAATTATTTCGTGCTCTAGAATCTTGTTTGTTGCCATGATTTTAAATAAATTTCTTATTGCTTTGTGGTTGGGGCTCAAGAGCCAATGAGGAGGATGAATTCTCCTCTTCATTGGAATTCTTGGTTGGGTGGAGAGCGTTGTGTCTCCTCCTTTTTTTGTGATAAAAAGATATATGGTGGATATTATTGTTGTTGTTACGGATCTGAGGATGAAGAAAATTTCATAGTCCCCTTGGGGTTTCCTTGTTCTAAAAAATTCCCACTTCAAATGGATGGCATTGTAATATTATTTTTGGTATAATGTTGCTCTATTTTGGAAATGGAATCTACATTTGAAAGTGAAATATGTATATTCTGTAAGTTGTATTTGATGAATGAAAAGGAAGTTATACAAGAATTATTGGAGTTCAATAGAAGCGTTTTATTTACCACAAATGGTATGTTTTTCATTTGAAATATTTGTTTGATATGTACTTTAAAATATCTTTTAAAAATTGAAAAATAAATAGATATGAAGAAATATTACATTTCTTTGTTTCATTTGAAATAAATGACTTGAAAGTAGAACTACATTTTGTGTCTTCACACATTAAGTGAAGTAAAGTTAAATTTGGTAAATTAGATTTGAATGAATCTAAATATTCAGAGGATGATAATGAAAATTAGATCCATTCGAGTTTAAGCATGATTTCTATTTTTGATTCGCTATAAAACTGCACTTATTTATCAAAAACAAATAAAATTACAGAGTACTCTAAGACTTGAAAGACAAATTGAAATAATAATGTAAGATAAGGAAGATCAAAACACTTCTCAAATAGTTGAATTGCTCAAGAAAAATTATCATACTTCAATTAGTTATACTTAGACCAAAACTCGGAGGTTTTGCAAGTAAAAGGGAAAACTAACTTTGAAACTCAACCCATTAACTAAACCCTACAAAATCCATCCAATTCTTTCCAAGTGCAATCCTCCATGTTAGTTTGGCATGTTCGAAAAGAAAGAATGGAGGATTGAATTAATTATTGTAATTTAATAAGTTTAATTCACGTTTTAATGGCATGAAAGACGTTTTGTTCAAATTCACCTACTTAAGGTTGTCAAAAATGAATATTGATGGTTCCTATGTAAAGATGAGTTTGATCCCTTTTCAAAAAGTCCTCATTTTCCAAAATCCAAGCTTCCAAATAAATTTATGGCCTTCAGAAGTTTTTTTCTTCACTAAGTTGTAAAAAAAAAAGGAAAGGAAAATTTTTGTAATTTGGACCCGCAGGCCCGAAAATTACTTAGGGAGTTTTTTTGCAAAAAAATCAAAAAAGTCACAAATTCCTCCATGGCCCCGTCGCCTTGCCAATTCACTTTTGGGAAAAAGCCTCCATGGGTTCGCGGGCCCACACCTTCAAGTTCTACCTTTTGAAGAAAGGTGAAAAATCTTAAGTCTCGCCGTTGGTCCGTTTCCCCGCCTATCACTATGGGTTCTTTACGCATTGGTAGAGGCACTTTGAATGTCTTAGACCTTATCACCTTCGGAAAAATGTGGCAAAATTTCCTAATTTAACCTATCGACCCGTCATCCCACAGTCACTTTGTTGGACTAACATGTGGCTTCATTTGGCATCACTAAGGTGCGGTTATCTTTTTCTTTCACGATTTTTAACAAAAAATCCAATATTTCTTCCCTAGGCCCCCTGGCCCACCTTTTAGAAAATTTTCTTCCACTCGCCCGCCTTTGGAAAAAGTTTCCTCACTAGGCCCACACTGCTTGTAACTTAAGAAATATGAGGAGTTAGGAGGACTTCTTTATATCATTGGAAAGAGGAAGAAATTTTCCATCTAATGGAAATTTTTTCGGGAAACCCTACGTATATTAAATATGTGAAAAATTATATTGAAGTGCAAGGATGATCTTGAGAGTGGGTAAATGGGAAACTACTCCTTATTAACTTAAATGTATAATTCTAAAGCATAGGTTGACCTTTTTAGGGATCATGTTAGGGGATAAGGGAATGTTTTTCTATCCCATGCAAATAAGAACCTTGTTTATTGTTTAGACCTGGTGGAATTAAATACCCAAGGTATTTAATTCCTCTTGCCCTTTGACCCTCTAAAATTGATTAAGGAATATTTAACTATAATGTTAATTTAATTACTTATTAAGTTAACTCCTAAGAGAAATTTAACTATAATTAGATTAATTATACTCATTAATTTTGTAATATGGATCCAATGTATGTTACAATGAGAAAATTTCATTTAGTAAATTATAATTGACTTTGAATCTTTGTTGTGACAACTATTGCTTGAATAGTGGTCACGCTTATCAAGGAAAAAAATTATTGCATAATTTTTCCTATCTAAACCTAGGTTGTTTTTGGGTCTCGAGCGGTCATTTTAGCAAGTGTTACAACAACCTATTTCTAAATCAGAATGTACTCCAGGAAAAGAACTCCATCCTAAATGTCTTCACGGATTAAGTGGATGAGTATCTCAATATGCTTGGTCCATTGGTGCTAAACTAGGTTGCATGAAATGTGAATTGCGGTTTGGTTGTCACACCAAAGTACATTCGGTGAATCCTATAGGAATCCAAACATTGACTATAACTATCAAAGCCAAAGAATATATAGAGTAAATGTAACTACTTCCTTGTACTCTGCCTCTCGAAGATGAAAGTGCAACAACATGTTACTTTTTGAACACCCAAGCAATTGGAGAACAAAAAGACAAAAAGATAGCCAAAAGTGGAACGCATGTCATCAATAGAAATTTCCCAATCTAAATCTTTATACATAACCAACTAAGTATAACCCTAGTGTAGAGTAGGCCAAAGTGGGAAGTTCCCCAAAAATAGCGTAAAATACTTTTAGCGATGCATGCAGAGTGACTAGTATGAGGAGAATGTGGAAATCTAGATACAAGCCCTACATGAAAGGAAATATCGGTGTGAGTATGGGTCAAGTATATGATACTCCCAACCAACTGAATATACAATGTAGTATCACAATGTTGTGTGGTATATGTGGAAGTGAGAGTAATTCCAAAATGAAAAGGAGATTGACTTGGCTTGCAATCAGCCATATCGAAGCACCTAAGAAGATCATGGGTGTACTTTTGCTGACTCAAATGAATCCCTCAATCTATCCGAGAAATATACAAACCAAGGAAATAATACAATAAACCAAGATATATCATGTCAAACCGTGTAGAAATAATCTGTCTGGATACTTTGAATGTGAGAAGAAAAGCTGCGCCATAAGTAACATATTATCAACATACAAGACAAGTATAAAAATATCCTCACCAAAATGTTAGAGATACATTGTATGATCGAAGTGACAATGCAAAAACTAAGTAGATAGAAGAAAATTATCCATCTTCTCATACCAAGCCCAAGTGGCTTGTTTGAGACCGTAGAGCGACCTTCGAGCTTGCAAACAAGATAAGAATCTTGAATAAATCCATTCGGCTACTCCATGTATAATTTCTCTTGTAGATCTCCATGTAAGAAAGAAATCTTCACATCCATTGGGAATACGGGCCACCCTTGTGATGCAGCAATAAAAGGTACAAGGCATATAGAATCCATCTTGGCAATGGGTGCAAAAGAATCGAGTAATCAATACCTTCAACTTGTGAAAAACCCTTTGCAACAAGAGGCCTTATACATATCAATGGACCCATCGTATACGTATTTTATTCGGTATACCCACTTACAATTAACCATATTTCTTCATTTAGGAAGAGATACCAAATCCCAAGTATGATTCTTCATAAAGAAGAATACTTATTTTTCTTCGCATCATCCCACTCATTTATCCCATGAGCCTTTGAAAATACTGTGATCCTCGATTCTACTCGACTCAAAATTCTACTACTTGTAGAATGTGTGTGATGATGCTTAGTGGGTGGAAGATCATGTATGAAAGGTATTTCCTCAGACATTGTAGTATGAACCCACTTAGGCATAGTGAAAAAATCCGTGGGAATATGATCCTCAACTTCATCTATAACCTCCTCATCAATCTCCTAAAATAAAGGATCCTCAAAATGAGATGAAGAAGAAGAAAGGAGGCAAGGAAGAAGATGGAGATTCATGAGGAGTGAAGTGCCCATCAAATTAAACATGTGTTCTAAAAAGAACGTCATGTGTATCAAGATCTAAAAGATGATAAGCTCTCATGTCCTCACAATAGCCTATAAAAATCAAGGGTTTACTCTTCTTATCCAAATCCTTCCTTTTCTTTTTTTTTTACACAAAGGCCCAAGCATGGATCCCAAAGACTCGAAAAATGAGACATCTAGCTTAGTTTTGTAGTAAGCCTCCTATAAAGTCAAATGCTCAAGTTCTCTCGTATGGTGTGTAATTCAGAATGTAGTTATCACAATTAACTACTACCTTTCAATAGATAGGAGGTATATCTCTAGAATACCTCATACGAGTTAGTCATTTCCTTCAAAATTTTATTCCTCCATTCTGCAAAGCCATTTTTTTGTGGAGTATGAGGAATATAATGCTAGTGAACAATTTCATGAGTTTCCCAAAAATAAGAAAAAATCATTGCTGAAGTACTCCCCCATTATCAAGTATGAAGTTTCTTTATGCAACTAGAATTTTTTTCTCGACCAAATCCTTGAAGATTTTTAACTATAAAAACATCATTTTTACTTGAGAATATAAACCCAAGTATACCTTGAGAAATTATTAATAAAGGTAAGTGCATACTTAGCTCCATTGAAAGAGGGGGTTGGAAAAACAATCAGTCACTATGCACAAGCTCAAGTGGTGAATACGCTCTCTTAAACAAATTCTTAGGAAACAGATCTTGGTGTTGTTTCCCTTATGCATATCCGGAGAAAACTCCCTGAAGATAAGAAACTCTACAAATACCATCTACCATACCATGAGTGCTCAACTCCTTCAAATATCTATAATTAAAATGTCCAAATATTTCATGCCAAAGGTTACTCTCTCGAATATACATGAGAAACCAATCATGTCCGTATAAAAGAAGTGTCATCAAAACCCTCAAAGTGATATAGTCTAGAACTATTATCAACAATACCCCGAGCAACTAGTGAATAAGGCACCAACAAATTTGTTAGTTCTGCCCCATGTGATGTAAAAGTCATTGTTTTCCCTTGACCGTAATGAAAAATTTGATATACATAAACTAAATTTGTAGTGATGTTATGAACATATAGTGCATCTTGGATACTTCCACCATCAAGTTATATATCAATTTTTCCCTCAACAGAAAGAAACTAAGAATCTCCAATCTTAATTTTGGAAGTAGAACTCAAACCTAGAGAAACAAAAGACTCATTTAAAGAATTCAAGTGATGAGAAGCACCAAAACCTATAACCAAACTATCTACAAGTGGTGACCGAGATCTCCCAACAACATTAAGTGCTTTTCCATGCTGATTAGAAGGAGGTGGAGTGGAGATAAAAATCTAGTGTTTCTTGATTACATCCTCTAAAAATGAACATGAAAGGTGAAACTTATTCTTGGATTCAAAAGACTCCTTGGGTTTAGAGTTGTTTTCTTTGGGTTTAGGATCACTTTGACATGGAGAAGGGGCATATTTGTTTTTAATTTTATGTTTTCCCTTGCCCTTAGGATTAGATGAAACTACTACCTTTTGAGATGTAGAAGACTCAAGGTGAGACAATTTTGATTCTTCCTAGTAAGTATTTTATAGAATGTTTCTAAGTCACGCATTTGCAATGTGTCACCTAAGGCATCCATGCTAGAGAAAAAGGTGGAAGAAAATATTTGAAATGGTCCTCTCAACTTGGATAGAATCAAGTAAACACACTCTTTATCTTTCTTATCTCTTCCACTCCCTTTCAACTATGTCAAATAATGTTTGAAATTAGTAAGATAGTCTATAATTGTTGGATAATCTTTGGGATTAAGAGAGGTGGTCTAAATTTCAAGTTTCATGGCTCTCATATGATCCACTTTACAAAACAAATCTTCTAATTTCTCCCATATTTTGAAAGGAGAATAATTCTTTTCAAATGAAACAAAATATTGTCACTTACATAATTACCTATCAAACCCATACACTCATCAAATTTGCACCGTCTTCGTAATTTCTTATATTCTTTAGTGAACATTGGTTGTTCAAGAAGTTAAAGCCCATAATCCTTTCCTCTTGAGTATTGTTTCCATTCTTGGTTTCATATGTGATAATTATGTGTTGTTTATGGATCAACACGATCTAATGCAGAATTAGACGTCATCCCGAAAAGTCACGTAATGAAATTTTAGAACCAAGCAATGCAACAAGACCCCCAAGAAATGCAACAAGAGCCCCCACCAGATTTGAGCAATTTATAATGAGTGTGTGTTACAATATGATACTTTATATTTATAGTTTGATTCTCAAAATAAATATTTCCAATAGAAAGATGACGAACAAACAATCATTTCACCAAAAATGACACTCAAAACAAAGTTATCGATCAAAAGTTACAAGCTTTTCAACATGATGCTCTACTATTTATTTTAGTTGTTACTAAAACAAAATAAAATTCTCTTTCCTTCACCACGAAAGAAAATGAAAGGGGGCTGGAATTAAGGACCAACTCGTAGGAATCACAAGCTTGAAGCCCTCATATGACCAGCGCTAAGGATTTCAATGGGTATACGGAATTTTTTGAAATAGCAAATCATGCACAGCCACCCTCGGACCCCTTCAAAAAAAGGATTACAAGAAACCGCCTGCTGCATGTCAACCGAGAATGTTGAACCCACAGGGAAAAACACAAATCAAATCTTTAAAAAAACTAAGAAACTTAGAAAATGGTTTTTTGGGTTTTCTTCCCGTTTGACATGAATCTCGAGGTAAACCAACACATTTATCTACACCAAAAAATGACTGCTCTAGAAATGGGCACATTTACAGCTTGATCCTAGGTTTTTCCACCCTCCATAACCAATTGAAGACTATGTTTTTGATAAAAATACACGCGGAAAAAAATACAAGAAAATCTCAAATATATGAATATACAAAGAATTCTTGCAAAAATGAAACTTACAGACGGATGTCAATATAAATCTCCTACTCGATACCATAAAAGAATGGTAACCATATCATACCAAACCAAGTACATAGATGCTAATCAAACACTATGATCAATAAGATGAAAGTAATTCACCATAATAACTTTACATAAATCTTTGCAAACAAATGAGCAACAATATCATATATTATTATCGAACTCAATGAAGTACAATGAGAATGTGCCTTGCTTATATAGACAAGGGATAGCAATCTAAAAACCCATCAAGGTTTTAGATCAAGCCATAAACAAAGGAAAGAACTAATCATCAAAGAACTAGTCAAGACCATAGATTTAGGAGAGAACTAGACATCAAGGATCTAGTCAATACCATAGATCAATGAAAGAACTATACCTAACAACTAGATAGTATCCCGTAATATCTAAATAAATAAATAAATAATATCTACAAACATAATTTGGTGAGGATAAATACAATAAAGGTATATAGCGCACCTCGGTGAACATAGAAGGATTCTTTAATAATCATAGGTTTAATAGTCATCTACTACAAAAAGTTTCATAATACTTATTATACTATAGAATACTATACTATTATTCTATAATAATCACTCCAACAAGAAAATAGTCATACAACGTCAATTACTAGTATATTAATAGAAATTTTATATTTTTCTAGAAATCAAAATAAGAATCATTATATAATGCAATAAACTTGTAGACCACTTACATTTATATCAAGAGAGAGTGATTCCAAAATTAAAAAAAAACAATCCTAGTGGTTGGTTGATTGTAGGATGGATATGTTTTCTTATTCTACCTTGACCTCTCAACTTCTATTGCTTCATAATCCAAATAATACCACTTAAATGCCTTTATAAATATTTTTCATTAATAAACCTAACCAATAATAATATAGAAGCACAATTAAACATAATGTCAATAAATATATGGTTGAACGAGAAATATTCCCAAAATATATCTATAGCCAGTATTATAATTACTTCTACATATGTGAAGTAGCAATTAACACACATTTAATTTAAAATACAAAATATTTACGTCATTGGCATTACAAATTTGAGCAGCTATTAATAAACAAATAGGGATCTAAATATATCAAGATGAAAATAATATCGATAACCACTAATGTCATATTTATGTGCTTTTTAAAAACACATCAGCAAATCTCCAATAATTGGCCACTGATGTGATGGCCCTATGTATTTGTAGTTTTACATTTCACACAGTAGATTTTGCTGGTAAAAAATAAAATAAGTCAACTAGGCTATACAAGTTGAATTTTTTTAATAAAAACTGTAAAAAGTATTTATGGACATTCACATATGTTGTGACAAACAAACCACCGCAAATTAAGACCTAGTAAATAATGTCGAATTGGCAGCAAGCAATCCTACTGACAATTCAGTGTTTACTAGCTGCCAAATCAATTACATAGAAACAATATCATGTACTATAAAATTCATTCCCATTAGAATGCCCATTAAATAATAATTTTTTTTTTTGAAGAAATAAATTTAAAAAAATTAATGGAAGGTCAATCTTTAGAACCCAAATCCTACGACACATGTATATGAATATATAGCTTTTCTTCAATATAACCCAGTAGAATATTATAATTTATGAAAGTTATAGAAATTGAATGAAAGCATTTGTTTTCTCAAGAACATCTCAATCACAGACTTCAAAGCAAGACAAGAATGGAAATTGTGAAGATTGGATAGATTTTTTTATTCTTCATAAATATTCTCTGGTATATCATTAAGTAAAGTCCATGCCCACACTCAAACTTATGAGTATTGTTTTGGAATCCAGTGAGGGACAAAGGACTGGAATTTAAATGCCCTTCTTCCATTCTCAACCATTTTAAAAATAATAAGGAAGGCCGTGAATGAGAATCCTGGTCTTCAAGATGAGGCACTTTTTCAGATTATTAGTACAATATATCAATTGGTTTTTTTGTTCTGCACCATGGCCGAAACGGATGGATGAGAAGAAGGCCACAAAGCTATGGAATAACCATCTTTAACTCAAAAGATTACGTATTTTGGAGGCTACGATGAAAGACATTACGATGTCAAAGTATTTCAGTTTCCAATTAAAATTGGCATAAAAATTAATTAAAAGAAAAAGATCATAACTATATAAAAACAGTTACTAAGAAAGTTCACCATTTGCCAAAATAAATGAAACAAAAACAAAATGATATAATCTTTAGTATTCACTGGTACACACGATCACGCTTTGGGCAGACAATTGAGCCACATTCAAAGGAAATTAGAACATAGATAATATGTTTAAAACCAAAACGTACAGAATTGATAAGAACTTTTATAATAATGTATGACGTTCTTATGAATAATTCTAATGCCTTTTTCCAGGTGGATTGTCGTGACCAACTCCCGGGCTATGCCCTAATGGCTGAGTAGAAATATCGTCAGTCTTATCTTCCACCCTCTTTTTGCTAGTGATTTCATCATCGTTTTGGAAAGGCACGGCGCTATTGAGATGCTGAAGTCCCCGACATCTTTAAAACCATGGCTGTATGGAAGCTTGGACCTTGCATCTAGAATGCGTTTGGATTCCTCATCAAGCTCCACAACCACCTTGAGATGACTGCGTTTATAGCTCAGAAAATTGTTGCCATTCAAACGCCGACCTGCTTCTGCAGGAGAGGATGAAAGCAACTGCAATAACAGTACAATAAGGATAGCACAGAATGATTTCATTATTATTAGATATTTGCAAACAGACAGCAGTCGCAAGAAAATCAAAGATCTTAACACTAATAACAAGTACTGATTTGTACACAGGAAATATTTTCTGTTCCAGAAGAGATCAGATAACAAACATGAACTGCGATGACATGCAACAAAAAAGAGAGAGTAGAGTTCTATTTTGCTTGAGAATATGCTGGCCGTGGAGAGGTATTTATAGAAATGGCGAAAATATTATAGAACGGTAAATCTCAATACAATAATTAATGATGTTAAAATTCTTACTTAAAATTTAGTCGATGCTTTCAGTGTCAATTTGATATCATTATGACGGTGACAAGGCTAGTTTTGAGGAGTTCAATAAAATAATGAGTTAGAAGTTGAATGCACCTATCAGTGCTATCACCTCGTAACCTAATTGTTATTTTGGGTAGCTCGTTCTCCTTGGAGATTTTGAGTAAGTCGATGGTCACTATCAAGTTTCTTGATAATGATTTAATATCAGAGGCCACTATATATCACAAATGACAGCCGTATCCGAAGAAGATTCTTGTCATTTCATATGAGGGAGTCCCCCCCCTGCCCGGCCGCCCGGCCGGCAGGGATTAGTGGATACCGAAAGTAGAGAATATAATTTAGTGCAATGGCAACAATTTTATAGAGGGGCCTACCATATTTTGGGGCATACGGTAGGTGTTTGTGGAACATTACTAAATGTGAAGTTATTAGTGTAAAATGATTAACACATAAAAAAGTTACATATTTGTGTGTGAGAGTGTATTTTATTATTATTATTGGGGGTAAACTTCTTAATATCAAAGAAGGTACAAAATGGTCTTTACAAAATGGGAGTATTATATTTTTCTATCAATATTAATAACAATAAATATTTTATAATGAACATCAAATTGTATTTGAAAATATTTCACATTCGGAGGAAGGTACACATTTTGAAGATCAATGAGGTGTCATTAAATGTTACATTTCCTAAAAAATGTTATGATAAATTTTTAAAAGTTATACACCTTTTTAATATAGGAAAACAAAATAGATATCTTCCTCAATACATAGAAATTTCTCAAATTAAATCAAATGCTTAGATATGGAAGGAATCATTAATTGGTAATGCTAATATGTTTTTCATATGATCTCTCTTAAGTATGAAAAATTATGGGAGATTAATATTTCCCATATCGAATATATATATTAGGCTAATTTATGAGTTTAAAATGTAACCATGTAAGAAGTATCAACTAAAATTATATAAACCATGTTTTTCATTTGTTCGGTCAACATCTTTGGTAGAGTAAATTCAAACAATACCTCTAAATCATTAATAAGATTTTACGATTTTCTTGCATTTGACCTACAATTCATATAATAAAAACAATGTTTATAAAACAATTATTATATTTAAAATGTTGTTACAAATAATTCCAAAAACTTAAATTCTATCACAAAACATATAAAAAGTTATTAATAATAAAATTTTCCTTTCTAAAAATAATTTCTTTTGACGAACTAGTAAAAAGTAACTATTGTTTTAAACTCATTGAGTTTCAGAATTTTTTTTTTGTAAAACTATTTGAATACTATCTTTACACATTGCAATTGAATTTGGTAAAAAAACTAAAAATAACAATCTTTTGTATAAGATTATTTATGCTTACATTTAAATTACGAGATATCTACATCAAAATATGTATTTGCATAAATTTCAAACCTTACTAGGAAAACCATTTTATACATATATGTTGTGATTATAATAAATAACAAAACATTTTTATAATACAAATTTTCCAAAGAGTTAATGTGTGGTGTATATTCCTCTCGTATTGAAACAACACAAAAAATGTATAGTCTCAATTACACTTTGTGGATGTCCTTATAATGCTTAAATATTTAGTTCACCACAAGTTGGATTAAATTTGAAAATGATTGTAAAATCTTGCTTTAGATATTTATTTAAGAAGTTCCAAAGCATTTTAAACAAACACTTTTCCCGCATATTATTCAATCATCAAAGCCTAGGACACAAAATGTCTTTCGAGTATTCATTTTAATAGATTCAAATCTCAAATTCCAAGCCACATTTCTTTTATATATCTTAGAATCATATAATTTTATGAGAATACAATTATTTGATGTATTTTTTCAAATAGTTAATTTATCATGTATATGACTTTAGAGGTTGATAAATTATAATGTTTACTCGAACATTCATGCACAACAATTTCAAAAATATCTCTCAATGATGGTTGTAATTAATGTCTATAACAACGTTTTGGAAACTTCTTTCTTACATTTGTTAATTTATCATCAACGAAAGGTCTATGTATTGTATAAGATAAAATTATGATATCTCATGAAAATATGTTGAATTTAATCGAGATATCATATATTGCATGTTAAAATTACACAATAAACTACAACGATTTACACACATGCTAAAGGTTTGATTTTAAAGAAACAATTATATAAAACTTCTTGTTAATCCCATGATAATGGATTTTTAACCCTCTAAAAAGATTTCTTTGAAATGTATTTCTATTATATCTTAATAAATGTAAAACAACTTACACTAGGTTATTTTTATTTTTTTGATAAATATTGAAGATGATTTTTTAAGGTTGTTGATTTTTTCTAACCACTATAATGTTACACATTATACAACATTGTTCCATATTGCATGATTATAATAATATTCATGTTATCAATCAAAATATTCTAAATTTTTATGTAAATAAATAAATTTAATAAATAAAGTAATTTTGGTTTAAATGAAAGATATAAAACAAAAAAATTCAATATAGAAAAGAAATTTTTAGCTCGTGATTGATTTCCCAATGCATATAACTTTAATGATATTCTCAATTATAATGAAATATTTTAAAATCCATGCCAAAAATCTTAGATGTTTTGAACGAGCTAGTTTAGAGCATGAAATTGTTTTTCATCAAGTTGCTTAAAAATTATTTTGTCATGGTAATGAGTCAAGTTGTCTAGGATTGATTAATGTTTTCTGCCAAGGAGCTTCCCTCACTTATTAGTA
Source organism: Taxus wallichiana var. yunnanensis (assembly GCA_018340775.1). Taxonomy (NCBI): domain Eukaryota; kingdom Viridiplantae; phylum Streptophyta; class Pinopsida; order Cupressales; family Taxaceae; genus Taxus; species Taxus wallichiana. The sequence goes on from CM031241.1 coordinate 273,803,168, forward strand.
TAGAGATATATATAATCTATTCCTCAAAATAAATTTTGAGGGTTCACTTCACGCATATGACTAAGAAGGGTTTGGATTTTTGAATATTACTTTTAATGAAAGATCTAGTGAGAGGTGGTTGATTTAATTTATCTAATGTATTTAGAAAGATTTAGAGACAATAAAACCATGGCTCATTTTTATTGGGCTATCCATAGGTTCTTCCTTGGAGTGTTAGTCATTGGTCATTACCTTCCATAATGTACATCTTGCATAGGTTTCATCGGTTCACGCTCTCAATAATTTTTGGTGATGGACTCACATGTTGCAAAGTGCAAATATTTAGTTTTCTATGTCGATGCGTTTTCACCAAGAGAAAATGGAAAGATAAATTCTCATTAAGAAATAGTGATTTTGGCTCACATCATACTATTCTTTAATTTATTCATGGCAATGTGTCTTATAAAATTGGTATTTTTAAATATAAGCCTAGGCAAAACGAAAAGAAAATAGTTTCCACATAAGCGTTGTCTCAAATATTTTCCAAGTAAAGGGTATGCTTTACTCGACATCCAAGATTTCAAAGGTTTATAGACTCAACATCCATTTTTCCATTTATTTTTCTAATTTGTATTGTCAATAAATACTCTCTACTATCTTTTTATCATTATTGAGCCAAAGTTTTGTAATTTTCATGGTGTATTCTTTATCGGGAGTTACCATTTAACAATCGGATCATTCACTTAGGGATTATCAATCCTCATTTCCAATTCTATGGGAAAATTGAAATCCTTATAGTTATTTTCAAGATTTTTCTAATAAATCAAACATGTAGGATTAAATTCATTAAACATTTTAGCCTATTTGAATTAAACACTTCTTATATATACATATATTGTTTGAGTTGCAATGGGTTTTCCCATGGCATGTCACTACTATTCGACAAAGATTTTGAAGTTAATATACTTTTCCTCATATGAAAAATAGTTGAATTCACGAGTTTTTCTCATTTACTAATAGATTGATATCTTTTTTGCTTTCAGAAATGTGATGATTGTAGTGCACACTTTATATGTTGATGATGATATACTTGTTTGACATGGTTATATAATGAATGTTGTTCGGACATGTGATATTTGGATCTTGTGAGTAGACCTAGAAATGGAAATTATTGATAATGATATGGTTAGATTGCTTGATGTTGTTATGATTCATATATCTGGATGATTTTGGGAGTTATATTTATATTATTTTGATGTTTTGATATGCCCATAAGGCCAAGTGTACTTTTATTTTGCAGGTTAAAATATCATAACAAACATCGGGGATTGGAGACAAACCACAATGGAATTCTAGATGAATTCAAAAAGGTCACCATGGCAACTAGTATTTTTTTGTGCGTTTTTGTGTGTGTTAGGGATTTCTATGGGGGATCACCTTTAAATGTGAATAAGGGGTTATGTGTATTTATTTATTTTCCCCTTTTATTTAATGTTGCATGTGTTTATTTTGTGATGCATTTGCCCCTTTCTTTATTTATTAAATCTTGCATTAATATTGTGGGTAAGCATGTTGTTAATATTAGATAAATAAAATGTGTCATAAGAAAGTAATTATTATGGTTGTTGGCTATGATTTAAAGTGTTGTAAGAATGATTTAATAATGTGTAAGTAATATGTAAGTTATGTGTAAGTTAAATTTCTCAGTGTGAAACACTCCACCTTCGAAATTTCAATTTTTCCTTGAAGGTTGATTTTGGAGGCTTGTGGGACAAGTCAAACTTGTCCCATACCTCTTAAATTTATTTACAAACCATACCGAAGGTCGAGAGTTGAAGTTTGAATTTTATAATACCTTGTTAGAAGGCAAATTGTAGGTTTTAATTGCACTTTTCTTACATGATTTCATTTCAGTCCTTTGGAACTTGTGGGTTGAATTTGAGTGTATAAGTAAACTCGTCATAGTATTCATCCACCTATTTATTGTGCATTGTAGAATGAAGTTGACTTTGGGGTCAGCATTGAGGATGTGTGATGTGGCATCCTACATGGATCCACCACATCCTCTTCTCTTCCATCTTCTATAAAATTTGAACTCCTTGCCTTGTTTTGGGTTTCTTCACTTTGGAAACTTCAATCTTGGGTGAATTCTTTTCCTATTTTGGATCTTTTTCTTTGAGGAAGTTTTTGGAAGATTATTGAATGCTTGTGCTAAACTATTTTGGATTGCTTGCCTTGGGATAAAGCTTACTGTTTTGGAACATGGAACAACTCCATCATGGAGAGGTAGGAGCTTGGCTCTTGAAATAATTCTTTTTGTTTATGAAAATATTAATGTGTGAAGTTTTTGGCATGTTTGTGGGCTGTTGTGTAGATGGCCTAGGAATGGTGTAGGAGAAGACTATGGGATTTATTTTATGGGAGGCACAAGTGTTTTTATGGAGGTATAAGGGTGGAGGGAGTTGGGATTTGGGTTCCACATTAAATAGAAATATCTTACATTTCTTTACTCATTATGGGGTTCTATAAGAGGTTGGGGAGGAATAAGGAAATGTGAGGAATAAGGGGTACTTAGGGAGGCATAAGGAATGTTAGTGTTTTGATATACGCTATATTTTAGAGGTTTCTAATTCAGGTGGTGATACCCATTTCCCATTTTGGGAGGCATAAGAAGCATCCCCATAGTTTCTTTCTCCTTTGGATTGCTTGATGAAGACTTAGTATTGTTTGTCATGTTTTAAAGTAGTTACAAAATTCATTCTGTTTTGACCGTGTCAGTATTGTGAAAACATTGTTGGGGTGTTTTGTGGAAGCCTATTGTTGCCATGAGTTGGATCACATCTTTTATTTCATTATGGTTGGGGCTGGGGCCAATGAAGAAGTATGGTTTATACTTTTCATTGATGTCTTGGTTTTGTGGAGATTGTTGCCTTTCCCTACTCTTTTGTGATCAAATTGGAAGAATGATAAATCTTCATGTTGTTGTTCTAGGGATGTGTTAAAAAAAAGATAGTTTGATAGTCCCTTGTGAAATGAAATATTATTGTAGCCCTTTCGCAATTTGAAGTGGATGATCTGTATATTAATTATAATGGAAGGATACTTTGTATTGACAATGAAAGTTGAAATTTGAAATATAAAATAATTGTGCTCTGGATTCTATTTTTTTGAAAGAATATGAAAGAATGAAATGTATTATGTATGTTGTATTTTGAAATCGAATGGAAAGGAAGTTGTAAAATTTTCATTTGAATTAATGTATGTGGTTTTTTCTTGTCCATATTATATTACGCCATTGAAATTTGTGTTTAGCATGCACTATGAAATCCCTATTTGGAAAGTGGAAAAGTGAAACATGTGAGAATAAAATGTATCATTCTGCTCTATATATAATATATGATTTTGAAAAGAATAAAAGAAGGAATATTTAAAGTTGTCTTTCGAATAAATAAAGGATTACATAACCTTCCTCAAATTGTATCATTGTATTAAATTTAATCATCTAGTTTTGAGTTGTAATATCTATTTGCAAGGAATCAATGCATGTAAGGAAGTGTAATACTCTGTATTTTGAAATATGTGAAAACTAGAAGTTAGAGATGTATTTTATTTTTGAATCAAATAAATGTATTAGATTAGGATTGAAACATATTATAATACTCAGAAGAAGAAAATGGCAAATAAACCCTTTAAAAATTTGATCTTTGTCTTGTATTTTCAAACTGGCAATTATTTAATCCAAAATGCACAAACCAAACCTGCAACAATGAAATAACAAACTAAATAATTAAAATGAAATAGTTTTCTCTAAATGAATCCAGTTAGAAAAAATTACTTAAAGGAAATCTTCCGAACCTAGAAAAATTGAATTCAAATCTTTCACAGTCATTTTGATGAAAAAATTGTAAAATTTTGATTTGGAATTCAATCACATAGATCTACCTCACAAAATTATCCGCAATCCACCTAAGAACAATTCTCCATTTCTATTTAACATGTTGAGAGAGGAACAAGAAAAAAATTGAACAAAATTTTATAAGTTAAAATTTACCAATTCGAATCAGTAAAATCTTATAAATCGTCTTCACAAAATTGACCCCTTAAACCTTACCAAAATCAAAATTTAATGAATCCTTTGCAAAGAGAGGACATCAAGAGATTTCCATAAGGTCCTCATTTTCCAAAAACTAAGACTCTATCGAAATTTATGGCCTTCTCTCAAGTTTTTTCTCTAAGCGTAAAAAAAAAAATTGGAAAAATTTCTTGGTAGGCCTGTGGGCGAAATTTTTCCTTGAGCTTTGAGAAATTTTTGGGAAAATTTTCCAAATTTTCCCCACTGGCCCGCAGCCAATCAGAGGCTACTATGTGGCACCATGAGTTGTTGGCGGAGGGGTGGATCACTTTCTAACTTAACGCTTCAAAAAAAATTTGTTAAATTTTTCCAAATTTTCCTCGCCGACCTACATCCAATGAGCAGATGTCACGTGGTGTCATGAGGCTTTGGTGGAGGAGCAGGTTCCTTTTTACCTTTGGCATTTTATAAAAATTTTGGAATTTTTTTCAAATTTTTCCCATCGCCTCCGACCAGCCGGCCAATCAGAGGCGCAACGTGGCATCATGAGGCGTCAATGGAGGCATGGGTGAGTGTGATTATTTTTGCCCTTCGAGGTGTTAAATGAATTTTCTCCCGTCACCTCACTTTTCCCGCATTGGATTATGAGATGCCATGTGTCCCTTGTGGAATCATGGGAGTGGGGGTGCAAAGTGGAATTCTCGCCCCGCAGAAAATTTTCTAAATGTTCCCATCACCCCAATTTTCCCCACGTGGCTTAGGAGGTGCCATGTGTCCCTTGTGTTGGTACTCAAAATGATATTTCCCCAATTTTCTTTTGAAAATCTATCAATTTCTGATATCCGTCATTTTTCCTTCCTCGTGTTGAGGTTGGTCAGTCTTTGTTGCTATTTTTAGGTAGTTCCCGGTCGTAAATCACTTAGGGGTCCATTGTTTGATCCTTCTTTCTTTGTTCCTCTTGAAAGGTTTTGTAATTCAGGTCCCCCACCCCTGTTCATCTAAAAACTCTGGTTCCCTCATGTTTTCTATTCCCCACGGTCGATATTTTTCTCCCTTATCATTTCTACCCTAAATACTTGAAAAGAATGAATTGATGCATCCCTGAAGAATGTATTTGAGCCCTCAGTAACATTTCTACACTTTCTCGTCCTTGAATAAAATTTCATTCCTGTGCTCAAAAGGTGGTTTTTCTATATTTTATGGTTTGATGGGTGTTTCTCCAATTCAAATTTACATTCTTGCATCTACAGGGGACATGGCACCTTGTAGTTAGACACAAACTCAACCTGGTACTTAGAAAAATTTCATGGAAAGCCTTAACTCAAAATTTGTTCACGTGGAGGAACGATGCTGATTTGAAGATCTACTTTTGGTTTGGCCTCGGGAGTAATGTTGGAAGGACACATGGAGGCTTCCGCTACTTGGCCCAATTAGAAATTTTTTATGCGCAGTTGGAGTAGTTTGGTGGAATAGGAAATGTGGCAAGCTCATGCTCGTTTAGGGTTTCCACTTTGGGGGCCATCTTGAAGTTGCACCATGGAGACACATGGAAGCTTCCACTTGATTTGAATTTTACTTATACTTTTCAATGGCCAAAAGGATACTTCCTTGGAGAATGACATGTAGCACTTTCCACCGAGCTTCAACTATTCACCATACTTTGTTAGAACATGACACGTGGCAAGCCCGCACTCGTTTAAGGTATCAAATTTCTGGAAAGGTTTCCTTTTGAGAAAAAAGATTCAAAAGTAAAAAAGGAAGTGCAGCCCTACTCCAATCCCATGTGGACACGTGTTAGGCTCGCTTTCCTAAGGGCGAAGTCATGGGGAATATTTGGAAAATTTTCCCTTTTCCAAAAAGAGAATAAAAGGGTAGAATCTGGCCACAATTCCACTCCAATCACATTTGGACATGTGTCAAGCTCGTTTCCTGAGGGTGAAGGGGTGGAGCAAAATGTAAATTTTTTCCATTTTTTCAAAAAGTTGTAAAATTTCAAAGGAAGCCCCTAGGTCTATTCTAAAGTTTGAATCCGCCACGTGGATGACCCAATTTCAAAGTAAAAATCAACGGCTGATGTGAGTGTAAATGTGATTTTCCCGCATTTCTCTAAAACATGTATCGAAGTGTGAGTATCCATGATTTCTTGGTCTTTTCTACATGCCAAGAAGAGAAGGAAGTTAATGTTGATATATGAAGTTTGGTGGGAAGATCTGGAGGACATATTTTGCCATTAAAATGATCCGGAGCACACAAGTGGAAAGATTTGCAGATTAGGGGTGGAAGTGGTTGGAAAATTGAAGGAAAAGTGATCTACTAGAGCAAGGAGTTGAATGCAGGAGACATTCGATGAAATCTACCCCCTCAAGCACCTAGAGACTTCTTGCAGATTTGATTATGAGAATCATGAAAGAATCATGGCGAGCACTGGTGCATTAAATGTTTTTGTCTTTTAGGAGGAAGAGGATCTGTTGTAAATGCTATAAATGGCACAATTTTTTCATGCAAATGGTTGGAAGTTGGAGGTTAGAGTGCTAGAGGTCGAAGAAAATTCCCAAGAGGAAAATTTGACTAAGCCTGTCTTTTGAGAATCCATCTGAGAAACTAGGTTATCTCTTTTTGTATTAAGCTTTATTGTGTTAAGGTGGTTGCAAGTGTATAGCCATTGACAAGCTTTGAGATTATTATAGAAAATTTCCCTTGCTAATAGACTTAATCAAACTTGAGTTTTTTTGTGTTGTCTTGAGAATAATGTGTTGGTTTTATTTATAAATGTATACAACTAGGTTTTCTTATTTCTATTGAAATCTTGTATTAAAATTTGATTCAATCACTAGGCCTCAATCCTTGTGATTGTTTAGTGGCATCTACAATTCCATTTCCCTTAAGAGATTTCATTTGGGATTCGAATAAATGATTTAAAATTAATTTTCTCTCATCTCGTTGACAAATATTGTCTGTAAGAATTTGGGTGTACCTTAGGTGTGATTTGGATTAGATATTTATTCTTTGTTAGGTTTTCAAACTCAAGCCTTCATGATATAATCTCATAGATTGTGTGAAAGAGTGCTAATCTGGGCCTCCATTGAATGACATATTCTACTTGAAGAAACATTTTAGTTGTTCTATGGCATTATGTTGGCATGACTCTCCATTTTGTAAGGTTCCTCAAGGATTTGGTGAATCTAGTTTCACCCTGCCCCACCTCCCACCAAAAATTCATTTAACAACAACCAATCTTACCCATACTACCATTGTTTGTCATGTGTGTATGCCAATGCACAATCCTCATCACCTAAACATGCGAAACAAGCGGGTCTCAAATGTCTTTAGTAACCTTTGCCTTGTTGTGATAGTATCTCCAAGATCTAGAAGTGACAACTCGTGAGAGTCGATCTTGTGTGTTGATCATATCTTCCCAAAGGTCTTCTCTATAAAATTTATGTAAAATAAAGGTACATGTATCTCCTTTGATATAACGAGAGGTTACAAAATAGGTTCTCTTACCTTGGTTGAAATGCACAACCTAAAATAGTTTCGATCAAATCACATCCTTTTTAATGTGCTACCCACTCCCTTCAAGGCCTGAGTGCCTACAAGTTAGATAGATTGATTCCCCAATGTAAAATGACATACATGATTGTCTATCGCCTTTGAGTGTCCTGTCTAGTCCATGATACTACTTGGTCTTTGAAGGAGGTTAAATTTGGGTACCAACATAAGTGGCGCCGTTTCTGGGGAATGTTTTGAATTATTGGGAACTAATTTACATCGCCAAGACTAACTTCCCGAGTCACTACTAGCCTATATCTATTTGGCCCATCAATACCAACATAAGTGGCATCGTTACGAGGATTTGTTAATCTGGAGTTTCATTGAGTTATTAATTTGTAGTCCATTCACATACATTTGGCCCGTAAACAACACCAACATAAGTGCACCATTGCTAGGGATTCTTAGTTCAAAATCAACAACCTCATAAAACACCTCTTGAATGCTCCAATTACTATGTGCGCTTCTTTCATTTTCCATACCTAATGCACTAGCGTTCATTTGATAAATCTTGGTAAATAAAAGGTCATAATCTTTCCATTTCTAATTTCTAGCATTGACAAACATTTGATAGATCATATTTAGTGCATTTACAAAATTAAGGTGGAAATCTTTAGTGGCGACTCCTTGTTGATCTGATTCCTAATAATTATCAATGTCCTAAAACTCTGTCAAAATCAGAATTTTTACTAATATTTTCAAAGTTGGAAGGAATAAGATCTTTCTTTGCTAGGGATCATTCTAGGACATTTATTTCTAGAGCTAGGAAAATAAAATTTAGAAGGAAGAAAATCTTAGAGAGCTATTGGAGATTAGCAAACAAGGAGAGGGATCTCCATTGATGAAAGTGAATGGCCTATCATTGAAGACTACCATTCAAGTGACTCTAAATTAGGTATCCTATTTGTGGAATTGAACTCTCTAGCTGGAAAGGGGCCTTCATTTTATTTTGAAAGGTTTACTTCACACTCTAGACTGTCTTTTCTGAGTTTGATAGAGATTTCCAAGAAACAAGGCCTTTGGGAATCTCCATTTTGAAAATTATACTCCTATGTTCTAAGGACCTTCACCCCTCATAAATTTATCACCCCTCTAGGGTCACCTCCTCAAAGGACCATGGTCCAGCCCCACCTGCACCCCCTTTTGTTGTAAACAATTTTGGACCTATGAATTTTGTGGGAAAGGTTGGTTACCCAAATGTAGTGCCTCAAGATGTAAGGAATAAAATGCCAAAGTTCTAGGGAAATAATGCTATTAATGGTGATTGTCATCTAAATATTTTTATCAATATGATGGGAGAATATGAATTTGAACATGAATATTTAGACATCAAGTTGTTTATCCATACCTTGGAAGAAGATGCTAGGGAGTGGTATAAATCATTTCTAGATAACTCTATTGACTCTTGGACTGAAATGAGTAATGCATTCAGATTGCAGTATGGTGATAGGACTGACCCTAGGTTTATTTTGACAGAATTTGAAAACATAAAAAGAACCCTAATGAGTCAGTACATGATTTCAAAACAAGGTTTAATAAGACCTTGAGAAGATTACATGTTAGAATAAGGCCTTGTGATGAGTCATGTTTGATCAAATATATTGATGCATTTTATAAAATGGCTGCATATTATTTAAGAGACAAAACCCCACAAATTTGAGGCGAGGCCTTAACCATGGCTTTGCAAATAGAGAAAAATATCAAGAAAATTGGAAAGCCTCCCAAAAGGGAGGGAGTAAAGCTGGTTAAACCAGAGAAACCTCAAAGAAGCAAGGCTTCTAATTTGGAAGAAGTTGTGAAGAATTTGGTAGGGGTTGTCAAAGAAATTTCCTACAAGCTAGCCCGGGCTAAGAAGGGAATTGGGTCAGAGCTCACAAGGTCAACACAAGCAAGAAAGGCTAAGATAGGTTTGCAAATCACCAAATATCTAATGACAGAGGCAAGGGACCTGTTGGATTTGGAAATAGACAATCCCAAGCCGGGGATAACGAGAATGGTGTCTCGATCCTTTGGTTGTCGATTGTTGTGGTGGAGGAGATAGATGTCATTGCTTGGTGTCACAAATTTTTCATGCCCCATGATCCTTGTGAAGAAGATCGGTAGGAAGAAGAAGGAGATGATAATGATAATGATGATGATGATGTCTACATGATGGGGTGTTCCACCACCGACAACTTTTTGCAAACTCAACCGAGATGATAAGTGCTAGAACTGCTATGAAATTTTGAGACTACATTCATAGGGTACCCATTCTTCCTCTCTCTCAAAATTTAGAAGTAGATAATCTACAATATTTTGAATTTCCCAATAATGGTTTTTAATTTATTTAAGGGCTTTACTTGATAAAAATTATGATGGAGGAATCCCATATGAGGAAGATAGATAGTTCTTTGATGAATTTTGTTGTTGCTCAAGAGAGGAATATAACAAAAGAAGTAAGGTTGTTAAAGGGGGGGCCTTAAGCCAAGCCCAAAGCTCCTTACTTTCAAACATTCCTAAAGAGGCTCCTAGGAAAGATGCATCTGCCATAAGCCCTACATTTCCAAACAAAAATCATACCCCTCCTCATGCCCAAGTTGTCAAAATCCTATAACACCTAATGATTGCGTTTGTTTTCCTTCCAATATTGCCTTGCCAAATAATTTCCCATATGATATTTCCCAAGTGTTGAGTCACATCAAAGTATCATCCCAATTCTTGACTTTCTTAGGATTCTTGAGCACAAAAAGAGAGTGTTTGAATACTTGGGGTTGAAAGAAGAGAATACTTCCCTAGGTAGAAACATAAACATTGTGGAGACTCCTCCAATCACTGAAGAACCAGAAGCACCACTAGCATCAAAAGAGCTAGATGAACCACTTGAGGTCTATTTGGGGACATCCTTGGTGGACTCTTAGTAGAATGTGGATCCATTCTTCACCACTTTGATCATTAAGGACAGATTGTTGTACAACTGCATGTTTAACTCAGGGGCATCATACAATGTCATGCCTTTAGAGGTCATGAATGAGCTAAACATCAAAGTGATAGTGGCATAAGGGATGCGCACTTCCAAGGACTCCAGATAAGTGATAGTAGTGGGATACGTGAAGGGTTTAGTGGTGCACCTTGCAGCTTACCTAGGTAAAAACTTAAAACTTGATGTTGTCATTGTTGACTTCCCGGACAAGTGGGGCATGTTACTCACAATAAAATGGCCTACAAGTGTTGGTGGGAGTGTCCAAATGGATATGTCTTGTTATACCATTCTAGTTGAGGGTAGCCTTGTCGGGTTGTATGGGGACAAGAAAATGTTGCATCTTATTGAGGATCCCAACAATACATCCTATGAGGTATTGTACACAAATGTTGATGCGAGATAACTTTGTGGGATTTTTTGATGGAAAGGAGAACAAAATTGAAGAATGTAAGTTCCTTGAACAAACGGACTCTCCTTGGACTCTACTATTTGATGGAGCTTGCTCCAAATTTTGGAATGGTGCTAGTATTGTTCTACTTTCTCCTAGTCAGAAAAATTGGTTTTTTCTTTCAAACTCAACTTTGAGTGCACTAACAAAATTGTTGAGTATGAGGCATTGTTGCTAGGTGTAAGAATTTCTTGGAAATATCATGTAAGGGACATCATTGTGAAAGGACACTAAGAATTAATTGTAAAACCAAATGTCGGAAAATATATGCCACAACAAAGAACCCTGGATTAAACAAGATACACGCATGTAGTTTGGGACTTCATTGAGATGTTTAATTCATTCAACATTGTGCATCATAATAGGAAGTTCAATGACTTACAAGATAATTTTACAGTGTTGGGGTCTTGATTTGACAATTGCACAATGTCCCCATATTGTGAATATGAGGTTGAGGTATTGACAAGACCTTTTATTGCTGACAACATCAAGCATTGGCGGGTTTCTACTGATGATACTCGATCAAAAGATTCCTATAAAACAAGGGAGAATTTGTTGATCAAATTATTGATTGGAATCTAGTGGTTTGTACAACAGAAGGAAAAGAAACCTTGTTTGGCATAGATATCATCGATCTAAAAACAAATACCATTCCTAGAGGGTTGGTTGCTCTTGAGTCCAAATTTGATAATGTTAATCGCATTGTTAATAGATGCATGAAAGCCTCAAGGGATATTAAGGAGCATGATATTGTTACAAAGGAGAAGCCAAGGAAAATTTGGATAGGTACTAATCTCAAAAAGGAGGAGAAGCATTCATACATCCAGACGTTGAAAAAATATCAAGATTTTATGGCTTGGAATGATTCTAAACTAAAATCATTTGAAAGGATTTGTCTCAGCATGAAATCCCCTTGGTGTCTAATGCAAAGCAGTTTAGGTAAAAACAAAGAATCATCAATCTACTCTTATCCCTCAAAATGCAAGAGGAACTGAAGAAGCTAAGAGATGGAGGGATTATCTAGCCCACAGTGTATTCCTTTTCGGTTGCAAACCTAGTGCCGTGAAACAAAAAATTTGTGACATCAAGTTGTGTGTGGATTTTAGGAATCTAAAAGAGCATCAATGAAGGATAATTATCCTTTTCCAAATATGGAGAACATGCTGCAGCTAGTGATTGTAGGCTGGTTCGAGTTGCTTTCCACCTTGGATGGTTTCTCTGGTTATAACCAAGTTGTGGTAAAGGAATCGAAAGGATCAAGATAACCTTTACTACTCTTTGGGGGACCTAAGTTTATGTCCGGATGCCCTTTGGTCCGATGAATGTTGGAGCCGACTTTCAAAGAGAAATGGATGTTTATTTTGCTGGTTACATCAATGAATTTATTTTAATTTATCAAGATGACGTAAATCGTATTTTTAGAAAGAGAATCGACCGCTTGTTACACTTGGATAAGATGTTAATAAGATGTAGAGAATATGGCATCTCTCTAAATCCAAAGAAATTTCATTTCATAGTGCGAAAGGCAAAGTTTCTTCGTCACATTGTGTCATAAGGAGTGATGATTGATCTAGAAAGAGTAGATGCCATCAGCAAGGTCCCAATCCCAAGAACTAATAAAGAAATTTAGTCCTTTTTCGAAAATAAAATTCATTAGAAGATTCATATCAAACTCTGCTAAGCTAACCATTCCAATGACTTCGATGTCAAGAAAGACCAAGCCATCAAGTGGTAGGAGGCTTCCATCCAAGCATTCAATGGAATCAAAGAGGCATTGAATTTTGTCAATGTTTTAATAGCCCTAGATTATAAGAAAGCTTTCCAACTATTTTCCTTTGCTTTGCTTCAAATAACATTATTTATTTTTCATACTGCATAAGGATGACGAAGGGGCTGAGATGCCAATTGAATTTTTAGTAGGGCCTTACAGAGTCTCGAATCAAGTACACTATCATGGAAAACAAGAAATTTTCCTTAGTAAAAGCAAAAATGTTTTTAGACCTTACATTTTAAGTTCTAAAGTAGTTGCTTATGTTCCCCACACAATGGTGAAGGACATCTTATTCGAGATGGAAGTCTCAAGAAAAATATGTAGGTTGGTGAAAAAATTGTAAGAATATGATATGGAAATCCAAAATACAAAGTTGGTGAGAGGTTTGGGCCTGGATAAGCTTACGGCTGAGAGAAACTTCCAAACTATTGAGGTAAATGAGGTTGAAGAAGAAAGGGTAGATGTTTTTCAAACATAGATAAATTATGAGTGGTATAAAGATGTAATCTTTTATCTTAGACATCTGAACTACCCTGAGCACTTAAATAAGTACTAGAAGAGAGCCCTTAAGTTGGCTTCCCAAAAAAATTTCATCACTGATTATGGGTTAGCTTGGAAGAACCGAGAGGGAGTCCTCTTTAGGTGCATTATCAAGAAGAATCCCCAAGATAATTGCTAATCTCCATGGAGTATTTTGTGGGGGGCACTTTATTACAAGAGTCACAACACATAAGATCCTGAGGATTGGTAATTAATGGCCAACTCTTTTAAAGGATACAACCTTGATGGTTAAAAGATGTGAAAGCTACCAACACTTCTCTGGAATATTGAAATCTTCAGTTCCCTTCCTTTACTGACTGATCAATTGAAGCTCCATTCAAACAATGGGGAATGGATTTCAATGGTGAGATTTTAGACCCTTCAAGTGCTAGCCACAAATGGATTCTTGTAGTAACTAATTATTTCACTAAATGGGTGGAGGAAATCCCCACCAAGAAGGAAACACACCAAGTTGTCATGGATTTTGTGCTAAACAACATCATTTGTAGGTTTGGGGTACTAGTCAAGATTATATCTGACAATGCCATGAGCTTCAAAGCTAAACCTTTAGTGGCAATGTGCAAAGAGTATGGGATCAACTTGACATATGCCTCCAATTACAATCCTCAAGGAAATGGACAAGCTGAGTCTAGTAATAAAAATTTGTTGAAGATCATCAAAAGAACATTAGATCAGAACAAGAGAAGGTGGGGTGAACAGTTGAAGTTTTTGTCTGAGCAGATAGGATCACTTTGTTAAGAGGGTCACTAGAAAGATTCCATTTGAGTTGCTGTATGGCACTTAGGCCTTGTTGCCTCTTCATATGAAACTATCTTCAAATCAACTTATGCAACAACTACAAGATAAAAAGGTAGGTCCTTATGATGCTTGCATTAACCAGATTGTTGAGCTTGAAGAAGAGAGGAGGGCATCACACCAGAGGCATGTAAACTTTAGAGATACACTAAAGAATTTATTTGACAATAAGGTCACTCCCAAAGCTTTCAATGTTGGAGATATTGTGGTACTATGGGATAGCAAACATGAGGATAAGGGAAAGCATGGCAAGTTTGACTCATTATGGATGGGCCCTTACTCTATTAACATCAGAATTGAGGAGCATACCTTCTTCCCAAAGGACTTATATGGTGATTTTCTCGAGTTTCCTCTCAATGGAAGGCATTTGAAGCATTTCTTAGATTGATTCCCCTGAATGAACACATAAATCTTGTGTACAGTGTATATTTTATCATTTGTTTCCTTTCCTTCTGTGTTTTTTTTCATTCGGTCCTGAGTGACCTGTTTTTGCTGGTTTCTCTATATGTTTTTGATGATGGCTTTATTTCTCTACTCTGCAAGATGAATCCATTGCCCAATTGATATTATTGGCACTTGGTATACCATTTTTCTTGTGGCACTCGCAGGAGTGCCCATCCCGACTCGAAGCCTATGTTGGTGCTCAAAATGATCCCACCCGAATTAGCCTTTAAAAATCTATTGATTTCGAGTCTCTTTCATTTTCTCCTTCCCGCGTTGAGCTTAATCACTCTTTGTTGCTATTTTTAGGCAGTTCCTAGGTCGTAAATCACTTAGGCGTCTGTGGTTTGATCCTTGTTTCTTTGTCCCTCTACAAATCATCTATATTTTGGGTCCCCTACCCCCTATTCATCTAAAAACTTGGGTTCCCCCATGATTTCTATTCCCCACGGTCGGGATTTGTCTCCCTTATTGTTTCTTCTCTAAATACTTCAAGAAGAATGAATTGATGCATCCCTGAAGAATGTATTTGAGACCTGTAACATTTTTAAAAAAATTTTCTTTGAAGAAAAATTCATTCCCAGGCTTAGAAGGTGGTTTTTCTATATTTTACGGTTTGACAGGCGTTTCTCTTGGTCAAATCTACATCCTTGCATCTATAGGGGATTTGGCACCTTTTGATTAGATGCGGCTCAACTGGGTACTTGGAAAAATTTCATGGAAATCCTTAACTCAAATTTTTTCCACGTGGAGGCACGATGCTCATTTGAAGATCTACTTTTTGGTTTTGCCTTTGAGTAGCAACAGGAGGACATGTGGAGGCTTCCACTACTTCACCCAGACTTAGCTCTACTTTGGGGACCATCTTGAATTTTCACTATGGACACACGTGGAGGCTTCCACTTGCTTTGCATTTTAATTAGACTTTTCAATGACCAAAAGGAGAATGCCTTAGAGCATGACATGTGGCGCCTTCCACTGGGCTTCAAGCATTCAGTCAAAATTTTCTGGAATAGGACATGTGGAAAGCCTGCACTCATTCAAGGTATCACAATTTTTGGATCACCTCAAGGTGCACGATGATGATACGTGGTAGTTTGAAAAGTCAAAGAGGTGGGGAAGCGGGCTATTAGAAATAACTTGCATTTTTTGCCCCTTAAGGATTAAAATTTCAAAATGGCCCACAGGCCTGATGAGGGAAAAATTCAGTTGAACCTTTAAGCTTGTTAGGAAATTTTCTATCCAATTTGAATGATTTAGGGAAAATTTGAATGCATTAATTTTGAGAAAAATCAGTTGAACCTTTAAGCTTGTTAGAGAGTGGGTATGGTGAGGAATTACCCTCTGAACCTAATCAAACCTTCTAACTCTAATTTTGGACCTTGTGACCTCCAATATATGTTAACAAAAGAGAAGTACATTCTAGTGGATTAGAATTGATTTGGAACTTGTTAATGAAAACTGTTGTCTTGTAACCTAGTTGTAGACTCTTCTAAACAAAAAAATTATTCCATAATTTTCCTAACTAATCCTAGGTTGTTCTTGGGTCTCAAGTGGGTTATTTTTAGTGGGAATCACACTTGGTATCAAAGCAAAGTGGTCCAAAATCTTGGGCCATTAGGCACACTATAAAACTTGAGACATGAACCTTAAACCTAGCACACTTTTAAATCTAGAAGACAACTTAGTTTAGAAATTACATATTTTAGTAAACATGGAAACTAAGTAAAACCTAGAATAAGGAACTAACTCTCATCTTGCTTTGTGCAGGAGGTACAAAAGATGAGGAGCCTTTTAACATAGACCTAGGCATACCACCATCATATCATGTTGTAGCATCCATCCTACTCCATTTTTGCAGACTCTTTAGGATGTTAATTCTGCTCTATGCGGAGGATCAGTAGGAGGAAATGCGGCCAGAAATGATAGAGTCACTTCTATTGAGGGTCATGTATCACCTTGACTGTAGCAAGTAGCATGTAGGAGAGAACTTCTATGCAGAGTCACCTAGAGTAGAGTCACCACAAATGGGACAGGGAGACTAAATTTCGGGGCATAGAGAGAGGTTTGAGCCCTAGTCTTAGCGATGTGCATCTAGAGAAGCCTAGAGGCGATCAACCCATAGCCTTAGATCACATCAGGGAGATCTTGAAGCTTTAGCCATCATATTATTCTGGTGACACAGGTGGATTTCAGGAAGAGGCCTAGTTGGTGAGCTTGAGTGGATGCTTCAAGCTATATTCTTGTTGTAGCAATATGAAATCTCATGTTGCGATCCACCTACCGAGGGATGGAGATAGTGTCTAGTGTTGAATAGAGAAGTAGAAGCTCCATGTTGATTCTGAGATAGTTACCTAGGAGCTCTTTGAGGAGTGTTTCAAGAGTAGATATTTGTCACGAAGATTCATACAATAGTGGATAGATGAGTTTCATGACCTCCGACAAGAATCTCTTACAGTGGTTGAGTATGAGAGTAGATTTCTGGATCTACTCTAGTATGTTGATTACATGTAGGATGAACAGTGTGGATCCATAGGTTTATCTAGGGCCTAAACCTAGACATTGGATTTGCAATGTTTATCCATTATCCAAGGACATTAGCCGAGGCCATCAAGAATGCCTATATAGAAGAGGAGACTCGGGGAAAGACCCAATAGGCTAGAGATCAAGTCCGGAGCCACATACAATAGATGCGGGATAGCAGATCGAGGGGTCAATACCTCCTCCTTACGGTGGAAAGGGTTTAGCATAGTCATCATTTAGACTATAGCGAGAAATGTCCCGCCCACCTTATAGATCTCCATGAGGTTTTATGTACGAGAGAGGTCAGATTGTCGGGCCTCCCCCTAGGGTCCCATCAAGACACATGGTACCCAAAGAGCTCACTCGGTAGGAGCTTGCCAATAGAGACCTTAGCGAGACCAAAGTTCGATCATCAAGATCCACACCACGAGACCTCTGAGTACCGACTAGAGCTGCTACACAGGGAGAGGATCGGTAGTTTTTTCGGTGTGGTGTTCTTGGACATTTTGGAGGGACTACCCACATAACCCAAATAACAAGGGTAAGACACAAATCTTAGAGGCTTCTATTGGTGATATGGGGAGCAATCATAGGATGTACACAATAGTCAAGAACTCGCCAACTAGAGCATTAGAGTAAAATTATTGAGAATGCAGTAACATTGGCGTATTCCTACCTCTATTATGTTTAATTCTAGTTCTTCTGATTCTTTTATTGCACCATCTTTAGGAGAGTGATGCAAGTTGGTGGTAGTTAGGTAGGGTCATAGTTGGGATGTTGAGATGGCTTCTGGAGCCAATATCTCTATAAACTCCTTAGTTAAGGAGTGTGTGGTGGATTTAGGACCTTTCACAACTACCTCGGATCTTTGTATCCTTCCATTGGGATCTTATGGAGTCATCTTGGGCATAGATCGGTTGTCTGCTCACTTTGGGCCGGATGGATTATTACCACAAGATTATATCTTGTGCGAGATGATTTGGGAGTTGAGTCGGTGGTATCGGGGTCGGGAGACCCATTTCTATTCGTACCATCTCTACTATGCATCTTAAGTGGTGTGTGCAACAGGGGGTTGTTAGATGTATGCTATTACAGCTAGTGAAAAATTAGAGGATGGGTCTAGTGGGCCATCACTAGATTCTCATCCCATTTTGAGAGAGTTTGTAGATGTCTTTCCGGGGAGATATCGGGTTACCACCCCTATGTGAGATTGATTTTCATATAGATATGGTTCTGGGAGTAGAGCCTATCTCAAGAGTACCTTCTAGGATGACTACCCCTGAGCTCTACAAGCTCAAGTTGTAGCTAGAGGGCCTCATAGAGAAAGGCCTTATCCATCCTAGTGTATCCCCTTGGGGTGCATCAGTGATCTTTGTGAAGAAGAAGGATGGATCCTTGAGGTTGTGTATTGATTACCACCACCAACAAAGTAACGATCAAGAATCATTATCCCTTTCCATGCAAAGTGATGACTTATTTGATAAGATGCAGGGAGCCAAAATGTCTCTAAGATAGACCTTAAGTCGCTATCATCACCGATGATTTCGGATGTGGACATTCATAAGACCACCTTTCATACGAGATATGGCCACTATGAGTTCACAATGGTACCTTTTGGTTTGACTATTGCCCCTACAATATTTATGAGTTTGATGAATGGGGTATTATGCCCATATTCCTTAATGACATTTTGATTTCCTCATGTACGTGCAAGGAGCATGATGGGCACCTTCGCTAGGTTCTTCGTTGTCTTCAAGATTAGCAAATTTACGGGAACTTAGAGAAGTGTGCATTATTTTCAATGGAGGTACGTATTTGGGTCATATCATTTCGGGGAAGGTATCATCGTCTATCATTCCAATATTAGAGCTATTATGGATTGGCAAGTACTCGATCTTGTGACGAGGTGCGTAAATTCATGGTAATAGTAGGTTAGTACAGGATATTTTTTCAGGACTTCTCTTAGATTACGTACCCCATCACTTCCCTTAAGAGGAAACAGAGGAATTTATTTTGGTCAAGAAGGTGCAAGCATGCCTTTAGTACATTGAAGGAATGTCTCACTACAACACCTATTCTTGTAGTGACGGATCCACAGTGGTGATTTTTGATTTGCACGAGATGCTTCTTTAGTAGGGCTTGGTGGTGTGTTGATGTAAGAGGGTAGAGTAATGGCTTTTGAGTCTCACAAACTAAAATATTAGAATCTTAATTATGAAAATCATGATCTTGAGCTTGCGGCAATTGTGCATGTTTTTTTATTGAGGAAATTTCTTCTTGGTTAGAGATTCACACTTAGGACTAATCATTTGAGTCATCGCCACCTCTTCACGTAGCCTAATCTCAACGCTCGTTAGTGGCATTTGATGGAGTTGATTTGTGAGTATGATATAGAGATAGATGGTGGAATAATCTCTCGGTAGACAAAGAAATGTGGCTATGGCCACCTCGGTGAAAGAGATCGATTCTAAAATACCCCGATGGGGAAGGTTTATGGTTTCTCACTAAAGGAAGATGGCCTTCTCGCATACGAGGTAATATATATGTTTTAAGAGATGGAGGATTGAGGTAGGACATATTGACATAGGCACATCGTGTACCCTATTCAGCCCATCCTGGGGTAAAGAAGATGCACACTACTTTGAGATAGGTATATCATTAGAGAGGACTTTGTAAATACGTGACCTAGTTCGTGTCACGATGTTTAAAGTGCCAAAAATTGAAGGCCAAGCATCAACATCTAACTGTCCTTCTCTTTCCTCATGCTATACCGGAGTGGAAATTGGACACCACTTCTATGGACTTCATTGTTGGGCTACCAATGTCGAGATATCACCATGATGCCATCATGGTCATGGTTTACAAATTGACAAAAGTGGCTCACTTTTCTCCAGTGAAGACCAACTATATAGCTAGTGCATTGGCGGGGTTATATTTGGACGATATTGTCAGGGTTGCATGGGATTCCATAAAAGATCATAAGTGACTATGATCCTTTGTATACTTCCTATTTTTGGAATACCATGCAACACGCCCTCAAGATGGGAATCAAATTCAGCACATTATATCACCCCGAGAGTCGATGGATAGACTAAGCGGGTCAATTAGATCTTAGAGGATATGCTCATGATGCATGTGATGGATCACTATCTAGATGGGAGGAGTACTTGTACTGAGTTTTCCTATAATAATAGTTTTCGAGTTTTATAGGTATGGCTCCTTTTCAAGATTTGTACGGTAGAGAGAGTGCAGACACCTATTAGTTGGGACGGGTTAGAGGACAAGGTTTCTCTTGGACCACCTTTGTTCACGAGGACATGGAGCAGTTGGTGGTTTTGATCGGGACAGAGATTGTAGGAGGCACATAACAGCAAAAGAAGTATGCAGATCAGCATAGGACGGACCATAGTTTTGATGTGGGCATGAAGGTGTTCCTTTTTTTCAGGCCACACAAGAGCCCTATCTGTTATGGAAAATGTTCTAAGTTAGCTCCTAGATTCATGGGTCCTTTTGACATCTTCGAGCATTTCATCCCTTTGGCCTACCATCTAGCATTTCCACATAGCTTGTCTCATATACATGATGTGTTTCATGTTTCAATTCTTAGGAGATATGTTGGAAACCTTTCTCATGTGTTAAATTGTACATCATTTTAGATGCAGGATCAGGGGTAGGTGTTAGTGGATCCTATTCTCATCCTAGATCGTAAGACCACGGGCCTTCGAGGCAAAAAGGTTGATCGGTCCGGGTGCAAAGTGGGACATATATGATGAGACCAGTAGCTACATGGGAGGATGCTATTTTGCTACGAGTTTAGTTTCCGCATTTGTTCCAGGTGACTTCTAGGAGGAAGTTGAGTCTAAGGGGATGGGGATATAGTGCCCACTTCCCTTTGACACCTTTGATACTAATCATGATATTGTTGATTATATTTTGGACATGACTATGGAATCTATTATAGTATGATGTTATATGTTACATCGGGGATTATTATTGGTTGGATTTAATTATGATGCATGATGATTATTAGATAAATTTTATATGTTGATGACGATATACTATTTGACATGCTTATATAATGGATGTTGTCCGAACATGTGATGCTTGGATATTGTGAGTAGACCTAGAAATGAAAATTATTTGATGATGATATAGTTGTTGATAAAACCGTAAATGATATGGTTAGATTTACGGGATGTTGTTGTGATTCATATATCTGGATGATTTTGGGAGTTATATTTATATTATTTTTGTTGTTCGATATGGCCATGAGGTCAAGGAGCTATTTGTGTTTTGCGAGGTTAAAATATCACAACAAACATTGGGGATTGGAGACCAACCACATTGGAATTCGGATGAATTGAACAAGGTCACCATGACAACTAGTATTTTTATTGGGTGTTTGTGTGTGTTAGGGATTTCCATGGGGATATCACCTTTAAATGTGACCACGAGGTTATGTGTATTTATTTGTTTGAACCTTTTGTTTAATGTTGCATGTTTTTATTTTGTGATGCATTTTCCCCTTTCTTTATTTATTAAATGTTGTATTAATATTGTGGGTAAGCATCTTGTTAATATTAATTAAATAAAATATGTCATAATAAAGTAATTATTATGGTTGTTGGCTATGATTTAAAACTTTGTAATAAGTAGTTAATAATGTGTAAGTAATATGTAAGTGATGTGTAAGTTAAATTTGTGAGTGTGAAACACTCCACCTTCTTGAAATTTGAATTTATCCTTGGAGGTTAATTTTTGAGGTTTGTGGGACAATTTAAACTTGTCCCACACCTCTTAAATTTATTTACCAAACATACCTATGGTTGGAGAGTTGAAATTTGACTTTTATAGTTCCTTTTTAGAAGGAAAATTATAGGTTTTAATTGTACTTTTATTACATGATTTAATATTAGTCCTTTGTGGTGTGGGTTGGATTTGAGTGTATAAGTAAACTGTCATATTATTCACCCACTTATTTATTGTGCATTGGAGAATAAAGTTGAATTTGGGGGTTGGGGTTGAGGATGTGTGATGTGGCATCCTACATGGATCCGCCTCATCCTCTTCTATTCCCTCTTCTATAAATTTTGAACTCCTTTCCTTTTTTTGGTTTGCTTCACTTTGGATACTTCATTCTTGGGTGAATTATTTTGTTGTTTTCGAGCTCTTGCTTTGAGGAAGTTTTTGGAAGATTGCTGCATGCTTGTGCTTTGTTGTTTTTGATTGCTTGCCTTGGGATAAAGCTTTTTATTTTAGAACTTGGAACGACTCCATCATGGAGAGGTAGGAGCTTGGCTCTTGAAATGCTTCTTTCTATTTATGAAAATGTTAATGTGTGAATGTTTTGGCATGTTTGTGGGTTATTGGGTAGATGACTTAGGAATGGTGTAGGAGAATATTATGGGGTTTATTGTGTGGGAGGAACAAGTGTGTTTTATGGAGGTATAAGGGTGGAGGGAGTTGGGATTCGGGTTTCACCTTACAAAGAAATAGATTACATTTATTTACTCATTATGGGGTGCCATAAGAGATTGGGGAGGCATAAGGAAATGTTAGGAATAAGTGGTACTTGGGGAGCCATAAGGAATGTCGGGGTTTTGATATATGCTAAATTTTTGTGGTTTGTAATTCGGATGGTGATACCCATTTACCCTTTTGGGAGGCATAAAAACACCACCCATAGTTTCTTGCTTTTTGGCTTGCTTGATGAAGCCTTAGTATTGTTTGTCATGTTTTAATGTAGTTGTAGACTACATTCTATTTTGACAGTGTTTTATTGTGAAAATGTCACTTGCGTGTTTTGTGGAATCTTGTTGTTACCATGAGTTGGATCACATCTTTTATAGCATTATGGTTGGGGATTGGGGGCCAATGAAGAAGGATAGCTTCTCCTTTTCATTTAATGTCTATGCTAGGTGGAGAGCATTGACATTCCCCTAATCTTGTTGTGATCAAATTAGAAGAATGAGAAATCTGCATGTTTTTGTTCTAGATTTGAGTTAAAAAAAAGACAATTTGTGAAATTCTTGAGAAAAAATATTATTGTAGCCTTTTCCCACTTTGAAGTGGATGATCTATAAATAAATTGTAATGTAAGGATACTTTGTATTGACAATGAAAGTTGAAATGTAAAATATTTATACTCTGGTTTCTATTTTTTTGAAAGAATGTGAAAGAATGAAATGTATTTTGTATGCTTTGTATTTTGAAATCGAATGGAAAGGAAGTTGTAAGAGTTTCATTTGAATTAATGGATGTGGTTTTGTCTTGTCCATATGATATTATTCCATTTGAAACCTTTTTTATAATTCACTATGAAATCCATGTTTCAAAGTGGAAAAATGAAACACGTGAGAAGAAAATGTATCATTCTGCCTTGTATATAATATATGATTCTGAAAAGAATAAAAGAAGGAAGTTGTAAAGTTTTATTTGGAATAAATAAAGGATTGCATAACCTTCCTCAAATTGTATCATTGTATTGAATTTAATCATCTAGTTGTGAGTTGTAATCTTTGTTTGAAAGGAAGAAATGCGTGTAAGGAAGTGTAATACTCTGTCTTTTGAAATATGTGAAAATTGGAAGTCAGAGATGTATTTTAGTTTTTGAATCAACTAAATGTATTAGATTAGGATTGGAACATATTATAATACTTGGAAGAAGAAAATGGAAAATAAACCCTTTAAAAATTTGATCTCTATCTTGTATTTTCAAACTGGTAATTATTTAATCCAAAATGCACAGACCGAACCTGCAACAATGAAATAACAAACTAAATGATTAAAATGAAGTATTTTTCCCTAAAAAAATCCAATTAGACAAATATACTTAAAGGAAATATTCCAAAACCTGGCAAAACCGAGTTCAAAGCTTTCATAATCGTTTTTTAGGAAAAATGTAAAATTTCAAATTTGAATTCAATCACATAGATCCACCTCACAAAATTATCCTAAATCCAACTAAGAACAATTCTCCATGTCTATTTGACATGTTGAGAGAGGAACAAGAACAAATTGTACAAATTTTATAAGTTAAAATTTACCAATTCGAACTATAAAAGCCTGCAAATATTTTTCACAAAATTTACCCCTTAAACTTTACCTAAATCAAGATTTAATGAATCCTATGCAAAGAGGACGTTGAGATATTTCTATAAATTCCTTGTTTTCCCAAAACTGAGCTCTCTATCAAATGTTATGGCCTTCTGAAAATTTTCTTCACTTGGCGTTAAAAAAATGTTTTGGGAAAAATTTTCTTTGTGGGCCCACGGGCCCGAATTTTTCCCTTAGAGCTTCGAGAAATTTTTGGGAAAGTTTACCAAATTTTCCGTGCCACCCCATAGGCCCACAACCACTTAGAGGCTGTGACATGGCACCATGAAGTGTTGGCATAAGGGCCGATCACTTTCTAACTTAGTGCTTCGAAAAAAATTGGAAAATTTTCTAAATTTTCCACGTCTCCCCACCAACCCGCATCCAATCAAGAGCTGCCACATGGCATCGCAAGGTTTCGAAAAGGAGCGGGTTTATTTCTGCCTTTGGCATTTTAGAAAAAAATTGGAATTTTTTTCAAATTTTCCCCGCCACCCTGGGCACAGACCTGCGGCCAATCAGGAGCTGCCATGTGGCATCACGAGGTGTCAACAGGAGGGATAGGTGAGTTTGGTCCTTTTTTCCCTTTGTAGCGTTAAAAAAAATTTCTCCACATCACCCAACTTTTCTGTGTGGTCTTATGAGATGCTACATATACCTTGCGGACTCTTGGGAGTGCAAGTGTAAAGTTGGCTTCTCGCCACATGTGGGAAATTTTCTAAATGTTCCTGTCACCCCGATTTTTCCTGTGTGGCTCAGGAGGTGCCACGTGTCCCTTGTGGACCCATGTGAGTGCGGGCGTAAAGGTGGTTTTTAACTCCCTCTTGGGAAATTCTCCAAATGTCTCCCACGGCCCCACAGACCCACCCTTTGGGAAAATTTTCTCCCCTAGGCCCGCAGGCCCGCTCTTTGGGAAAATTTTCACCCCAAGGCCTATCGACCCATAACTTGCAAAATATGAGGAGTTAGGAGGAATTATTTATATCATTGGAAAGGTGAGAAAATTTCATATCTAATGGAAATGATTTAGGGAAATTTTAAAACAATTACTTCCAAGTAAAATCAGTTGAATGTTTAATGTCATAGAGAGTGGGTATGGTGAGTAATTACCCTCGAATGTAATTGAACCTTCTAACCCTAAATTTTTGACCTTGTGACCTCTAATATATGTTAACAAAAGATAATTAAATTCTAGTGGATTATAGAATTGATTTGGAACTTGTTAATGACAACTATTGTCTTATAACCTCGGTTGTAGACTCTTCTAAACAAAAAAATTCCATAATTTTCCTAACTAATCCTAGGTTGTTCTTAGGTCTCAAGTGGGTTGTTTTTAGCGGGCATCATAATGATTGTGTATAATATTATTTTTTAATATCAATATGAACCTTAAAAGGTGAAAATGTACATGGTCCACCTTAGGACTCTTCCAAGTCACTAGACAATTCCCCTTGCAATGTTTCACATTTTCCACTACCTTTTGTAGAATAATATCCCTCTTAAAAAGGTCGAGGCCATCGGCATAGTAGATCTTATCGATGCTCACATAGCCATTTGAGTTAGGAATTCCAACTACTCACCATTATAGATCACTACCGCCACCAAAAGCTACAAGGTTTCCTTGGATGATATTGGTTGTTTTGCTTACTCGGGGACATGAAAAAAATACGAATAAAAGGAGGTCACTCAAATCAAACTACTTATTGGGATCCTATTCTTAATGAGAAATAAATTCCAAGAAATGGGCAAGGAAAGCACATTGAAAAATATCCTATTGATGTGAAATCACAAAGCACCCCCGAGATGGCATTAGATCCGAGTGGGGCATCTAGTGTGATCGCATAACATGGGACCATCTCTCGGTCTATGGGACTTGAGAAATCCAGATGGACCTCTAGAGATGGTTAGTTCCTTCTCCTAAACTACCTGCCACAAGTTACTCTAGTGTAAGTAAACTATCTATTCCTAATCTCTCGTATTTCAAGGGACCAGGGAGAGAGAGTGCATGAAAACAAATCCCACACTAAATAGTCGATAAACCGGAGAAGGAGGTTGCTGATCACAATCTCAGCTACTGAAATGGAGAGATTTGAGCAATGGAGAGGGTGGAAAAGATGAACCACGAGACTGCAGATATTTTTCTCACAAAACTCCACTTCAAACCCATTAAACCCAACTTTCGAACTTGTAATAGACATTAGAAGTATACATAGTATACCTTGTAATGATGAGAGGAAAGGAGAGATAGTAAAATAAGGATGGAAAAAATGCATCACAAACCATATTTTATTGCTCCATGAGTTCACTAAGTACATAATTAGTGGGCAAGAGGAAAGAAAATGCCATTATACAACAAAGAGAGTAGGCTCGTACTTAATTATGGCAGTAGACGAGAAACCTAATAGTCTAAAAAATGGAAGACTATATTTTTCATTATGGTGGTAGGTTAGTAGCAGACATCGAGAGATTTCCAAAAAGTCCTCCCTTGCTCAAATTTGAGTTCCTAGTTGAAAGATATGGTTTTCTGAAGGTCAGGGTCGTATTTAACATGGGATCACAATATTTAAAAGATTCTATCCATGCAAGATCCACATGGCATCCTCGCATATCTTAAGATTTCACCCCCTCCTTTCACTCTTGAAGTTACACCGATTGGACACTTGGCATCGTCTGTAGGCCTACTTTACTTTCTTCATTTTTTGGCTAAGTCCCTCCTGTTTGGTGGAGCAACTATGTCGAACCTAGACACATGGAGATTCGACACTTTTTTGGAACCTTCCTCGAAATTTTACCTTTGATGTTACGCCGAGATGATAAGCGGAGGCTTCCGCTACCTCTTATAATTTTAAATAGCCGGTGTAACTTTCTCAGGTCCCAGACAAGTGGAGAGACGACACTCGTTTGGAACCTGCCTCCAGATTTTACATTTGAAGTTACACTAAGCTGACATGTGGAGGATTCTGTTGGTTTTTAGACTTTTCAATGGACGATGTAACTTTCTCAAGTCCTAGACATGTGGAGAGCCTATTTTCATTTGGGACCTACCTTCGGATTTTACCTTTGAAGTTACATTGAGATGACACATGGAGGCTTCCGTTGGCCCTTTTGTACTTAGCCAGTTTGGGCCTCGAGTGAGTACTTCTTTCTTTATTCATTTGGGTGAGTAAAGGGCCTTACTATATATAATGCCAAAACACCTTTTTTGGGTGGGACCTTTTTAGTTAGCTCCTGATGTTGCGAAGGTGGGACACTTGGCATTTTTTATGAGCCTGCTATGTGTTAAGATCCATGTGGGGATCAAGCGCATCGCTCGAGTCTCCGCTTTCGTGCACCATATCAAAATTAAGCCAAAGAGACATGTGGAGGTTTCCACCGATGGTTAGACCTTTCAAATACTTGTGCAACTTTTTGGGCTTTAAGCACATGGAGGTTGTATGCTCATTTGGGCCCCCACATTTTTTGTACCTTTTAAGGTGCACTCATGAGACATGTGGCACCTTTCGCAGACATGTTACTTGGATTTCTTTGAGTTGACTCACTCGGGCTCGATTTTGAACCGTGGGAGTCGGGTGCAAGGTGTGGAAGGGAGATAGAGAGAAGGTGCAATTAGGTACATGCACAAGAGGGAGGAATACCTATAAAAGGCATGGAAATAGGACATGAGGGGATAGAAAATAAGGTGTGCACATTGGAAGAAGGGAAGAAAGCGAGTGCGTGGGTAGAAGATGCAAAAGGGGGAAATGGAAGGGAGAGTAGAATGCAAAGGGAGAAGTAAGAAGGTGCACGGAGTGTACAAGGACTAAAACCTATGAAAATTTCTAAATTAAAGGCCTATAACTGAATTATTGGATTTCAAATGTGGGATTGCATGACCGAACTAACCTTTCCATTTTTCCTGTGCAAGGTTTTGTCAAGGTTGATTTTCCCAAGGGCAGAAAAATGGATAGCAATTTAGTTACACACAGGATATCTTCCTACTACATAAAGTGATCAATTTCCTTGAAGCATCCATTGGGCATGGATTCATGAATGATATCCACGATACTCGATATTTTTCTTGAAATTTGAACCCGACTTCGTGCACTTGGTGCTCCCGAACTTGCCCGCCGTCCACACCCTTAATTTTCATAAGAAACTCTTGAAGACGAGATTTCGAGAGTAAAATTTTCTTGACCAAGATATTTCACCTGAAACATTATTAGAACCGGTTGATCTCCAAGCACTACCTCCAATGTACTATGTATGAGAAACAAAACACCACAACACACTATATACAAAAGGGAAAATCATACATGCCCTAAGTGGAACATGAAGAGTGTGCAAAAGCACTTATGTTGCTGAAAGTAAACCTAAACTAACCTAAACTTACCAGAGGCAAGGGGTGCTCAAGTAAAACCTACAACACTAAGGGAGAAGTAGCTTTCCTTCCTCATAAATTATGACCATGTAGTTTATTTGTTGATGAACATGGTCTGAAATGAGAGTAAAAAACCACCTTGCAGATGGTGTTTCACCCTCCTCAAAGTATCAACAAAAATATATACACCTCCTAGATTTGTTCTTGTGAGGATTTGGGAGGTGCTACTCGACCTTTAGTGCACTGAATCTCAACCTCATGCTCTTAATAGAGCATGACCAGTGGAAAATCTTCTCTCTCTTAGCTCCAATGAAGCTAAATACCTTATTGTGTATAGTCTAATCCATGAATTTTTCCCATTTCTCTCGAAAGTTAACTCCAAAATGGAGTCTTCCTGCAATCCTTCCCCGGATGGATGGTGTGGGATAGATGGGATTTTTGGGATCTTTTCCTTCCTCCACCTGATAATAACATGGAAGATTAGGATCCTCCAACCTCAGTTCTAGAG
This sequence comes from Taxus wallichiana var. yunnanensis, assembly GCA_018340775.1. NCBI lineage: Eukaryota > Viridiplantae > Streptophyta > Pinopsida > Cupressales > Taxaceae > Taxus > Taxus wallichiana. The sequence goes on from CM031241.1 coordinate 273,832,226, forward strand.
GGTCATGAAATGCGGGATTATACACTTGAATGCCTTTCCTCGTGATGAGGTTCATGTTCTTGGAAGGTGGATGATAAAAATCAAATAATGTGATCTCCTCATATTCCTCTCCATCAAAGTAAACCTCTAAGTCGACGTAGATAATCTACCTCCTTGTTGTCTTATTGTGTGTGTTTGACCTCCTCCAAGGTGTCCTCTTGATCTATAAATTTCTCACCATGGTTCCCCTCATCTTCAAACATGAATTTTGAAAGATCAAACTCTTCTTTGACATTATATCTTGAAGGGGATGACGTGGGAGGAAGAACTAAAGGTTCTTCTATGGCATGTTTGTCACTAGAAGCCTCTCGGAACTATATGGTTCTCCTCCACATCCGGAATGTACTCCTCTTCTTTTAGATTTTGAGTAGCTCCTTCTTCTCTTCCTTGTGTTGCGGTTAAATATTCCACCACTTTTAGCTTGACTGAGTCTCCTCCATGGGTTTTTCTATCAAGGGGATTTTATCAATCCTGAATATAAGAGCCAAGATCACCAAGCTTCTAATCATTTCTTATTTTCTTGGCCCTTCTTCTTGTTGCTCCCTTGACTAGATTTTTGAGTCTCTTCCCGACATGGACTCAAGAGAGTAGGAGGAGTTATGGGTGGGGTATCCAATAGTTTTTGTTTATTTTTAGTAGAGGGGAAGGTATTGTTTTTGGATCTTATGGAGGGGACTTGGATTTGGAAGGGAAAATGGAAGAGTAAATGAGATGAGATGGAAGATTAGAAAATGGAGAAGGGAATTCAAAAATAGATGCAGTAGATGGGAAGCTTAGAAATTAAAGCTCCTATTGGTATGGTGCTACTTCAGAATGGAGATTTTTTTCTAAAAGATAGTATAGGACTGACCCATTTAAAAGGTTTCTGGCACCAATTTTATAGGCTTCTATCTCCTCAGTCCACTATGCAAGTTAAGGCAACATTTCAACCATGAAGTCAAGCTTCTCCTACGGGCTATAATGTCTTGGAAAATGGCCTTCCCATGGACAAGGTCCCATAAAACCAATTATGAAAGCTTTCATCTGTGATGTAGCCCTTGACTACACCATGCTAGCCTCCATTCTTTCAATCTTCTCCAGTAGATCAGTGTTCTCCACATAACTATTACCATCCCATACATACCCTTGTTCTTGATATGTTTTATATCCAAAGTGGATTTGACACTACTCATATGGGTAAGCATAATGGTTTTGCATCTAATCAAAATGCGATGATCCGGAGGAGTTGTAAAACTCGCTTCAAGGATGATTTCATTGTTGTTGCTATAAAGGTGAATTCCAAGATCGGAATGAAGTCGTGACTGCGCAACTTCATGAATGGTAGAAGATGAAAGAAGTGGAAAGAATAATGGGTGGAAATGGACAGAAGGAAAGTCTGTAACTTAGAGAATGGGTTGTTGACCAGATGGAGTTACCAAATTTGTTTGAAAATTCTTCCAAAGGTTGATATTTTAACAGGAACACACCAACCTGCTAAAATGAAGTGGTAAGGTACTTTAAACTCCGTCTCACAGGTGTGCCAAAACTATTTATGCCATTGCATGGTGGTTTAATATTTTCTATTTGATGATGAGAAACCTTGGAAAGATGAGAAAAATATAACTCCAGTGTCCCACCAGCGTGCGTTAAAACTATTGATGCAAAATCACATCACCCCGAATGTCCCAGCAACTCGATGGGTTATGACTCTCAATGTGATTACATAACATGGGACTATATCAAATTTGCAAGTTTCACAACTTGAGATATGGTTAAATTTTATGTAATCACACCGAGAGTCACAACCCATTGAGTTGCGTGCATATCTGTGGTTCCTCTGATTTTTCATCAACATATCCTCTTCATTCAACTTTTTTCAACTATTATCTAAGGTTATGATTTTGTAATTATTTTATACGTATTTAACTCGGTTTTTATTTCCCATGACTTTTAATGAGTTTGAGCCAGAGGCATTATTAATAAAATTATCTACTTTGATCCACTAATTAGATTTATAAAAAAATGATTTTTGGGGTTCTATTTCAAATTGAATTATTTTATCAAGTTCAACTTGCTTTTATTGCTACAAAGAGATTTCAATGAATTTATTATCGAGTAGTACTTTACAAAAATGTTTAAAGCAATGATTATGTATAAAGTTTTAATTTAACTTCTATTTAATTTTTATTATTATCTTTCCATTTGGCTCAAATAATATCTTAATTTTATTGATAGCTGATAAAAAATTGAGGAGATTCTCTATCTCTCCCATTTGTAAGGACACAAACCATTTTCCATTACATTATTTTGTTTTATATTTGAAGGTGACTATTCTTGGAAATTTTAAACAATGACATAAGCATTTCTCTTCTTTCACGTATTCTCTTTACCAAATTATTAATATTTTAAATTAAATTATTGTAAATTTTCTAAATTATTCATTTATATAAGGATTGTTTACAAATAACTATGAATATATATATATATATATATCGCTTAAATTATAGAAGAGGTTATGACATAATGGATGTATCCTTTTTATTAATATAGTAGTTTATCGGTTGTGATATGAGTATTTCCTTTCTCCATAGCTTCAAAATTTTATGAAAAAACATAAGAACTTCCCTCTGTACACATGCCTTACTACCCAAGTCATATCTCGCTACATCTTTGAATTTTTGTAAAACACTTATAAAAATTACTTGATCAAAATATTAGGCTCATATTAGTTTTTTGAATTATTCTATGGCGACATATAGAATCTACGATAAAATAATCCTTATGCTAATAAAAGTGATGTGAAAATAGTAAGTGGCCTTATTACTAAATTAATGGTTTAATTAGTTTAGAAAAAGACATATTTTATTGGTCGGTGTTACTCTCTCCTATTTTATGTACTTAATCATACCAATTAATTATGATAATTTTTCTATAAATATATACGTTACTATTAAAGTTAGATAAGTCAATTTATCGAGAACTAAATTTTAAAAAATTAGTATAAGGAATTTGGTCCAAAAAATATGTCAAAATGGAAAACTTTGTGAGAAATTACTCACGGCATATTAATAATCAATATATTACACCATAAAAATTACAACTTGATTGGATGGTCAAATTAAAACTCATGTTGACTAGAAGTTATTCTCCCGCATCGTTCTCCCATGGGTGAAAATAATTATCCTCCTATGAATTTTTTTGATGGAATTCATCCAATTTTTCAATGTTAATATTTTTCAAATCCCAATAATAAATCCAAGTATTTTCTTCTCGGATAAAAATTGTCTCACCGTACTCAAGCATTTGTTATAGTTCCCATGCCTAATAATGAATATCATTTGGTCAATGACATGCATTAAAATCATATTTTTACTCTATGGAATGTACTTTGAAAGTTTATTTCTTCCTCCTCTTTGATGTTTTCCTCGTGACCTTGAAACTTATATAAGTCAAAAACATTACAAAATACAAAATAGAACATTTTTGCTCTAGCTCAACCTTGTAGGCATTATCACTCATTTTCTTTATAATCCTACATGGGCTAATATTCTTTTACATTACATTATTATATGCCCCATTTGGAAATCACTCCTTTCGAGATGAAACATCATCATGTCCCCTTCTTGAAATGCATTTACTATCCTACTTGTATTTTCAATCTGCTTTATATTTTTCATTACTATCTTTCATATTTTCTCTCACTTCTTCTTACAATTTTAACACATTTTTGCAAATTCTTCTACATCATCACTAATTGTATCTTGATGAGGAAACAAAATCAGATCTATAAATCCATTCGGCTTCCTACTATAGAAATGGAATGTACCCCTTCATCTATTTATTTAGTTATTATAAGAAAACTAATCTTGTGGTAAATCCAAATCCCAATCTTTCATATTTTCTCGCAACTATGAATCATAGTATATTACCCAAAAACTTGTTAACTACATTTTTCTCACAATCAATCTGGTAGTGATATACACTATTGCACAAGAATTGTGTCACCTTTTTCTCCACATATCCTTCTAAGAGTAACTATAAAAATTGTGTCTCGATCTCAAGTAATCATTATTGAAACTCCATGCAGCCTAAAAACTTCTAAAAATTAAACCTACAACTCTAGAAGCACCATCATTAGTCCTAAAAGTAATGCAATGTGCTATTTTAGATAATATATCTACCATGAAAAAGATAGAATCATTCCCTCATTTTTTGGTAGGACTTCCTAACATGAAATACAGACTCAAATCAACTCATCTCCATGTAGGGATAGGTAATGGCATATATACCCCAATATTTTGAGCATTTCCCTTAGCCATTTGTAACCCTCTACATTTTGATACAATCCTACATATGTCCCTTGTTACTTTTATCCTATAATAATTATCTATTATAAGATGATTTTTCAAGTACTTATACCAAAGTGTCTAGTAAAACCTCCTACGTACAATTTTGTCATAATATTTTTTATCATTGAAATACAAGGATTTATAATTTATGTTTACATTAATTAATAACTATTATGTACAAAGTAATTAGAATAACCTCTACCCACTTTATGTTTTGTTATCTCTCAAAAGTGCACCCTCTGTAGAGATGGCTTCGTGTGTCTAAGCTTGCAAATTTTATCTCTCTTTCATAGATATAATGGAAACAGCTCAGGTCTGTGGGTATACCTATTTTTAGGTGAATCTTTGATATTAAGGCCGATTCCTCAATGGTGTATCCTAAATTTTTTATTCTAAGGTTAAGAGTAGAAGTTGGCTATAAAATAATTAAAACAAAGCTGATACACCAAATTTGTATGACGGATTTTATCAAGTATATACAAAATTGATATGTGAAAGGATTCTTGATGCACAAACCAAAAGTTTTCTATAGAATGTTAAGGGAAAAACACTTTGAGGTATTGAGGGAAAGTATCACAACAATACTGCTAAGATAAACATGCACATTAATATCATGCAGAAATTATTGAATTTGCAACAGGGTAAGATAATTAACAAAGGAATTTGCATTCAACATATTATTGGAAACATATACAAGACTACAAATAATTGTAAAGGCAGAAAATACATCACATTCAAAGAGAAAAACTTGCAAAAATTTCTTCAACACTCTTGTATCTAAAAAGTCCTCCTTCTACTTTGCCAAAACACACAATATATAGCAAATTTTCTTTACCCCCTTCCTAAAAATAGACTAAGGATTTTACTTGCCCATGCATCCTATTTTTATCCTTCATCTATTAATAAATAAAGGAATAAAAATAGAACATGCAATTAAAAATAGGAATTAATAGTCTTTGATTACATCTCAGTCAAACTGAAGTTGACTATTATATTTTTAAGAAAATAATGGTGAACAATTTGCGAATAATACACTTGCTTGCTTGGAAATTCTCTTTCCTTATGCATGTGAATTCATCTTCTTGTCTATTTCTTCCTCTTCTCGAAGGCATGCAGAAATTAACTCCATGTTTGTGAGTAAAAAAAATAGAATACTTGCAATGTTTGCAAAAAAATCCATCCACACATCCATTTGATATAGACCACCTTCTTGTGTACATGTTCAAATTTTCCTCTGCAGTCTATGGGGCCACCCTTGCACTTGATCAGTGATCTCCATTTGGTTTGGCCACCTTTGTAGACTTAGCACATTGTTGTGTTTTAGATGTATATGGGGGTCACTTTGTAAAAGGCCACCATGTCATACTCAGCCACCTTTGTAACACATGCTATGATAAGGTCTGCCACCTTTTGATTAAACATGACCATGCAATCACTTGTCAGATTTTGGAATTTGAATAACACTTGGTTTAAATTTCACCTTTTCGATGATACTTGGCATGTATGGTTGGCTTCGCATTATTTGAAGTTTGGACTATAGTGAGTAAGTCAAAATTGCAAATAATTTTCAAATAATATGGTCGGCCCCCTCGTGACGATGACTCAACCCTTGGCATGTTTTTTCGATGGCTTGTATAACTTAGGTTGAATTAGGTATTTGATGCACTGGCAATTTATGTACCTGCTGGATTTCTTTTTGTTGATATTTAACTCATGGTTAGGGTTTTTAACCCTACATTGTATGTGGGTAACCATGATGGTTTGCTTTGATTTTGGAGATTAATCTAGAGAAGTCGATCTGTTGTTCTTTTGATTCGTGGCTATAGATATTTTGACTATGGTTGAGTTGGGCTTAGGCACGGTGAAGGTGGGTGTTATAAATCAAACTAAAACCCATTCTTTTTCATCATTTTCACCTCTGCATTGCAGTTGAAGCCCTGGAATTTTTTTTGTTGATTTCATTGTTGTTTTCTCCTTGATCTCGACCCTTCTGGATAAATGGTTTCTGACCTTGGTTGCACTTGTATCTTTTATGTGTCTCGCTTTGTTTGAGTTTTTTTGAAGAAATGGTAATGGTTATTTTCCACCATTATCTTCAACATGGAGATCTACGTACTTGGCTTTCCTCATGATATCTGGTCATCATTGTTGTTTTACCTTCTTGATTCTCCTCGAGGAGGTCACCATTATTAGTTATTTTGAGCTTTGAGAACTTAGTAGATTGTGAATCCGTGTGTACGTAGTTTATGGATTCACTGAAGTTATCTGATTCTTGACCATTGGTGTCATCAAGGTGATTCACTTGTCTCATAAAATTATAACTGTTCCTCTAACATTTTTGGCTTTATCAATACTAATACTTAGAAATCACTTTGTTAGCTTATGATTTCTAGAAAAACCTTCACCTATGACCTAAAATAAACTTTTGGGTGTCATGATTTTGAGGATTTTAAGGTGTTGCTCACTTTGACCCCAATTGGTAAGTTTCTGTAAGTTTATTTTCCCTTTTGAGTTTAAAAATGTGAAGCCCTGGATATTCTTGCTTTTATGGACGTATACTATTATTTAGGTTCAAGCTTGAAAATATTTTATCTGGATCATTGTTATGCCACACATGGCCTGCTTGAACTCTAAACTCTTATTTGTGAAGGATTATTTGGCACCTTACGTCGTTTAGAAAGATTAAGGTCAATTTCTATGTTTAAGCTCACTGAGGGCATGTCTATATGTTTGGATTTCTTGAAAGTTCTTCTTCCTCTTATTTAACTTTGATTTGAAAGGTGCTCATCATAAAATTAAAACCCTTTCCAATATCGGGTATGTCTCAGAATCTGAAATGCATTTCAACTCGGTATTTCTTTATTTTCATGATGTCACTATCATCCGAATTGGATTAATAAATTGATACTAAAATCGACTCAAATTTGTTGATTGAGAAACAGGGACGGAAGCCTGTGTAGATTTTATTGATCTCAATCAGTAAAAAAATACATTGAATAGGCTGCAATATTTATAGATATTGCACAGCCATATACATCCAGAAAATGAGTTGCACAGGTGCAACCAAAACCGAATGAACAAGCTTCCAATAACATCCGGGAAGCAAAATTACATAAAAACAAATGTATTGTTTAAAACAATATAACAATGTGAATACTGACAAATATGGTTGATTAACCATATAACTATTTAAAATTAATTAAATAATAATCCTATGCATAATTAAATAATAGGATAATATAATTTATCCTAACATTCCCCCCCTTAATTGTGCATTGTCTGAAGAGATGAGGAGAGAAATGCTCTGAACAACTCGAACTTGTCACGTGCAAGTGACTTTGTGAAAATATCTGCTCGTTGTTAAGTCATTTGGACAAAACCGAAAAGCCGGATGTTGTGCTTCAATACATGTTCACGTATGAAATGAACCTGAACTTCAATGTGCTTTGTTATCTCGTGAAAGACTGGATTGCAAACAAGTTTGAGAACACCTTCATTGTCTACATACATGGTGGTTGGTTTGTCCTGTGGTATTCCAAGTCCTTCCAAAGATGCGACGTAGCCAAATCGCTTCACAGATAGCTTCTCTTGCAGAACGATACTCGCTTCTATGGAAGAGTGAGAAACAAAGTGTTGTTTCTTACTTCCCCATGATATTGGTCTAGATCCCATAAAGAATACAAATCTAGAAGTGGATTTTCTATCATCAATGTTACCTGCATGATCTGAATCCGAATATCCAGTCAAGAAGAAGTTTTCATTCTTCTTGTATTCTAGACCAAGATCTACTGATCCTTTGAGATATCTCAAAATGTGCTTTGTTGCTTTCCAATGACAAATTTTGGGTTCCTGCATGAACCTGGATAGATAGCTCACTGCAAAGCTGATATCTGGTCTAGTGTAGGTCAGGTAAATGAGACTCCCAATCAGCTGCCGATAGAGAGTGGCACTTACCTCAGGAGATGGATCTGAACGAGATAACTGTAATCTGTTCTCCATAGGTGTAGCAATTGGTGTGCAATCCATCATCCTAAACTTCTCGAGCATTGTCTTGGTATATTTCATCTGAGAAACAAAGATGTGATTCTCTTTCTGCCATACTTCCAGTCCAAGATAGTAGTGCATAAGCCCGAGATCTGTCATGTCAAATGATCGCTTAAGATCTTTCTTTGTTTCATCAATCATCTTCACTGAACTGCCAGTGATGACTAGATCATCGACATAAACTACAACAATCACCATCTCCCCCCCTTGCTTTTTGAGGTAGAGATTGGGATCGTATGGATTTCTGACAAATCCATGTTGTACGAGATGCTCATCAATCTTGATGTACCATGCCCGGGGTGCTGTTTTAGGCCATACAGAGATTTCCTGAGTCTGCATACCTTTTCTTCTTGACCAGGTACAACATATCCCTCATGTTGAGTCATGTAGACTTCTTCTTGCAAATCTCCATTCGGAAGGCAATTTTTACGTCCATTTGGTGAACTTTCCATCCAAATCGAGCAATTTAGCTAGAGCAAAGATCATCCCGATCGCTTTGATCTTAGTTTGTGTGAGCAAATGTCTCCTCATAGTCAATGCCTTCTTTCATGTATGCCCCTTTGCTACAAGTCTTGCTTTACACTTGTCCACTATCCCATCTGCTTTGTACTTAGTTTTGAATATCCATCTGCAACCAATGGGTTTCTTCCCTGGTGGAAGATCGACAAGCTGCCAAGTGTTATTCTTCATCACTGATTGATATTCAGAATCCATGGCATCTTTCCAAGCTTTTGACTGTAGGGCTTCCTGGACTGTAGATGGCTCGTCTGTTTCAATAACTCTACTCATCAAAGCAAAGTTAACTTCTTCTCTTGCTTTACTGCGAGTCCGTGGTCCAGGGGTGGATGTATCCGGTGGAGCATCCAATCTTGCATCTCATAATGTACTTGTACACCATTTAGGCATACGTTGAGCTGTTCCCATGGGTTGTGGTTCTATCTGATCAACACCATCATCCCCATCATCACTTTCATCTTCTGAGGGAACATTGGCTTCAGTTTTTACAACTGGTGAAAAATCTACATCTTGCGAGTCCGGAGGAGGAGTCTCTACTTCCTTCTTCTCAAAAAACTCAACATATCTGCTTGTGTAGACTTTTCTGGTCTTAGGATCCATCAGTCTATACCCAAGAGTCTCTTCACTGTATCTAATGAAGATGAGATTTTGTGACTTCATGTCCAATTTCTTTCTGTTCTGTTTGGGTATGTGCATGTTGGCTTTACACCCGAATACTCTGAGGTGTGCAATGGATGGTTTCCTCTTTGACCATGCTTCTTGTGGTGTAATTCCATCAAGAGCAGTTGTGGGCGCTCTGTTTAACAAATACACTACTGTTTTTGCTACTTCTGCCTAAAATGTCTTTGCAAGTTCGGAATCATCGATCATGCATCGCACCATTTCCATGATAGTACGATTTCTTATCTCGACAACACCATTTTGCTGTGGTGTGTGTGGAGGAGGCATTTTTCGACGAATCCCGTGAGTTTGTAGATAGTCTCTGAACTCATCACTGGTGAATTCCCCCCCTCGATCTAAGCGGAGAGTTCTGATGTGACGACCAGTTTATTTCTCAACTGCCACTTTGAACTTTTTGAGCGTTTCAAAGGCTTCACTTTTCTTGCGAAGACAGAAAATCCACATTTTGCATGAATAGTCGTCAACACAGAGCATGAAGTACTAGAACCCTGAATGACTTGGCTGCATTGGACCGCACAGATCGGTATGAACCAGTCAAGTTTACCATGAGCTCGAAACGTACTTGTTTGGAATGAAACTCATGTGTTGTTTCCTAAGCAAGCGGTGAGGACATTTTTCTCGTATCCTTCTAAAGAGATGGTAGCCCATGTACCATATTACACCGGCGAAGTGTGTCGAGATATTTGAAACTTACATGACCAAATCTCTGATGCCACAACTGAGCTAAGGTGGAGTTTTTAGCCACGAGTGCTTGATCATTTTTGTGAATGAAATCAAGTTGAAACATTCGTCCCACATTTGAGGCTTTTGCAATTATTTTCGAGCCTCTGATTTATCTCAAATAAAACACATTTTCTTTCCGGATTGACTATCAAAGTCAATTTTTAGGTTGTGATCTAGGAGTTGACTGACTGAAAGAAGGTTCTTTGTCAACCCAGGGACATATAGAACATCTGATAGTCTGCAGTTGCGTGAACCAAGGGGTAGAGAAATGTTTCCAATCCCCTGAACTATATATGAAGAATCATCTCCCAACGAAACATGATTTTTCGATGGCGTGTCCCTCATTGAAATAAACCAGTCTCTGTGGCTGGTCATGTGTCGAGTGGCTCTGAATCAACATACCAGACGTCACTAGATGACGTGGATGGTTCACTTGATCGAGCAGTGAACAAGAAGTCTTCATTGTCTGACTGATCTTGTTGCTCAACAATATTACCTTGCTGGTGGGGTCTTCTTTTCCAGTTCCCCTTTTTCTACCCGTGATAGTTGTTTGAATGTCCCTTGTAATTTTGTTGTTGTTGAGGTCCAGCATTGCTTGATGAACCTTTCTTATATGTGTTAAACCAACATTCTTGCAAGTCATGTCCTCTTTTGCAAATTGGACATCGCTTCTTCTATTGATTGTCCCCATGATACTGATTCTGATGTGGGGATTTCTGATAGGATTTAGGTTTTCCTTTACCTTTTCCTTTCCATTTTTGATGTGAAGACAGTGCCTGCTCCTCTTCATCATCCTTGTTGTGCATTGCTTCCTCTTGTTGCAGTAGGTTTACTAACTTGTCAAAACTAATTATCGTATCTAACAAGTTTAGAGTTGTGACAAAAATTTGGTAAGAAGAAGGGAGAGCTCTCAGAACAATGGGAACGAGAGACTCATCTTTGACTTCTTCTCCTAGGGCTAGAAGTGAAGCCCTCAACTCTGCAACTCTTCTTAGGAAGGCTTCAATTTTCTCATTCTGTTTGAATTTCAATGTATGTAACTAACTCTGCAAATTGAGTATGACATTCTTGTTCTTGGCCTCATATATTGTGCTCAGCTTATCCCATGCTTCTTTTGCTGATGTGGCATCTCGAATGTGGACTTGTGCATCGTCGATACTCCAAACAAGATGATGAGCTTTGCTTTCTGATCTGCTCTATCAAATTGTCGTTGTTGTGTTGCATCCGTTGGTGATCTGGTTAGAGTACCAGTCACAACAGCCCAGATTTCTTCAAACTCAAGTTGTGTTTTTATTTTTGTCTTCCAAGCAAGCATAGTTGCTTCCTCGAGCAATTGTGAATCCGGAAGAAAAATTTGGGGGCATTGGTGCCCATTTTGCAGAGATCACCGATGGGGTTTGGCTCTTATCACTCCAGGTATAAGGTCTCCCAATCTATATACCGTCAGTCGATATACCGAACCTTTCTATATACGCGCCCTTTCGATATACCCGTCGGTACGTGGAAGAAGCTCGCCCTTTCTATATACCCGGTGGTACGTGAAAGAGGTGTTAACGTACGTGAAAGAATTCGATACGTGGTACCAAGACAGTACTGGATGGGGTCTGTGTGATTATTGACATCGGCTCAAAGAAATATCCTCATACGTGCGCGTAACTTCGCTATATACTCGAGATAATTTCTCAGTCCGGATTTATGTCATGCAATCGTTCACAGACGGATGGGATGGCTCATAGTGTGTGCACTGTGACCTTATTACTCCCCATCGGTTTATAGGGATGATGCCCAGACGACATTGTTGCAGCTATATTAGGCGTTAAGTGTAGTAGTAGTCGCGACGGCTTTACCCATAAGTGCTTCCCAGAGGCACTGTATATACCGAACAGCTGCGAATGAGATCTAGGATCTCATGAGTGTTCTGAAACCAATTTTACTTTTTTTTTTATTACAATTCTCGCCGGTTTACGAGCGATTCAAAGTTTTGCAGTTGACTATGGCAACCTGCAAATTAGTACAATATACAATACAATTTGAATGACAGGCAAAAAATTTCAGTTTCGGGGTCCTGGTGACCTCCTGAACCCTAAATGCTAAAAATTGCAAAAAAATAGCTGAAAATGCAATTTTTAGGTGGGTCTCCTTTTGCAAAAAATGTCTGGAATGAGAAAACAGACCAAATAGGAGAAATTTTTTTACCCTAAGTTAGGGATTCCTCCGCTAAATTTAGCATTCTGCCAAAAAATCCACCAGATGCAAAAGGAGAGTTTTTGAGTGTTTTTGGTGGGATTTGATCCTCAAACCTCTCACTTCTAAGGCACATGCACTAACCAACTTGGCCACTTGGGGCGCTTGGACTATGAAAGGAAGAAATTTGTATTTATTGTCAAATAAATTGACTTACCTCTTGAAAAATGAATGCCACGTGGCGCATGCTGGTGAAGGGGCGTTTTTAGGGTTGTATTTGCCCAAAAAACTGGATCTGAGGCTTTATTTCTTTGCTCAGGCCGCATTTACTTGCTCAGGCCGCATTTTCTCCTTTCCACGCATTGATTTGCAAGTATTTTTTGCTGTATTTTTTCCTTGGCCGCGTGTTTGAATGCCTGGCCGCGTTTTTCTCCTTTGGACGCACTGTAATGCAAGTACAGGCCGCGTTTTTTGTATTTGGGCGCTGTATTTTCTTCCTGGGCACGTTTTTAACCTTTGCCACTGTTTCTTATTGCCCTGGCCGCGTTTTTGATTGTGTTTGCTCGCTGTTTGCTTGCTTGGGCGCGTTTTTTAATTGCTGGGGGCGTTTTTGCTGATGTCTGCCTTTGGACAGGCCGTGGGAGATAGAAATGGCACGGATTTTAGCTTTGGGTGTGTTTTTAATTGCTGTTATTTGCTTGGGCCGCGTTTTTGATTGTTTATTGCTTGTGCAGGTCGCTAGAAGATAAAGAATGGCGCGGGCAAGAGAGAAAAGTGCGTTTTTTGCTCCAAAAACAACGTTTTTTCTTATGCAGGCCGTGGGGGACAGCAAAGGGCGCGGGCGAGAGGAGAATGGGGTTTTTTAGCTCCAAAAAAACATTTTTTTTACCTTGTGGCCGCGTTTTTTATCATGCCACGCACTGTACAGGCTGGATTTTTGCTGTTCTTCCTTCCCTGGCTGCTTATTCTTCCTCTTCCACTGTATATTTTTTTGTGCAGGGCGCCTCCTTCTTTTTTTATTTTCTTTGCTCGTGTGTTCACTGCAGGTGCACAGACAGACCTCCAAAACAAGCAAAACAAACTCCAAATACAGTAAAACAAAACCCTTATTGGGAATTTTTTTTTAATAATACCTGTAGCAATTTTTGCCTGCACAGTCTTTGAGTGTACCAAAGGTCTGCAAAAAATTTCCCTTCAAGTACCCTGGAAGGAACAGTGATGTGGGGAGGTAAGGATGGGGTGGGAGTTTGCACGAGGCCGCACAGCTCTCAAATGCTGCAAACACGTCTCCAATCTCCTCTCTCTCTGCTGCTCTCTCTTCCACACCTTCACAGGGCCAGAATTTCGCTCTGGTACCAAATGTTGATTGAGAAATAGGGATGGAAGCCTGTGTAGATTTTATTGATCTCAATCAGTAAATAGTACATTGAATAGGCTGCAATATTTATAGATATTGCACAGCCATATACATCCAGAAGAATGAGTTGCACAGGTGCAACCAAAAACTAGAATGAACAAGCTTCCAATAACATCCGGGAAGCAAAATGACATAAAAACAAATGTATTGTTTAAAACAATATAACAATGTGAATACTGACAAATATGGTTGATTAACCATATAACTATTTAAAATTAATTAAATAATAATCCTATGCATAATTAAATAATAGGATAATATAATTTATCCTAACAAAATTTTCACCTCGTTATGCATTAATTTTTAGATCTGTATCTTGTTACTCGAAAGAATAAAAGAATTTATATCTTTCTTTTATCATTCTATTAAGTTTCTTGTACTTCTCTGGAGCTTTCTATAGAACATGAATACTTCAGTATCTCCTTCTTTGTGGCATATTTTTAGATATTACTCATTTAAGAGCCTCTTTGTTGGAAATCTAGGAAACGTGGCAAGAGAGCTATGAATTCCCTAAGATAATTTCCTTCACCTTCTCTCTCAAGTACACCTATATTTGATTGTATTGATGCATTTTACGACATAAAACTTTCTTAAATTTTTTTTACAAAATCTGTTGTGACAATTATAGATCTCGTGACTTTAGTTCTTCCTAAAATCGCATCTCGCATTATTTTATACTTCTTTAATTTTGAATCGGTAACTATAGTTTTTATTAAGACTTTAGCAAAGTGAGTTCTGAAATATTGTATAATTCTCATATTGACATCCTTGTGATTTGAAATCCTTGTAACTTGTAGTTGCTCTCTTTGATTCTACATTTGATGATGTTGCTTTGTCTAAATAGTGTAATCTTCTTTATTTTACTTAGATGCTTTATTTATTTGATAGTAGTATTTCGAGCATGATGAAAATTTTGAAATGTTGATTTTTCATGGTGAAGCCTGTCAAATTTTTTCTCGAATTCCTCAATTTTTTTCTTTTTTAGCTGTAGTAGTTGTATTTTCTGATTCAGAATGCAGAATGTAATACTTTTCTGTTGAAGCTGATTTGTAGTTGGAAAATGAAACATAATAATTGTTATCTTGATCATGGCATGCTTTTCTACTTTCCTGTATCACTTACTTGATTTACATAGATATTTTAAAGCATGTATTAGTTAAAAAACAACGTGATGGAAAGATGTAAATGTCCATTTTACATGGATAATCCTTGCCAAAGTTTTCCCGAGAATCCTCTTTCTCATTCTCGCTTGGTGTAATCATTTCTTTCTAGTCAACTTTAGCTTCTTAAAATATGATTCTTCTGATTTAGTTGTAATCCAAAACATGTAATTATATTTTCCAGTCTCTCTTATGTATTGTAGCTTCTTCTATTTGTAGGACAATTACTTAACCTTGAGTCACATTCTTCCTTCATTCCAGCATGTGCTTATGACTTATCTACTTTATGCCATAGGATAGAAGTCATTGAAATTTGTAATCTTTGTTTATAGTGAAAGAATTTTTTATTTCTTCTTGGCTGCAACCTATACCTGCACACTTAAGAAACCAATAACAAAATATTTAGGCTTTTTGGCCTCTCTTATGTCCATGGTTTTTCTTTCCTTCTTTTTCATTTTTTCTGAGTGAGTGAAACATGGATGTAGTTTCATATTTAAGTAAACTATATCTCTTGTTGTTAATAGATTCATATGCATGAATTAGGATAGTATAGGAATATGGATTGATCCTTGAGCTCGTAACTGATGATTTTCTTCTTTTCTTCTTTTCAGGTATAGTTCTTTCAGCAACGAAGATGAAGAAGGAACAAGGTAGGAAAAGGAGATTTCACAACTGAAGAAGAGACCCGCAAGGAAATAATGGGTTCACTCATACTCCTTTATTTTCTATTTCATGCATGCGTACCTCTTATTTCAAAAGTAGCTATACTTTACTTTTCAGTTACATCCCATGACTTGTGTCATAACATTTGAAATTCCTTATGAATAAAACATTGAATTCTCGAAACCGAGTTGTGTATTTCTTTCAAATATTAGATTTTTTTATGGATTGTATGATGAACTAAATAACTCAGTAATATAATTGAGTGTCTTAATCATGAATAAAAGAACATTAAATAATCCCCTGTAACATCCAATAATAAACTCTAATTTATGTAATCTACATTTATGTTTGTTGTTCCAAAACTTATCATTTCATCTATTCTACAATTGGATTTCTTCATCAAGACAACACAACTATCCTTCGAGGCCTTGCATTCTTTTTTATCAAGATAATCATGAAATTAAAAATATGTGATCTGTTAGGTTTTGTAACATCACACATAGCTGCAAATTTCATGTAATAATTACTTAATTCAATATTAACCATATTCTCTTAAATAAATCCCCCTAGCTTAAGTATGCTTCACCAATGCTATCCATCATAACGAAGTTTCGAGTTTCCCATTTTTACACAAGTGCAAAAATTGTCATAATTTCTTACGATTTTGTGGGGAAAGATGCCTTCTAGCTTGTAAACCAGTTCCTTTCTCTTATCTATTGGGCATGGAGTCTAAAGCATGTAACAAAAATCTACCTTCCTAAAGGTCCAACCCTTCCAAAATGAACTAAAACTGGGAAAGGATCTAGTAAACTAGATCATGTGCACAAATGCACTTATTGAATTGAAAACATTGCAATGTGCAAGGACTGCACTTATTGAAGGGAAATCCTACTCTAAACAGACAATGTAGGATTTTCAATAATAGTGTTTGAGAAACATACCATTCATAGGAATGGGAAGTTCCTCTCCATTCACCTCGAGATCTGAAAAACATTTTGTTCTTTACGAGGCTGAAATCATGTAAGGACCACTCTATATTGTATCAAAATTCATGTGTCTTCCTTTCTTTATACAATCATCATCCCACTTTAACACAATATCTCCTTCATTGAAGATTATGAAATTTTCTTTCTTATCAAAAGTCTTCTTCATCTGCTTTCTAATTCTTCTCCATGTTTAAATGAGCTTGATATCTTAGCTCTTGTAACTCTATTAATTCTACATAAAAACCTACAATGGTTCATTCTCAAGTAGCTCTATTTGATGTAGCAAATATAATGTGGCTAGCTCAATTAAAATAGGCATTCTTTCTTCTCTTTCGTAAACAAGATTGTATGGTGAATTGCCAACTGATATTTTAGGAGTCATTCTATCAGCCCAAAGTGTTGAATTCAACATTAGATGCCAAGCTCTCTTGTTATCTTCAACTTTTCTTCTGATGATCATTAAAAGATTCTTATTAGTAATTTCAATTAACCGATTACCTTGTGGGTAATAATTAGATGAATAACTTAGATAAATTCCATGGTTGACAACCCAATTTGTTACCTTTGCACCAAGAAATGCTAAAGCATTATCTGATATGATAGTTACTGGAACACCAAATCTACAAACTATACCTTCATAAAAGGATAGTATCGAAGTTTCATTAGCATCTTTCAAGGCTATTGCTTCATTCCATCATGTAAAGTAATCTGTAGCAGTCAAAATCCACTTGTGTGTTTGTGATGAAGGTGGGTTTATCATGCCAATAAAATCAAGGCCCCACTGCATATAAGGTTGATCAATTGAAATAGGTTGTAAGGGAAACGAAGCTAAACATTCTTTTCCCATAAAGAAGGCACATTTCCTACACTTTCTGATCCATTAAAAATAATCGATGAATTTTTTGGGCCAATAGTAACCAGGTTTCATAATTTTCAAGGCTGTGGTACATGCTAAGAAATGACCTCTTGCAGGTCCTTCATGGAATTCTGATAATAATTGCTGAAATTTTCCATAGTCAACACATCGCAGCAAGATTCCATTTATATCTCTTTTGAACAACACACTATAAATAATGATATAAGGTACAACTTATAATCTTAAATACCCTCGATTATTCTTGTCCATACCATATGGATAGAGGTCATGTTGTAAATAGTTAACTAAATCAGTCATCCATCTTGATTCTGGACTTCGTGAGCAATTTCAGGTTGTTGATTTTCTGGTTGAACCATAATGTTTGATTGTTGATACGTAATTTCAACATGATGTCTTGAATCTCTAGGTTCTATAGTTTGCCCTTTTTGCATATCAGAAATTAGGTGCTCACATAAAACTTATCCTCAAACTGTCCTAGTAACCTAGATATCCACACCATATTCCATAACTTTTGTTATCAAGCCTACTCTTTTCTAATTCAATTCTTTATTTTACAAGAAAGCTTTCACACTTGGATGAGAAACCAGAACATGAATTTTATAGTTTGAAAGCATGTACTTGAAATTATTTATCCCTCCTACTACATAAAGTATTTTTTTCAACAAATATGTACCTTGTTATGTAATCATGAAAGCTCTATCCAAAGAAAGTAATAGTCTGCTCAATATTTCCATCATTAACTTTGAGTTAATATAGTTGAGATTGTTTCATCTTGTGTAAGTGCATACATTGTAAAATATTTATCAAAATTTGGATTTACAAGAGTAGGGGCCTAAGAGATGGTTGTTTTTATTTCTTCAAACCCTTATCGCACTTCATTTCTCCAAGAGAAATTTTTCCCTTTCTATAACATGGGTGTTAATGGTTTAACCAAAGTTGTAAAATCAAGAACAAATCTTTTGGGAAAGTTGATTTTTCCAAGAAAACTCTACAATTCCTTCTTATGATGAGGCATGGATATATTGGATATGGCTTCGATTCTCAAGGTGTCAATTACTAATCCTTGCTTACAAACAATATGACCAAGTAGTTTACCTTGATGTACTGAAAAGATTAAAAAAATTGGATTCAAAGATATTCCAAACTACCTACATAACTGAAAATTTTTCCTTACATGCATTGTATGTTCATCATAATATTTTGAAAAATACAAGATAACATCATCTAAATAAACAAGGATGCATTTGTTTAACAAGGTGCGAAAATCTATGTCCATTGCACGTTAAAACATTGCACCATCATTTGAAAGGCCAAAAGGCATTATTTTGTAAGCATAAGTACCATACTTGGTGGTAAAAGATTTTTGTACCTATCTTCTTATCGAACTAGAATTTGATTGTATCGACTGTAACCATCTAGATGAGATAGTCTTTATGAACCATAAACTGTTCTTAAAATTTGATCCATATTTGGGAGTGGGTAATGATCCTTTAATGAAGCTTTATTAAGATCTTTGAAATCCACACATAATCCAATTTATCCATTCTTCTTCCTAACAGGAACAAGATTTTCTACCCAACTTGAATGCTTAACTAGAAAGATAATACCTCATTAAATCAACTTAGATAATTCTTTCCTCATTAGAGGCTCTATTTTAGGATTCATAGGCCTCTATTTCTGCCTAACTGGTTTAGAATTTGGTTATAATTCTATAGTATGATGTGCTAAAATTGGATCAAATCCTTTCAAGTCTTGGTATGTCCAAGCAAAAAAATCTTTAAATTCTTTGCAAAGATCAATAAAATGAATTCTTTGTAGAGTGAGGAACATACCTTTCCAAGAAATAAATTTTTCCCTTCATCAACTCGAGATCTCCTCATAGTTATCAGCATGTGTTGATATCTTAGTTTGTTCTTTTCTTAACCGATCATCAATGTTGAAGATGTCTTCTAATGTGAAAATACCTCGAGGTAGTTTATTTGTTTTTAACTAAACAATCTGGTCACCATATAATTGCTGTAATTTATCTTGATTCATTGCGGAAAACTTATCTTCTTGCTACAAAAACCTACAGATTTGATTATTATTTTCAAAAACTTTCCAATTCAAATCTTTATCAGGTATCGAAGGCCAGATAGTTAGCTTTATATGAGGCTGAATTCTTCTGTTTCTATCTGTTCCAACACTTCAAAACTAGCACCAATTGCTGCACGTCTATCTGCATGCTTATTTTTTGTTCTAGGAATGGATTAGATGTTAATAGCCTCAAAATATTCCATTAATTCTGAAACTCTGTCTATAAGACTTCATTAACGGGTTCTTACAAACAAATTGAAATTTCTTACTTGATTGATAACCAGCTCATAATCACCAAAAATTTGTAATATGATAATACCTCTATTTCTGGATTCAATTAAACCATGAATCAATGATTCATATTCGTGTATGTTATAAGTGCATGAAAATTGGAGACTCAAAGATTAGAAGTACCTTTCCTTCATTGGGGACATGAGCATCAAACCTGCTCCATGTCCTTTCTTATTCTTAGCTCCATCAAAATGAAGCTTCAAAATCCCTTCTACTGAAATCTTTGTTTTGGAAAGTAATGGAAGTGGTGTGTTTTCTTCATGCAAACAATACACACCAAACATATGTTCTTCTACCTCTTTGAAAGGATCATGATCATTTTATTCATATATATTTTCATCCATAAAAAGTTTATAAACACCATTTAATGCTTAAATATGGGCTATATTATCAAAAGAAAATTGGTCTAAAGATGAATAATTAGTTCTTGCATTAGAAGAGTGAGGCTCAATGTGAAATCTGGCCAACGGTTCTGAATTGATAGTAACCTTATTCCCATAATGAGTAGTGAAAAATAAGAAATACCAATCAAAGAGAGATAACCTCCTATCTTTGGTGTGAAATCTCTATATAAATATCATGCAAAGTAAGGAGATAAATCTACAACAATGACATCTTGCGAGAATAGAAACATTTGGGAAAACATGTAATGTTACCTCTAAATTCCTTCTTACACCAACTATATTAGTTGCGGTTCCATCAAGTCAGTAAGACACTCTTTTCGTAGGCGCATACCGTAGACCCAATTTTTTTACAATTTATTTTGGCATAACTGTGTTCTTTCCACTCGATGTCCACCATACAATTATGAACAGGATGTTCTCCAATATTTAGTGATAGATAGAACGGTTGTGGCTTCTTGATTTCATGAGCATTTAAGAAATTATGAACCATCCATTTAATTTCTTTGATGCGATCTTGCTCCATTGTTCCAAGGACCATGTCTACCTTCTGGAATTCATTTTCTGCTATTTTGGAAGAAATATGCAGCTTAGCTAGTTCATGAGAAAGTAAATCTTAATGTCCTAGAATACATAGAGCATCCCACATTGAGATGTTAACATTATGCTTTTTCATTACATCAACAACGTTAAAAGAAGAAACAATTTTAGTGACAGATTCTACTATTTTAGCATAGACTTTAGTGAAAAATTATTCTACTTCAGCTTCGTTTGATATAAGAGGTATAAAAATCTTGCTAGGTCATGTTGTAGCTAGTTTTTATATTCTTTACCAGTTGTAAAACCTATTGTTTTTTGAGAAACAAATGCACTATTGGCTGGTTTTGGGCTTATACTTGTTGTTTTATCAGTGATATTAGGTAGAATAAAACTATTCAATTTTTTTACTCTCTACAACCTTTTCCTGAGCCCTAGTAGTAACTGCAATAAAATCATCCTCATTGAAACTGACTAAATTTTTTTCAAGGGCCTTCTGAACCTGATTATATTTCTTCCCACCCTCCATTTGAGGCATGAACAATGTATTAGATTGAGGTTGTGCAACAAGAATTATGTTCAAAAATCATTTGGGAAACTTGTAGCTAAATGAGGTTTATTACAAGGTTGAAACCACTCTTTTGTAGCCATATTAACTAGAACTAAAGCGTTAGATGAACTAGGAGCCTTTGGGTCAAATTGCCTTTGTTGATAAGGCTGCCTATAATTTTGATTATATTGGTAAGGCTACCTATTTTGCTGATAAGGATCCTGATAAGGTCTGCTAGGTAATGCAAGCCTATTCTCAATTAAAGTCAACTTGTTCCCCATAGTCTGCAAAGATTTAAATACGTCATATAATGGGGTAGAAACATGATCACAAATGAAAAATATTCCCTCCAATCTTCTAAAGTCTTCCTCCTGGCCAATTTGAATTTTTGACATCATCAAAATAGCCTAGGATATGTTCCTAATGAATTTTGTAAACATGTATTAGTTTTAAAATAAGTGTAATTAAGTTCATCATTCTATTCAAAGAAAGTTTAGTAGAAGACTAGTTGTGGTGGAACCCTACAAAGGTTGATTTTGGATATTTCGAGCATGCATAGAATCCTCGGAAGAGTTATTAAAATTTATTAAATATCTAGAGTTTTTATTCTATATCTTTGATGGTGTTGAAATTATTTTAGGAATGTGTAGTTCAACCGTAAACATTAACTTCTTTCGATGATTCTCGGATCTTTGTATGCGAAATTAGGAATAAAATATGTTGGTATCATAAATATTTAATAATTTTATACATGGGGGATATAAGGTACATAAAATTTTACCCTCATACTCCTTCCATATGTGCACTTTATAACACTTTTTTACCGTATTTTCTGTATTGTTCTTAATATCCTTGTCCCTTATTTCCCTATTGTACCCTATATATAGGGGTACAAGAGGTATTATAAAATTTAACCCATGCAATATTTTATTTTTCAAACACTCAACATGTAGTTAATATAACTTGAGTTGAATCTAAGTTGAGTTAATGTGAGTGGGATTAAGGGAGAAATTACAAATCCATATTTACCAAATTTTACACCATGACACATGTAAAAAAATTACTCAAAGGAAAAACAAATTCCTCTAATTTCCATCATATCACCAAGGGGACATAGGGGATAAGAAAGTTATCCATATGACCAAACTCAGCCCCCTAGAATTTTGTATGACCTCTCGTGGCTCTATATTTTATTTTCCTTGCCTTTCCATCTCATCCTAACTTTCTCTTGTGATGCCACTTGTCTCAATATTTATCCAAGGTGCAATTTATTTTCCACGTTTTCCCCTACATCCATATTGCACCATCAAACCTAATTTTCTAACCTCAAATTTGTTGGTGCTCGTCTTGATCTCACACCATTTTTCCCTAATTTTCCTCTGATCTACATGTTATGAAATGTTTTATCTCTCGATGTGGATGTTATGAAGCTTTTACCTCCATTTGAATGCCTTGAATTGTTTGTAGAATCCATTGCCATCCCTTTTTTGAAGGAATCTCTGAGTTTTCCTTTTTTTTTTGTCTTAATTTTCATCAAAATCCACAGGCTCCGTCATTTTCCTATTTTTCCCCAACCATGGAAACTCGAGAATGATCAATTTATATTTGTATGCCTTTGAAAATCCAAATCCATGGTTGAAAGATGCTTGGAACCATGATTCACTTTGTTTTTTTTCAAAAAATTCATCCTTAGTGAAAAATTAGATTCTGGGCATGAATGGTGAATTTATGTGTTTTTAACGGTCTCAAGGGCATCTTTTCCCTGCCAAATTATTCCTCTGAATTCAAAGGTCATGTGGCTTATTTTTTTGTTCACGAGATGGTGGCAAATGCTTTAAATTGTCACTTTTTGATTTTTGGTAAAAGGAAAATTTGGTCTCATAGCTCCACTCAATTTTGATTGGTTCTTTTGGTACTTACGTGGCTTCTTCTTATTAGATGGGGCACGATAGGTTTGTTTTTGAACTTATTATTTTTGCGACTTTGGAAAAAAATTTGAACCCATCCCACAGCCCCACTATGCTTTGATTAAAGAAAAATTTAAGTGACAAAGGAAAATTCTTACTTTGACCATGTCGAAGGACATGTGGCAAAGTTAAAGGTGGAGATGTGGGCCTTCGAAAGCAGGTTGGAATATTTTTCCCTTTTGGAAAAATGGAGTAAAAATTCTAAAATGGAAGTGTGCCCCTACCAAATCATATTGAAGCCTTATAAGGTTCTTGAAGTTGCACCATAAAGACACGTGGAGGTTTTTCTTTGGGTCTTCTTTACTTAGTTTTTTCAACAAATTCCTAAAAGGCCTGAGGCATGTGGCAAGCCCATGCTCATTTAGGGTCTCTACTTTTGGGGACCATCTCAAGATGTACCATTGAGACGTGTGGTGGTTTGAAAAGTCAAAAGGTGGGGAGGTGGGCCATCGGGGAAAATTGGTATTTTTTCCCTTGTTATTCAAAAGATTAAAAATTTATCAAAATGACCAGTGCGGCTGTCAGAGCATCATCAAAATTTGCTCCAGTCAACGGAAGAGGTGTGGATACTCGGGGAAATTTGAAAAAAATTCCTTTTCGGAGAAAGGAGTTAAAAGTGTAAAAGGAAGCATGGTTCCACTGGGACCCACATCAGAAACTAGAAGTGCAAGGGTAGATTTGCGGGGAAAAATTGGAAAAATTTCCCTTTTCAAAAAAGTTGGAGAAAAAGGAGAATTTAGTTGTGTTTCCTTTGGGACCCACATTAGGAAAATATAGAGATTTTAAGGGTAAAAGGGAACTTTTGTGCCCATCTTAACTTTGATCTCCCATGTGGATGGTCTAGATTCAAAAGAGGGATCAACGACAATTTGTTCATTTGTATATGATTTTCCACCATTTATGCTCCAAACCTCATGGGGATGTGAATTTTTATGGTTTTTAGTCATTTCTTGGAGTCTCCTGCACGTAAAATGAAGAGGAACATTAATTTGGTATCCTAGTTGGGTGGGAAAACTTTGAAGACATATTTTTCAATCAAGACGTGATTTGATCATTGGATTCGATCTGATTTAAAAAATTCTTTCCTTGGCAGGAAAAGAACCAAATTTGACAAATTGGAGGAGGAATTAGTTGGTGTGCAAGATGAAGAATGACCTACCAGGTGAAGAATTGAATGCTAGAAATATTTGGAGATATTTTCCCTCTGCACACCTGACAAATTTTTCACAAATCTGATTCTGGGAGTCTTAACACGCAATGGTGCTTTGAATGTCTTTGGTTTTGGGGGAAAATTCTATTGTAAATGAAGTATTATAAATTGCATGAATTTATCATGCAAATGGTTGGAGTGTTAGAGGTTAGGACTAATTTTTCTAAGAGAAAAGCTTGATAAAACTTGTCCTTCTAAGTAATCATATGAACAAAACCTATTAATCTCCTTAGTGTTAAATTTTATCATGTCAAGGTTGTTGCGAGTGTACAACCATTGACAAGCTCTGATATTTTTCTAGAAACTTTCCCCTGTTGATAAATTTAATCAAACTTGAGTTAATCTATGTTTTTTTTTGGAAAAATTTGTGTTTTCTTCATTTCTGAGTGTCTGCAAGTAGTTTTCTTACGCCTCTTGAAATATTACATTGAAATATTTGTGAATCACATAAGATCTTGTCTTTTTGATAATTTGGTGGCATTTGGAATTTCATTTCTCGAAGAGATTTCATTTGATAGTGAAATAAACAAATTTAAAATAACTGTGACTTCGAGCATGACTATAAGATTGTTTGTTAGCCTTTGAGGGTATCTTAGGTGTGATGAAACAAAGGTTGATAATGTTTAATTGAGTTTTCCAATTTGAGCCTTCATTTTGGATCCTTGAAGTTTATGTGAAAATTTCTATTCTCGTCCTCCATTGAAGCATATATTCTAGTTAAAGGAACATCCTAGCTATCCTGAAGCATTCTGTTGTTCAAACTCTCCAATTTTGTAAAATTTCTCAAGAATATGGTGAATCAAGTTCATTTCAGCCTCATCTACCACCAAAAATATTTGAAAATAACCAATCATACCCATACTACCCCTATTTTTCATGTGTGCATACAAATGAATAATTTTTACTACCAAAACATGCATAAACAATAAGGTTTTCATTGTATTTAATGGCCTAAACCTTTCTTAGAAAATATCTCCATTATCTAGAGTAACAATTCATGAGAGTTAGGTTTTGTTTGATTGATCATAATTTCTTCAAGCTCTTCTTAATAAATTTGTAAAGAAGGATATCTCCATCTCCTCCACAAATAGCAGGGCTACAAAGGGGTCCTCTCACCCCGGTTGAAATGCACAACCATAAAGTAGTGAGGATAGGTCAAATCCTCATGAGGGTGTTACCAATTTTTCAACATCCGAGTGACAAAGAGTAGGCTACATTTCATCCCCAGCTACAAAACAACACACTACATGCTCTGCTTGTCTTTAAGCTTCTGTCAAAACCAGGATGGTGCTCAGCTTCTAAGGGAGAATTGATTTGGGTACCAACACCGATTGGCGTCATTCGGGGAAAAGTGGTTATAGTTCATAGTCAGGCCCTGGTAAACACTTATTATATTCTCTAAGTGCTAATACATTTTTTCAAACATCATCTTGTGTTCAGGCTTGTAAGAAGTATTCAAAGTTGCAAGTCTTGTGTGAAATTCTTTCAGTTTCCACACCTAGTGCACTAGCTTTCATTGATAAATTTGTATACAAAAATTCAAATCATCCCATTTCCAGTTTCTAGTATTGACAGATATTTGAAAAATCATATTTTAATGTGTTTACACAACTAAGGTTGAAATCCTTGGTGGAAACTCCATGTTGATATAATTTTTGTTGAGTACCGGTTTTAACCTCTATCAAGTGATTTTTGTTACAAATCTTTACAAAGATGGAAGGAAGAAGATATTTCTTTGCTAGAGATCCTGCTAGGACATTATTTCCAGAGCTAGGAAAAACAAAGTTAGAAGGAAGAAAATCCTGGAGATTTGTTGGAGATCAACAATCAAGAAAAGGGATCTCCATTGATGAAATTGATCGGCCTATCATTGAAGACTTCCATTCAAGTGCTTCTAAATTAGGTAGCCTCTTTGTGGAATTGAATTCTCCAACTGGAGAGGGGCCTTCATTTGATTTTGAAAAGTTTGCTTCTCATTTTGCCCCTGTCTTTTCAAAATTTGATAGGGTTTTCCAAGAAACAAGGCCTTTAGGGGATATCCATTTTGAAAGTTATACTCTTGTGTTTCAAAGACCCTCTACCCCTTATCAATTTATCTTCCCTCTAGGGTCACCTCCTCAAAACAACATGGCCGAACCCCCCGACCCATACCTTCATTCGTTGTAAACATGTTTGGTCCTATAAATTTTACGGGGATGGTTGGTTATTGAAATGCAGCTCCTTAGGATGTAATAAATATATTAAAAAATTTCCAAGGAAACAATGCTATAATTGCTGATCAAAAGTTAAGGATTTTTATCAATATGATGGAAGACATTGAGATTGAACAAGAAGATGTATATATCAAATTGTTTATTCATACTTTGGAAGAGGATGCGAGGATTCGTATAAAGATTTTATAGATAATTCCATTGATTCCTTGAAAGAGATGAATAATGCATTTGGATTACATTATGGTGATAAAACTGACCCTAGGTTCCTTCTATCATAATTTGAAAACATCAAGAAGAATCCTAATGAGTTAGTACATGATTTCAACACAAGGTTTAACAATACCTTGAGGAGATTTCCTATTAGCTTAAGGCCATGTGATGAATCATGTTTGATCAAATATTCAAATACATTTGATAAAAGAGCTTTTACTACTTAAAGGAAAAAAACCTACAATTTGAGGCGGCAGGCCTTCACCATGGCTTTGCAAATAGAGAACAATATAAAGGCAATTGGAAATCCTCAAAAAAGGGAGGGTGTAAAGCTGATTAACCCGAAAACCCTCAAACAAGTAAGGTTGTTGATTTGGAGGAAGTTGTGAAAACTTTGGTAGGGGTTATCAAAGAAATATCATACAAATTAGCCTGGGCAGAAAAAGGAATTGGGCAGAGTTCACAGGGGTAAGCACAAGCAACAAGGCCAAGAAATGTTTAAAAATCATTATAGAAGTGATCATACATCGATGATAGAGCAAAGGGGCCATTGGATTTGGAAATAAATAGTCCCAAGCTAGGAAAATAGAATTGTTCTGATCCTCTAGCTACAAGAGTTGTTGTGCGGGAGACAAATGTCATTGATTGGTGTGAAAGATATTTCATGCCCCATGCTCCATGTGAGGAAAATCAGCAAGAATAAGAAGAAGTTGGTGATGATAATGAACATGATGTTTGCATGATGGGTTCCTCCACGAGCTCACAAGAAGGGACTACTTCAACTAAGGTAATAAGAGTTATAGAAACTGCTTATTTTTGGATTGCATCCACTGGGTACCTATTCTTCCTCCCTCTCATACTTTAGAGGTAGATACTATACAAGATATTGATGACTTTGAATATTTAATAGCTTTAATGATATAGAAGTCTAATGGAGGAATTCCATCTAATGAGGATAGGTAGTTGTTGATGAAATTTGTTGTTACCTAAGAGGAGTATAACACAAGAATTAGGGTTGTCAAAGGGATAGGGCCTCGGGCTATATAAAAACTCCATTTTTTTCAAATATTCCTAAAGAGCATCGTAAGAAAGATGCATCTGTCAATGACCTTTCTGTCCCAAACAAAACTCATACCCCTCCTCATGCACAAGTTGTCAAAAATCACATGACATCGATGACCGTGTCAACCTTCCTTCCAATTTTTCCTTGCCAAAGTATTTCCCTTATGATATTTCCCAAGTCTTGAGTCAAATAAAGATCTCAATTCCAATTGTTGAGTTGCTTAGGATTCCCGAGCACAAAAAAGGGCTTTTGAGTATTTGGAGTGAAAGAGGAGAACAATGCCCTAGGTAGAAGTATAAACATTATGGAGACTCCACTAGTGTTGGAGGAACTAGGTGAACCAAGCGAGGTTTATTTGGGGACATCCTTTGTGGAGTCTCAACTAAACATGGATCCTTTCTTCACCACTCGATTATTAAAGACATATTGCTACGAAAATGTATGTTTGACTTAGGGGCATCGTGCAATGTTATACCTCTAGAAGTTATGAATGAGATGGATATCAAAGTAACAACAAGATAGGTGAAGTGTACTTCTATGGACTCCAAAGAAGTGCCAGTTGTGGGATATGTGAAAGGTATGGTGGTGCAACTTGCAGCTTACCCAGGTAAAAACTTGATACTTGATGTTGTTATTGTTGATTGCCTAGCCAATTAGAGTATGTTGTTATCTAGAAAATGGGCTGAAAGTGTTAGTGGGAGTGTTCAAATGGACATGTCCTATGCTACCATACCAATAAATGGCAGCCTCGTCAGGTTGTATGGAGAAAAGAAGGCGTTGCACCTTATTGAGTATCCCAACAATGCATCTTATGGAGTATTGTACACAAGTGTTGATGTTGATAACTTTGTAGGATTTGCTGATGGAAAAGAGCACAAGATTGAAGATTGCAAGTTTCTTGAATAGGTAGGATCTCCTTGTACTTTATTGTTTGATGGAGCTTGCTCCAAGTTCAAAAATGGTGTTGGTGTTGTTATGGTCTCTCCAGCCGGAAGAGTTTGTATTTTCTTTCAAAATCAACTTTGAGTTCACGAACAACATTTCTTAGTATGACATAATCTTTTTAGGTCCTGAGGATTCTTGGAGATATGCTATTAAAGACATCATTGTCAAAGGAGATTCAGAATTAATTGTAAAGAAAGTTAGAAAACTTTATGCCACAAAAAATTAGTGAATGAAACAATACAAGCATGTAGTTTGGGATCTCATTGAGATGTTTGATTCATTCAATATTGTGCATCATGATAGGAAGTTCAATGATTTGGTAGAAAAACTTGTAGTATTGGGATCTCGGTTTGATAATTGTATAGTGTCCCCATATTGTGAATATGATGTTGAGGTGTTAACTAGGCCATCTGTACCTGACAACATTAAACATTGGAAAGTTTTTGATGATGATGCTTAGGTCAGAAGATTTCTATAGAACAAAGGGGAGTTTTCTGATCAAAGTATTGATTGGGATCCAATGGTGTGCGTAGCAGAGGGTAAAGAAACCTTTTTTGGAAAAGGCATCATTTAATTAAAGACTAATACAATTCCTAGAGGGCTAGTTACTCTTGAATCAAAATTTGATAGTGTTGATCACATTATTAACAGATGCATAGCAGCCTCAAGGGATGTTGAGGAGCATGAACTTGGCACAAACAAGAAACCAAGGAAGATCTAGTTGGGAAGAAATCTCAGCAAGGAGGAAAAATAATCTTATGTCCAATTGCTGAAAAAATATCAAGATTGCATGGCTTGGACTTATTATGAATTAAAGGCATATAGAGAGGATTTGTTTCAACATGAGATTCCCTTAGAATCTAATGAAAACCCATTAAGGGGAAAAAAAAAAGGCCAATCAATCCACTTTGTTATCTCTTAAAATGCAAGAGGAACTAAAGAAACCGAGGGATAGAGGGATTATTTAGCCTACAAGGTATTCTTCTTGGGTTGTACACCTAGTACTAGTTAGAAAGAAGAATGGTTACATCAATGTTTGTGTGTGGACTTCAGAAATATTAACAGAGCATTAATGAAGTATAATTATCCTTTACCAAACATAGAAAATATGTTGCAATTAGTGATTGGTTCTGAGTTGCTATCTACTATGGATGGTTTCTTTGGTTATAACCAAGTTGTTGTAAAGGAATCAGAAAGAATTAGGAGAGCCTTTACCACCTCTTGGGAACATATGTATATATCAGGATGCCCTTTGGGTGATGAATGCTGGAGAAATGTTTCAAAGAGAAATGGATGTTGTTTTTACTAGTTACATTATTGATTTTGTTGTTGTCTACCAAGATTATGTAACTGTGTTATCCAGAAAGAGAAGTGATCATTTGCAGGACTTGAAGAAAATGTTGATAAGATGTAGAGAATATGGCATTTCAATTAATCCAAAGAAGTTCCATTTTGGAGTAGAGATGGAAAAATTTCTTGGTCGTATTGTGTCATTAGAATGGGTAATGATTGATCCGAGAAGGGTAGAGGCCATCGGTGAGGTCCCAATTATAAGAACCAAGAAGGGGATTCAATCCTTTTTGGGAAGATAAAATTTATCAAGAGATTCATATCAAAATTTGCTAATATGACCATTCCAATCGGCTGGCATGCTTTGAATGACCAGACAAATGGGAGGAGGATGCCATTCAATCTTTCAATGGGATCAAGGATGCATTAAAGAATGCCCCTATTTTAGTATCTTTAGATTATAAGAAGCCTTTTTTACTATTTTATTTTTCTTCAGAGAACACTATTGCATCTTTCTTGTTGCAGAAAGATGATGAAGGGGCTGAGAGGCCAATTTCCTTGTTTAGTAACGCATTGTAGGGGGCTAAACTGAAATACACTATTATGGAGAAACAAGCATTTTCCTTGGTAAAAGAAACAAAGGTTTTCAGGACTTACATTTTGAGCTCTAAAATTATTGCTTATGTTCCCCACACTATGGTGAAAGACATCTTATCAGAGATGGAAGTCTCAAGCAAAAGATGCAGATGGGTGAACAAGTTGCAAGAATATGACATGGATATCCAAACCATGAAGTTGGTGAGAGGTTTGGGATTGGCTAAGCTTATGGCTAAGAGCAACTTGCAAACTATTGAGGTAAATGAGGTAGAAGAAGGAAGGGTAGATGTTTTGGAAAAATTGATGAGTTCTAAAGAGGTATAAAGATGTAATCTTTTATCTCAGACATCTATACTACCCTAAGCATTTGAGTTTGAATCAGAAAATAACCCTTAAGTTGGCTTCCCATAAATATGTAATTACTGATTATGGGTTAGCTTGGAAGAATCGTGAGGGAGTTATCTTAAGGTGGATTACTGAAGATGAAGCCCCCAAAATAATTGTTGATGTTCGTGGAGGAGTTTGTGGGGGGAATTTTGTTGAAAGAGTCACAACACAAAATATATTGAGGGTTGGTTATTGGTGGCCAACTCTCTTCAAGGATACAACTCTTTTGGTTAAAAGATGTGATATTTTCCAGCACTTCTCTGGAAGATTGAGGGCTTTAGGTTCCTTACCTTTGTAGCTGTATCAATTGAAGCCCCATTCAAGTAGTGGGGAATGGATTTCATTGGTGATATTTAAGACCCTTCAAGTGCTAGTCATAAGTGAATTCTTGTAGCCACTTATTACTTCACCAAGTGGGTGGAGGAAATCCACATCAAAAGAGCAACACACCAAATTGTCATGGATTTTATGTCAAACCATATCATCTGCATGTTTGGGGTACCAGTTAAAATTGTTGCTGAAAATTCCATGAGACTTAGACCTAAACCTTTTGTGGAAATCTGCGAAGAATATAGGATCAGTTTTACTTATGTCTCTAATTACAATCTTGAAGGAAATGGACAAGATGAGTCTTGTAATAATTTTTTTTTGAATATTCTAAGAAGAACCTTATAGTTGAACAAAATAAAATGGGGTGAACAACTGAAGTTCACTTTTTGGGCTGACAAAATTACTATTAAAAGAGCCACTAGAAAAATTCCATTTGAATTGGTGTATGGCACTCAAGCTCTGCCGCCCTACATATGTAACTATCCTCATATCAATTCATTCAACAACTGGAAGATCAAGAATTTAGTCCATATAAGGATTGCATTAACTAGATTGTTGAACTTGATGAAGAAAGGAGAGCATCTCACCAAAGGCATGTGAAGTTTAGAGAAAAATTGAAGAAGTTATTTGATAAGAAGGTCACTCCCAGAGCTTTCAACATTGGAGATCTTGTGTTGTTATGGGATAGTAGACATGAAGACAAGGGAAATCATGGTAAATTTATGTACTTGTGAATGGAACCTTACTCCATTGACATTTACATTAGTGAGCATACCATCTTCTTGAAAGATTTAGATGGTGAATTACTCAAATTTCCTGTTAATGGCAGGCACTTAAAGCATTTCTTGGATTGATTCCCTAGAATCAAGGTGAGCATGACTTGTATAGTGTACATCTTGTTTGTTACATTTTGTCTTTTGTGTTTTTGCTCATTCTGGTCCTTAGTGATTTCATTTTGCTGGTTTCTCAGTTTGGTTTTTGGAGGATGGTTGTGGTTGTTCCGCTATGTTAGCTTTCTCTTTGTCTTTATTGCTCAATGGTCTGTTCTTGGCACTTGGTCTGCTAGTTATTCTTGTGGCAGTTGCATGGAGTGCCCATCCCCGAGTCGGAGCTGATGTTGGTGCTTATATTGATCTCACACCATTTTGCCCTAATTTTCCTCTGATCTGCGTGTTATAAAATGTTTTATCTCTCGATGTGTTTATTCTGAATCTTTTATCTCCATTTGAATTCCTTGAAATTGTTTGTAGAATCCATTGTCATGCCCTTTTTTGAAGGAATCTCTTAGTTTACCCTGTTTTTGCTCTAATTTCTTCAAAATCCATGGGCTTTGCAATTTTTCCTATTTTCCCCAACCATGGAAGCTCAAGAATGATCATTTTAAATTTTTATGCCTTTGAAAATACAAATCCATGGTTCAAAGATGCTTGGAACAATGATTCACTTGGTTTTGTTTCAAAAATTTCATTCTTAGTGAAAAATTAGATTCTGGGCATGAACGGTGAATTTCTATGTTTTTGATAGTCTAGCGGGCATCTTTTCCCTGCCAAATTATTCCTCAGCCTATGGAACTCATGTGGCTTATTTTGGTTAGTCAGGGGATGGCGGGAAAATGTTTTAACTTGTCACTTTTTAATTTTTTGGCAAAAAGGAAATTTGGTCCCGTAGCTCCACTCAATTCTGATTGGTTCTTTTATTACTTACGTGGCTTCTTCTAATTGAATGGGGCATGGTGGGTTTGTTTTTGAACTTGTTATTTTTGGCTACTTTGGAAAAAAGTTTGAACCCACCCCACGGCCCCGCCATGCTTTGATTAAAGAAAAATTTAAGCGGTAGGGAAAAAGTCTTACTTTGACCCCGCTAAAGGACATGTGGTGAAGTTAAAGGCGAGAGATGCGGGCCTTCAGAAGTAGGTTGGAATATTTTTACCTTTTGGAAAAATGGAGTAAAAATTCTAAAATGGAAGCGCATCCCTGCCAAATCATATTGAAGCCTTATATGGTTCTTGAAGTTACGCCATAAAGACACGTGAAGGTTTCCACCAGGTCTTCTTTCCTTAGTTTTTTTAGCAAATTCCTAAAAGGCCAGAGACATATGGTGAGCCCGTGCTCATTTACAGTCTCTACTTTTGTAGACCATCTCAAGATGTACCATTGAGATGCGTGGTGGTTTGAGAAGTCAAAAGGAAGGGAGGAGGGCCATCAAGGGGAACTTGATTTTTTTTGCCCATTGTTATTCAAAAGATTAAAATCATCAAAATGAGTCATGGGGCCAACAGAGAATATTCAAAATATGCTCCAATCAATGGCGGAGGTGGGGACTCTCGGGGGAAGTTTGGAAAATTTTCCTTTTGGGAAAAAGGAGTTAAAAGTGTAAAAGGAAGTGTGGTTCCACTGGGACCCACATCAGAAACTAGAACCGAAAGTGTGGAGCTGTGGGGAAAACTTGTCAAAATTTCCCTTTTCCAAGAAAGAGGTGAAATAGCATAATTTATCCATGGTTCTGTTATCACCGAATCATAGCACCCCTACTATTTATACAAGTGCATATGCTTGAACTCACGGTGTGATTGGATAACATGGGTACTATCTCCAAGTTGTGGGACTTGTTACTTGAGATAGACCTCTAGAGAAATCTTGTTCTTGCTCCTAAACTACCTGCCACAATCTACTCTAATGCAGGGGAAACTAACTATTCTAATTTAAATTTCCAAGGGACCAGGGAGAGAGAATGCATAAAATGAAATCCTACACTAAAGCGGAGATACAACAGAAAAGGAGGGTGTGAGAGTAATCTTCAAATGCGTGATATACGAAAGCAAAGCGCACAATGACAAAGGATCCTGGAAGAACATTATAATAGACACAATATTCTTGTAATCAAGGTTGAAGGGGAAGAAGAATGCAAAAAAACACAAAGCGAGGGAAGATGCATCCACAAACTTATATTTTATTGCTTCTGATATGCACACCAATGAGTTACAAAAAAAGTGCCTGGATCACCATGCAAGGAGTCCACAACAAGGTCCTACAACACATTAGCTTCACAAAGTAATTTTGGTAGATCTTTGCTACAAAAACTACCTCTCTTTACAATGAGCCCAACACTCCAATTTATAAGAAAATGAGAAGAGAGAGAGAAGGGGAAAATGGAAATCCTGAAATCTATCCTTCCACCACTTGTAAGAGGCATTAAATGAAGTGAAATGATTGTGTGTTACTTGAAAATGGCTCCCCACACTATCCCAGTGCTGCGCAGAGAGAAAGAATGGTGACCATGCCTCTTAATTGCACTCCCAACTACCAAATAAAACACTGTTATGAACCCGGCCACGTTTTATGAAAAATACCCACCTATATCTCATCAAATCCATAATTTATTTTTTTCTTGTGTTGGGCTCGAGCCACGATTCCAACAAAGACCAATTTTGTGTGATTTTGTTGAGAAATGCAAAATTTATGACCTTCTCGGTGTGGGCGCTATTTTGGGTCTAGCGAGCATTTTTTGTCATTTGACGGGAATGAGCATTAACTGACTGGAACCAAATATTTTTATTTTATTTAAATATATATACCCAAATATTTGGTGTAGAGGATGTTGTACTCGTTCCAAAAATCCAATTTTGTGAAAATCAAAGCTCGGAGTCAAAAGTTATGGTCGTTTGAAGTTTCAGGAGTCAAACGTTGACTTTTCCTTTGAGTTGCGGATATTACAGAAAAATCATGTCCACGTGTCCCAAATTCTCCGGACGCATTCTTCTCGCATCAGCCAATTTGGGCTTCCTTGTCCCTTTTTGTGACCCTTTTTCACCTTTGCGCGTCCGCACGTACTTTTTCCCTGCAAATGTCCCTGGATGAAGATCTTACACCGCCCATGATGGATGACTTGCGGAAAATCAACAGATTCACGTCCCAGCGTCACGACGTCCAAACTATCCCATGGATCACCCGGGATAAAAATTTCTGAATTAGTTGATTTTCTTTGTATTTCGGCCGAAACTTGGTATAAAGAACCTCGGTGCGACCATTGATGCGACCCGCACCCTTCAGACCCGCAATGCCTTAAAACAATCCTGCGACCTTATTTTTTTGCATTTTTTCCATTTTTTCTAACTCGTTGGGATTTTTTCTTGGATGGGAGAGTTAGAGAGGAGCTGAAGGGGCCCCAAAAACATGATTTCGGGCCTTGAATCAATCTACTTGCTCGGGATTGAAGAATTTGATGCACATTATCAAAATTACCTTGATGGGTGAATTTTGGATAACAGTTCCTTTGGGACCCACATTGGGACACGTTTCTGGCCCATTTTTAAAGCGAGAGGGACATAGCAAATTGAGAAATTTTGCCTTTTTTGCAAACGGTGTAAAAGGTAAAAAAGGAAGAATAAAAGTATTTTAAAAAAGAGTTTTGGTATAGTTTCTCTACATAGATTTCTCATCCTCAATTTTTTTCTTACATACGACCCTAAAAATACAAATTTTCACCAGAATTGATGGAATACCTTAACTAGAATAGGCATAGCCTTGAAAAAATATTTATTCATAACTCTCAAATAAGAAACCACATCATATTTAAACTTTCTCAAATTCATCTTATCAAAAACACCTTTGGGGAAGATTATAGATGCATATCATATGATGCCCTATTTATTTATACATAAATTTTAAAATAAATACCATACTAATATTTATTTTTATATTCAAGAGATTTAACAAATAAAAATGGTAAAAATAGGATCATTAGATCCTGGTGCAAAATATAACACAATGACAAAGGGTTTCGTTGCACTTTGACACAAGTAAGTGAACTTACTAAAAATTTCACATCCTCCAAATAATTACATTATAAAAATAATTTTTTTCCAAACTAGAAAAAATGAACATTCAAAACATCTTGAAATTGTTAGCATCACCAAAATATGGTCGTTTGGAAAACTTTCTAAAAATAACAAGTTTGGAAAATGTAGATGTCTAAAAATATAAACTTTCCAAAAATAGAAAATCATCATAGTTGGAAATTACCTAAGTGGATTACAAACTTCATAGGATAAGGGTTGTGTAAAACTTCCACAAATTTTTAAAATAGTTGTTTTCGACCCTACTACTGCTAAAAATAGAAAATTACAAATTTTGGTTTAGAAGGTTTCAGAAACTTAATTTCCACTCATCTTGTTGCTTTTAAAAAACATGAAGTTTAAATTCCCATGTATGTATCCGAGTTAAAACTTCATTATAAAGTATCAAGGTGTTGGTGATAGTGATGTCACTCACTACGGATTTAGAAGAACTAAAAAATAGGTTTCTTAGAGCAACAAGAGAGCATGTGGAATGGAAAAACTTCACAAGCGGATTATTTACGAAAAAAGGACATAGAATATTAGTGAAAAGTAATAAATTTTTGGTAGAATTTTATCAACAATATGAACATGACTCCTAAATAGAGAGGGTGCATGAAAAATTATTTTTCGCAGAACTTACACCCAAGTGCATCCGCAAAGTATGCACCTTCCATCCACTAACATTATAGTCATAATATACAAAAGAGTTTTCATATATTGAATAGGAAAAGATAGAATCATATCTTCAAGTCTTGACACTTGGTTGATGGCTAACACAAGGTAAGAAACCCTCTTGTATGCCAAAATCTTTGAAAAGTAGTGATTTACACAATTGGTACTCAAATTATATCATCTTATTAAAAGAAAGGTAATGGGTGACCAATAAAAAGGTTTTTGAATTTGATGGCCCAATTAATCCTCATTACCACCAAGGGAAACTAGGTGGTAGAATGGGTTCAAATCATTAGTGAAAATATTCTCCATCGGTTTCTTTAGTTACCTACTACAAGAAAATTCATGATGGCCTCATATCTAGTGTATGCTCTCATAAGTGAAAGGAAATTAAAATGCCTAAATTTCACTCCAAATTTTTCTCATAAAGCACTGAAATTTTAAATTTATCCTTAGCTCACTCTCAAGTAAAGAAATTTTGATTTTTCCTACATGAATGATGCATTGACCATATTTATGTTCAAAATTTTCAAATTTAACCTATAAATAAGGTTATCTTTTGAAGATACAACACGAGATAAAGAGTTATGATTGTTTCTTCACATATCTATGAATTTTCTCCTACATCTAGATTTTGGTATTCAATATATCTCCTCGCAAACTCCCTATGTATCTTAGTGACAAGATAATGATGTACAAATTGTCCAGTTAGGTTTGTAAAGATCATAACAAGTGCAAGAACAAAAGGAAAATGGTTTTTCCTTACCCATTTCTCTTGGAATATTTTCTTATAAAAGTGTTTTAGAAACTTAAAATATACAAGCTTCCTTTAATTCCATTATCCTATACTGATAACCTCTTAGTCTTATTTTTACATCTAAAATAATCCTAAAACATTCAATCACCATGAATTACATTGAATTCGCTAGATTGAATATTGTTGGATAAATTTACTACAAGATCTTGAGCTAAGGAATAGATTTCATCGAGAATGAATGTTGGTCAAATGAAAATATTCTATTTTTATTGGTTCGATTAAGGTGTATAAGATGAGGAATCCAATTATTTTTATCTATAATATCAAGCGGTAATGTCTTCACCTATCTCACCCATCTTATGAAGCATTTAGGAATAAGGTGATATCGGTGAGAGAACTATAGTAGTGATCCATTGGTCTAAGGAATGAGTACGAAGAAGAAGGATACTTTCATATAATATTTTTGTCTTCTAACTCTCTTGAGGAAAGTATATCATCTCTCATCCTTGAAGGCATTGTTAATGCGTAATCACAAAACCCATGACATTTCTGCAACTCGATGGGTTGAAACACTTAGTTTGATTTCATAACATGGATATTTTCCCAAAGTTTGGAAATTTACAATTGTGAAAGCTCTCTGGATGAAGGTTTTTTCTTATTCCTATCTTCACATGCACACATTCAAATTGTGTATGATCTACTATAAAACCTAATCTAACTTGCCAAGGATAAAAGGTTAAGGAGATGTAAGAAAATAAACTGAAAATGAAAAAGGTGATGCACCAAAGGAATTTTGAACACCTACTTTTCAATTAAAAAAATCCATTAAAAATGTAATACAACCACCATGCACGAATGACCAGGATTATAATGAGATATTGGGAAGATGTAATGAACTTAAGAGAGATTTGAAATCATCCACAAACTTATTTTTATTGCTCTAAACATTTGATACAGTCCATTACAATGGACAAGAGGAAATATTGAATTTATAGTTTAGATGGGAGGTTTGAACGCCACGAGATCACTTAAAAACAAAAAATAAGGGAGGTCAGTAAAGTAAAAATTTCCAACCTTTAGAAAAATTACATGTCCTTACAATATATAGGAAGAAAGAGACAAGGAAGAGAGAAAATTTCAAAATATTCCTTCAACCACCAAAAATGCATTGATTTTTCTTGCAACAATGATGGGTTCTAGTGTAAAATCCATGGTTCAATGTATTGTTACTATTTAGAAAGAAAGGAATCCCATATCTTCATTATTGGGGTAGGTGGGAAACACGAAACCCTAAACAATTTCAGACTGTATTTCTTAATTTGAAATAACTTAGTCCAAATAATTTAAATATATTAAGTCATTTTTTTGTAGAGGAGACTAATTTCTTTCCAAAAATCCTTTCTTGTGTAAATCCAAGCTCTCAGCCAAAATTTATGGCAACCTGAAGGTCGGGATCAGGCATTCCATGCGGGCTCTCACTATATTGTAAATGATATAAGAATTTAAAATTCTTGGTGGGATTCATGATTCATCCTTCATTGAATTGACCTACCATCAATCTTTTTAAACTTCTTTGGGTTTGGATTCTATTCGTGAAAGATCCACGTTGAATCCCTGCACATCCATAATATTTTTGTTACCTTTCAACAGTCTTTGGGAATGTGACGTTCCAACACTTGGCACCATCTATGAACATGCGGATTCATTCCTTTAGGTAAGTAATGGGACTCGACGTAGATTAATATGAGGATAATTTCGTTGGAGGGACCCCTCATATTGAATCTATGTGGAAGTCTTGGGAGTTTTAGATTTTAACATTTCCCTCTCACCTTTTGGAATTGCACCAAGATGACACGTCACATCCTTTGTGACTCCTCCACTTTTCCTTTCCGACTCATTCTAGGCTTAATTTTCTTTGATGTTCCCTTAGCCATTCATTTGATCACATTCCATTTCCATTTCCAAGCCTTCCTACAACTTTGATTGTTGGATTTGAATTGTAGGATCACATTACTTGAATCCGAACTCTTCATTTCTCATTGTGTAAGGTTATTTTTGATCGATTTTTCCCAAGGGGAAAAATTGGATAATAAGCATATGAGAAAACTATGAGATCCTCACATGCATGGAGCCCACAAAGAGGAAAATAATGGACATGGAATGATCTTGGTACAACAAAATTCATAAGAAGGAAAATATCCAATAGGATCTCATAGAGGATCTTTAGTAAGGAGAAATTGATCCTTCACAATCCTTATTTTTCTCCAAGCTCTAAGTATCTATCCTTATACTTAAAATTCAACCGGTCCTTCATTATGAACATGGAAGTGCAATTATTCCTAATTTTGAGCCGACGATAGCAAATATCTTCCCATGGATCCACGAATTGATTAGAAGTTAGATAAGAACAATTAAACAAGAATTTATATGAGATTTTGAAGCAATTTCATATATCGTAAAGGCCAAATGACATAAGGAAGCATAGATAACTTCTCTCTTGTTTGAAATTTTTATGGTAATCAATATGTAGAAGTTTCATGACTACCTAAGTAGAAAACCCATAGAGGTTATGAATCACAAGGACAATGAAATGAAAACAATTCCTTTGGTCTCGTCCAACATAGAATGGGGATGAACATTTGTTAAAATAGTATGTTTTCTATTTTATTTCAATAAATGTAGAGTACAAATAAAAAATTGAGAAGTTGGAAGAATATGTGAAAATCCTCACTTCCTTAAATGAAATTTCTTGAATATAAAAGCAAATGTACTAGAATACATAATATATTATTATGCCACTTCGAGGGGGAAACCTCTTAAGTCTTACAATAATACACTAACTCATACTCTTCATTCCAATGGGGAGGAATTACTCAGCCATATATATAAGTATGACTATGAAAGGTCATATCCCTTCATTATTATTAGTTTATACCTGATGAATATAAGTATAAATGTTATATAAGTCATATGTTAGCCCAAACTTAGAAATAAACATGGTATATGTTAGGGGCATAACATGCTCCTCCCCTTTAAAAAAACATCATCCTTGATGTTTGGTTAGTAGTGGAAAACCATGTACTCAACCACTATTTCCCCATTACACCAGCTTATATGTCCAAAATTGTTCCTTGATGATATCAATTGTAATCACCTTCATTTGTAACCTCTTAATCCAAGTCTAGGTAAGTAACTCTAGTGATATGATGATTATATCTAGTGGTACTTTCACATTTGAATATATATCTTGCATTTCACTTGAATAATAGCGCTTATCCATTTTATCTCAAGAAGCATGCAATTTTGGCTCAACATAATTCTTAGGTTCACACATTTTATTCAAGGATGTAATGGAAAATATATTAGAATAACCTTCGAGCCATTATATCTAAGGTTTTTACATCTAACATGTGCATGATGTATCTCAATCTTCTTAGAAAGTGTGTGATTAAATATTTCATTAGTAGGCATTTTCCCTATAAATTTTTTGTTGCATTAGCCCAAAATTGACCTCTCATAGTGTTGCACGACTTTCCAAAATGTTGGTTGTATCTTTTGTACTTATTCCACACTAGAAAATTATTTAACATCAAACCTAGGATAACATTTATTTTCCGCATCTCGTGTTTACCAAACCTTTATCATAATATTCCAAATTAATCTTATAGTATTCAATAGATCCATCCCAAACCATTATTTTCCATACTTCATCCATATTTTCTTT
This sequence comes from Taxus wallichiana var. yunnanensis, assembly GCA_018340775.1. Lineage (NCBI taxonomy): Eukaryota > Viridiplantae > Streptophyta > Pinopsida > Cupressales > Taxaceae > Taxus > Taxus wallichiana. Next base: position 273,873,901 of record CM031241.1, read on the forward strand.
AACCTTTTCAATTTTTGGACCTTTTAAATAAAATTTGTAATCAACATACCTTGGCATTTTTAATCTGTGTCATTTTCATTACTATAATACATGGTTATTCAAAACCCATAATATTTTCACCTGCTATTTGATACATATGGAAGATTGATTGAATTATTTTTAAAATGAAAAATGTGATCGAGTATTTTCTCAAGCTCATCTAATCGTTGATTTGTTTTGGTGAAAGAAACTTGTAGGTCATTCATGGTGGAAGTACCTCCTAGTTCAAAATTAGATTATATTTTATCTTTATAAGGAGTATTCCATGGCATGTATGAATTGTTTTCCCATCCTCTAGTTTGTGGACTTGCCATAACAAGGGATTTCCCTTACACAATTCAATTTGCCTTGTTTGACCAAATTTGACCAACGAATTTATCAATGTAGATGACCTCAAATTTGAAAATGTAAAGAATGGACCAATATGGAAATGTCAATATTATTTTAATAATATTAAAAACTAAGAAAATTTCTTAAATTTGTTTACCGTGGATCAATTTTATGAAAAATAGTATATATGCAATAACTCTCACAAAACAACAAAAAAAATTCTAACAATTTTAGAGAACATTTATAATATATATTCCCCTACGTGGTAAAATAATCTCTTAAAAATTGAAAAAATTTCTTGATATATAGTGAAAAAACCATTCGTTTCCAAATTCGATGCTCTGATACTAGATGTAAGGGAATTACTTGAATATAAATTCAAATATTGAAAAACATTTAATATATTATCAAGCCACTTCGATGGGCAAACCTCCTAAGTCTTACAATAATACACTAACTCATGTTATTCACCCATATGAGGAGGAATTACTCACCCATATATACATATTCATTATTATTAATGTATACCTAATGAGTAAATAACAAATGAATATAATTATTATTGTTATATAAGTCATATTTTAGCCCACAATTAGACATATAAATGGTATATATTTGGGGAATAAAAATTCCTATGTTTCTTGATTCATAAATTTGAGACCATTTTCATCTCTCCTTATTAAATATTTTCTTCCTATAAGTAACTTCGTCCCTACAACAATAAAAAATCCCCAAGGCCACTCCATGCAAGGAATACCTAATGATCAATGGGTTGCGAAGATTATCGAGAAAGTTAAACTTTTTTTCTTGAAATTATTTCACTATTTGAGTTGTTTCTTGCTAGTTATGTGAAGGTAACGATGACCATAGATGAAATGCAAAAAAAAAAAATTCTCATTGGGAAATTGTTTTTTTTATTGGTGTTTGAAATGGGTAGCCTTGAAAGTTTCATGTTAGTGGGATAAAATGTTTTGAAGTCTATAACTCGAGAAAGTTTCCCAATTTGGATTGGAACATTCGTTTCCTGATATAAAATGATGATAATGATATCGAGGAGATTGATTTGTGTGAAGAGATCACTTCTTAAATTGTGGAAAACATAAGAAATGGAAAATAGAAACTTGGATCACTGAAAAAATATCTCAAGGAGATTGATTATTCTTGAAATCACACTTCACAAATTATGGAAGACATAAGAAATGGATTATATAAAGATATATAACCTCTAGTAAGTTATAATTCATCTCTACTTTCATGATTATCTTCTTCACTTCTTATCTCAACCATTTTTTCTCTCTCATGTTATAATTCTTTGTTGGGAAGTTACTTTTTCCTTTTATCTTATTCACTTAAATGTGACATATAGTTTGGAATTGTAATTAGTTATCTTTAAATAATGCTAAAGGACTAAATTTTATTTCCTAATAATATTAAAGGTCACAATGGAAGAAGGTAGGTGAAATTTCATGTGTCGGGGTAGTTGAGAGGTCCTGTTTAAATATATGTATTTTGAAGACTTTTTATTATAAAATTTTTCATTTGTGAGTCTCTAAGTAGACAACAATTTCACTACTAAGATACATGTAAGATATTGCATTTCTATATTTATTTTTAATATGTGTCCTATATTTATTTTCATGATCAAATTTGTAGACATGAAAATATTGTAAAATCAATATAAACTAGTCAATAGAAACATTTGTCTATGATTTAGGTGTCTTGTCTTGTTCTTGAAGTTGAGTTCTTCTAATTGAGTGTGGAACTATTCAAGTTAACATATTTGAAATATTTAACTTACTATCCACGAACCTAACCATCTATCTCCACATTCTTATTCACACTAAAAATATTTCTACAATGTGGTATATATCTATTTATAAATATTCTATTTATATTTATATTTTTTCAATAACTTTGATTTTTATATAATAATTTAAACTTATATACTCTCTCTCTCTCACACACACACACACACACAAACACACACACACACATTTATATTTATAGCTTATATAAACATCTATATATTTATATATGATTATTATTATTTTTGTATATTTTGAAACAATAATAAATCTGGTTTGTTTATATGATTTAATATAAAGGAATACTGAGTATATATATTTTTGTTTTAAAATAAAATATTTTCTTCTCTTCCTTTTTTTGTTAAATTAATAAACCATTCTATTCACAAAAATTGAAATAAGATGTAGCTATTTGTATATTTTTATCAGCTTTTAAAACAAACTAGAGAGGGATATAACGAAGAATGTTGAGAAGATAAACCTACAAATTTATTTCTCTTTCAAATAAAAATAGAGTTTTTCAACCATCCCAAATGTGACATTGAAATTCTAAAGTAATTCAGGATGTTTTTTAAAAAGAAGACAAGTTCACATTGAAAATGAGATACAACTTACAAATCTAGTTATAATTTTAAGTGAGATACGTTACCAACAAAATGGCATAAAAATTTCTTTTTATTTTGTTTACTAATTACATTACAAATTTAATCAATATATTTCAGATTTAAAAATTTCCATAACAATGAGGTTAACTTAAAATGTAAGTTGGAAAGCCTTCCAAAACATGCGAAGAACATGTATTTTTTTACAAAATTGTTCTCTTTCTGACCATATATATTTCAAAACAAATATTACAAAAAAATTAGGATACTTTATTAACAAGAGATCCATTTTTTTAATTTTTTTGTTCAATATAAATTCAAGGTACTCCACGTAAGGAGGAAACAACACTTAAAATATTTGAAACATTTTATCTTTTCTTGGTCTCATAGAAAATCACTCCATCAAAAACTTCAGTTGAGATCCTTCTTTTATACATCTCCAAATCACAACACCAACTAAGGGAGCATAAATAACACTCACCTCCTAACCTTATTCCAACTAGAAGGAGAAACCATCCTTCTCATTGGTACCTTAGCACCAAAAATATTCTAATACAGAAATTTAGCAACCATGGAAATCTCATAGGGGATTCAACATTAGAAAAATTATGCCAACATTACATGTAATAAATTCAAATACAAAAACAAAATGGAAAAAAATACCAAAAACATAGGCTTCAAAAACTCCCAAATGAATTAAACGCTCCACCATAAATATGTTCAAGTGAATATCACAATACTCAAAACATCCATTTTCTCTCCCAAGTAAGATACACAAACTGTAGAAATATATCATTTTCTCTCCCCATAATTGGAACTCCCTACTCATACTCCCTCCACAATTCCTCAAAATCCTTGTTCCCTCCTAAAGTGGTCCTATTTTCTTTCTCCCAAAATCTATCCAACCAAAAGAAATAATAAATGTTACCTTTCCATGATAAGATTCCAAAATATTCAATCCTTAAGCTCCAATCCATTCCAAATCCATGCAATGTTTTCCAAAAGCAATATCCAAAACCTCCCAACTAAGAATTCAAAGAAAATTTCAAAATAGCAAGTGTGCAATATAAAATTGAGAACCAAAACTTCATCACAACATCAATAAATAATAAAATGAGGAGAGGAGGTAAGGTGGCTTCATGTATGATGCCACATCCTCTCTCCTCAAATCCACCTGCATTGGTCAAACACAAAGACCAATACCAATCAATAGGTAAGGTGAGGATATGACAAGTTTCCTTCAACAAATAACTCTCACTCCATACCTCTAAGGAAAAAATTAAAATATTTTGAAATAAAGTTCTATAAATTAACCTTTTTACCTTCCAAATCACATGATGAGGCTTAATTTTGAATTCTTACCCCATAGGTATAGTTGATAGGAGAATTTATGATGTGTGAGATAATCTTCAATTGTCCCACAAGCCTCCAAAAATGGATCCAAAGTAAATTTTCAGGATATGAGGGATGAGTTGAGAGCACACATCAAAATAAATTAAAATCAAACTCAAATCAAAATATCCCAAGGAATATCTACCACCATTAAATTACCCTTGTCACATCTCCAATTAACTTATTTAACAAGGTCAATCAACTTAAACAAAAGCATATTAACTTACAATAATAAAGTGGAGATACATCACAATAAAATAATTCATATACTCACAAAATAATTAAAATGAAAAGGGGAAATCAACACATAATCCACGGTCAAATTTTGAGGCCAACCCCCATGAGAACCTCCAAATAAATCAACAAGAACACAACAATACACATGACACGAAGTTTCCAAGGTGACCTTGTTGCCTTTCATAAACCCCTTCTTGTTGTCATGATATAATTCCGTACAAATTTCCAAACAATACCCATTCACCTAGAGGGCATAGCAATCCGTTGTGGAAATAAAACACATATAAATAATCCATCATACAATCCTCGAAATAAATCAAGAAATAAACACACATATACATATCTATAAATTGACATCATCATATTCGTAACTAAATAATAACCAAAGTTAGGAAATTCTATCAATTTTTACAATTTCATAATATTTCAATTCTACTATAATCAATAGTTTACAATTATGAATATTATAATTCACATTCTATGAAAACCATGTAATTACCTACATTTAATATAACTCATTCCTACTAGATACACTTAATAACATATTACCAATCCTAAAAATCATAAAATTATTAACAATTTACGTTATCAAGTAAATCACACGGTTAGTCCAATCATCCGAGTACAATCATAATTTTTAAGCATCCCAAAATGTTAGCATAAAACAAAATAATACTAGGCCATCATCAAGTACTAAAGATCTATATATGTTCTCTAGGATTCCATACAATCCACAAGGTGATTTACAACATATCGATAATATAAATTTCCATGTTAGTAATCATCAATAATCAAAATCATAGTATGAAACATTTTTAAGAGGAGTTCACACTACACCGCCTCCCCTTAGATTCATCAACTTTCTAGAATTCATATAAAGAGGTAGGAAAATAATGCATATAAATAAGTTACATCTTCTCGTGGGTTCCTTTGCTTTTAAGAAAGAGTGTGGTCCAACACTAGAGTAAAAAAGAAGGGATACTATTAGGCATAGATACTAAACCTATTCCAAACAATATTTCTATCATTCAAAATTACAAAGTAATCTTTACGAGGATACCTAAATTTACCACACATAATATTTAAATAAGAATTGTCAATAGGCTACATATGTTAAGGATATGGAAATATAGCCTCACTTCTAAAATATCACAAAGCATACACTTGTCGAGCTAAGAGGAGAAAAGTGCGAAGGACTGAAATTCTCCATTAAGGAGGTTTACACACATTTATGTTTCAAGGGAGTAAAACATGGCTAGAACACATCACTATCTCAAGATGGTACTCCATTCTTAAGGGTAGGAGGAAAAATTAAAGTTTCAAAATTTACCACCATCGACAAAAAGGACGTAGAACGTATCAATATGAACATAACAATTAATCCATTCTAACAAGGGGATAAAATCCTTATGTATACTTCTAAAAAAAATTTCATACTATCCATTAAGAGATAAAAATTGTCTAGCATGTAACTTGCGTTATAAACATTATACATATGTTTGTTGTTTGATATAACAAGGGATGTTTGATCATTCTTTTATCATGGTTTCAACCTGTGACTTTGTTGTGAGATTCACACTAATATTTTTACTTTTATAGCATTGAAATGACTTGTTTTTTCATGATTTATAATTATGGTATTATATTGCTTACTAATTTCCGTAAAAGATCATGATACATTTACAACAATTACATAGTATAAGATATACTAAGGCTATATAGATTTGATACATTTTTATAATATTTCAAAATTATTTGTAACACCTAAAATATTAGTGCAAAATCGATACTAGACACTCATATAGTAGCTCAACAAAACTTTTCAATTAGTTCTATCATTCACATTATGTCCTTTATAAAATTTCAAGTCCTACAATAAAGAACTTATACAATTTAGGTTGTTTTATTTATACATTCTACTTGTGTTCAATCTCATAAAATTACCCGTTCCAAATTTTGAATCAAAAGTTTTAATTACATTTTCTATGAATATTTCTTATAAGGTTTCCAATTAAATCATTCATTTTATTATTGTGTCCCCTATCTTACATCATTTAGGGACATCACGAATGTTGCATTATCTTGCCATTCTATATATGCAACAAAAGCTATTCATTATAATTCTATGGGGACTATAAGAGGATTATTTTCTATTTTTCAGATAGTTTTACTTCTTCTATTAAGCTACAAGGTTAGAGTAAGGGCACATTTTCAAAATTCCTAAATTTACTCATGAAGTTTCAAACTCCAAGTCTCCCAATTAGAGATATAATATGCTTAGGATTGTCAGAAAACCAATTGAATTTTAATGAGTAAGAAGAGCTAAGATTATCACATTATTAAGTTCATTTAAAAAAAGAGTTCATTAACAAAAAAAAATTACACCAATATTACGAGAGTTTTCTAAGAGTTACATACATCACCGTTGCATTCCGAGGCAGTCTAAAAAGTAACGATAATAGATATGATGAAGATATACCTTATGAAGTTATAAATTTTATTTTATGAGTTCAAGGAGATTAGGTCAGTGTGAGGGATAAAAAAATGTTTATAGTTTAGACGCAAAATGGGTTCACTATATAACATATAAACTTTCCAAACAAAATGTATACCTCCACAAGATACCATAAACAAAGAAATAAATATGACAAGGGGGAAATTACACCATAGACACCACACTTCTTCAAATAGAGGGAAAACAATAGCAAGAGGGTACTAAATTTATTTACTCAAACATAGCCTCCAAGGCCAAGAGTTGTGGCCTTGGATGAAATATCATGACATAAACATATCCATGGTTGGAAAATTATGACCTATAAAACCAAGATCTCTAAGAAAAATTCCAAAATATCCCTAAGCATCCATATATTCCTAAATATAACTTTATACTAATGGATTACAGTGTGGTATGAGCTAAATAATTTAAGATATTAGGACAAGGGTAAATCTATCTATGGGTCCCCGAGATCAAGACAAGAATACTTGTTTAAGCACCAAGATCAAAGGAGCTTGAGTACAACCATATTCATCCAAGGTATTTATAGTCCAAAATGTTGATATTTTCTTAATTAACATCAAGAACCAAGTTAGAACTCTAGTATTTCCCATAATTGGACCATCCTATCCCAATATCACACAATCGAAAAGAAACCGATAAGTAACAAAGATTTAATCTATCCCTGAAAAAATACATAAGTTAATAGTGAGTAAAACATCTATTTTGACAATGAAAAAAACTCATACTCGGATGGATTAAGAAACACAATCTCTACGAAAAATGTGAATCATACTACATGACATGGATAATCCTCTTGCTAGGAAAAATTGAGTATCAAAAGGGGGTCACTCTAATGCCTTAGAGATATAAAGTACCATTATTCCAAAACATAAGGCATAACCCGAAGCACCTATACTAAAATTCAAGGCACCTAAGGTGTACCCCCATAAAATGAGAGAACATATTAAAAACAAAATAGAACCATCTCATCAATAGACAAGAAGAAAACCATGTAACATTCTTAATGAATTTTAGCCAAATGGACATTGAGGAAAATAAGCTCCAAGTCACCAACATAGATTAAATCTAAGAAATCTCAGAAATCAAATAAATTGGTTAATCACTTGTATTTCAATCCTTGTAAAATCTCCCAATAAGAAAAAAATAATTAGATATTCTCGAGCTTCTCAACAAATCATTAAAATAAAATGTTGGTCCTTGAAAAAGATGTTAAGTTTACATAGATAAAATACATGACATATCCACATCACAATCACTTCACAGCCCTTAAGGGGTCGGTGGTAGGGATAGTATACACTTTGGATCACATCTAAGAATATACCTACAAAACAAAATCTAATGTGACATCATGTCATGATATCAACTCTCTCATATGGGGATTGATTCCTCAAAGTGACGAATAGCACTATAGTCTGCAGCCACCAACAAGCCATACCCAACTTGTCTAACCATTGAAGGAAAGAAGTGAAGTTCTAAACATCTAAAAATATTTGGATTTCTTCTAAATTCCCCTCAATGTTACCCTTAGTACTAATTCCATATAGTTGCACAAAAAAATAGCAATCCAAAAAAGCAAGGTTCTTTATGGGATCAACACCATCACATGACCATAATCAAGACCTACAAATCCATTAACTAACATATTCACAAGGAATTACATTCCTATAACCTAGGAAGTTCATAAGAATATCAAAATAAATTATCATTTCTCATTAATTGGGTTCAACAAGATCCCCACTTAGGTGAATACAAAAACTTGATCAATTTTTACTAATGTTATTAATATTTTAATTCCAGAGGTTCAAGTGTCCTAGGTTTACTTTTTGATAAATGGTTGTTATGTTCCCATATCTTCCCAGGGTCCAAATGTTGAAACCATAACTCTGATACCAAATGTCACTCCCACGAGAAAAGAATCGATTCAAAACAACATTTACAGATCCCCGAAATGCGGGAATTTTAAATTGTTTAGTTTAATAATATTTAACCTCTTCCCATTAAAGCTTCCATCATCAAAATAAATCGATGGGTATTAATGTATTTAATAAGTTCATGTGATGTTCATGCTTCATAGCTATATGTAGTAAGACATTATACAAGATGATATAGTAGCCTACAATTAAATATAACACTAGGAGAACATCTAAATTTAGACTTAGACGATCCATTAATTTTTGAAATATATAGTTTTAATAATATTCATGTTAACAATTTAACAGTTGTTGGCTACCCGAATACATCCCTCATTATTCTATTATATTGATGTTGTATTATCTAAGATAAAATATCCATAAAACTATAATAATAAAAATACCAATAAAAACTACAATACTCAAAACTTACTAGTTTTCAACTCAACCGAGATACATAATATCATACTATATATTATAATACCTTATGTAATGTAATATTGTAGTACCCAATCCTCATCAACATTGATTATTATATCATTTTTTTTCGGATGATTAGAGTCATGGTTTTTTAGAAATATTTTAGTTAGCATACGAGGGGCATAATGATTATTGTTGATGTGTAATCACAGCACCCATAAAATTCTACAACTCGATGGACTAAAACTATCGCAGTGTGATTTCATAACATGGATATTTTTCCAAAGTGTGGGAATTTACAAACAGAAAAATCTCCGGATGAAGGTCAGTTCCTTTTCCTCCGTTCTCATGCACATATCCAAATTATAGAGGATCTACTCTAAAATTCTACTCTAACTGGCCAAGTAGACAAAGTTAAGAAGATTATAATAAATTAAACCTAAAATAATAGAGGTGATGGACCAAAGGAATGTTGAACAACTATTTTTCATGGAGATGGAAACCAAAACCAGATTAAGGAAGATGAGAACACACCACAAATCAATGCATTGCTAAGAATCCACTAACCATTAAACACAAACAAATAAAAATGTAATACATCCACTATGCACAAATAACAAAGATTGCAATAAGAGATCATGAAGTTGAAATAAACATAAGAGAGAGAGGGATGAAATCATCTATAGAATTATTTTATTGCTCCACAAATTGATAAAGTTCATCACAATATCCAAGAGAAAAAAACGTGAATTACAACTTTAATGGGAGATTCAAACTCGAATAATTCACTTACGGACAAGAGAATAATGGATGGTGCAAAGAAAACTTATCCAACCTTACAAAAATACCCCTCCTTATAATATATATAAAGAATGAGAGAAGAAAGAGAGAGGAATTTGAAATCCTACTCCAACCACCCTAAAATGTATTAAAATCACTTACAACAATTATGGATTATACCGCATGAAAACCCATGCCTCAATGTACTATGTCTTTTTGGGAAAGAAAGGAAGCCCATACTTTATCATTATGGTAGGTGAGAAACATGGAGCGCGCTTTAAAAGGGTACACAATCGTATTTATTCATTTTTAATAATGTAGTCTCACTTACAGTCCTTTCTTGTGTAAATACAAGCTCCAAGTAAACATTCAAGGTCATTTAAAGATTAAGGTGCCATACTACATTAATGGTGAGCTATTGATATTCTGTTTTGAGCTCAGAAATGCATTCAACCTCTGAAATCCTAAAATTCAGATTTTGAACATTTTGACTTTGGAGGTTAAATTACTACTCATCACTTGATCTGACTGAGATCTCTAAAACTCTAAAAGCTGAACGTTCTCAAATTTTAGACTTTCAGAATTTCAGAACTTTTTCTTTTTGGAATTTTTTCATTGTGCATCCCTTGATCCTACTGAGATATCCAAAACTCCAAAACCCAAAAGTCTAAAATTTAGGATTTTCAAAATTTTAGAAATTTTCCTTTTCAAAATTTTTTCTTAGTTTATCCCTTGATCCTAATGAGATTTTTGAAACCCTGAAACCTGAAAGTCTGAAATTTCAGAACTTTTCCTTTTTAGACCTTTTTTCCTTAATGTCGAATGCTCAAGTTTCAAACTTTTTTCCAAAATGCTGAATTATCAACTTTCAGACTTCTCAAGCTCTGATATCCTTTGACATTCCCTTGGTCATTCATTTTATAACCTTGCATTTGAAATTTTTGAGCCTTCCCGCAACCTTTGATTTCAAAATCAAAGTGTGAGCTCCCATGGCCAAATGGTCCCTCCTTCTTCCGGTGTGCAAGGTCATGTTTTTCTATTTTACCTAAGTGGAAAGAATGAATAACAATTACTATTGTGTTCTAATTGTTACTCTGGACTGTATGGGTGTATTTTTGACCTTGATGGAAATTTAAGAATCGATGATAATCTAGAAGGGTCACTTTTTTATATTCTAACATTTGGACTCTTGATGTATTGAGTATATTTTGAGTGTTGGAATAACCGTTTGGTCTCTTTTATTTTTGAATTGCTAACAATATGATGGTATTAGAGATTAGTAATATATTTTGAGTGTATCTAGTAGAGTTATAATATATATATTGAATTTCATGATTATTGTAGAATGTGAATTTGATTATTAATGATTGTAAATTATTTACCAGAGTAGAATTGAAATGTTAGACTATTTACTGATGAATCGATAAAAAATCATAAATATTATGATAATGATTTATCCATGTTATGTGACAATGTTAATTGATAGATATATGTGTGTGTCATATTACTTGATGTTTTCTTAATATTATAAGATGGATGTTTTATATGCATTGATCTCCATGAAATATTCATATGGCCTTGAGGCCAAAGAGGTATTTTTGTTTGTGTTTGGAGGAAACTCAGTATTACTATACATTTAAAGCGGATAGGGGACCAACCCTAGAAATATTTTCTATGTTTGCAACAAGGGAAAATTAAAAACTTGTGTGAGTGTTGTGATTTTTCCTTACTAGGTTAGGAGGTTTCCCCATGAGGGTGACCTCATATATGTGGCCTAGGGTGGTGATGTTTTCCTTTTCTTTATTTTGTGTGTTTTAATTTTGTGGAGCATGTTTTTAATAATTGGGAAAATTTAGTCACTTTATTAACACTTGTTAATGTTTCTTAATTACCTAATTTAACTCTAATTTTAAACTAAAAATAAGAGGTGACATGTGGGTGATAAAAAGGGTATTTAGTCCTGAAATTGTGTATGATGATGAATGAAATTTATTAAATTTTTGTTGTGTGCACTCCTCATCCCTCTCCAAACCCAAAATTTGACTTGGAGGGCACTTTTTGAGACTTGCGGGACAAGTAAACCGTGTCCCTTGTCTCTCATAATAACATATTAACCATACTTATGAATTATAGGTTTAATTTTGACAATTATAATTCTTTTTGAGTGTATAAGGGAAAATAAAGTCACTTCTATCCTTATCACATTTATTTTTCCTTGAAGGGTATGGGGTGCATGTGAAGTGTGCATGTCATAACCTTACGTATTTCATTTAATTTAATTTTTTTTGGGTTATATTATTGTGTTGGGGTGGATGAATGATGAAGTGACATCCTACATGGAGCCACCTCAACATCCTCACCTCTTTTTTATTTATGGGTGTTAAATTGGAGGATTAGGGGTTACTTATCTCATTTTCTTGATTTGCATTTCAAAATTTTGGTCTTAGGAATTATTTCTCGGAGCTTGAAGGATTTCTCTGGCGTTTTCTTTGTTTTGCAAAGGATGATAACTTGTGGATAAAATATATTTAAATCTATACCTTATTATTATTGGTTTGTTGTATGTTTTGTAAATGTATATGTGTGTGTATTGTGAGTGGTATTTGTGTAGTATGGACCTAAGATGTGTGGGAGATGGAAGCATTGGACCAATGGGGAGGGAAAAGATTCTTTGTATGCTTGTGGAGGGAGCATGAGTATGGAGTTCCACCTATGGGGAGTGAAAAGGATAAAATTTGTATAATTTTTGTAGTATGCATTGGGAGGGAACATGTTTATATCAGGTACTTTGGATATAAACATGGATGTATTTTTGGTAGAAACCCTAACTAATTTGGTATCTATAAGGAGGTGGTACCATTGTTCTATTCACCCTTATCTTAAATTGAAGCCTCTTTGGTGGGTTTTGTGGTTTGTTCTGTGTTTGGTGTTTAAAACTTTTTCTTGTGATTGACTGTATGAATGTTGAGTTTCTTTGTTGAAGCCATTTTTTTGAAATTTTTCAATTTTCCTACACTCTCGATTGTTCTTTCATTTGGTCTCCAGGGCTAATAAGGAGGATGACTTATCCTCTTATTGTATTATAGGTTGGGTGGAGAGTGTCACTTATACCTCTTTCTTTGTATTGTGATTCAAGTTTTGAAGAGTTGAAGAGGTGAAAAGTTGAAAGCTATGAAGTTGGAGGAAGCCATTGAAATTAATACTTGTGTATTTAAAAATTTGGAATAATCTTTCTGTTGTAAATTTGACCCCATTATTCCCACTTAGAGTGGAAGGTTATAAGTATTATATTTAAAACAATTTTATTATATATATCATTTATCAAATTGGTAATGATGTTGTTTAATGGAGTTATTCCAAATTGTATTTGGATTGGAAAAAGTAAGTTTCTTTCAAATCAGGTTTTTCTTGGAAAGCTTGTAAAATACATTCAATTTAAGGAATGGTAGTTTGTATGGAAAGTGTGTTGACTTCCCATTTTGCGAAGTTGGAAAATTAGATTTGAAAAGAAGAAATTGGAGGAGTTCATTGGGTTTCTATGATTTCATTTTATTTCAAATTAGTGTGTGAAAAAAAAAAAAGAATAAAAACAAAATATTTGAATTTGTTGTTATAAATCTAGTTTGAATGAAATTGTGGAGTAGATTTTATAATATTTTTTATATTTTGTTACAAAGGATATTAGCCAACTTGCTCACCTAGTTAAATACATTGAAGCTATTTAAACTACATATGCCTGATATTCTATCATACAAATAAATTTGATTTACTATTTATGTTAAGATAAAACAAAAAAGTTTATAGAAATACAATAATATATAAGTATATAAATTTACTTTAGAATGTCATATATTTATTCAAATTATAATTATATATATAAAGTAAATAAAATTATTGTATTACATATATATATATATATTTATATATATACATACATACATACATACATACATATATATATATATATATATATATATATATACATATACATACACATATATATATATATATACATATACATACATATATATATATATATACATATATATACATATACATACATATATATATATATATATATATATATATGTATGTATATGTATATATATATATATATGTCTATGTATATATATATATATATATATATATGTATGTATATGTATAAATATATATATATATGTATACATATACATGTATATATATATATATATATATATGTATGTATGTATATGTATACATATATATATATATTTATACATATACATACATACATACATATATATATATATATATATATATATATATATATATACATACATACATACATACATATATATATATATATATATACATAGTATATGTATGTATGTATATGTATGTATACATATATATATATGTGTGTATATATATATATATATATATATATATATATATATGTATACATACATATATATACATATACTATGTATATATATATATATATATATATATACATATACATACATATATATATATATATATATATATATATATATATACATACACACACACACACACACACACACACACACACACACACACACACACACACATATATATATATATTGTAATGCCAACTTCCCTTTGACACCTTTTGATATTGATTATGACATTGTTGACTATATTTATGGACATTACTATAGCTTTTGAGTTGGTATGATGTTAGACATTAGAGATCAGGGACTGTGGTTGATTTTGATTCATATATGATGCATGTGGATTATTAGAGACATTTTATATTGATGTTGATACACTTCTTGGCATGGTTATATATATGTTTTTGTACATGTGATATTTTGTCATATTGAGTAAACCTAGAAAATTGAACTAATCTTGTGATCATATGGTTATTGATGAAATTGTAAATGATATTGTTACTTGCCTAGATGATGTTGTGATTCATATATAGATGATTTTGGAAGTTATATTTTGTATTTATTTTGGATGTTCTGATGTGGCCACAAGGCCGAAGGAGGTATTTGTGTTTTGTAGGTAAACATGTCACAACAAACATCGGGGATTGGAGACCAACCACATTGGAATTCTAGATGAATTCAACAAGGGTCACCATGGCAACATGTATTTTTATGTGTGTGTGTTTGAATTGTTGTTAGGGGTTCCCATGGGGGATCACCTTTGAATGTGACCAAGGGGTTAGGTGTATTATTTTATTTAGTTTCTTTTGTTTAATTTTGGTATGTGATTTTAGTGATGTATTTCCCTTTATTATTTATTTCATTTGTGTCTATATTGGTGAGTAATCATGTTGTTAAATAATTTAAATGCATCAAATGAATAAGTTATTAGATTTTGGATCTTGTTTTATGTGTTGTAAGTGATGTGTAAGTAACCTTGGGTGTGAAACACTCCACCTTCCTTTTGAAATTCGGATTTTTCCTTAGGGACTTATTTTGGAGGCTTGTGGGACAAGTTAAATTTGTCCCACACCTCTTAAATTGTTACACCAACCATACCTATGGGTTGGAGGGTCAAAATTATCCATTATTACACATTTTGAGAACACAATTCTTAAGTTTTATTTCACCTTCTTGCATGAAATTAAGTTTGTTCCTTGGGGTGCGGACTTGGATTGTGTGTGTAAGTAAAGTTCATTTATTCCCCCACTTATTAATTATGCCTTGGAGTTGATGTTGACTTGTGGGGTGCGGTTGAGGATGCGTGATGTAGCATCGTACATGGAGCCACCTCATCCTCCTCTCTCCCTTTTCTATTTACTCAAATTCTTTTGTCGTTTTGGGGTTACTTCATGTTGGTTGGGTACTCTTGAAATTATAGAGAGTTAGAGGATTTCAAATGCCTATGGATTTGTTGGTGCTTTGGGACTGTTTGGAGTTGAGGAAGCTTGTTGTTGAACTTATGGATCAAGCTCTATCATGGAGAGGTAGGAGCTTGACTCTTTTAAAAGGTTAAATTTCTATATTGTGTTTATGTTAATGTTTTGAATGTTTGGTATGCTTGTTGGTTGGTTGGGTAGATTTCCTAGAGGTTGTGTAGGAGAAGACTATGGAGATATTTGTAGGGAGGCATAAGATTTATTTTTGGAGGGAGTTTGGGTTGGGTGTTCCACCTTGGACAGAAATAGCTTTCATTTCTTACTTTACGGGAGGCATAAGAGAATAGGGATGCATAAGAGGTTTTTAAGGCGGTCACCCATTCCACATTGGGAGGTTTAAGAAGCTTCCCCCATAGATCTTTCTCCTTTGGCCTTTGTGTGATGAGGCCTTGTATATTTTTTTACTATTCTTCTTATGACCTAGAATCGCATTATGTGGATTGTGATAATATTGTGAAATATGTTTTGCGTTGTGAAACTTGTCATGTTTCCATGAGTTTAATCCATTTCTTATTGTAGTGTGGTTGGGGCTCAGGGGCCAATGATGAGGAAGACTTATCATCTTCATTGGAATTATTGGTTGGGTGGAGAGCATTGCCTCTCCCCTTTTCTTTGTTGTGACCAAATGAGATCACGGGGATCTCTCTTATTGTTGTTTCTTGGAGATGTGTATGAAGACAAATCTAGCAGTTCACCTTGGTTCCCTTTTTGTAAAAATTTCCACTCTAAGTGGATGGCTTTGTAATAATATTTGGAGTGAAAAGTTTCTCTATTTTTTAATTATGAAAGTTGTATTTTTATGTAAAAAAGGAATGAGAAAGATTTATTTAGCATTTTTTGGCAAATAGAAAATAAGTATAAAAGAAATTATTTAATTTCATTGAATTTTGATTCACCTTTCATCAAATGGTGTTACTCTTGTTTAAAACATGTTTTTGTATGTATATTGTAAACTCTTTATTGACGGCTAAAAATGCTTGTGTTCAAATTATTACATTACTTTGTATTATTTGAAGGGCATGTTTTGAAAATAGAATTATATTCTTTCTTTTCACATATTTATTGAAGGAAATTTGACAATTGAAAATTTAGAATGGAATGAACTTCAATTTTTAAATCATGGAAAAATGAAATAGATAAATATCCAGTTTGAAATACATGGATCTCTATTAGATTGTTTCAAACCTACAATAAATGTCATAAAAATATACAGAGTACCTTGTAACTATGAAATACAAAATGAAAACTTAAAATGAACTAAGGATGATCAAAATGCATCCCAAAATAGTTTTATTGCTCAAGAAATTTACTTAGAAATTTATTAATCGAGCTAGAGGTAGAAAATGCCTTTATCGAGACAAGAGAAAGGAATAAAATCTATTTTGAAATCCCAAACATAATCAATTAATCCTTGTAAATCCATCCAATTTCTATCAAGTGTGATCCTCCATGTTTGTTTTGCATGTTGAAGAAGAAAGAATGGTGGATCAAATCAAGTTTCATAGTTGAAAAAGTTTAATTCAAGTTTTAATGGCATGAAAGATGTTTTCTTAAAACTCACCCACCTATTTTGTCAAAATACAATTTTTAGGGTTCCTATGCAAAGAGTATTTTGAGCCCTTTCCAAAATGTACTCATTTTCCCAAATCTGAGCATCCAGTCCAAAGTTATGGCCTTCTGAAGATTTTACTTCACTTAGCTTGAAACAAAAAAAAGGAGGGAAATTTTTGTAAATCAGCCCCACGGGCCCGAAAATTTGTTAGGGCACTTTTTGTAAAAAAATAAAAAAGTAAAAAATTCCTCTGTGGCCCTACAGCCCCACCAGTTCGATATCGGGAAAATGCCTCTGTGGGTTCGAAGGCCCGCACTTTCAAACTTTACCTTTTAGAAAAAGGGAAAAAAATCTTAAGTCTCCTGCTAGTCCATTTCCTCACCTATCACTGTGGGTCTGAAAAATGATTTCTTCATGCATCGGTGGAGGCACGGGTTGTTTTTAACCTTCGTGTTTTTAATGAAAAATGTTAATATTTCTAAGATATTCCCGATGGTTTGCTTCTTTGTTAGATACTTTAGGCATGACCGTGGCATCACTGTAATTAGAGAAGGCGCGGGGTTTTGAACCCCTTTTCCCATAAAAAAGGGAGTTAAAATCCAAATTACCTCCAACAATGGCCTTCCGTGTGGACTTAAAAATGTGCCACGTGTCCCTTGCGGCTTGGGAAAATTTTCTTCCGCAGCCCACCGGTACGCCCTTGGGAAAAATTTCTTCCCTAGACACATGGGTCTGCCTTTGGGAAAATTTTCTTCCCTAGACCCACATGCCCACCTTCGGAAAAATTTCTTTGCAAGACCCACCTTTGGGAAAAAATTCCACCCAAGGCCCGCTAGCCCGTAACTTGAGAAATATGAGGAGTTTGGATGACTTCTTTATATCATTGGAAAGGGTAAGAAATTTCCTATCTAATGGAAATGCTTTCTAGAATATGTATGTGTGTTAAATATGTGAAAAATCAGGTTGAAGTGTAAAAATTAGTAAGAGAGTGGGTAAGTGGGAAATTACCCGTGTTTAACTTAAATGTATAACTCTAGATCATGGGTTCAACTTTTTGAAGGGTCACGTTAGAGGATAAGAGAATTTTTCTATCCCATATAAATAAGAACCTTGTTTATTGTTTAGACCTAGTGAAATTAAAAACCTTGGGAATTTAATTGCTTGGGCCCCTTTGACCCTCTAAAATTAATTAAGGAACATTTAAACATAGTGTTAATTTAATTTTTTTATTAAATTAACACCTAAGAGAAAGCTAACTATTTTTGGATTAATTATACTCGTTAATTTTGTAATGTAGATTTAATGGTTGTCACAACGGGAAATTTCATTTATTAAATTTTAATTGACTTTGAATCCTTGTTGTGGCAATTGTTGCTTGAAGCCTAGTAGTGGTCACGCTTTTCAAAGAAAAGAAAAAATAAATTATTCCATAATTTTTCTATCTAAACCTAGGTTGTTCTTGGGTCTTGAGTGGTCATTTTAGTGGGCATTACACTTGGTATCAGAGCTTTGGGTTCAAAGCTTGGACCCTTGGGCACACTAGAAAACTTGAGACATGAATACTAAACCTAGTGCAATAGAACACTTTTAAACCTAGAAAACAACCTTGTTTGAAAATTGCATATTTTAGTAAACATGGAAAACTTAATAAAACCTAGAATAATGAACTAAATCTCTCCTTGGTCTGTGTAGGAGGCGTAGACAAGAAAATGGATCCTTTCACATAGATCTAGACTTTCCACCTATAGATCATACTAGAGTAGTAATCCTACCCCAAATTTTATAGATGCTCCGTAAGCGTTAATGCCCTTTTACGCGGAGGGTCCATAGGAAAATGATTAGCTCGACATGAAAGGGAGCCATCCATTGAGGCTCATGCATCTCCTTGACACGAGAGAGGAGCATAGAGGAGATAAATCCCACTTGAAGTTGAGAAGAGAAGAGTCACCACGAGCGGATAGGAGACTAGATCTCTAGACACCTTTAGGATAGGTCTCGGAGCCCTAGTATTAGAGATGAACATGTAGAGAATCCTAGGTGTCACCAGATTATAGTTGTGGATGATATTAAGGAAATATTGAAGCTACGACCATATAATTATTCTGGTGACACGAGGTGGAGTTTAGGAAAATTCTTGGTTGGTGAGCTTGAGCGGTGCTTCAAGCTTAGTCCTTATTCTAGCAACATGAAAGCTCACGTTGTGATCCATCTTCGAGGATGGAACCGGTGTCTTGTGGAGGATTGAGTAGGAGAAGCTCCATTTTGGTTCATATATGGTTACTTAGGAGCTATTTGAAGAGTGGTTTAGGAGTAGGTACTTATCACGAGAGGTTTACGAGTGGATCTACTAATGTATGTCGACTAAATGCGGGATGAGCATGTACAAATCCAGTAAATTTATCCGGGCCCGAATGTAGATTTTGGTGGTGCGGTGCATATCCATTGTCTCTGAGACATTTACTAAGGCCATTGAGAAGGCCTATATAGTAGAGCAGACTTAGGGAAAAACACATCGGGATAGAGATAGGCTCGGAGCCGCATCTAGCAGATGCGAGGATAACAGTCGAGGGGACCTTTGATAGGAATTAGGTTTTCTTTTACCTTTTCCTTTTAATTTTTATGTGCGAGTTACTACTCCTCTTCATCATCATTATTGTGAATGGATTCCTCTTATTGCATTAGGTTTACCATCTTGTCAAAACTAAGCGTGGTATCGACAAGTTTAGTGTCATTACAAATATGTGGTAAGAATAAGGGAGAGCTCTCTCGAACAAAGGGAATGAGAGCTTCATCTATAACCACTTCTCCTATCGATATAAGATAAGCCCTCAAATCTATAACTCTTCTCGAGAAAGCTTCTATTTTATCATTCTACTTGAAATTTAATGTATTTAACTAACTCTTCAAATTCGATGAAATTCTTGTTTTTTGCCTCGTATACTATGCTCAACTTATCCCATGCTTCGTTTTTTTTTTTTGGCATCTTGAATGTATGGTCGCACATCATCAAACTCTCCAAACAAGATGATGAGTTTGGATTTTTATCCGATTCATCAAACTATCATTTTTTTGTTGTATCAATTGTTGATCTGGTTAGATTACCAATCCACAATAAGCTAGATCTATTCAAATTCAAGTTTTTATTTATTTTTATCTTCTAGGCAAGCATAGTTGTTTCCTATCATTAGTTGTGAATTCAAAAGAAAAAAATTGGGGGCATTGGTGCCCATTTTTTATAAATCACTAACGGGTTTGGCTCTTATCAATCTAGGTATAAAGTTTCCTAATCTATATATCATTAGTTTGATATCTTGAAACTTTATATATACGAATCCTTCGATATACCCGTGTTACGTGGAATAAGCTTGCCCTTTGTATATACACGATGGTACATGCAAGAAGCATTAACGTATGTGAAAGAATTCAATACGTGGTACCAAGACGAGAATGAAAGAGGTCGGTGTGATTATTGACACCAACTCAAAGAAATATCCTCATACATACATGTAACTTCATGATATACTAAGATAATTTCTCATTCTAGATTTATGTCGTGAAATCATTCACGAGATGGATGGGATGGCTCATAGTATGTGCATTGTGACCTTATTACTCCCCATTTATTTAGAGGGTTGATTCCCATATGACGTTGGTGAATCTATATTAGGAATTAAGTGTAGTAGTAGTTGTGATGGATTCACCCATAAGTGCTTCCCGGAGGCACTATAGATACCAAACACTTGCAAATGAGATCTAGGATCGGTGAGTGTTTCACAACTAATTTTTACTATTTTTGATTACAACTCTATGCCAGCCTCTGAGAAGTTACAATATTTACGGTTGACTATGGAAACCTATAAATTAATTTAATATAATGAAGCATGTAATTACATTCAAAAATTTGGAAAAAAATTTAATGGCGGGAAAAATTGTTTTGTTTTGCAGGCCTTAGTGGCCTCCGGGAGCCCAAAATGACCCTCTATGCCAAAAATTGCAAAAAAATAGCTGAAAGTGAAATTTTTGGTACATGTCCTTTAGCAATTGTTTCTCGAGAATGAAAAAATAGGTCTAATAGGAGAAATATATTTTTTACCCTAAATAAGGGTTTTTCTCACTAAAAATTGGACATGGATTTAGTTATAACTAGTTGTTTAGCAGCAGCTTTTATGCTAAATGGCCATCCAAACTTGGCATTTTATGCAAATGTATCGCTAAATGTCAAAATTCAAATTTTTGTGTTGAGGGTGGGGTTGAACCCCTCACCTTCTATCCCCAAATCACTTAAAACTTACCAACTTGGCTCTAGAAACGCGTTCAAGGTAAAATGGGAAGCATATACATTTAAAGAAAATGAACATGAATCACCTCTTTAAAGAGATGTGGCGTACATGCGCTCCCGGTAGATTGCCATTTTGGTGGAGGTCGGTTAGGGAATTTCGGTGCTCAAAAATGGATCTTGTAGTTCTTTTATTATTTCCTCTCTTTGCATTTTTATACGCTACCATTTTTATCACCACATTTAATTTTCTTTCACCATGTTTTCTTGCATGCATGTCTAGAGATTTTCACGGATTTTTGTTGTATGCAAGTAGTTTTTATTTTTATCTTACTACAACTTATAGGATTTGGAGCTTAGACTACGGATTCCCCTCAAACTTGACCGTGTAGAATGATTCAAACCTAGTCAGTAATGTCATTTTTCAATGGATTTCTCAAATGGAAAGAAAGAGCATTGATTGGTCATGAAGATTCAACTCGGCATGAGGAGAGGGAGGTTCAATACTCTGTTCTAGATTGGTTAGAGGAAGGGATTTTTGGCTTGATGGAAGGCTCATGGGAGAAGAGGTTGCATGGGCTTGATCTAGTCACATAATTTCTCACACTCAACCATGGGGAAGAGGCTTTATATCCAAACAAAGAAAGGCTCGGTTTACAATATATTACACCTCACTCACCTCTACAAAATCAATGAAAAACACAGCTTTAGGTAATTATTCAACTCGGTGCCAAGAAATAGAACTCGGTATTGGTGGAGTTTTTTTGTAATGTGGGATCATTATGGTCCTCGATAAAATGTAACTCAGCTCGGTCATTGAATGGCTCATCCAGGAGCTCGCTGGGAGCTTGGTCGTCTGAAGAAAAAATAGAGTCCTCCAATTTTGATAGTATACTCCTCCATGTAACAATAATTAAATAATTCTTTAGTATTAGAGATAAATCCCCTAATGGGGAAAAAACATTAATATATATTTTTATATTTTCTATACCTAAAGAAAAAATTTCCTTGTGCACCAAGCACTAGTGCAAAAAAAATTACTTTCTTAACACCGGAACAAACAAGAGGATGTGGGGAGGTAGGGATGGGGCTAAATGGTTCTTTTTGATGTCAACCTTGTTGATAAATATGATTTTTGTTTATCTTGTTATTTTTTGAGGGAGGCATAAGAGTGGGTTAATTTATTGATGAAGGCATAAAAGTTGTCTATCTTCTTGGAGGGAGACATAAGAGTGTTGTGTGTATTGTGATAAATTTTTTTGAGGCTCATAGGTGGACACCCAATCCCTTGGGAGGTATAAGAAGAACCGCTATGTTCCTTTCTTCTCCTTGGCTTTAGTATGAAGCCTTTGTGTTTTGATATTTGTTAGTTTTATTGTAAAATTGGTATTATGTTACTGCATTGAATGTCTTTATTGAATTTGTATGTCAAATCCCTTTTTAGTTTCCATTGGTTGTCTAAATAACCCTCATTTCTTCCATGTTGGGGCTCGGGGCCAATGAGGAAGAAGGATTCTCTCCATCATTAGATAATTGGTTTAGTGGAGAGTTTTTCCTACTCCCACTTTTTTTTTTTTTTTTAACTTAAATATGATGAAGATGCTACAGTTTATGTGTAGAATGGTTAAAAGTTCCTTTTAAGGAAATGTAAAAATATGTATGAAGTTTTAGCTTATTTCCCATTAGCAGATATCTGAACTAGTAAATTGCTCCAATAATACATTGGATGTAATCTTATTCATTGGTTAGATTCTTGTAAATTGTTTATTATGATTTACATTACTTCATATGAAATGTGAACTTTGTAATGATCTTGTAATGGAAATTAAGCTCTCACAAAATCAAAATTTGTGTTTAGGAGTTGCATTGAAAATCTGGTTATTTTAAAGGGCTAGTGCTCTTGGATGGGAAATAAATGTTGATTATTTGCATTATTGACAACCCTTGTTTACTTGAATATTAAAAAAATATAATTTAAGTTTGGTGCAATTATATGTATAAAAGGATTAGATAAAATTGATTTATTAATATAATTCCTTCTTTGTTACAATAGAAATTTTCCCTATGTAAATGAATAAATTAAAATCAATTATACCTTCTTAAATGTTATCTAAATGAGTTGGAGTTTGATAATTTAGTTGGTTTAAAGCATGAGACACCATCTCTTAAAACTATAAGCCTCTTCATTTATACCTATGTATATAAATTTAAACCTATACACACCAATCTATTTGTCTATTCTTATTGAATCCCCTATTTCTATAGGAGCTTATTTTAATAAATAAACATATATATTATTAATATATAATAGATATATATTAATAATATAAATATCTATTTTCAAATTGATAAAATCATTATTTATATGTCTATAGTAAATATTAAAATAATGCATATTACTAATATATATATATACTAATTTTTGTTATTAAAATTAATTTTTAAATCCAAAACAATTAAAATATAGTTTAATTGTAAAAAGCATGGAAAAAAATAAAAGAGTTAAAAAATTATTCAATGCAATGAAATAGTGGTTGTGGCCACTCCTTGTGTTGTGGCTTTATTATAGAAATATGGTTGGGAGCGGCGCCCACCGCACCCCAAATCCGTATAATATTTATATGGGGCGGGGATGGGGTTGGGGCCCCTCCCACCAACACTTGAAACCTTACCATTAAACCCGCCTCCTATTTATCCCTTCATGACCATTATAATCTATTCGGTCGTAGAACTTGTGACTCGGTTCGAGATTTTTAAATGTGACATGTGTTAGTTTAAAACCACTCCGGTATTTGAGGTTATCTATATATATATATATATATGTGTGTGTTTTTATCTGTATATATCCATATATAATAAATTATAATAATATATATGGATATATACGAGATAAATACATAAACATATACATACCTACATATATATACATACATACATATATATACATATATACATATATATGTGTGTGTGTGTGTGTGTATGTATACATGTATATATACATATATGTATATGTATATATGTAGTGCCCACTTCCCTTTTGATACGATCATGATACTCGTTGATTATATTATAGACATAATTATGGACTTTATTAAAGTGTGATCTTAGATGTTAGATAATGGATTATTGTTGACCTTGGTTGAGTTATGATGCATGATGATTATTAGAGACATTTTTATATATTGATGATGACATGTTATTTGACATGGGTATATTATGGATGTTTTTTCAGACATGTGATAATTGGATATTGTGAGTAGACCAAGAAATGGAAATTATGTGATGATAATAGAGTTGTTGAGTAAAATTGCAAATGATCTTGTTGGTTGCTTCGATGTTGTTGTGATTCACATATCTAGATGATTTTGGAATTTTATTTATATTATTTTGGGTGTTTTGATATGGCCACGAGGCCGAAGGAGGTATTTGTGTTTTGCGGTTAAAATATCACAACAAACATTGAGGAATTAGAGACCAACCACATTGGAATTCTACATGAATTCAACAAAGTCACCATTGCAACTTGTATTTTTTATGTGTTTGATTGTGTTAGGGATTCCCATGGGGAATCACCTTTAAATGTGGCCAAGGGTTATGTGTATTTATTTATTTGGTTCCTTTTTATTGATGTTTATATGTGTTTATCCCTTTTATTTAAATAAATTGTGGTATATAATGTGAGTAATCATATTGTTAAAATAAATTATTCAAATTGGGTCACAAGAAAGTAATTATTGGAGTGGGTGAATCTTGTATTAAATATTGTAAGATATGTGTAAGCAATGTGTAAGTGATGTGCAAGATATATGTAAGTAAATTTGGAGTATGAAACACTTCATCTTCTTTGGAATTCGAAATTTTCCTTGGAGACTGATTTTGGAGGCTTTTCGGACAAGTTAAACTTGTTCCATACCTCTTAAATTTGCATGCCAACCTTACCTAGGATTGGAGAGTTTAAACCTAGCCTTTATTATACATCTATGTAAGTCTAGCCAATGTTTTAATTTCACTTCTTGTTTGAAATTAATTTCATTCCTCGGGATATGGGCTTGATTTGAGTGTGTAACTAAGACTGTCATATTATTCACCTACTTATTTATTGTGTCTTGGATATTGAAGTTTACTTATGATTTGGAGTTGAGGAGGTGTGATGTGGCATCCTTCAAAGCTCCACCTCATCCTCCTCTCTTCCCCCTTCTATATATTCAAATTCATTTTATTATTTTGGGGTTACACTCTTGGAAACTCCTTTTGGGGTGAATTTTGTTGTTATTTTGGAGCTCTTGCTTTGGAGAAGTTTTTGGAAGATTGTTGCATGCTTGTGCTTGGCTGATTTGGATTGCTTGCATTGGGATAAAGTTGTTGTTTTGGAACTTAGAACAACTCCATCATGGAGAGGTAGGAGCTTGGCTCTTGGAATGCTTCTTTTCTGTTTATGAAATTGGTATTGATGTGAATGTTTTATCATGTTTGTTGGATGTTGGGTAGATGGCCTAGGAATGGTGTAGGAGAAAACTATGGGGTTCATTTTGTGGGAGGAACAAGTGTTTTGGGGAAGTATAACTGTTGAGGAGATTGGATTTAGATTCCACCTTATGAAGAAATACCTTGCATTTCTTTACCATAAGAGGTTTGTGAGGAATAAGGAAATGTTAGGGAATTGATATACTATATTTTGGTGGTTTGTAATCAAGTGGTGATACTCATTTCCTTTTAGGAGGCATAAGTAGCATCCCTCATAGTTTCTTTCTCCTTTGGATTGCTTGATGAATCCGCGGTGTTGTTTGTCATGATTTAATGTAGTTGTAAACTAAATTCTGTTTTGGACTGCATTTTAAATGTGAAAATGTTTCTTGTGTGTTGTGGAAGCCTTTGTTGCCATGAGTTGAATCACATCTTCTATTGTATTATGGTTGGCGCTAGGGGCTAATGAATAAGGATGGATTCTCTTTCTCATTTGATGTCTTGGCTTGGTGGAGAGTGTTGCCTTTCCCCTGCTCTTGTTGTGATCAAAATTGGGAGAATGATAAATCTACATGTTTCTGTTCTAGAGAAAAGAAGAAGAAAAAAGGGTTTGACAGTCCCTTGTTGGAATGAAATCTTATTGTAACCTTTCCCACTTGAAGTGGAGGAACTTGTATATGTTTTGTAATGGAAATATGTTGTATTGAATATGAAAGTCATAATTTTGAAATGTAAAGGAGAGATATACTCTGTTTTCTATCTTGAAAGAAAGAGATGTATTTTGTATATTGTATTGTGAAAATCAACATAAAAGAGAAGTTGTAAAAGAAGGAAATCTTGTATTTTGAATAAAATTTGCATTCTTTTCCACAATTGGAACTACTACTTGTTTAAAATATGAGTTTGAAATGTATTTGAAATCTTTGTTTGAAAGGAAGAAATGCATGTGAGGAAAATATAGAACTTTGTCTTTATTTTTGGCACTAGAATCATCATTTGAAATGTGTAAAATTAGAAATCAGAATTGCATTTTGGTTTCGAATAGTTTGATTTGAATCAACTAAATGTATTAGATTAGAATTGGAATGAATTCTAATACTTGAAAGATGAAAATGGAAAATAGATCCTTTAAAATTTGATCTTTGTTTTGTATTTTCAAACTGGCAAATACTTTATCCAAAATGCACAGTTCAAACCTGCAACAATGAAATAACAAATTAAATGATTAAATTGAAGTAGTATGCCCTAAATGAATTCAATTGGACAAAAACACTTAAGGAATTTCTTAGAAAACTTAGCAAAATCAGGCTCAAACCGTTTTGTTGTCATTTTGTTGTCAAGGTTGTATTTTTTTTAATTGGGAGTCAATCAAACAAACTTACCTTCCAAATCCATCCTAAATCCATCTAAGAACAATTATCCATGTCTAATTGACATGTTGAGAGAGGAAGAAGATCAATTGATTAAAATTTCATAAGTTAAAAATTACCAGCTTGCCTTTTAAAATTCTACGAGATCATTTTCGTAAAATTGACCCCTTAAACATTAACAAAATGAAAAATTAATGATTCCTATGTAAAGAGGACGCGAGAGATTTCCAAAAAGTCCTCATTTGCCCAAAAATGATCTCCCAATCAAAAGTTATGGCCCTCTAAATTTTTCTTCATTTGGCATCAAAAATAATTCCTAACTTTCAAAAAACAAAATTGGGAAAAATTTCCTTGGTGGACCAAGCGGGCACGAGTTTTGCCTTAGCGGTTTTGGTCAAAAATTCCAAAGGCACGAATCTCCCCATCTGCTCCGCTGACCTCCAAGCCTATATTTTTGTCAAAAATCACCTCGATTCAAAATAATAATTGGAAAAATTTCCCCACCACCTGCTTTTGCCTTTTTGGTTGTTTTTCACAGACCATACGAAGACCGCATGATAGTTAAATTAACCTTTAAAATAATTTGGGAAAAATTTCTAAGTTTTCTCTCGCACCCCATCGTCCGGTATAACTTTTGCCAATCACTTGCTTCGCGTCGCATCATAATGTGTCGGCGGAGGATCGGATCCTCTTTTAGCTTAACGATTCAGAAATTTTTGTGAATTTTTTTCTAAATTCTCCTCGTCGGCTGCTAATCTGCATCTAATGGATGGCTGACATGTGTCTTCATAATGCATCCATGGTGCTGAAGAGATTTTAAGTCTCTAAACCTTTTACTCACAAAATTCAAATTTTACTAAATTTCTCTAACGGCTATGTTGGTGCTTAAAATAGTCTCACCCGAATTTTCCTTTGAAAATCCATTTGATTTATAGATTTTTTCGTATTTTATCCCTCCGTGTGTTTTGGGCCGAAAGGTCTCTACTTTCCTTAGTTGCCATAATTAATATGTTCCTGGGTCGTATATCGCGTATGAGTCCATTTGTGTTCCTTATTTCTCTATCTCTCTAAAAGGTTTGTAATTTGGGTCTATTATTTTTGTTCATTCCAAAACTTGTGCCCTCCCGTTCTTTCCATTTTTCATGATCAGGATTTAGTTTCCTTGTCATTTTTTCCCTAAATACTTGAAGGAAACTAAATGGATGTAGCTCTGAGGAACATATTTGAGCCTTGTAACATTTCTAAATCCTTTTTCCTTGGAAAAAATTCATCTCAAGCTCAAATGGTCATTTTTTTCATTTTATAGTTTGACGGGCATTTCTCCTGGTAAAATTTGCATCCTCACATTGAAAGGGAAAGTGGCCTCATTTGGTTAGATGCGGCTCGATGGGGTACTTCATAATTTTATAAATCACCTCAACTTGAAAACTGGTCTACATGGAGGAATGACACTCATTTGAAAGTTCACTTTTTGGTTTAGCCTTGAAGTTGTCTGGGAGGACACATGGAGGTTTCTGCTGCTTTTCCCAGACTTACAAAATTTTTCATATAGTACAGTTTGGTGAAATAGAGACATGTAGTGATCCCACACTCTTTCAGGGTTTGCGCTTTGGGCACCAGTTTGAAATTGTGTAATAGAAGACACGTGAAGGATTACATCAGGTCTTCCCATACTTAGTATTTTTCAAAAAAAAAATTAAGGGGCACGGAAGATGTGGAGAAACCAAACATATTTGAGGACAGGCCCTTGAGTTTCATTTTAAAGAAGCATGAAGAGGACAGGTTGGAGGCCTCCTTTCACTTTGTATTTTCTTGGACTTTTCAATGACCAAAGGAGATTTCCTCGGACTACGACACATGCTACCTTCCATTGAGCTCCAAGCCTTCAAATAAACATTTCGGGAAAAGAAATGTGGCTATCCTGCGCTCTTTCGGGTTTCAAATTTAGGGGACCATCTCAAGGTGTGCCATTGTGATGCGTGGCGGTATGAAAAGTAAAAGGGGGGGGAAGTGGACCATCATGGGCCACTTAAAATGTTTTGCCCCTTATTCTCAAAAGGGTTAAGATATCAAAATGGCCCACCAACCCAAAAAGGATCAATGAAGGTTTGTTTCAAAGTCAGCGGTGGAGGTTCGGACCCTCGAGGGAAAGTTAGAAAATTTTCCTTTTAGGAGAAAAGAGTTAAATGTCCCATTATTCAAGGGTGGAGTTGCGGGGAAAACTTGGTAAATTTTTCCTTTTTCAAAAAAGAGGTGAAAATGGTAGAATTTGGCCACATTTACTTTGGGACCCACCTTAGGAAACATGTCAGGCTCATTTCTCAAGGGTGGAGGTGCCTCTAAAATCAAATCTTACACGTGGACGACCCAAATTTAAAGTAAAGATCAACGGTAGCTATGTGTATGAATTTGATTTTCCCCCATTTTTACTAAAAAGCTCCCATGAAAGTTTGAGTCTTCATGATTTCTTGGTATTTTCTACACACCAAATAAAGAGGGGAGTTAATTTTTATATCTAAGTTTTGTGGGGAGATTTGGAGATGCTAATCACCATTAAAATGATCTGGCTATTGGGCTCGATCTGATCTTCCCTTTTTCTTCTCCCGAGCATGTAAGGAACTAGATTTGATAGATTAGGGGGTCACAAGTGGTTGGAGAATAGAAGGAATAATGATATTCAAGAGGAAGGAGTTGAATGCATGAGATATTTGAAGAGATCTGCCCCCTGAGCACCTGGTGACCTTTTGCAGATCTGATTCTTGGAATCACGATCGTAATCATGGCGGGCATTAGTGCACCCAATGTTTGGGTTTGTTTGGAGGAAAAATATGTTCCAAAATGTTACAAATGGCATTCTTTTTTTTTTTTTGAAAGAGGTTGGAGTGTTAAGGGTTGAGACTAATTTTCTAAACGAAAAAAGCTTGATAGAGCCCATCTTTATTGAGAAGATATTTGTGAAGCTTTGTATATCTCTTTTTATTGAATTTGATCTTGTCAAGGTGGTTGTGAGTGTAAAGCCATTGACAAGCTCTAATATTTTTCTAGAAACTTTCCCCTGCTGATAAATTTGATCAAACTTGAGTTACTTTTTGTTGATCTTATGCAAAATGTGTTTGTTTTATCTATGAATGTCTACAAATAGTTTTTCTTGTTCCTGTTGCAATATTGTATCAAAATCTATCTCAATCACATAGGTCTCAATCCTTGTGATAGTTTAGTGGCATCTGTAATTTCATTTCTCATAAGATCTTTCATCTGGGAATGAAATAAACAATTTAAAATCACTTTTCTTTCATTTGTTAAAGAGGTTTTATGTAGGCCCGTAGGTGCACCTCGGGCGAGATTCGGCTCGAGATCTTGATGCTTTGTAGGTTTTTTCAACTCAAGCCTTCATGTTAGAATCTCATAGATTGTATGAAAAAGTTCTAATATCGGCCTCTATTGAAGCACATATTTTGGTTAAAGAAACATTTTAGCTACTCTGTGGCATTCTGTTGATTTATCTTTCTATTTTGTACAAGCCCTCAAGGATCTAGTGAATCAAGTTCATCCTACCTCACCTCAAACCAAAATCTGTTTGAAAACATCCAATCTTACCCCTACTACCCCTTTTTTGTCTTATGTGTATACAAATGCATAGTTTCTATTACAAAAGCATGTAAAAACAATCGAGGTTTGCAAATGTCTTTAGTAACCTTTGCCTTGTTTTGAAAATATCTCCATAATCTGGAAGTGAAAACTTGTGAGAGTCGATTTGGTGTGTTGATCACATTTTCTCAAGGTCTTCTCTAAAAATTTGTGTAAAATAAGGATTTACCACATTCTTCAATAATATAGGTTATAAAATATGTTCTCTTACCTTGGTTAAAGGGCACAACCTAAAATAGTTACAATCGGATCACATCTGTTGAAGGTTCTACCCACTCCTTTCAAATCCCAAAGTGCTTAAAAGTCGGATAGAATGCCTTCCCGGATACTAAATGACATACATAAGCATCTATCTACCTCTCGAGTGTCTGTTAAATCCATGATCTTTCTCGGCCTTTGAAGGAGATTAAATTTGGGTAACAACATGTTTTGGGACCATTGTCAGGGAAGTAATTTGAGTTACTAAGGATAATTGGCTAATTCACTGCTAGTTCATATCTATTTATCCCGTCAACAACATGTTTCTAGCATAGTTGTCGGGGACATAGTGATTTCAGTTCATATTCAGACCCTAGTAAACACTTCTTACATACTTAAAGTATTAATGCATCTTTTCAGGCATCATCCTGTGTTTAGGCCTATAAGAAGTTTCAAAGTTACAAGTGCTATGTGCAATACTTCCATTTTCTCTAGTTATTGCACCAATTTTCTTTGATAAATCTGAGTAAAGAAGAGTCAGGTCTTTCAATTTCCAATTGCTAGTGTTGAAAAACATTTGATTGATCATATTTTAGTGCATTTTCTTAACTAAGGTGGAAATCCTTAGTGGCAACTCCTTCTTGATTTGTTTCTTGATGAATACCAGTGTCTTAACCTCTGTCAAGTGAGACTTGTTACTAATCTTTGTAAATCTTGATTAAGAAGATATTTCTTTGCTAGGGATCCTACTACAACAATATTTCCGATCTAGGAAAAGAAAAGTCAGAAGGAACAAAATTCTAGAGAGTTGTTGGAGATTAGCAAACAAGAAAAGGGATCTCCATTGATGACAGTGATCGGCCTATCATTGAATATTTCTATTCAAGTGATTCTAAATCGTAGTCTTTTTGTGGAATTATATTCCCCATCTGGAGAGGGGCCTTCATTTTATTTTGAAAATTTTTCTTCTCATTCTACTTTTATTTTTTCAAAAGTATATAGGGATTTCCAAGAAACTAGGCCTTTAGGGGATATCCATTTTGGAAGTTATACTCCTATGTTTCAAAGACCCTCTGTCCCTCATCAATTTGTCTCCCCTCCAGGGTCACCTCCTCAAAACAACATGGCCCTACCCCCACCCAGACCTCCATTTTTTGTAAATACCTTTGGACCCATAAATTTTGTAGGGATGGCTGGTTATCCAAATGCAGTTCCCAAGATGTAAGGAATAGACTACCAAATTTCCAAGGAAACAACAATAAATCTAGTGATCAACATCTAAATATTTTTTTCAATATAATTGAAGACTTTGAGATTGAACATGAAGATGTATATATCAAGTTATTTATCCATACTATGGAAGAGGATGTAAGGGACTGGTATAAAGCTTTTCCAGATAATTCCATTGATTCTGAACGAGATGAACAATGAATTTATATCGTAGTAAGGTGATAGAACTAACCCTAGTTTTCTTCTATCGAAATTTAAAAATATAAATAAGAATCCTAATGAGTCAATACATGATTTCAACATAATTTTTAATAAGACCTTAAGGATATTTCATGTTAAGATAAGGCCATGTGATGAATCATGTTTGATCAAATATTCAGATGCATTTGATAAAAATCTTGCATATTACTTGAGAGACAAGAAGCCTACCAATTTGAGGCAGGCCTTCACCATGTCTTTGCAAATAGAAAATAACATCAAGGTAATTGGAAATCCTCCAAAAAGGGAGGGTGTAAAACTAATTAACCCAAAAAAACTCGAGACTAGCAAGGCTTCGATTTGGAGGAAGTTTTGAAAACTTTGGCAGGGGCGGTCAAAGAAATATCATACAAACTAGCACCAAGAAAATGGGATTAGGCGAGAGCTCACAAGATCAACATAAGCAACAAGGCCAACACAGGTTCACAAGTCACAAAATATTTGATGATAGAGGTAAGGAACTTGTTGGAATTGGAAATAGACAGTCCCAAGCTAGGGATAACATAATGGTACCTGATCCCTTGGCTTCCAAATTTGTTGTGGAGGAGAAAGATGTCTTTGATTGGTGTGATAGATGTTTCATGCCCCATGCTCCATGTGAGGAATATCAACTAGAAGAGGAAGAAGATGATGGTGATAATAATGATGATTTTTGCATGGTGGGTTGCTCCACAAGCTTACAACAAAGGGAAACTTCAACTGAAGTGATAAGTGCTAGAACTGCTATTGATCGTTGGGATTGTATTCACTGGGTACCTTTTCTCCCTCCCTCTCATACTTTGGAAGTAGATAATATATAAAATTTTGAATTGTCCAATAAAGAGTTTGAATATTTAAGGGATTTAATGATAAAGAAGTATGATGGAGACATCCCATCTGAGGAGGACAGATAGTTGTTGATGAATGTTGTTGTGACTCAAGAAAAGGGACACACCACCGAAGTAGGGTTGTTAAAGGGATAGGTCCTTAGGCCGAGCCAAAAACTCCATTGCTTTCAAATGTACCTAAGTAGACTCCTAAGAAAGATGCATCGAACAAGGGCTTTGCTGTTCCAAACAAAAATCATACCCCACCTCATGCCCAAGTTGTCAAAAACCCTGTTCCATCTAATGAGTGTGTCAACATTCTATCCAATTTTTCCTTACCAAAGAATTTTGCATATGACATTGCCCAATTTTTAAGTCAAATTAAATTTAATGTTCTAATAGTTGAGTTTCTTAGGATTCACGAGCACAAGAAGAGGGCTCTTGAGTACTTGAGATTCAAAGAGGATAAGACGCCCTTGAGGAAAAAAATATAAACATTGTGGAGACTCCACCGCTTATTGAAGAATTAGAAGAGATAGATGAACCACATGAGGTTTATTTGGGAACATCCTTAGTAGATTCTTAGCTGAATGTGGATCCATTCTTCACTACCCTGATCATTAAGGATAGATTGTTGCACAACTGTATGTTTGATTCAGGGGCATCATGCAATGTTATGCCTCTAGAAGTTATGAATGAACTGAATATCAAAGTAACAGCTACATATGGGAAGTGCACTACTATGGATTCCAAAGAGGTGCCAGTGGTGGGGTGTGTGAAGGGTTTGGTGGTGCAACTTGTAACCTATCTAAGTAGGAATTTGAAACTTGATGTAGTTATTGTTGACTGCCTAGCCAAGTGGGGTATGTTGTTATCTAAAAAGTGGGCTATAAGTGTTGGTGGGAGTTTTCAAATGGATATTTCCTATGCCACCATCCCAATTGAGGGCATCCTTGTCAAGTTGTATGGGGAAAAGAATATGTTGCACCTTATTGAGGATCCCAACAATGCATCTTATGAAGTATTGTACACAAGTGTTGATGCTAATAATTTTGTAAGATTTGTTGATGGAAAAGAGCACATAATTGAAGATTACAAGTTTCTTGAACAAGCATGCTCTCCTTGGACTCTATTGTTTGATGGATCTTGCTCCAAGTTTAGGAATGGTGTTGGTGTTGTTCTACTTTCTCCGGTCGGGAAAATTTGTATTTTCTTTCAAACTCAACTTTGAATGCTCTAACAACATTGCTTGAGTATAAGGAACTGTTTTGGGTTTAAGAATTTATTGGAAATATGGTGTCAAGGAAATCATTGTTAAAGGAGACTCGGAATCAATTGTAAAGAAATTCAAAAACGTATGCCACAAAAAATCTAGTGAATGAAACAATACAAGCATGCAATTTGGGATTTCATTGAGATGTTTGTTTCATTCAACATTATGCATCATGATAGGAAATTCAATGATTTGGTAGAAAAACTTGCATTACTAGGATCTTGGTTTGATAATTATGCCATGTCACCATATTTCGAGTATGATGTTGAAGTGCTAACTAGGCCATCTGTACCTAACACTATTAAGCATTGGTAGGTTTTTGATGATGATGCAAAGGTTAGAAGATTTCCACTGAACAAAGAGGAGTTTGCTGATTAGAATATTGATTAGGATCCAATGGTGTGCATAGCAGAGGGTAAAGAAACCTTTTTGGCAAAGGAATCATCCAACTAAAGACTAATACCATTCCCAGAGGGCTGGTTGCTCTTGAGTCTAATTTTGATAATGTTGATCTCATTGTTAAAAGATGCATGGTAGGCTTGACGAGGATATTGAGGAGCATGACCTTAGCACAAAGGAGAAACCATTGAAAATTTTGTTAGGCAGCAATCTCGGAAGGGATGAGAAGTATTCATACATCCAATTGTTGAAAAAGTATCGGGATTGCATGGGATGGACTTGTTTCAACAAGAGATTCCTCGAGTCTAATGTGAAGCCATTCAAGAAGAAACAGAGGCCAATCAATCCACTCTTATCTCTTAAAATACAAGAGGAACTGAAGAAGCTAAGAGATGGAGGGATTATTTAGCTTACAAGGTATTCTTCTTGGGTTGTAAACCTAGTACCGAAGAAAAAGAATGGTGATATCATGCTATGTGTAGTTTTCAAGAATCTAAATAGGTTATCTATGAAGGATAATTATCCTTTACCAAATATGGAAAACATGTTATAATTAGTAATCGGTTCTAAATTTCTCTCCACCCTAGATGGTTTCTCTTGTTATGACCAAGTTGTGGTGAATGAATCAGAAAGGATCAAGACAACCTTTATTACTCCCTGGGGGATGTATGTGTATGTTAGGATGCCCTTCGGTTTGATGAATCCTGGATCCACCTTTCAAAGAGAAATCGATTTTTCTTTTTCTAGTTACATCAATGAGTTTATTGTAGTTTATCAAGATGATGTAACTATATTTTCTCGGGAATATAAGTGATCACTTGCTACAATTGGAGAAGATGATGATAAGATGTAGATAATATGGCATCTCACTTAATCCAAATAAGTGCCATTTGGGAGTGAAAAAGGTAAGGTTTATTGGTCACATTGTGTCACAAGAAGGGGTGATGATTGATCGAGAGAGGGTAGAGGCCATCAAGAAGGTCCCTATTCCAAGAACCAAGAAAGACATTCAGTCTTTCTTTGTGAAAATAGACTTCATTAGGAGATGCATATTAAATTTTTTTGAGTTGACCATTCCAATCACTTCCATGCTAAAGAAGGACCAGGTCATCAAATGGGAAGATACTTCCATCCAGGCTTTCGATGGGATCAAGAAGGCATTAAAACATGCCCCTGTTTTAGCAACTCCAGACTATAAGAAGCCTTTCCAACTATTTTCTTTTTCTTATAAGAACACTATTGTTTTTGTTGCTTGCGAAAGATGATCAAGGGGCTAAAAGGCCAATTTCCTTTTTCGTAAGGCCTTGCAGGGAGCTGAGCTGAAATACACTATTATGGAGAACCAAAATTTTCCTTGGTGAAAGCAACAAAGGTTTTTAGGCCTCACATTCTAAGTTTTAAAGTGGTTTCTTATGGTCCCCAAACCATGGTGAAGGACATATTATCAGAGATGGAAGTCTCAAGCAAAAGATGTAGGTGGGTGAAAAAGTTGCAAGAATATGATATGGATATCCAAACCAAAAAGTTGGTGAGAGGTTTGGGCTTGGCTAAGATTATGGCTGAAAGAAACTTTAAAAATATTGAGGTAAATGAGTTAGAAGAAACAAGGGAAGGTGTTTTTGAAAGGTTGATGAGTTTTGAGTGGTACAAGGATGTGATTTTTTATCTCGACACTTATACTACCCTGAGTATTTAAGTAAGAACAAGAAAAGAGCTCTTAAGTTGGCCTCCGATAAATATGTCATTACTAATTATGGGTTAGCTTGGAAAAACCTAGATGGAGTCCTCTTAAGGTGCATTACTGAAGAAGAAACAGATAATTTCTGATCTCCATGGAGGCATTTGTGGGGGGCATTTTGTTGTAATAGTCACAGCACATAAGATCCCGAGGGTTGGTTATTGGTGGCCAACTCTCTTTAAGGATACAACTCTTTTGGTTAGGAGATGTGAGAGTTTCCGTCACTTCTCTGGAAGACTGAAAGCTTCAAGCTCCCTTCCTTTGCATCCCGTATCAATTGAAGCCCCGTTCAAGCAATCGGGAATGGGTTTCATTGGTGAGATTTCAGACCCTTCAAGTGCTAGCCATAAGTGGATTCTTGTGGACACTGATTACTTTAATAAATGGGTGGAGGAAATCCCCACAAAGAAGGAAACACACCAAATTTTCATGGATTTTTTGCTAAACCACATCATCTATAGGTTTGGAGTGCCAGTAAAAATTATAGCTGACAATGCCATGAGTTTTAGGGCTAAACCTCTAGTGGCAATGTGCCAAGAGTATGGGATCAACTTGACATATACCTCTAATTACAATCCCCAAGGAAATGGACAAGATGATTCTAGTAATAAAAACATACTGAAGATTATCAGAAGAACCTTGAGCTGAACAAGAGAAAATGGGGTGAACAGTTGAAGTTTTCTATTTGGGTTGATAGAATCACTATCAAAAGAGTTACTAGAAGGATTCCATTTGAGTTGGTATATGGAACTCAGGCCCTATTGCCCCTTCATATGTAATTATCCTCATATAAGTTCATTTAACAACTGGATGATCAAGAATTAAGTCCTTATGATGCTCACACTAACCAAATTGTTGAACTTGATGAAGAAAGGAGAGCATCCCACCAAATGCATGTAAAGTTCAGAAAAAAGATGAAGAATTTATTTGATAAGAAGGTTACTCCCAGAGCTTTCAATGTTGGAGACTTTGTGCTACTATGTGATAGCAGGAATGAAGATAAGGGAAAGTATGGAAAATTTTACTCATTATGGATGTGCCCTTACTCCATTGATATTATGATTGGTGAACATACCTTCTTCTTGAAGGATTTGGATGGTGAATTGCTTGAGTTGCCTCTTAATGGTAGGCATTTAAAGAAGTTCTTGGATTGATTCCCCAAAATCAAGGTAAAAAATCTTTTCTAAAGTGTATAGTTGGTTTTTTGTTCCTTTTCTTTTGTGTTTTTCGCATTCTAGTCCTTAGTGACCTGTTTTTGCTAGTTTCTCTATTCATTCTTAGGAGATGGCTCTATTTCTTTGCTCTGTAAGCTGACTCTTTCACGCAATGGATATTTTTGGAACTTGGTCTACCATTTTTCTTGTGGCACTCATAGGGAGTGCCCATCCTTGAGTTGGATCTGATGTTGGTGCTTAAAATAGTCTTGCCCCATTTTTCCTTTGAAAATATAGTTGATTTATGGCCTCACTCACATTGTATCCACTTTTTGTGTTGTGCTAGAAAGGTCTCTTTTTCCTTTGTTGTCATAATTAATCTATTCTGGGTCAAAGATCACCTATGAGTCCATTTGTGTTGTCTTGTTTCTCTGTCTCTTTGAAAAGGTATGTAATTTGGGTTTCCCATTCTCTGCTCATTCAAAAAAA
This sequence comes from Taxus wallichiana var. yunnanensis, assembly GCA_018340775.1. Taxonomy (NCBI): domain Eukaryota; kingdom Viridiplantae; phylum Streptophyta; class Pinopsida; order Cupressales; family Taxaceae; genus Taxus; species Taxus wallichiana. Next base: position 273,912,682 of record CM031241.1, read on the forward strand.
TTGGCCCTCCTGTTCTTTCTTTCTTTTTTCACAATGGATTTGTTGTCCTTATCATTGTTCCCCAAAATACTTGAAGTAAAATAAATGGATTTGGTTCTAAGGATAGTATTTGAGCCTTCTAACATTTCTAAATCCTACGTCCTTAGAAAAAAATTAATCTCCGTACAAATGGTCATTTTTCTACATTTTACGGTTTGAAGGGCATTTCTCCCAAATCAAATTTTCATCATTGCATCGACAGGAATGTGGCCTATTTTTTTTGGACATGCCTCAAGGGTACTTCATGATTTTATAGATTTCCTCAACTTGAAAACCGAGTCTACATGGAGGACGACACTCATTTGAAAGTTCACTTTTTGGTTGCGCCTTGAAGTTGCACCAGAGGACACATGGAGGTTTCCACTAGTTTTCTCGGACTTAGAAAAATTTCATATATCCTGGTATAGCTTGGCGGAACAGAGACACATGGTAAGCTTGCACTCATTCGGGGTCTCGCTTTGGGCATCATTTTTAAATTGTGCCATGAATACACATGGAGGCTTCTACTAGGTCTTCCCATACTTAGAATTTTTCAAAAAAAAATTTAAGGGGTTCAGACACGTGGAGAAACTGTGCATGTTTGAGGAATGGTCCTTGAGTTTAATTTTAAAGAAGCACCAAGAGGACACTTGGAGGCCTCTACTCACTTTGCATTTTGCTTGGAATTTTCAAAGGCCAAACGAGATTTCCTCAAACTCGACACATGGCACTTTTCGATGAGCTCCAAGCCTTCAAACAAATTTTTTTCAGGCGGGGACATGTGGCGAGACCGTGCTCTTTCGTGGTCTCAAATTTTGGGGAGCATCTATAGGTGCGCTATTATGACACGTGGTAGTTTGAAAATTCAAAAGTGGTAGGGAAGCAGACCATTGGGGGCAAGGTAGAATTTTTTCCCCCTTATTCTCAAAAGGGTTAAGATATAAAAAATGGTCCATAAGCCTGATAAAGGATCAGCCAAGGTTTGTTTCAAAGTCAACATCGGAGGTGCAGACCCTCGAGGGGAAATTTGGAAAATTTTCCTTGTAGGAGAAAAGAGTTAAAAGTGAAAAAGGAAGCGTGATTCCGATGGGACCCACATTGGGACACATGTCATGCTCATTTTTCAAGGGTGGAGTTATAGGGAAAACTTTGAAAATTTTCCTTTTTAGAAAAGAGATGAAATGGCGAGTTTTGCCACATTTCCTCTCAGGACCCACCTTAAGACATGTGTCAAGCTCCTTTCTTAAGGGTGGAGGCGCGGAAAAAAATGTGAAAACTTTACATTTTTCTAGAAGTTGTAAAAGGAAAAAGGCAACCCACAGGCCCATTCTAAAATTAAATCTTCCATGTGGACGTCCCAAATTCAAAGTAAAGATCAATGGGAGTTACATTCTAAATCTGATTTTCCCACCATTTTTACTAAAAAGCACTGGAAGTGTGAGTCTTCATGATTTCTTGGTGTTTCGTACATGCCAAAGAGAGAGGGGAGTTAATTTTGATATCTATATTTGGTGGGGCAGATATGGAGATGCCTATCACCATTAAAATGATCTGGCTATTGTGCTCGATCTGATCTTCCATTGTTCTTTCCCCGAGTAAAAAAGGAACAAGATTTGACAGATTAGGGACAGAATTGGTTGGAAAATATAAGGAAGAGTGATTTTCTAGAGGAAGGAGTTGAATACGGGAGATATTCGAAGAGATCTTTCCCCTGAGCACGTGGTGACCTTTTTTAGATCTGATTCTGGAAGTGCGATCATAATCATGGCAAGTACTTGTGCACTCTATGTTTGGGTTTTTGGGGGAAACTCATTGCAAAATTTTATAAATGGAATGATTTTTTCTATGAAAGAGCTTAGAGTGTTAAGAGTCGGACTAATTTTTCTAATCGAAAAAGCTTGGTAGAACCCATCTTTTTTTAGAAGCTATTTGAGAATCATGTATATCTCTTTTTATTAAATTTTATCGTGTTAAGGTAGTTACAAGTGTAAAACCATTGACAAGCTCTAAGATTGTTCTAGAAACTTTCCGCTCTCGATAAATTTGATCAAACTTGAGTTATTTTGTGTTGATCTTATGCAAAATGTGTTTGTTTTATTTCTTCAATGTCTATAATAGTTTCTCTTGTTCCTATTGCAATCTTGTATCAAAATATGTCTCAATTGTTGTGATAGTTTAGTGGCATCTGCAATTTCATTTCTCAGAAGAGCTTTCATCTAGGAGTGAAATAAACAATGTAAAATCACTTTTCTTTCATTTCATGATAGATATTTTCTCTAAGCGTCTAGGTTTACCTCAAGTGTGATTGGGCTCGAGATCTTGATGCTTTGTTGGTTTTTTCAACTCAAACCTTCTTTTTATAAACTCATAGATTGTATGAAAAAGTGCTAATTTGGGCTTCCATTGAAGCACATATTCTAGTTAAAGAAACATTTTATCTTCTTTGTAGCATTCTATTGATTTATCTTTCCATTTTGTAAAATATCTCAAGGATGTGGTGAATCAAGTTCATCCTACCTCACCTCCCACAAAAATTTGTTTGAAAATATCTAATCTTACCTATACTACCCATGTTTTTCCTGTGTATACAAATGCATAGTTTATATTACCAAAGCATGTAGCAAGAATCAGGTTTCCAAATGTCTTTAGTAACCTTTGCATTTTTTTAAAAATATCTCCATAATCGAGAAGTGACAACTTGTGAGAGTCAGATTTCGTGTGTTGATCATATTTTCCCAAGGTATTCTTTATAAAATTTATGTAAAAAAATGATTTACCAACATTCTTCAATAATAGAGGTTACAAAATTAGCTCTCTCACCTTGGTTGAAAGGAACAACCTAAAATATTTATGATCGAGACCACATCCTTTTATGGTGGTACCCACTCCTTACAAATCCTTAAGTGCTAAAAAGTCGATAGAATGCTTTCCCCAGCTACAAAACGACATATATAATCATCTATCTACCTCTGAGTGTCTTGTTAAATCCATGATGCTAATCAGCCTTTGTAGGAGATTAAATTTAGGTAACAACAGTCTGAAAGGCCACAACCAATCATTGAGTGACATGTGGCATCGTTTGGGGAAGTCGGAGGCGTGGGCTATTTTAATCCTTTGCGCTTTTAACCCTAAAGTCTAAAATCTCTAAGTTTCCCTACAAGTATGTTTCATCTGAGACCAATTATTGCTTTACACGTGGCGGTTTGGGTGTTAGTGGAGGCACAGATCGTTTGATTCCATAGCACCTTTCAGCCAAAAAGGATCATTGTCTTAAAATCCTCCGACGGCCCGATTTTCCACCAGAGTTTAGAAATGCTGACACGTGTCCTCTTCAAGCTTGTGAGCACATGGAGGTAGATCATCCTTTGTTCCAGAAAGTAAAGTGTGCTAAAACTATCCCCGGTGTGCGGACAGTGCATTGGAAAATTTTCTTCCCAAACCCGCAAACCCGCTCTTGGGAAAATTTTCCTCCCAAGGTCCGTCGGCCCATAACTTGAGAAATATGAGGAGTTAGGAGGACTTCTTTATATCACTAGAAAGGTGAGGAAATTTCCTATCTAATGGAAATGTTTTTGAGAATTTTTGAGTGTGTTAATTTTGAGAAAAATCAAGTTGAATCTTTTAAGCCTGTTAGAGAGTGGTATAGTGAGAAATTACCCTCTTAACCTAATTGATTAATCTAACCCTAAGTTTGGACCTTGTGATATTTTATAATTATCGTATTAATAAAACTATAAGATATTAATAGTATTTGGATTTGAAACTTTCTTGCAACAACTGTTGTCTTGTAACTTGGTTGTAGACTCTTTAAAAAAAAATTATTCCATAATTTTCTTAACTAATCCTAGGTTGTTCTTGGGTCTCAAGTGGGTTTTTAGCGGGCATCACAATATTTATACACACACACACACACATAGATATATACATACACACACATATATATTTGTTTGTATGTATTTATATGTATATATATGTAGGTATGTATGTATGTATGTATGTATGTAATAAAACTATGTAGGATTTCAAGTTTTTCACAAATGGGTATATGCATTGTCTATTCTTTTAACCTTCATTTAAATTCTTTTTAACAAAAATAAATAACAAATAAGGAAAAGAGACAAAAACCCACAAAGGAAATGGGTAGATCCTTGTCATAAGCACAAGATCTTAACAAAGGAGAGCTTCCAATCCTCTCCAATGGCCTCCATGGCTTCATTTCCCTCTCCTCCTTCCTTCACCTACAACTCAAAACAAGAGAAAATGAGATATTAGATTTAGAAAATGAATATAAGAGAACCCATAAGGATATCTAGGGTTATTTTTTCCTAACCTAAATCTAAGGACTAGGAAATATTAGATCCATTGGTGTAGGATTGATCCTAAATCACTTAAGTGATGGGGTATTTAGGTGGGAATGAAATAAATAAAAGGATAGGTGTATAATTTTAAATGGGGCCTAATAGGTTAGGCTGAATTGTGCACCTTGCCCCTTTTAGGATAATGATTTTGATATATTATTCATACCTTTAACATTGAAGTAATTTTATCCATTTCTAATTTGATTTAAAATTGATTTTAAACCTCAAATAAAGTATTTTAAAAAGGAATTAATGGAGTTAGGTAACTAAAAGCTTTTGAAAATTATTTAAATAAAATATTGGATTCTTGTAAAAGAAACAATTAAATCGTAACATCCTTTTGAAATTGGGTTTTAAATATTAATCATTATTTTAGATCCAACTTTCTTGTAATTGTGTAAAATTTTATAATCAAGATTTAATTAAAATCCTTGCTAAGGCCTTATAACCTTTCAAAAAAAAATTATTTCATAATTTTCACGGTTTTTTATCGGGTTCATCGTGGATTTCTTGTTGAGAAAAAGGTGGGTGTTACACTTGGTATCAGAGCCACAAGTTCAACACTTGGATCATGGGTTGACAATGAAACCAAAAAACCAATTAGTAAAATTTGAACCTCCACGATTAATATAATAATAATATAATAAAGTGGTTTGAATTTTTTTGTCGAACCCGTATAACTAAAAATGGTACATTAAATTGATATTCTTGTGAATTTTTGGTATATCAGAACTTGGTTTCCTTCCAAAGATGTTTTTGATGATCTTTAGATCTATTTTTTAGTCATGTGATGTGATGACACAATTGATACTCCTTTTGGGGAATGGTAAATTATGTGGTGTAATTCTTGTGGTATATTGATAGTGGTTGTGTTCGGAGTCTAACAAAGTAAATTAGAAGTTGTTTAGTCATCTAAAGCTCCCCTTTTCCTTTAGTAGTTAGATGAGTTAGTTTCGGTTTCCCCTTTGGCAACTTAATCCCTGTATGAGTGAGTGGATATTAGGTCTTGGTGTCACATTTGATCCAATTTTGTGTATGCGTTCTTAGAACTGAGCTCGAGGTATAGTACCCTATTGGTGGCCATGAAGGGTTGCGAAGTGAATGTGACATTGAATTTTTGTATTTTACATTCATTAAATTATGTTATTTTATCAAGGACCAGCATCTTATTTTATTATTTGATTGAGGAGCTCTGAGGATCTTTTAGTTATTTATATTTTTGCAAATTTTTCAGGGATTGTAATGTGACTACTTAGCCATTTTCCTTGATTATTGATACTTCTTAGATTTTATTTTGATTGGTGACTTGGAGCTCGTTAATCTTGTTGGATACTTAGCTAAATGTTACATGATTCTTACTTGCATGTTGATGAGATGGTTCTATGTTTTTGTACTATGAATTTCATCGCATGGGGTACTCCTAGGGGTCTTGAATTTCTACTTTAGTGCTTTAAGTTATGTCGTGGATTTTGAATGAAGAAAGCTTGGGAATTTCTAGGACCTTAGAGTTTCTTTTCATTAGTAAACCTTTCTCGAAATAAATTTCATTGTGTCGTGCGGTCTAGTTGGAAGTTAGACATGGTGGTGGTGATTCTCTTACAATTTGGTAAGAACTTTGATCCTCATCATAGTAGATGTGTTTGATTTTTGGCTTATGAATTTTGTTAGGATCGGATTGACTCTTGGTTAATTGTATATTTTAGTGGATAAGTGTTTGTTTGGTTATGACATTCCATCGATGGCATGATAAGTTTTATCTTGGTTTCCTTGTTTCATTATAGAAAGTATTGACTTGTGGATTGTATGTATCTTGATGATTATGATGGGAATTAAGCCCATCTAGGAAATGTTTTCAATTAAGTGCACTTGTTTAGTTTTTTTACCAAAAATAATTCTACCATTTCCTTAAATATATATTTTTAAATTGTTATGTATACCAATCTATGACCTAATAGTATTGGGAAATTTTCAGACACTTATGGATGCTTTTGGGTCTTTTGAACCTTTATCTTAGTGATGTTACTTTGGTAGATCTTAATGTTTTAATCTCAATGGTCCTTATATTGTGCTCCTTCATTTAAAACTATAACCCTTGGTCATAGAGTCCTATTGCATTTCATGTATTCTAAGGGGAAATTTGGTGTCCTTGTAGTAAAATTTTCCTTGTCATCTTATTGCTTGGTTGGTGGTATCTTGTGGAAATATGAGTATTGATTGGAAACTTTCCTTGTCTTATTATGTGAAAAACTTTTAGACTAAACAAAAACATTGTTTTCTTTTCGGAAAATTATGTAAACCTCTTAAACTAGTAAAATATTATTTTTATTTCTATATTGGGATTTTTCATCGTAGATTATTTGATACTTATAGAGACCCAATTAGAGTGTTTAGTTACACTTGTAATCCTTTGGTAAACCCTTGGAATATTTGTGTGATACATGGTAGCTGATTGATCTCTAACTCTTACAAAAATAAATGACATGTTTGTTATGTTGAATGCTCTCTTGTTCCTTCGAATTAAAAATGCCACATTTTGATTTATCTCTTATTCCCATAAAGGTAATAATGTGATATGTTTGAATCTTCCTTCTCATTAAAATCTATTTGGTAAAATGATTAATTGGTCATAATAAAACCCTAATTGAGGGGCTTGGACTTGAAACTTAACAAGTAAACTGGAACATTAGAAAAAGGAAAATGGTTCCTTGCTATAATCTTGGTAGATTAATAGAATAAATAAAACTATATGGAAAATATAAAGGAAACTTTGTCCATTTACCCCCCCTTAGAAGTAAAACAAATAGTTCTACCACCTATACAGAATGGCGAGATGTCATGCCAACATTAGTGTTTCTCCTTCTAACGCAAATATGTGATGTCGTAATAGAAGGAAGATTTTAATTAAGAAAACTTGTAAGAAATATGATTAGCGAGAACAACTATAACTTTTGACGTAATAGTTTGTTTATAAAATGAGTAAGATGTATAGGTTTTGAGTGTGATGTATAATTGAACCTTTAGATCTGCTGCTTACCTGGAATTGTGAAACACCTTGTTGATAGTGAAGTGTTCTAAGTATGTAGTGCTTCTTTGTTCATGGACGTATGTGCTTTTCCATTATAGGAGTTTTGGTCACATGTACCTTTGTTTCCTCGTAGCTTGATGAGGTTGAGTTGTAGCATTTTAGGAGCAGTGTAATCTCTTATTTTTAATAAAAGAAATCTCCTTGTGTGCTGACTTAGTCATTGGTGACCTAGGTTATTTTTAATTTTATGACAACATATGTTAAGCATATGAAATAAATTATTTTTCTTAAGTGGTTGTTCTTAAGATTCCTTTGGATTTTTCTTTTTTGATGTTATATGTTATAGCTTCGTTGATCAAGTATAGTTACTCTATAGACTTAAATTCTTCCAACCTTACTTGAAGAAAGTTTAGAACTCATCCCTTAAAATATACCTTTCCTTGTTTAATTACATTAGAAAAAACTTGGGTTCTTTAGACCCTCTCTTGGTTAAAGTAAAAAAATTCCACAAAGGGTGTGATCCTATTTCTTTTGCATTGTTTCCTACCTCTTTCTCCATGAATTCTGTGAGGAATTAAAATCTAAGGGGAGGGGGATGTAATGCCCACTCCTCTTCAACATTGAATGAACTGTGTTATCAATTGTAAACTTATTATAAGATTCAACCTTGTTTTGGTATTCTAGTAATCATACAAATAAAATGTGTGTGACATCATGATTACTAATGTGTTTTGGTTATTATTTTGACTATATGGTTGTATTGTGGACTTGATGGGAATTTAAGGATATGATGATGATCTATAATGGTTTCCTTGTTATAAATTAATTGTGATGTCATTACTCTTCGATATTATTTTATTGTATTTGATTTATCTCTATGACTGGACACATAGACATTATTGCACATTGTACCTACAAATATTAATAGACGAACAACATTAACTCATTATGATATGGGAATCGAAGGATAGACATTACTGTAACTGAACTGATTAACTATTGATAGACATTCAGTATGGAAGACAATGATGTGTTTTCAGCTTAGATATATATTGATATTTTGAATTTTCTTTGTATTGATTTTATTATGATGTTCAAAGTTATTTTGTGATTTATTTGATATTGAAGAATTGGAAAAATTGTGAATGAGTGAAATTATTACTTAAATTATATGATTCAGTTGGTTTATGATCTTAATTGTAAACTGATGTATTAGCAGAATCAAAATGTTGAAAATTGGAGTAATTGTTGAATTACTTGGTCTTAGCAATAGTAGTTATGATATTTGATGTTGAAATTGATATGTAGATATAAGTGTTTTATTAGTTTGACATCATTAATATGGCCATGAGGCTAGAGAGGTATTCTATAATTTTCCAAGTAATTATATCACAACAATAAACTACGGGGGATAGGAAACCAACAGCAAAGGAATTTTGGGTATTGGGCAACAGGTCACCATGGTAACTCGTGTATTTGTATGTTTTGTATTGTTGTTGATTGCTTAGAGGTCCCCATTGGGGGTGACCTCAATAGTGATGTTAGGTAGGTTTGTGATCGTGTCTTGTTGATTTTATTCAATTTTGAGTTATTGTATTTTTTTAGTATGTGGATTCATTTTTATTATTATTTTGTTTGGCACCCTCTTAAATTAATTAGTATTGTTTAACTAGTGTTAATTAGGATGTGAAAAGTGGGGGAATAAATGTGAGTTGATAGCCTTAATGTGTGTTGGATGAGAATAAATTTAATTTATTTTGGAGTGGTGTATACTCAATCTCCCAATTGAAATTCGGATTTTTACCTTCTAGGCCATTTTGGTGACTTTTGGGACAAGTTAAGCTTGGTCCACACCTCTTTAAGTTACTTTCCCACCGGGCCTATGATGCGAGGGACTTATTTTTGTTATAATGAAGGAAAAGAGTAATTAATGAAGAAAAAGTGTAATTAATTACACTTTTTCTTGCATGGGTATTTATTTGTGTACTTTTGGGGTGTGGGTTTAGGTTGAGTGTGAAAGAGGGTGGTATTTTCCCTAACCACTAGTTTATTATGCTTTGGGGTTTGGGGTTTACCTTGGTGATGTGGGATGGAGGTTAGATGATGTAGCATCCTACATGGACCCACATCACCCCTCTCTACCTCTTTTCTATTTTATTTCTTTTGTGTGTGGATTTGGGTTTTTTTTTACTTGTTCATTTTTGGGTGTGGATGCTTGGAATTTTGGGAGCTTGCTTGAGAATGGTGATTTTAGATTTGAATGGATGGTTCTTGCTTGAGATTTTGGGAAGGGTTAGAATTTTTTTTTGTTTGATCCTCTTTATTTGTAAGGTAGGTCTTCACTCTTGTTTTTCCTTTACTATTTTGTTGCACTCATATGTGTGGATGATGGATGTTGTATTGTTTATGATTGTGGGAAATATATTTGATCCTTAGGTTGTGAAAGAAATTGAAATGGGGATAAAACTTGTGGGAGGAATAAGAGAAATGTTATTGGGTATTTTAGGAGGGATTTGGGTTGGGATGTTCACATTATTGATAAATATGATTCGTGTTTATCTTGTTGTTTTATTGAGGAGGAATAAGAGTGGTGTATCTTCTTAGACGGAGGAATAAGAGTGTTGTGTGTATTGTGATGGAGTTTTGGAGGCTTATAGGTCAAACCCCAAGCCCTTGGGAGGCATAAGAAGAAACCCCATGTTCCTTTCTCATCCTTGTCTCTAGTATGAATCATTTTGTTTTGATATTTTTGGTTTCGTTGTAAAATTCTAATGAATGAATCTCATGTATTAGCCTTCCAAACCCATGAAACTATACACCTCGGTCACACTAGTTGGAACCTTCCAATCCATAATAGCTCAAATATTTGAAGGATTGATGGCAATACCTTTCCCAGAAATGATGTGACCAAATTACTACACCTCCGATTTAAATAATGAGCACTACTCCGGTTCGATAAAGCTAATACTCACAAAGACATTAGATAACCTTTCGAAGGTTCTCTTCATGATCCTAACGTGTACATGAGTAAATAAAAATTTCGTCAAGAAAAATGAACACGAATTGATCTAAAAATGTCTAGAATACCCCATTCATAAAACTCATGAATAGTATGGGGGAATTCATTAGACAAAAAGGCACTAATGTGAACTCGTATTTTCCATATCTCGTACGGAAGGTTATCTTATGAAAATATACCCACGTGATCCTCATTTAATGGTATCTAAACATAAGATATATCTTATAGAATACCATGTCCCCCTTCATCCGATAAAATACATCATCAATGCGTGGAAAGGGGTAAATATTCTTGATCGTTACTTTGTTCAAATTTGACGATAATCAATACAAAAATGCAAGGATCCATCCTTATTCTTCTCAAAAATCACTAGTGGACCCCAACGGGATATAGTAGGATGGATTAGACCTTTCTCCGAAGTCCCTCTAGCTGCATCTTGAGCTCGTAGAGCTCGGGGTAGTCATCCTATAAGGTTCTCGTGAGATAGACTCTACTCCTGGAACCAAATCAACGTGAAAAACTATCTCACATGGGAGAGGTAACCCCTTCACTTCCCAAGAAAAAAAAATTTAAAAACTCCCTCAAGATATGATGATCATCAAGTGATGGCCCACTAGACTCATCCTCACATTTGTTGCTAACTATGACAGAAACAACTTGCAACCTCATCACACACATCACTTAAGCTGCATAGTAGATATGGTGTGAATAGAAGTGGTTATCCTAACTCTAACTATCACCGACTCCACTCCCAATTAATTTTCACAAGATATTACCTTACTGTAACAATCAAATCTAGCCCTCTATGCATATAACCAATCCATGCCCAAAATAATCCCTTAAGAACCCAAAGGAATGATGCAAAGATTCAATGTCATGGAAAAGGGTACTAGGTCAACTATGCACTCCTTGACTAAGGAGTCCACCGTGAGATTAGATGTAGAAGCCATCTCCACATCCTAAATACAAATCTACCTAAATTCTACTAGCCTAAATCAATTTACTACAAATGGAGAAATAAAAAATATAAGGAGCATAAATAAAATAAAATAGGGATAGAAATTCCATCAATGCTACTTGTCATCTCAATCACCACACTCTAGTGCTCTTCCTGGTGTTCTCGACCAATGCATATATCTTGTGGCTCCTAGCCATGTCACCTACTATAGGCTCTAAAACTGGTGCCTTACCCTTGTTATTAGGGTTCTAAGGGCACTCTCTCCAATGATTCCCAAGTACTCTGCACCCATAGAAACTATCGATCCCCTCCAATGAGAAGCAACTCCTACAGGTACTCTAGTGGTATGTGCCATGGATCTTGATGATCTTGGTATGGATTGATGTGGTCACTGCTAATGAGCTCTCGCTAATTGGGCTCTTAGTGGTTCATGAGTCCTAACTGGTCCCCTAAGAGGAGGCCCCATATTGCATCCCCTCTGAGCATTGAATCTATGTGGAGGCCTAAATGGAAGATGATTCTCGCTACTACTTCTTGGTGGATGTTGTGGTGGTCTGAATAAAGACTGTGTACAACCATGTCTTCCATGAGGAGGAGGATCTGACCCCCTCAACATGTTGTCCTATATCTACTAGATACTAATATGCACTTTATCTCTTTCCTATTGCTTCTTCCCCCTGGACTCCTCCGTAATCTAGGCCTTATCAATGGCCTCTGCTAATTTCTATGGGTAATGAATGAGCATTTCCCCTCTAATGTCGAGGTTTAGGCCCCTAATGAACCTGTGGATCCTCACTTGATCATCTTGAATGTAGTCCAAATACTAAAGTAGGTTCAAAAAGTGACTCGCAAACTCCACCACTATCATTGATGTGTGACGTAGGTCATGGAATTCATCTATTATCTAGTAAATGAGCCTCCTAGACAAGTATATTCTCCTGAAATGCTCCTCAAAGAGATCCCAAGTGATTGTCTTAGAATCTACATGGTGCTTCTACTCCTCGTTCCTCCATCAAACTTTGACTTTGTATCTCAAAAGGTGGATGGAAATGTAAGCCTTCATGTTGTTGGTACATGGAAATAGCTTGAAGCATTCACTCAATATGACTAACCATGTCTCTTGCCGAAATCCTCCAATGTCCCCACCGAAATTATATCAATGGAGTTTGAGGATCTCTCGATTTTATCTCTGCTGGTGTAGATTTTCTACATCTAGATCTCTCAACAAAATAATCATGCTTCCTAGGGATCCTAGATCTATCCTTGTTTCCCTCGTAGCCCTTTCTCCATGACCTCTCTATGGTGAATCTCATCCGGCCGGATCCACATGGGAGGTATCTACCCTATGCTCATCACTATGTTGGGAAGGTGTATGAGCCTCTAGTGATGGCACTTTGTCTTGTCTACCTGTCTCCCACCTAAAGACCCTCTACGCATGCAGATTATTAACATCCCGCAACATCTAAAGTATCTCGAGGTAGTATGGATGCTACTACCTAGTTTGCACTGGTAAGTCTATGTCAATGTGCAAGAACCCCTCATCTTTTCCATGCCTCTTGCATAGACGAAAGTGAGAGATAGTTTATTATTATAGATTTTATTTAAATTTTCTAATCTTTCTAAGTTTTAAAACATCATTCAATGTAATGTGATCTAGGCTTACAGATTGCACTAAGTTTTCTCATTATGCCTTCTATTTCTAAGTGTTCCCGAGGTCCAAGCGTTGAACCCATGGCTTTGATACCAAGTGTAATGCCCACAATTTTGACGTTCTCAAATGATCTTACTCCTTAAATAATTATCTGGAAAATTACAACAAATTATCATTATTTATTTAAGTTACAAGGTTGTTAAACACTAAAATACATTTAATTAATTCCTAACATCAAATTTACATTTCATAGGATAGACTTCGGTCTAAATAATTAATTAAATATTCTTATTCAGTTCTAATGTAACTTTAATTATCATCACTAGATAAGAACCCATTAATTTCTCTTAATGGGTCAAATAGTTTAACTCTTTGAACTAACATACAATCCACATTTAATAAACCATTATCCTTAGTTAATTTAGTTCTCTTAAATTATTTTATTTAAATTCCATTGAATTAATCACAAAGAAAATATACTACAAGGGTGACATTTTTAACTTAACACACTAGAGCCCTAATTGGCCCTATTCATCCAATTACACATACATTTGATTTATTTAAAAATTACAACCATGATATGGATATTCTCACCTAGCAATTATAGGGTTAATTCTTAACCATTAGATCAAATCCATAAGGACCACAAGATTAGATCTATCATAAAGCAACCCTAATCATGCTTAAGGTAGTCATCTGAAACATTCCTTACCCGAAGCTCACTCGTTTGTTTCTCTTTGATTTGCAGTTGAAGGAGTGGATGTCATGGATCAAGGGAAACCCAAGGAAGATTCATCTTGGATCCAATGTGGAAAAAGAAGGGGATACTATCCAATTTATTCTCCTTTAGAATATTTGCTTGTAGATTTAGTCAAGCATTTCTAGTTATTTAATTTCAATGCAAACATATATCCTAGATCTAATTTGAGATCTATTAGTTGTTAGTTATCTATTTATTTATTTATTTTCATTAATGGAGAAGAGACCCATTTTGTAGATTAATATTTTAAGTTACCCAAATACCTTTATTTAGGTTCGAGTCTCGTGTCCAAACAAGCATACACGTCCCACGAAGGATGGATCTATATTGAGATGATGTTTAGATCCATAGGAGCTAATTGTTTGGCCGAAACATGTTTTTTTAAATAAAAGTCTACGCATAGGTGACTGATAGTGGTCTCTTGACCGACCATGGTAACCTCTATGCTACTTAAGTTGTTTCCACTACCAACACCAGTTCCTATGGCATTAGTATATTTTAGATTATTATTTTAAATGCAAAGGATATTGGATTTGTACTAGGAGTAACTTATTATTCAATTTCATGATAGCATAATAGTCTCAAAGGTATCTGATTAAAAAAAAGCACCAAAAATGTCTTTCAAGTTTGAAAAATTATAATTTATGCAGTATATAGTGATCGATGTTGGTCACAAGGATGATGACGGTGGTTCAGTCCTTGATGTTGGTTAGTTACGTCATTTGAGTATATTTTATAAATTTTAGCATATCTCTTAAGTTTTGAGATTTAGACTTTTCTAAATGACATTTCCAACAATCATACATTAAATTTGGTTTTGTTGAGAACATCATGACATCATTTAAGTTTAAATCTAAGCTAGGAGTTAAAATATCAAAATTGTGAACATGAAATAGTGACCAATGTCGGTACTGAGTACACTGACACCGGTTGAGAAAGATCAAAAGCTACCAATGTGTAGGCCGAGAGCTAAAAAATAATGTTTTAAGGAATATAGATATCAAGAGATAAATTTAACTTTAAATATATCAAAACCAAAGATTTTTAACTGTTTCAAACTAAAATAAAGCTATGAAAACTTCCCAATTCATTTTGTGATCAAATATTAATATTTGCAACTCTCTTTTCTTTTTCATTACAAGTAAACTTTTAAACATGATATCCATTCTAATTCATTCCTTTACATACAACAATTTGAAGAGAAAGGAAAATACACATTATTTAATGAAATTCCTTCAAATATAATAACACAACTTGGTAAATGAAACTTACAATGCAAATTTTCTTTTAAATACAATCTATTGGTCTTCCACCTTAAGTGGGAATTACATTAAGAAACATTTTTACAATGATGGATTTCTTTTGATTCCCAAAAATGCTCCAAGTCCCATGTCATCTACAAGAGCTCCATGATTTCTTCAATTTAATCACAACACCAAAAAAAGGGGGGAGAGGCAACACTCTCCACCCAACCAATAATCCAATGAAGAGAGGAAGTTATCATCCTTGTTGGCCCTGGAATCCCAACCAAAATGCGAAAGTATGGATCCAACTCATGGAAACAACACAATACTTCCACCACACAACATCAATTTTCACAACCATTTCAAAACACATTCAATACAAGATATAAGTACAAGGAGGAAATAAATAAAATACACAAGGCTTGAAATTACAAAGGCAATGGAGCAAAGATCTATGGGGAGATCAGTTATGACTCCCAAAGGGATTATGTTCCCACCTTAAATCCCTTGAAAAATATACATTTCAAACCCCTACATAACTCTTATGACTCCCTAAATATCCTCTTATACCTCCCACATTCTCTTATGCCTCTCTACAATCTCTTATGTGTGTCTGAAAAGAACCAAGTAAGAAATGCAAGCATTATCTTATCTAAGGTGGGGAACACAACCCAACTCCCTCCCAAAAATTAAATATACTCTTATGCCTCCCTACATATAAGATCCTAATAGCCTTATCCTACACCATACTTGGCATTCTACCCAAGAACCTAAAAACATACAAAACATTCACATACATAAAATAAACACATATAAAAATAAACAAGTAAAAAGAGTGTAGATCATAGCTTTCCATAGTAAGAAACTGATAAAGGAATCACACTCCAAACTCCTCGAATCTCAATCCAATTCCAAGAAGCTCCAAGAATTCAACAATCACTCCAAAAACTCTCTAACTACAAAAATACAAGAGCACAAAAATGAAATAAAGTAATCCCCAAACAAACAAAAAATTTGCATAAATAGAAAAAGGAAAGAGGGTTAGGTGGTTTCATGTAGGATGCCCCATCACTTATCATCAACTCCACCTCACAATTCAAACCTCAACCCCAATGCACAATAAATTAGTGGTTGAGAGGAATGACAAGCCTCTTACAAACACAATCCAAACCCACACTCTTTGAGGAAAAATTAAAACCATGCACTACAAGATAAAGGGTATAGTATCCACAAATTTTTCACTTTTTTACTGTGGATATTTTACTTGAAATTGTGAATCCAAATTTGTGGACTCCACCTACAATAATTTTGTGAAAACATAAAATGTGACAAAATTTGTGAAAATATCTACAATAAAAATAAGTGTAAAAATTCACAATAATATAATTGTGGAATTTGTCATAATTTTAATATTGTTACATACCTACAATTAAAATTTTTGTGTATATATTTACAAATTACACATTGTTGTGGATCCACAATTATAAAATTATGGCATGTGTCACAATAATTATAGCTTAGTTTTCGATAAACTCTCAATTCTTAAATTGTAACTATTTTAAAATTTAATTTTATAAAATTAAAATTATAGAAAATATAATATTATTTTTAGACTTTAATTTTTTATTATTATAAATTTTAGATATTATTGTTTTGTTTCAAAATTTTCATATTAATATTCATTTAAATAAACAATTTATTTTAACTATCGTAATAAATTTTATAAAATAATAGAATATTAATTTAATTATTTTATTCAAATTTATAATATTAATACATGAATTTAGTATTTAATCAAAAATATTTTACATATAAAATAAGACAAAATATTAAATTAAATATGTAATAATGATTATAAAACAACATTACATGTAAATATGTCATTTAAATTTTTTTTTATCAAGTCTTTTACCAATGTAATCAAACTATAGATAAAAGTGTTAAATATAACTTAATCTAAAGATAGAACCTTTAAATATAAATATTGAAAAGAATCCATGCAATGTAATTACCTTTAATTTACCAAAAAAATAATTTACATACAAAAGAGTCGTTTCACTTCATGTAGTTTTTTTTTAAACATGCAAAAACATTTTAATTATTTGAAAGTTTTTCCATTTTCAATAAAACAAACACATACAACATCAAGATTTTAGTTATACTTGTCCAAAATTAATAAATTAATAGTTTGATAAACATTTTAATTATAATTTGAAAGATAAATAAATATAATAGTATTTTAATTATTTGAAAAAAAAATTCAATAAAACACGAGACATATAATAAAATAAATTATAATTTAATTAATTAATTTTTTAATAATGATATTTAAAAAATATCATATATATATATATATATATATATATATATATATATATATATATATATATATATATATATATATATATATACATACTCTAGTAAAATAGTAGTAAGAGCAATATTTTCTAAAAGTTATTAATAAAATAAATATTGTATCATACATAAATACATGCTTAAATTAAGTTTAATTGAAATCATTTAAAAATTAAAAATATTAAAAAAATTTACACACACAGATATATATATATACAACTATATTTCATTTTGTAAATGTATATAAAACTTCCCTTTAGATATTCAAATACTACTAAACAACGAATCCTGGTTAGTTTGTGCTTTAAAAAATAATAACAAAGTAAATATATTACTGTAATCTAGAATAACAATGAAAAATATTAATCTTACAAAATAGTCACCTACTATATTGTAATTCTAAAGTTTAGAAGGACAATTTATTTTTTATTTAAAAAAATTATTATATATATAATATATTTTAATTACAAAAAAATATTAAAATATTAAAATATAAATAATGATTTCAGTTCATAACAACCAAATAAACATAAAGTTCTATTTAATCAATCATGTATGTGAAATGGCTAGATTATGGTAATGTTGTTAATAAAAGAGGACATTCTTGAATTGTTTAATACATTTTAAAATAAACTTATTTTTTAAAATTTAATGACTAGAATAAAATATAAAGGAGATTTTATAAACTTAACACTAAAAAGTGGTAAGAATTTTTTTATTTTTTTATTAGATACGGTAAAAAACAGATTTTGAAGGGATATGAAACCCTGTACAACTCGAAAGGTAAGCATCAAATCCCAAAGGAGAAACAATAGAGAAACAAAGCCCAACCTAGCCTTAGAGGAAACAAGTAGAAAAAACCAAACCCTAGAAAAAGGATGCACCAAAAGAAAGAAAAGCCCCAAAAACAGAAAGTCAAAGATACTTGACCATCCCCATGGGGCAGGCCTAACTTCCAAGGTTCAAACCTTTATGGGATCTAAGGCTCATCTTTGAAGGAGAGCCTCCAGTCTTTCCCTTCTTTATATTGTTCACTACCTGCCAACTGTCACCCATGTTAGGATCCACATTCTCATCTGGGTGAATAGGTAGCCAAATTTCAAGAGCCTCTGTGATTTTTGTATTATGATTCAGTTTGGGGCTCAGAGGGTGGATTGAAGAGTCCACACTCAAGCCCACCATGTGATTCAACATACTAGTGGGAGTAGGACCATCCTCACCCAACTTCACTTCCTGATTATCTGTAGGACTAACTACAACATTTTCTGGATCATTGTCCTCGAGTCCATAGACCACAAAGATTATCTGGTTTAAAATCCTTCCACCAAGAGACCCTTCCTTTAATCTATTTTTTAACCATTTGACATTGAGACGCCAGATGACCCAGAGAAAAGCAAGTTCTGCATCTAAAAGGGAACCCTTCATAATATAAATTTTTTGACCATGTAGAGTCCATGACATTGAGTTCCATAGTGGCCAGAAAGTCAGCATTCATGTTCATTTCCACCAGTATACGGGCATAAGTGGTGTGATCAAAAGAATCCATTTTGGGATCGGTAGCTAAAAATTTTCCCAACCCATCCCCCATAGCTTTGAAGCACTCCTCACTCCAGAAATGCAAGGGCAGATAGGGTAAACGAATCCAAACTAGTCTGGTATTAAACATTTCAGATAAAGGATTAAACTGAGGAAACCAAGGCTTCATGAGGAGGATGTGTGAATGAAATTCCCAAATTTTCCCAAAAATGATCTCCTTATCTAAGGAGCTATCAAAAGCAAGCAACAAAAATGCCACGAGCAGAAGGATAAATATTAACTTTACCTTCAATTAGGGGCTGCCATTGTTTAGAAATCTAGTTGTGTAGAGCAGGGAGCCCAGGACAACCATTACTGAATCTACAAATTAAACCCCTCTTTTCAAAGTATTCAATGGTCTCAGAAACCTTGATTCCAAAGGAGACCCTAGGCATCTATTTTGCGTAGGCCATAGGTTTAACAGGGTCCTTACACCCATTTTTGGCTGCAGATAGGAATGAATTCACTGCCACCAAACCACCCCTGTTTGGTTTGGCCAAATCCCTAACACCACCTCCACTCACAGATCCGACCTTACCTCCTACGGCTAAAACGAATCCACTAGTCTGAAGTGTAGGATCCGGCCCATCAACCATCCCAAAAGGGCCACCAGCACCAATCTCAGAGCCAACCCCTCTAGATTCCCCTTTCCCCTGAAATGAAATGCCTCCAACAAGGCCATGCCCAGACTCCTTAGTAGAGGAACTGCCAGGCACTCCACCCACCAAACCACCACCTGCACTGGCTCTGAAGGGTTTCAAAACTTCAACTACCACTAGAGTGGAAACAGACCCATCGCTATGGGTTTTAGGTTTAGGGAAAGAAAACAGAGCATCATTCGACATATTTTTTCCAAAAATAATTTTATTTTATGCAATGCAAAAGTAACAATGATACTTCTCCACTTCAAATAACTTTTCTGTAACAAAATAAAAAACAAGTAAATTTCATGAAATTTCTTAAATAATTGGAATATATTAGAAAATAGAATATGCATAAGAAATTCTACAAATCTAAAAAAATTCATACCATATTCATGATTTAAACCATTCTCGTTTTACTTTTAAAATCTCAAAATTTATTAAAAAAATTCAAATCCTACAAAATAAACACACCCAATCACAGACCTATAGAAGACAATACCTTTCAAAATTCATCATACAATCCTTAATTTTTTTGTCCTTTCTTTAATTCACTGAGAAAGTCCCGAAAAAATTCTTTCCTCTCATCATCTCCCACTCACCCCTTGAAAACAAAAACTTAATCTAATTTTTTCGTATTAATTTAAGGTTATTATGAGAGACCAACTGATGTCTGTCATCAATCTAATTCTATTATCAATGGTTCTAAATACTTTGTACTCGATCCGTGTATAACTCACATGATTGTATGCTTCTTTTCTGGGTTTAGTTACATTCACTATTACTTCATGTCACTTCGTGCATGAAAATAGACATAATCACGGAGATGATCATGGAGTTACTAACTATGAAAATAAGGAAGATTAATGAATATTTAAATTTTGTTAAAAGAATTCATTTAGGGTTTCGAATTAATGAATGGGAATTAACAAGTTGGAGGGCATCTCAATTTTTTTTTAAAGTGATATATATGGAATTCTTTTATTTTCAAAAATAATGAAAACTGATTTGAAATATACTTTTTTCAAAGTATTTAACCTTTTATCTTTGTCTTTGGGTGATTCCTTAATATTAATTAGAAGTAAATTATTCACGAAAAATCAAATTAATTTTGGAAGACATGGGGACCCCCTCGAAAAAATGACAAAACAAAAACATTACACAAGGAACCATGGTGAACTTCGTTGTATCCATCTAGTATTCCATTGTGGTTGGTCTCCAATCCCTCTTTTGATTGTTGTGATATAATTACCTATAAAATAATACAATACCTCCTTCGACCTTATGGCCACATCAAAAACATCAAACATAAAATATACATACATAAATCAATAAACATCCTCATATAATTAAATCATCATCTCAACTAAACAATGCTATCATTTGTCTAAAATTTCAACGACATCTCAATTCTATCTTTAATCAATATCAACATTAAGGTTACAAGATTAGTTCAAAAGCTATATCATAATCATTATGATGAGAATTCGAATGTCAGTAGTATATATGCTAACAACACATAATCATCATCAATATAAAATGTTTGTCTATGTATCTAAGAATTCACACAATCATACTATGAATCATAATCCATCAATAACCGAGAATAACTCTATCATCTAACATCGTGATAAACCAAAATGATACACTAACATCCATGTGTAGAGTACACACTAATCAAAATCAAAATATAATAATTGTCGAAGAGGAATGGGCACTACTGAATGTATCCCCATTGAATGCCCCTTGTCACATCCCCAATTAACTTATAACAAGGTCAATAAACTTAAACAAAAGCACATTAACTAACACTACTAAAGTGGGGATACATCACAATAAAATAATTCACATACTCACAAAATAATTAAAATGGAAAGGGAAAAGAAACACATAACCCATGGTCACATTTTGAGGTCATCCCCCCTTGGGAAACTCCTAACAACTCAACAAGAACACAACAATACAAATGACACAAAGTTGCCAAGATGACCTCGTTGCCAATGCCCAATATTCTTGCATTGTTTGTCTCCTAACGCCCTTCTTATTGTCATAATATAAGTCACCGCAAAAAGACAAACAATACCCCTTCACTTATAGGCCATATCAATACATCATGGAAATAAAACACATATAAAGCATCCATCATACAATCCTCAACATACATCAAGCAATAAACACACATATACATATCTATCAATTGACATCATCATATTCGTAACTAAATCATCACCAAAGTTAGGAAATTCTATCAATTGTTTACAATTTCTTAACATTTCAATTCTACTATAATCAATAATTTACAATTATCAATAATCCAATTCACATTCTACGACAACCATGCAATTCCCTACATTTAATGTAACTCATTCCTACTAGATACACTCAATAACATATTACCAATCACTAAAATCATCGACTATTAACAATTTACGATATCAAATAAATCACATGTTTAGTCCAATAATCTGAGTACAATCGTCATTGTCAAGCATCCCAAAATGTTAGAATAAAATAAAATAATACTAAATCATCATCAAGTACTGAAAGATCTATCCATGTTCGCTAGGAGTCTATACAATCCACAAGGTAAGTGAGTTCATATAGATAATCAAAATGTCCATGTCTCTAATCATCGTAATCAAAATCGTTGTAAGAAAAATGTCGAAGAGGAGTGGGCACTACAAATACATTGTTTATATAAAACCGTTCTTCATATATATAGGTTGTTTGCATTGTTTAAATAAAATTGTTCTTCATATATATAGGTTGTAATGTCAATGAAAATAAATATTTAGGTGTTGAGTTTTTGACCCTTCTCTTATATATGTAGTATAGTTTACTAGGGTCTTAATAGATTCGACTTTCTAACACACACACACACACACACACATATATATATATAGGATTCGTTTATTGGATTAAAAATTAGGATCGGTTATCCGGTTGCTCACCCGTTTTAAAATTTTATCAATATGTTATTGAGTTTAAAAGTTTTTAGTAAAGTCATCTACACGGAGTTTGCAATATACAATACATGTAGCTAATTTTTACAGTTGAGGAATATGATTTGTTATTATACTTATAATGATAATAATAGGTTTCGTAGTTTACATAGATGGTTTATTTTTTACGAGACTATCTTATTCTTGCAGTAAAATTATTTATCCACTATTAAGCCACCTCCAATATATAACAATTTTCTGTCCTATAACGACAGGAATTTTTACTAATTCCTATGCACAAGAAAGATGCAAAGTTGCAAACCTAAAAGATGGCAGCATGACAGTAACTTTTTTAATCATTGCATTACCTTTTCATTGTTTATCAGTTAAGATTCTTCCAATACTGAAATAAATATGTAACGATATGTATTCAAAAGTTACTACAGCAGTAAATTATTTTCAAAAGTAAATTACTCGAGACACAATTAATGTGCCGTGATGTTCGGTTTGAATATTCAGAAATGTTCCGCATTTCCGATATTTATGGCTGCAATAATAAGCTCTCGAGTCAGCAGCAATGGATGGGCACGCTCGCATTTGTATTTGATGAGAACCATGTCGGCATGTTGCGTAACATAAATTTACAATAATCCTGAAAATGCCACAATGTCGAAATTTAAATCTCGCCCATTGGATTCTTTTTAAAAGATGTGTACAACTTGTAAGGTGCGCGTGTGAGTATAATTTAAAATCATGTCACATATGTCCGAAGACTTTGCCAAACTGATTCGACACAGTGAAGTAGACAGTAATCTACGATTGGTGTCCGTTCAATATAAACGTTGTGAAAAAATTCATTAATGTTCCATACTCATACTGTAGAGTTATTTTTCCATCGTTTAAAGAAAACGGTGCTTTTGGCGAAAATTAAAATCCACCAGCGCATGGGTTATGTCATCCAGATCCGAGTATGTCTATAACACATATCATATTGATGGTTATTTATATATTTTAGCCGTTCACATTTTTTTAGTGTTTCTAGCCATAACATATTTGAAATATTTGAAATCGCTCTCTAACCGTATGATCCACTGTGTGCGCGGAAGACTGAATGAAATTTAGCTTCATTAAATTCGACTAAATATATGATGTTTACACATAACAACATCCGTTGACACTTAGCTCATCATATGATGACCGCTATTCACAAAATTTTATGCACCAACATCTAAAGAGTAGAAACTAGAAATCGTACGCAAGCAATGAGATGTTAACGCCAAAAGGGATGCAGTGAAGAAATGATATATGGAAAGGGGAATGAAATAGAGAAGCAGAGTAGTGTTGATTAAAGTATTTGATTTTTCAGGTATAAGGAGGAAGTGATAGTGGAAAAGAAGCAAATATTAGTATGGTGGGTGGAGGTGTAATGGGTGGTAATGATATAGAGGAGTAACCATTGTTGGTAGTTATTTAAATGAAAGTAGTTGAAATGTGAGTGAAAAGAAGGAAAAGCATACCCGAATATGAAGTTGACATGTAGAAGAAAAAAATTCATAGTAGTGAAAGATATTGGTGTAGGATGTAGTAACAATCAATGAAGACAAAATCAAAGAAGGGGTTGAATCTTGGTGAACATTGCTCGGTTCAGAGCGAGACAAATGGATTGGGGTGACAAATAGCATAAATATGGCTTTTGGTGTTTTGCGTGCTATAAGAAACCTAATTGATGAACATGAGTTTTAGCGATTTAGCTGATGTGCTCAAAATGTCAAGCATTAGAGGACAAAACTCTTATAAGCAACTTTTTTTGGCATTTAAAATGTTCAATGTTTGAAAAAAACATTTATGTAATCTGTGACAATTGACGATGAATGGAGAATTCGAGTGGGGGAGAGGGTGGGGGGTTCAAACTTTATAAAAAGTAGTTGACCTCGATAGGCACTAGTGGTTTTGGGTGAAATGTTAACCACCGTATTTCCATACCTTGCGTATATGCTCAATGGATAATTAAAACACATGATCTATAAAAATTTGAATGTGTTCAAAGTGGGAAGCATCAAAACCTGTGACTCTCACAAGCCACAATTCCTGGCATTTAAATGGTGCAATGTTTCGAAATATACAAAGTAAATATTAGCTACATGTGGGAAGGATGTACAAATGGCGTCGGTCTATCTTTGAGTCCATCTTATTTTGAAAAAATGTCAAATCTACGTAGTGTAGATTCACTATATGTGTAGCATAGGTACAAATGGTTGTGATCGGTCTTCCAAACTCAATAATTAAACCTTCTAGACTAACATTTTTGGAAATGGTGCCATTTTTCTTTAGGTTTAATGGACTCAAAGAAATTAAATTTAACTCATCTTCAATAAATCCGAGCATGGGTGCGCTAAGTTGTCTTTACGTGGACAATATAGTGCCCACTCCACTTCGACATTTTTCTTACTATGATTTTTATTATTGACAATTATAGACATCAACATTTTGATTATTGGTATGATGTGACTCACCTTGTGGATTGTATGGACTCTTAGCAAACATAGATATATATTTTAGTGCTTGAATGATGACCTAGTATTATTTTGTTTTATGCTAACATTTTTGGGATGCTTGACAATGACGATTGTACTCGGATTACTAGACTAACCATGTGATTTCTTTGATATCATAAATTGTTAATAATGTGATGATATTAGGGATTGGTAATATGTTATTGAGTGTATCTAGTAGGAATGAGTTACATTAAATGTAGGGAATTGCATGGTTGTCATAGAATGTGAATTGGATTATTGATAATTGTAAATTATTGATTATAGTAGAATTGAAATGTTAAGAAATTGTAAACAATTGATAGAATTTCCTAACTTTGGTGATGATTTAGTTATGAATATGATGATGTCAATTGATAGATATGTATATGTGTGTTTATTGCTTGATGCCTACTGAGGATTGTATGATGTATGCTTTACATGTATTTTATTTCATGATGTATTGATACGTCCCGGAGAGGTCAAGGGGTATTTTTGGCTATTTGCATGGAATCATATCATGACAATAAGAAGGGGCTTAAAAGACCAACAATGAAGGTATTATCCCAATTTTACCCCCCAGGAAAAATTGGTCAATAATGACCTTACATAAGAAAATTGGAAGTGTCGGTTCAGTCCTACGAGCTTGCAATTGATCCCAAATCAAGGGGTGTGTAGGAGTCGACAATGGAGGAGAAGGGTCAATGATGAGGCCGAACGAAACAAAAGAAGTAGAGGGATCAACAGGAAAGAAAGCAGGAAAGGATCAAAGTTTTCAAACTTCACATACGATTCGACCCGAGCCAAGTGTCTAAGACTCGTGGAAGGAGCCACTACCTCATTGGTGAAATTCCACGGGATAATCCAAAATGGAGACCCCAAACAAGCGCGAGGCTCGCCACGTGGCCAGAAATAAAAAGGGGGCAAAGTCAGCCATTAAATCAACTAAGTATAGAAGATCTAGCGAGAAACCTCCACGTGTCTCAATGATGCATCTCCGCAGGTTAGTTCCAACTAGGGTCTCCAAAATGTGTGGAATCTTCACATGTCTAGGGTCCAATGAATCGACTCAAAGTATAAGAGGGTTGTGAAGCTTCCATGTGCCTCATTGGCGGAACTTTAGAAGTGAGATCCAAGGAAAGTCCTAAACGAGCATAAAGCTTCCATGTGTCTCATGTCTTAAAAGGAGACATAGTCATCAGATTGAAAAGTCTCGGGGTAGTGGAAGGCCCAACATGTATCATCAATGCAAATTCCAAAAGTGTGGCTTAAAGAGATACCCCAAACTTGTTCCACCCTCCACGTGTCCCAGTGTCCGAAAAGGAACATGGGCTATTGAAAAGTACAAACTCGGGACAAAGCAAAGGAATCCTCCATGCATCTTCTCGGTGCATTTTCAAGGTTAAAATCTAGAGGCGGTTCTTAAATGAGCACCATCCCACCAAGTTGTCGAGTCAAAAAGACGGTAGAGTTGGTGATGAAGATTCCAGGGATCGGTTGAAGGAGCCACGCGTCAACTCGGCGTAACTTCAAAATGAAGAATCAAAAGTGGGTTCCTAAATGAGCGTGGGCTCGCCACATGTTCGAGAGAAAAAATGGGGTAGAGGTGGCCATTAAATCGGCTAAGTATATAAGGATCAGCGGAAGCCTCCATGTGTCAACTCCATGCAACTTCAAAGGAAAAATCTAGAGGTACGTCCCAAATATGCACTAAGCCTCCACATGTCTAGGGTCAGACATATGGCCTTGCCAAAAAAAAAAAAGGACTTAGCAAAAATACAAAAGAAACAGAGAAAATACGCGAAGAGCTGTATCTCTTTGGCGCTCTTTCAAGAGCTAATATAAATGTTTCACTCGGAAATGCTTCGTTCCTTATAGAAACAGATAAGGTTAGGGTTAGGAGGAATACCTGTAGAATGTCGAGATGATGTGCGCGTACCGTAGAGAAAGATCAGGCTGACTGCGAAGAACTCCTTTTTGTCTTGGAAGGACTACCTGCAAATAAGAACACAAGACCACAAGATTTTGATTAGATAATAAATGAGGAAACTGCCTTGGGCCCAGGAAATGTAAAACTTCCTTTCGAAGGTGGTCAGTTTCCCTGCTAATATGAGTTAACACAAAATATTGTAAAATATCAATCAAATTGCTTGGCTGAACTGGGTAGGGGAAAGGCTGTTTTTCCTGGTTTTGATCAAAGGAACCGATGCCGGTTACCTATAACCGATGGCGGTTACTGATAACCGATACCGGTGGGTTCTAGGATCTTCTGGGCTGGTTGTGGAGTTTGTAATGGCTGATTTTTGGATGGTATTGGGAAATGGGATGGTTAGAAGCTAAGGAATGATAGTTAGAGGCAATGGTACGTTGGATAATGGATTCAGGAACGGATTTGGGAGGACTGTAATTCCAAAAGCATAAGAAATGTTATAATGGAGGACATGCAAGATGTAACTTACTGGTTTTTGACGAAGATGCCAGTTGATCTCCTTAACCGCCACTCTTCCGGTTTCTTCACTCGTCTCGCTTGGTCAAGTGAAGTTCGACTCTGCTAATCACTTTGACTCTCCTTGATTCAAAATCCTTCGACCGATCTCCAAAATGAAATTCCGATCCGTTGTTTTGGTTTGAGAA
The DNA here is from genome assembly GCA_018340775.1 of Taxus wallichiana var. yunnanensis. Taxonomy (NCBI): domain Eukaryota; kingdom Viridiplantae; phylum Streptophyta; class Pinopsida; order Cupressales; family Taxaceae; genus Taxus; species Taxus wallichiana. The sequence continues at coordinate 273,940,393 of CM031241.1, forward strand.
GCCCATTTACAGTGAACCAGATGGCGGTTGCGTGAACTGACGACGCGGTCGAGTAGGAACTGCATCGGTTAGGAAAAAGTAGGCTATTTTTAGTAAAATAGCCCACCTTCCCTGCTTTTCTCCCGAGAGATCAGTTGCGGGCTTGGTCAAGTGGCTAGAAGGTCGGCTTTGGGTGCGAGTAAGGAGGCATTAGTTATGGATGTGAGTCTAGACCAAGTCATGGGTCCTAATTAGGTTAGTTTAGGGTTAGGGCTAGGTCATGGTGAGGTGGCCAAGTGAGGTGGTAGGTAAGGTGATGTGGATTTATCAATTACAAGGTAATTAATAAATAATTGTGTGAAGTTTAGGTAATGAGGTTAGGTTGCGAAATGGGATGCGGGTCACAAGGGGTCGTGAGACACGAATTTGGTGTCTACATTAGCCCCTTATTGTCGTGTAGCTTGTTCTGTAAAGCTGCGCGGACAATAATATGAAGTGGTTTCTCATGTTAAAGATATAGGTAATCCCCCTCAAATCTATCACAGATTGAGTGAACGGGAAATCAGGGATAGGGTTGATAAAGGGTATATGTGGTAGAGAGGATGGTAAGGTGATGGTGTAGGTCCAAGGAAGCAGACGCATGTTGAAATGCAATAGTACGACTAGGGTACATGATTTGACGAGCAAACCAGCAATGTATAGGCAAAGGTCGATAGTTTATCCAAACAAGGGTGATATAATCCTGGTATCCAAGGCATAGGAAGTAGCTCCAGGGTATATAACAGGTAAGGTACAGGAACGTTTAGGCATGTTCGGCAGTACCAAAATGGTTGGTTTGGTTGAGATAAACGTCACGGTCTAGGTCTAGGCAAAGTTGGTCGACAGATCAAGTCAAGGACCCTAATCATGCTAAAACACGAACAGGTGAGCTCGATTGAACACAAGGTACATGATGGATGGATAAAATAAAACGTTGATTGTGGGTATGGTATGGAAGTGATACGGCCTTGGGTCGGGCCAAGTTGTTGGGTTGTGGCCTTGGGTCAGACCATAACGGTAGAGTGAGGCCTTGGGTCGGGCCAAATTGGTAGGGCGAGGCCTTGGGTCGGGCCAAATAAGTAGGTTGAGGCCTTGGGTCGGGCCAAATGGTTAGGGTGAGGCCTTGGGTCGGGCCAATTGGTAGGTTGAGGCCTTGGGTCGGGCCAAATGGTAGGTTGAGGCCTTGGGTCGGGCCAAATAGGTAGGGCGAGGCCTTGGGTCGGGCCAATTGGTAGGTTGAGGCCTTGGGTCGGGCCAAATAGGTAGGGCGAGGCCTTGGGTCGGGCCAATTGGTAGGTTGAGGCCTTGGGTCGGGCCAATTGGTAGGTTGAGGCCTTGGGTCGGGCCAAATAGGTAGGTTGAGGCCTTAGGTCGGGCCGATTGGTAGGTTGAGGCCTTAGGTCGGGCCGAATAGGTAGGTTGAGGCCTTGGGTCGGGCCAATTGGTAGGTTGAGGCCTTAGGTCGGGCCGAATAGGTAGGTTGAGGCCTTGGGTCGGGCCAATTGGTAGGTTGAGGCCTTAGGTCGGGCCGATTGGTAGGTTGAGGCCTTAGGTCGGGCCGAATAGGTAGGTTGAGGCCTTAGGTCGGGCCGAATAGGTAGGTTGAGGCCTTAGGTCGGGCCAATTGGTAGGTTGAGGCCTATAGATTATGGTGGGTAGCAGAACTGCGAGGTGTACGTGAGCACCCTGACATAGCGGTGATTACAGCAGAGAGGGATCGTCTGCAGCGTTTGGTTCAGCAGCTCCAAACGCAGGTGAATGAGACAAGAGGATTGTTAGTGGTTGCGGAGTCACGGGCGGCGAGACTAGAGGCTGGAGTTCTCCATGCGAGAGGGCGTATTCATATGTTACAGGAGAGATTGGCAGATCAGTGGGCGGTACCAATAGCCGCGGTACCTTTGAGGACAGAGAGGCCTGGCGAGAGGGGTCGACGATCACGATCATCACCTAGGTCGGGATGAGGCGTGAGGGTCTAAATAAATGTTAGCAAGGTATGAGGATAAATAAGAGTACCGACCTGCGTGTCGATGATATAGAAGATGTATTTGTTTAACATCTAAATAAAATGAGATATGTATGTTGATTTGCGTTATAATAATAAGAATGTTGTCGTTTTGACTTTCGGTGTTTTGAAAAAGGATCAAAGAGGAATGTGATTAAATAGAAATACACCAAAATATTTATATTTACCACACATGATAGGTTATGGTAGGGGATGGTCGAGCTAACCTTGGGAGACCCCATGTCTCCGAAGTGCTGCCTACATAGCCCATTGCACAAAGCAAGGAAGGGCCTCAGACCGATGTAGTTCTCCCTTAGGATCAGGGAGGGGTGAATTTAGGCAATTTGGTATGGTTTAGGCAATTTGTCGTTTGGTAAAAAATTTGATGTTGGTAGGGTAATGGTGTTGGTGCTGGTAGGATAATGTTGTTGGTGTAGGTATAGGTAAAGCAAAGGTTAGCATACCCAAGTAGTAGGGAATAGTGTCCTGATTAAGATCAACACACAATTCTAGATGCGAGGCAAAGCGGAAAGAGTGCTCCATAGGTGAAAAGAGCTAAACAAACCACACAACGTAGAACGAGCCTGAAGCCCTAAGTGCCGTGTATAGACGAGAAGTCCATAGTTGAAAAGAGTTGTATGATCACAATATATCAGGTGTACGTTACGTCCCTTGAGTTGAAACAAATGGTGAGGTGATGTGGATGATATAGCTGAGGTACAAAGAACTTGTTACAACGAAAGAGAACCTACCCTAAATAGACAAGTCCATGACCCAAAAAGTTCTTTTGCATGAGGCTTTTATTTTACTGAAGATAGACTGATCAATGCGGGAAGTCTATAAGGGATATTGATTGTATTATTCTTGAGGTCTTCACGAAGCTGATCAATGCGAGAAGCTTCTGATAAAGGCTGACTGTGTATAGCTGTCCCCTTCGGGGAATAATCTATTTATAGTAGCAAATGATGATTTTAGTGCATAGCTGTCCTTCAGGGGAGCAGTCTATTTATAGTAGCAGCAATAGTTTGGCATATAGCTGTCCTTCGAGGGAGCAGTCTATATTTAATTTTAGATAACTAGATGTTCTTTTGGCGTGAAGCATCTAGTTTAGTAGGAAGTTTGACTCAAGAAAATCCCATAAGAATACGGCTTATTTTAATACTTTGAAGTCATGGACTAGACTAAGAAGGGGAAGGCATCGTAAGGGGAGGTGAGGGGTGAACTTGATTTTGTTTCGAGATGTAAGAGACAAGTGTATGTGGTGGTATGTGAGCTCAAGGGACGAGCAGTAGGCGGATAAGAAGTGATATAACCCTAATTTCAACAGTAGAATGGTCGAAGATGCAAGGCATTAAGGGGTTCAGGCTCAGGTTTACCATTAAGCGAAGCTAAACGATAAGTGCCTGATCCATAGGTGTGAGTGATTATATAAGGCCCAATCCAATTGGGAGCAAATTTTCCGCGTTTGCTCTTTTCCAGTTTGGTTACATGTTGATTCTCTTTGAGGACGAGATCACCAACCTTAAAGGTACGCTCATGAAGTCGCTTATCATAAGCACGCTTGATGCGTTTTTGATAGATTTGAAGATGATCAAGAGCTGTAAGACGACGTTCGTCAAGAAGCTCCAATTGGGCTAACCGCTCTTGGCGGAAATCATCGTTAGTGAGAATATCCTGAAGAGATATTCTAAGGGAGGGTATTTGTATTTCGAGAGGCAAAACAGCCTCGGTACCGTATACCAAAGAAAAAGGTGTGGCATTAGTAGAAGTACGAATGCTAGTACGATAAGCCCAAAGGGCAAAGGGAATGTGATCGTGCCAATTTCTTCCAGATTCATTGACAACTTTCATGAGGATTTTGGTTAGTGTTTTATTAGAAGACTCGGCTTGCCCATTGGCTTGTGGATAGTAAGGTGACGAGAAACTAAGTTTGATACCAAAGTTGTCACAAAGGTCTCGCAACAACTTGTTTTTGAAAGATTTTCCATTATCTGTTATCAGGCGGTGAGGAACACCAAAACGACAGATAATGTGGTGGTTAATGAACTCGACAATTTTTTCTTTTTTGATTGAAATGAGTGGAATAGCCTCCACCCATTTTGTGTAATATTCGGTCGCTGTGAGTATCCAACGGTGACGTTGTGAAGAGGTTGGGTGAATCTCACCAATAAGGTCTAAACCCCATTGTGAGAAAGGCCAAAGATCTCGAGCGATCTGGAGCGGGTGGCTAGGAGTATGTTGAAGGTTGGCATGTTGCTGACACATAACACAACGCTTAACATATTCATAGCAGTCGTTATTGAGAGTAGGCCAATAATAACCAAGGCGAAGGATTCGTTTGGCCACGGCAAGGCCGCTAAAATGTCCACCACAAATACCGTCATGGACCTGTTGGATGGTATGAGTGGCCTCCATGCCAGTTAGACAGCGAAGGAGGATACCATCAAAGCCACGTTTATAGAGGAGTCCCCCATGACAACATAACGCGAAACACTTTTAAGAAAAGCACGCTTGCTGTTACTAGTAAGATCGGTGGGAGGACAGAGATTGTAAGGTAGTCGTGAAATTGGTGGTACTGTATCCCGAGAATTAGTAGACACAGTATTTATCATACAAACTACCGGGTTGAATAAGATGGGGCAAAAGTTGTTGGACCACGACGAATAATTCAGAGTCAACATGCGCGGCGGGAATTTGCGAGGCTAAGCAAGCCATAGTATCCGCAAATTTGTTAGTGGAGCGGGGAATGGTTTGTATAGAATAGTGGGTAAATAAAGCTAGAAGTGAATCCACATAGTGTTTGTATTTTTGAAGTTCCTCGTTTTTGCATTGGTAGACGCCCATAACTTGATTGACTACCAATTGAGAGTCACCAAAAATGTTGATAGATTTGATACCTAAGTGTAACGCAACTTGGAGACCTAGAACAAGGGCCTCGTATTCCGCTGTATTATTAGTGCAAGGGAAATCAAGTCGGAATGAAAGAGGCATAGGTTCAGCGTTGAGAGGAATGAGAACAACGCCGGCTCCTCCGCCGCGCTGGCATTTAGATCCATCGAAGAAGAGGGTCATTGGGTACGACTCCTCTGTGAGGGAAAGAGTAGCGATGAGTTCGTCGGGAAATGTGAAATTGGTAAATTGTTCCCCCGGTACAGGAGCGTCCGCTAGTTGGTCTGCGATGGTTTGTCCTTTGATTGATTTCTGGTGGATAAACTCAAGATCGAGGTCGGCGAGAAGCATGAGCCATCTAGCAATGCGTTGGTTCAGATGAGGTTTGGCGTACATGTAATGGATGGGGTCTGTATTGGTGATGACGAAAGTCTTGTGATTTAGAAGGTAGTGTCGGAGTTTGGTGGCAACGAATGATAGGGCAAGGCACAATTTTTCTACATGTGTGTACCTAGTCTCATAGTCCACCAAAGTACGACTTATATAATAAACAGCTTGTTCGTGATTCTCAGATTCACGATGTGCAAGCATGGCTCCTACAGCGTGGTCGGTGGCGGAAAGGTAAAGGTAGAAAGGGCGGTTGTCTTGGGGTGGGATAAGCACGGGTGGCTGTAAGAGATAAGATTTGAGAGCTTCGAAGGCTTGGTGACATTCTTCGCTCCATTGGAATGCAATATCCTTTTTAAGGAGGTGGTGGAAAGGTTGACACCGATCCGAGAGTTGGGAGATGAAACGTCGGATAGATTGGAGCTTACCTTGTAAACTACGCAATTGTTTGAGATTTTTGGGTGGGGGCATTTCTAGGATAGCTTTGACTTTCGATGGGTCGACCTCAATGCCACGCAAAGAGATGATAAAGCCAAGAAGTTTTCCCGAAAGAACACCAAAAACACATTTCTTCGGTTGAAGGCGGACAGAATATTGTAACAGGCGATCAAAAATAATGGTTAAAACATCGAGATGTTCACTACGATGTTTGGACTTGCCGAGAAGATCGTCGACATAGTCTTCAAGGATAGTGTGCATAATGTCATGAAAAATGTAGGTCATAGCCCGCTGATAGGTAGCACCAGCATTCTTAAGGCCAAATGGCATGACACAATAACAAAAGGTTCCCCAAGGAGTTATGAAGGCAGTTTTGTGTTGATCGGCAGGGGCAACCAAAATTTGGTTGTATCCTGAAAAGCCATCCATGAGAGAAAGCATTTCATGACCCGCAGTGAGATCAACAAGTTGATCAATACTTGGGAGGGGGAAGTCATCCTTAGGGCAAGCGAGGTTAAGATCCCGGAAATCCGTGCATATCCGAAGTCCCCCCGTCGCTTTCGTGACAGGTACGATGTTAGAAATCCATTGAGGATAGTCAATAGGCAGAATGAAGGAAACAGAAAGGAGTCGTTGGAGTTCCTCTTTGACCAAGAGAGCAATGCGTGGATGCATTTTTCTCAATTTCTGTTTGACTGGTTTGGAATCGGGGTTTAGGGTGATGTTATGGACGGCAATGGTAGGATCAATTCCTGGCATGTCAGCGTAAGACCATGCGAAAGCTTGGTTGCGAGCACGGAGAAAGGTAGTAAAGGCGGCTTGTTCTGATGTGTTAAGGGATTGTCCAATCTTCACTATGTGAGGATCTTCCTCCGTGTGGATGTTGATTTCTATAGTAGATTCGTTCAGCATAGTTTGGGTTTCAGATGGTAAGGCACGTTGAATATAAGAATCATCCGCGCCTAGGTAAGTGAGGATGGAGTCGTCATCCTGGCATTCAACAACATTAATCAAAGGCGAATCCTCTTCGATCATGTCTGGATACAGAAGGGGAAGAGAAGATGGGTCCTCATTATCGCGTTGATAAGTGAGAGGACCTATGAAGATAGCATTTATGAAAAAAAAAAGTTAGGAGGGATAAATTCAGGGTCCATCGATTCTGTGGGAGATGATGGCAAAGTGGGTGATGATGTTTCGGTAGGGGCAACGTCTTCCTCTTCCAGGATACAGCTGACAGGAGGTGTCTCTTGTGTAGGTGTTTCGGAAAAACCGAGACCACTGCGATCATTATGTTTGCGTGTGGTCACGGGAATAAGTGTATGTCGGCCTTGTTCGTAAAGGCCAAAACCAAAGCCTTTCCACGCCAAAATGGCAGTCAATAAGGTGAGGGATGAAACGATGATTTGTCAAGTATTGAAAATCGGATTGGAAGGAACCACACCAAGAGGAGGTTCGAGGGTAATGGAGGATGCGTCCAACACCCCATACGTTAGGTTAGTGCGACAATGGGGTGGTCCGTAAGAGATTACCTCCCCACGCGACGGTCGTAGGTGGGATGCGCATGTAATTGTCCGTACTCTGCCGGGGGTAGGAAAGAACTAACGTTATATAGGCGGTACTCCCAAACAGTGAGGCGATGAAAAACATCTACTAAGGGGTCGAGGTTGGGATGTTAGCTGCATGGAAGAGAAGTGGTTTGTGCGACGGTGGTTTCATCAGTTGAAGGCGTAGGTGCAGTTGAGGTGGATGGTTGAGGTACATTTGAAGAGGATGGTTGGGTTGAATGTATGGGTGTCTTAATTGGTATAAGCACATCGTTTGGGCGGTATAACATATTGCAAGTTTTGAAGGGGGGAGGATCAGCTTTTACAGTGTAGGACTTCCCCTCGTACTCAAATTTTATACATCGATGTAATGTTGAGGGAACGCATCCCATGGCCCGGATCCAAGGACGACCCAGCAATATATTATATTGGAACTCTCCTTCAAGGACATAGAAGAGTTCGGGCAAAGTACGTGGGCCTACGCGAATGTTGAGGATCACGGTGCCTAAGGTAGAAGTAATAGCGTCATTGAATGATCGCAACATGATGGGGTTGGCACACATGCAACTAGAAGGGATGTTCATTTGTTGGAAGGCTTTTGAAGAGATGATGTTTAGGCTAATTAGCGCCCCGTCAATCATAACCCGACGTACTCGAATGTCTCGGACATAAGCGGAAATGAAAAGGGCGGTGGTCGTGGTCTTCTCGCACCAAAGTCGATAATTTCATCTTCCGAGAAACTAACCGCAGCTTGTTGTTTTGAGACGAAGTGGTGGGGAGATGGATTGTTTGGTGAGAGAGGAAACGTGATTAGGGTGTTAGAATGGAGGTAACGGGCAGGGTTTCGTTGGGTAAAACCTCTATCCTCAAGGATCTCAACGAGAGCTTGTCGATGAGATTCGAGAGTCCAATGAGATCATATAGTGTCATTTTACGGGTGATTGATGAAGCTGTTTGATCATGGTTCGGTGGGAAACTCCATTAGAGACGGGATAGGTGGGTCCACGAATAACCACTTTAGGTGGTGGTGTAATCGGGATGGTTGAAGGAGAAAGAGATGCCGCAGTGTGTTTTCTTCGCTTTCCCATTGTTTTTCCGTCTCTCGTAGCGACACTAATCATATTAATCTCGTAGACCTGAGATGAAGAAGATGGTTGGGATAATTCATGGTCTTTAAGAGGTGGGGTTGTAATAATGATCGATCTTGGTGAGGCGGGGACAGATGGTATAGTAGAGGGAATTGACGCTAGAGGTCTCTCCCTTCGTAAGTTGTCTTTCTTAACCTTTGTATCCGGAAGAGGTGACTGGCGAAGGATGGTTTTTAGAGCTTTGCATCCTTCTACATCATGTCCAGGTGTGCGGTGATAGGCGCAGATTTTAGACTCATCATAATCCACAGGTCGGGGCTTAGACGGGTCATAAGGTCTAAGTGGAGGTAGGGAGATGGTCGCATTCTCCACCAACATAGCAAGGATTTTGGCGTAAGATCCTTTGAGTGGGTCAAAATCAGAAGAAGATGAGGGTATTGATTGTGTGGGTTGTGGTAATGTTTGAGCGTGTTTAGTTCGTATGGGTGGTGGTTTAGCCGAGGGGTGCTGACACATGTTTTTCACTAAACGTGGTTTCTTAGACACAGAAGTTACGTTCAGCTGGTTAGATGATGAGGCTACAGATGGCATGGTAGCAGGAAACAACCACGGAGAAAGGGGAGTGACAGAAAATAAATCCTTTGATGATGGGATTGGTTTAGGGTTGATAGGTGGACCGGATACGTGGGGTAACGATGTTGTGATACCCTTTGATCTCTGTATAGGTGTAAAAGGCGTAGGTCGTTTTGCAGAAAACAACGGAGGTATGATATATTGGTGTAATGTGGAGGGATGAGGTCCCAATATGGAAGGTGGGTGTGACGATGAGGGTTTTAATTGTGATAGAGGCCCGGATTGCGTTCGTCTCCTAGGTGGCGGAACGGATTTATTTTTGGATAGATCGAGTCGCTTAGGCGGGTGTGTTAGACTGGGCATTGGTGAGGTCCCAAGCGTAGGGGAAGATCTGGTTAAGTTGATAGAAGTGGACGGGGCGTTTGGTAGAGGTGAGGGGGGTGAAGGCGAACAGGGGGCATTTTAAGCTTCAGAAGCACTTCGGGTAAATGGTGGAGACATCAGGATCAGTCATTTGCATTTGAGTAGAAACAGGAGTACTCAAACGTTCCCATAGGGCCTGTCTATCTTCTGTGGAATGACAGTCTCCAGGTGTGATTTGTAATTTTGGTACAGAGGAAAAGTGAGTTGTAATTCCAGTCCATTGCGGGTGTGACACAGGAGGCGGATGAGGCACTGTATCAATAGATGTCAGGAGGTCAACCGGTCGTTGAAAAGATTTAGGCGATGAGGGACTAATAGGTAGGAGGGCGTGTTCGAGGAGATCTGTCATGTTAAAAGAATGTGGTGATGTTAGTGTAAGAGATTTCTCGTCTAAGGATGTCAAAAGGAGTGGTGAGCCTTCCTCTTGTGTAGCAAGAGTGGTAGAAGGGGACGTTTGGGAAATAGATAAATTAGATAGCATCCGCTCACAGTCTTGTAGGGATGTGGTGTAAGAAGACTCATTGATGGGAAGGGAAGCCTGGGCAGTTAACTCTTCTATGAGTAAAGGAACGATTTCGCTTTGGCTTGATGGTGGTAAAGGAGGTTCGGGCTCCTGTGTTAGTGAAGAGGCTTGATTCAAAATTTTCTCGATAGAGGCTTTTGGCTGAGAATCGAAGACTGCATGGATCTCATGAACACTCTCCTCAGCTAAGATATCTTGGTTTACGTTGCTGCTGGACGAGTGATTCGGGAATGGCTTGTTGAAAATTTTCAGATTTCGGTTAGCAGGGGCGTTAGGATTATCGAGTGTTATATCCCCTGCATCAACCATTTCCTGCACTATGTTTTTCAACATCTTGCAGTTTTCATGACTATGTCCTTTTACGCGGTGAAAGTTACAAAAGTCATTTTCTTTGTACCAGGAAGGTATTGCGCGGGTGGAGTCAAACCCAGAGTGAGGTTTTACAGGGGGCAAGGTGATAGCCCCAGCTTTGAGCAATTTCTCTAGGATGACGCCATAAGTTTCTCCCAAGGGAGTGTAATTGGTGGGCTCAGCTTTGTATTTATAGGTGGTTTTTGGTGGAGTATTGGACGGTGATTGGGATTTGACCATCACCGCGTGGACAGCTCCTTTTGATTTAGAAGAGGTGGACGCGTGAGGAGTGGTGGTATTTGGTTTATTGGTAGAATCAGGAGTTCGGAAAGTGGAGTTCTTGTTGCGCAACCGCAGTTTCTCTTCCTCTAAGGCTCGAATTTCTAATTTTCGAGCCATAGTAAAGGCCTCGTCGAATGTACGGAAAGTTTGAATTTGGAGGGTAGGGGAGATGTGCTTAGCGCAGGCCCGCGTAAACAGTTCGATAAGTTCGGTTTGAGGCAAGGCATACGTAAGTTGGTTGATAAGGCCCCGCCATCGTCCAACGAAATCTGCGATAGATTCGTCTTCGAATTGTCGGATGGCATAGAGGTCAGTGATAGATACTTTCTTGGCAATGTTAATGGAGAAATGATCCAAGAAAGATTGGGCTAGTTGGTTAAAAGAGAAGATTGAGTGCTGGGTTAAAGCACTGTACCACTCCAAGGCAGGCCCTGATAAGGACATGGGAAAGGTGCGGAGTAACAAGGCATCATCATGGGCAATCAAATAACAAGCATGTCTAAATGATCGCAAGTGTTGTTGAGGATCCTCTTTACTGTTAAAACGAGTAAACTTTGGCAACTCCCATTGAGGAGGATATGAATGAAGGGGGACAGAAGGGTGAATGGGCTCCCGACAAACTTGCTCGTATGTCAAGGCGCTACGACTTCCTGAAACGGAAGCCTCCAGGTTTTGCATTTTGTCCATCATTTGCTTGATGAAATCTGTGGTTGGATGAGATGATGGTGCCACAGAATAGGGATGTCCCATATAAGGTGTTGAGGTTACTGGATACGTATATGGGAATGAAAAGGTAGGCGGAGCTTGAGAAGGAAAGCTCGTTTGAATAGGTGGCAGAGAGTAAGTCATGAATGGAGTGGTCTGAAAGAGAGATGAGATAGGGGCAGTTGGTGGTGGCGATACATGGGGTCCAAGATTAACAAAAGGAAAGCTAATCGGGGTCGTATGAACCTCTGCCGCTGTCGGATTGGGAGACGGGGCTAGTGATGCGGGAAGTAAGGTATTGTTATCAGGAGGAGTAGGAGCTAAATGAGCAGCTATACTAATAGGCATGCCCATAAGGAGCTGACCATCAGGCGTACGGTCAGGGGTATGAGACAAATAGTATTGTACAGCGCTGGGATTAGCATCCAGAAATTTGGCAAAGTCCTTGTCTCCTACAGGAATTTGGGGGATCTCACTGGTGTCCGTAGGGTTTCCTATAGAATGTGAAGGGGGTGATTCAGGCAAAGAAACAGAGCAAGCGTGTGAAACCATGGCAGCGGCTCGCTTCCGAGTGATGACAACCATAGACCAGAACACACAGGAAAGTTTCAATCTATCAAGAACAAAAATAACCTCAGAATGGTGAATTTGGCAAGTTGCTGGTTTGTCAGGGGCTGAGAGAGACAGTAACCGATATCGGTTTACTAACCGGTGTCGGTCAAGGGGAAACGACGTCGGTCCCTTAACCGATGTCGGTGTCAAAAAAATCTAGGATAAGAAGATACAAAGGGGCTGCTAATTTGATTTTTAGCAACGTTGAGTAGTTTTATCAACTTATTGATCACAAAAGACAGAGTATGACAGAGAAAACAGAACAGCAAACAAGCAAGATGCACACGCAAATGCAGAGATTAACCTTAGGGTTAATTTTAATTATTGTGGGCTTATGCCTTTAGACGTAGAATGATGTCAGAATCCTAAACAAGAGACTTAGGGGAAATGTCAAGTTGTTTTGGCTTATAAGGTTACCTCAATCGGGCGGAGGAATACCGCGGAAAAAAGGGGGGATGTTTGAGCTGTTGTGTTAATTGTGAAGTGATTCGGTATGTGTTGTGCAGTGAAACTAAGGTTAATTTCCTGTCAATACCGTGGATATCACCTCCACGTGTACGACCTGTTACTTAATCTATGTTCACTAGAATTGAAAAACAACAGGCAGGAATGTAATGCATGTGTTTTAAAACCCAAATCGAAAGTGATATTCGATGAAGCAAAAGAGATGACTTTTACTAATGCAAGATGCAAAAACAAAGCAAGTTCTTTTACCAGAATAATAAAATACCCTGTGAATATCTCTAGAAGAAGAAAACAGCAAGTATGCTCCCTATAATAAAAGCAAGCAAGAAATAAAGAAAAACCCAAAATGGGTCCCATCGGCGTGCAAAAAAATGTTTCACTCGGAAATGCTTCGCCTTATAGAAATGCAGATAAGGTTAGGGTTAGGAGGAATACCCGTAGAATGTCGAGATGATGTGCGCGCATGTAGAGAAAGATCAGCCGATCGCGAAGAACTCCTTTTGTCTTGGAAGGACTACCTGCGCAAATAAGAACACAAGACCACAAGATTTTGATTAGATAATAAATGAGGAAATCGCCTTGGGCCCAGAAATGTAAAACTTCCTTTCGAAGGTGGTGGCTTTCCTGCTAATATGAGTTAACACAAAATATTGTAAAATATCAATCAAATTGCTTGGCTGAACTGGGTAGGGGAAAGGCTGTTTTTCCTGGTTTTGATCAAAGGAACCGATGCCGGTTACCTATAACCGATGGCGGTTACTGATAACCGATACCGGTGGGTTCTAGGATCTTCTGGGCTGGTTGTGGAGTTTGTAATGGCTGATTTTTGGATGGTATTGGGAAATGGGATGGTTAGAAGCTAAGGAATGATAGTTAGAGGCAATGGTACGTTGGATAATGGATTCAGGAACGGATTTGGGAGGACTGTAATTCCAAAAGCATAAGAAATGTTATAATGGAGGACATGCAAGATGTAACTTACTGGTTTTGATGAAGGTGCCAGTTGATCTCCTTGGCTGCCAACTCTTCTGGTTTCTTCACTCGTCTCTGCTTGGTCAAGTGAAGTTCTGGACTCTGCTAATCACTTTGGACTCTCCCTTGATTCAAAAATCCTTCGACTGATCTCCAAAATGAAATTCTGATCCGTTGTTTTGGTTTGGGAAGCCCATTTACAGGGAACCGATGGCGGTTGCGTAACCGACGGCGGTCGAGTAGGAACCGGCATCGGTTAGGAAAAAGTAGGCTATTTTTAGTAAAATAGCCCACCTTCCCTGCTTTTCTCCCGAGAGATCAGTTGCGGGCTTGGTCAAGTGGCTAGAAGGTCGGCTTTGGGTGCGAGTAAGGAGGCATTAGTTATGGATGTGAGTCTAGACCAAGTCATGGGTCCTAATTAGGTTAGTTTAGGGTTAGGGCTAGGTCATGGTGAGGTGGCCAAGTGAGGTGGTAGGTAAGGCGATGTGGATTTATCAATTACAAGGTAATTAATAAATAATTGTGTGAAGTTTAGGTAATGAGGTTAGGTTGCGAAATGGGATGCGGGTCACAAGGGGTCGTGAGACACGAATTTGGTGTCTACAATAAAGCGGTCCCTAAACATTCGCGAGATCTCCACATGTCTCAAGTTAGGTAGAGTGTCTCCACCGATAGGAGGGACTTAGGTAGGACACTCGAGGAGCCCACGAAGCCACCATGTCTCAATATGGCACAACTTCAAGAGCAAGAAGAGGGGGCTGAATCTTTAACCCACACAGGGCAGCCACGTGGACCCTGTAGGGGTAGACTCATTCAAATATTGTGAGCCTGCGTTAAATACCTAACCATTGACCTTCCAGGAAGCCATAAATTTTGACTGGAGCCTATTTTTGAGTGGGAAAGAACATTTTAGAAAGCTCCCAATGCCTACTACTCACCTGCCACCATTAATGTTTCATCCCACCATTTTTAAGGCTATCAAGTCTCCCACCTACTATCATGATGAAGAATGGGCCTCTTTTCTTGTCCAGCAAGGAATAACACATGGGGGCATGGGTTTTACAATAAATCCCATCATTGAGTAGGTGGATTCAATGCTCTTCTAGGGGTGGTTGGCGCAGGGTTCAATTTCTTCCCTCTCCCATTCTCTCATTCTTCTATATATTATAAATGAGGGGCATATTTTAAAAGGTTGGTCATCTTTTCTCTCATGCCCCCTCTCTCTTTATTCACTAGGGTCGAATGTGGAGTTTAAGCCTCCTCTCATGGCTCTATAATGGCATTTTCGTGCATGTTTCTCACGATGATGTATTGTGTGAACTATTGGAGCAATACAATATGATTTGGGATGCATTTTTTCCATCATTTTTTATTTTATTGTCTCTTATTTCCTCTCATCATTGCATGGTATATTGTGCATACATTTGATGTTTATTACAGGTTGTGGGAGCTGTGTTTAATGTGTTTGAAGTGATGTTCTATGTGAACTATATCTTTGGTATGTGATGCATTTGTCCATCCTCTCCTTTTCTCACCTCTCTCTATTTCAGGTATATGAAATTGTGACCAACAAACTCCTTCTCTGGTGTATCACTGTTTTAGTGTAGGATTTGTTTTCATGCACTTTCTCTCCCTGGTCCCTTGGAAGGTTAGATTAGGATTAGATAGTTTTCCTGCATTAGAATAGCTTGTGGTAGGTAGTTTAGGAGTAGGAACCAACCTTCTCTAGAGGTCCATCTCAATTTCGCAAGTCCCATAGCTTGAGAGATGGTCCAATGTTATGCAAATCACACCGAATGCCCCACTCATATCCGAGGCCATTTGGGGGTGTTGTGATTTTACACCAATAGTTTTTGTATGCCTGGTGGGAAATCTATGAAGCACCTTAACAATTCACTTCATCAAGGTCGATGTGCTCTTGGTGAAGATTATAGCCTTTCGAGGCACTTTCAAACACATCTGGCAACTCCATCCGGTGAGCAACCCATCCTCTAAGTTGTAGACCTTATCCCATCCATTTTCATCCATTATTCCTTCCACATATTTCATTTTCTCCCATTCAATGACTTCTTTCCTTTATGGAATTCTCATTTGTAGTATTTAAACTATTTCCCTCCATCCCCATAGTTCCAAATCCTCCTCCAAATTAGTTTTATAAACCCCATTATTCTAAAAATGCATATAACCCACTTTTTGCTAACGAAAATGTTTATGAAGAATAGGTTTATGCAGATGATGGCGGAAACTCCATGACTGAAGTTGATTTTGAGAGGTAGGTTCAAAAGATGGAGATGGACATGATGCATATTGGAGTCAAGTGCTCCATAAAAGTAACTAAAGTTGTCTACAAGGTCCCTTATCCATGGGTCAGCCTTGTACCAGGATGGTTTAACGCCCAACATAAGTTGCACTTTATCGGTGACATGCGGCCCACGTTACAAAGTGGGCGGATGAAATGGAGGCTCACGAATATAGTGTGTGCTAACTCTATCAATGAGGTGACCTTGCACTACCATCTTATGGCCCTCCTACTCCTTCACACCAATTCACCTTGTGCTAAGACTACTGCACATATTCCCATATTCGTGTGTGTTTCCCCTATTGATAATTCCCCTCAACCCTCTCACCTTCACATCACTACCAAGTATCCGCTATCTAGTTGTACCACAAATAAAGAGACCCCTACCAACGTACCTCTCCAAACCAATGTCATCATGTTCGATGACTGCAAAACAATTCAAGAATGACATCACCCATGTCACCGCAATTTGGGAAGAAGAGATTAGATGGGTGTTTGTTCTAGAAAAAAATTAGTTAGTTCTGGAAGACGTAGTTCTAGAGGATACCAAGTTTCCCGTAGAGGCATAACCATCCACACCCCAGCTGCAAGCATCCCCCTTCGAAGGAGAGTTCATGAGAAAATCCCATATGTGGGATTGAGTTTCAAAGCAATAGGAAAACCACAAGGATCAGACCATACCCAATCGGAAGCTAGTTTAGAGAAAAAAATAGAGTTGCCACTAGTCATTCTCATTTCAAAGCATGAGATAGAGCTTCATTGAGCCAAAGGTAAGCAACAACGCCTCCTAGATCCTAGTAAAAAACAACTCCAACACGTGTATATTTTTTTTTTGATACTTTGAGGAGGGTGAAACACCATCTGCAAAGTGGTTTTTTACTCTCATTTCTTACCATGTTCAGCGCCAAATCAACTACATGGTCACAATTTTTGAGGAAGGGAAGCTACTTCTCCCTACCTGTCACAAGTTTTACTTGAGCGCCCTTTGCCTCTAGTTTTTTTAGGTTAGCTTATGTTTTCTTTCAGCAAAGACAAGTTCTTTCAAACACTCTGCATATCCCACTTGGGGTGTGTATGATTTTTAGTTTTGTACATAGCGGTGTTGTGGTGTTTATTTCTCCAAGGTTGTATCATTATACAGTTCGATGTGCCTCCAAGGTTAGTGTTGTAGCAGTGGCTCAGGAATAGGTGAAGCCCAAGGTCAAGACAATTTTCTACTCTCAGAACCTCATTTCTAAGATTTTCTTATGAAAATTGAGAGTGTGGATAGCGGGGAAGGTTCGGTGGTCACCAACTACAAGCCATCGGGATCAATTTTTTGGGGACAACATTAGTACCAGCTATCATTTGTGACTCGATGCCCAATGGATGCAATAAGGTAACTGGTCTCTTCATCTAGCAGGAAGATGTCCCCGTGATTTTCTAAACTATTATCCCAATTTTACCCCCAGAAAAATTAGTCAACCATAACATTGCATAAGAAAATAGGAAGGTTCGATTCAAGATCTTTGCAAGCTCATAATTGATCCTAAATCAAGGGGCACGTGGAGTCGACCATGGAGGAGCAAGGTCAGTGATGAGGTTGAATGACACAAAAGAAGCAAGAGGCTCAACAAGAAAGAAAGCAGGGAAAGACTGGAAGTTTTCAGAATTCACATACAAGTCAATTCACATCCAAACATCCAAGACCAACGTAAGGATCCATGTGCCGCATTGGTGTAATTCCAAGGTAAAATCCAAAACGGAGACCCCAAACAAGCTCGGGCTCACGACATGGTGAGAATTCAAAAAGGGTAGATCCGCCCATTGAATTGGCTAGGTGTAGAAGAGCCAGCGGAAGCCTCCATGTGTTTCAATGACGCATCTCCGTCAGGTCAGGTCCAAATAGGGTCTCCAAATTTGCATGGACCCTCCACATTTCAAGGATCCAATAGTTTCTCCTAAATGGGAAAAAATCCTAATCGCCTAAGTATAAGATTGTTAGTGAAAGTGCCCACGTGCTTCATCAATGCAACTTGAAGTGAGACCCGGGATAGTCCTAAATGAGCATGAACCTTCCACATGTCCTAGGTCCGGAAAAGATATAGAGTTGGTAATTGAAAAGTATCGGGGAAGTGGAAGGCCCAATGTGTCTCATCGGTGCAATTCAAAAAGTACGTCCCAAAAAAAGACCCCAAACTTGTGCCACCCCTCCACGTGTCCTAGGTCCAAAAATGGGACCCAAGCCATTGAAAATTCTAAGCTTGGGATAGGTTGAAGGAAGCCTCCATACGTCATCTCAAAGCACATCTTCAAGGTTAAAATTCGGAGGTGGTTCCCAAACGAGCGCCATCTCTCCATGTGCTCAAGGTTATAAAGAAGACAAATTTGGGCGATGAAGAGTCTAGGACCTGGCAAAAGGAGCCACGCGTCAGCTTGGTGTAGCTTCAAAAGGAAGAATGAAAAGTAGGTTCTTTAATGAGCATAGGATCACCACGTGGTTAGCGTAAAAAATGGGGAAAAGCTTTCCATTTGAAAGGCTAAGTATAGAAGGATCGGTGAAAGCCCCACGTGTCGATCCGTGCAACTTCAAGGAAAAATATGGAGGTAGGTCCAAAATGTGCACTTTGAGACTCCATGTGTCCAAGGTCGGACATATGGGATATTAGAATTAAGGTCACCTTGGTAATTTCTTATCATGTATATTATTATGTTCTTTCTTAAGTAGTCGGGAGGTTCCCATGGTAGGTATGTCCTCAAAATGTTACCATGGGCTTTGTGTGCTTCCCTTTATCATTTTAATTATTTGATGAGTATGTGTATTCTTTCATTATGAGGTATTTCCACTTTATTATTGTTAGTTAATGTGCTTTTTTAAAGTTAGTTAATCTTGTTAAGTAATTTAAGTAGAGATGTGACAAAAGGGTAGTTAATTGGGGTAGATAGTGCTTGAAACATTTTATTTGAAAGAGACTTTAATTTAATTTGATGTATACACTCAACCATCCCTGAAATCCAGAAATTTGACTTTAGAGTAATTTTTGGAGGCATGTGGGACAAGATAAGCTAGTCCCATACCTCTTAAATTCATCTAAGCAACTATACCCATTAGGTAAGGGGTAAAAATTATACCTTATTATGTGATTTGGAAGGTATTACATGAAATTTATTGCAATTTCTTACATGATATTTTAATTTTTTTCCTTAGAGGTATGGAGAGAGAGTTTGTGTGTGGAAGGAAATTGTAATATCCTCACCCACAAATTTATTAGCTTTTTTTTTTTATGTATTACTTGGTGATGTCGAGTTAAGGAGAAGTGATGTGGCATCATTGATGGTGTCACCTCACCCTCCACTCCTCATCTTTCTATTTATTGATGTTGTGTTGATTTTTTTGGGCTACTCATTTTGCAATGCACACTTGCTCTTTTTAGACTTGTCTTGAATTTCTTACTTGGAGATTTTGGAGACTACGTTTAGGATACTTTCTTGCTTTAGATAAATTGAAGCTTTTTGAATATTAGAGAAGCTTTTGATGGAATGGTAGGATTTATACCCTTTTTTTTCATTTACTTGTTTATGTATTTTTAAAATGAATGTATGTATGGGGTTTTGGTGTAGTATGGCCTTAAGGAGGGCGTAGGAGAAAGAAAATGTGACCATTTTGGGAGGGAAAAGGGAATAATAGGGTATTATGGAGGGACTATGAGTAGGAGTTCCACATATGGGGAGAAAAAGGATAAAATTGTTATACTTTTTGTATTATGCATTAGGAGGAAAAGGAATATGTTGAGAAGTTGGATCTCGCACTTGGAGATATTTTGGGTGGAACCTCTAAATCAAGTGGGAGGTAAAAGGAGGTGGTTCCCATGTTTATATTCTCCCTTGGCTTGGATTATAATCCTATGTGTTTGGATTTGTATTTTTACTATTGTATTTGGTGTTGAATGTATTTCTGTTATGTTGGCATGAGTGTTATAACGTTGAATCCCTTAAGAATTTTATATGGTTTCTAAATATCCTAGATTGTTATATTATTGGGGCTCGAGAGGCCAATGAGGAGGATGGCTTCTCCTCCTCATTGGAATTTTTTTTGGGTGGAGAGCATTTTCTACCCCCCCTTGATTTTTGTGGGAATTTGAAGATGAATATTTTGATGGAGCCCAAGTGAGTTCTTTCGTAGATTTGTTTTGTAAGAAACCCGGAAAAACAAAATTTGTAAAATTTTAGTGTTTTTTCCTTCATGTGTGGAGTGTATTGGAACTATATTATAAAATGAGACTCTTACAATTGTATTTTCCCAACTTAGTTGCTTTATTGAGTTTGAAATATATATGATGAAAGAGGGAGCTATCTTGTAAAAAAAAGGGGAAAATTGTACATGTTGTTCCCATGTTTGTGAAGCTTTTTGAACTTGAATTTTAAATATTTAAGCCCATGTAATGTTTTGTGGAAAATCTTATTTTATTATTCATTTGAGAAGTGAAAATTTTGGGAAGGGGAAAATGGATATTGTTTCATCGGCTGATTAATGTATTTCCTTAAAAATTATATTTAAATAAAATATACATTTGACTTTTCTATTGAAATCATCTTATAGAAATAGAACTACAAAATAAAAATTGTTGTTTTTATTTCCCTTGCTATATGATTTTACTATTGTGTCAAAATCACGGGACCCTCGAATTTCCAAGTTTGAGATGGGGCATTCGGTGTGACTGTATAACATGGAGCTATCTAGAGTGTGGGACATTGTGAAAAGGGATTGCTCTCAAAAGAAGGCTATTTTTTTCTCCTAACTTACGTGCCACTAAATCCAAAGTGTAGAGAGCTCCGATCTAACCCTACTATATTATTTCAAAGGTGACAAAGATAGATAAAATTCATGAAAATAAAACCTACTTCTACCCTAAACTAACCAGAAGGAGAGAAAACTTCAAACAAATCTCAGGAATGGTAGGCCAAAGTAGCTTCCCTTTCTATAGATTGGTAGCCATGTGGATGACTTGACACTAAAAGTGGTTGTACAAATGAGTGAAAAACTAATAGGGGACCGGTCCTTCACCAAAATCATCAAGGTATCAACATAAAATTAAACAAAAACCTCTTCGGAATGAATTACATGAGATTCCTAGAGGTCTTTCTGCTGATATCGTTGATCCCTAATATTGTGAAGCTCACCCTCATGTTCGGGAATGAACATGACCGGTTGTGGAAACTCTTGTTTTAACTCCAATGAATCTAGATACCTCACAGGGGCATGGTGTGAACCAATGGATGTGCCCACTACTCTAAGTTTTAGTAAGAAAATATTCATGCAGACTTTCATAAAAAGGTGACTTCCTATGATTGAATATGATTTTATTTTTGGATCTATAGGCAGTTGATTTGTCACTGGATGGTAATGAAGAAGTGATGACCTCCTTACGCTCTTCTCCATTATATGAAGATCTTTGGGATGACTTGCGCCTTTAATCATTTATGATTTGCTACAAGTTATTAAATGCTGCAACTCATGAGGGCTGTTATTAATAACAGGGCCTTCAAAACATTCCTCCGAAGTTGATTCATTACATATGTCATCTTTTTCAAATGACGAAGGAAGAGGGAAATATGATTTTTCATCATTAAAAGAGGGAAAGAAGCTCTCAAATATCTCTTCTTCCTATAGAATCACCACAAATGGCTTTCTCACATCCATGTTGTCTTTTGGGTTTTTAAATCTGCTTTTACCATGAGGCTCCTTATACTCAAATAAAAAATTGAGAGCTCAAACTTATCTCAAAAATTAAAATCTATATAGGATGAAGTTGGGCATGAACTTAGATCTTCTCGCATGACTTGTCATGTGCTTCAATTTTGTGGGCCTCTTTGATCTTCATCCACAACATTAATGTGCTCCTCTTTTTTATTTGGATTTATTTCTCTTCCCTCATGTGTTGGATTTATAGTTGATGATTGACCAACAATATCGAGAAAATTCAAGTGCCATCATGAACATTATGTTATGAACATTGTGATTATTGATCTTCTTCAACATGTTTTTATCCACTTCTATTGTAACTAAATTGGCCTTCCCCACCTACTCTTATTCATCCTCCTTATCCTCCTCGAAGGTTTAACAAGAAGGGGGATTTTCTTGATTCCAAATTTTAGAGTCAAGCTCACAACAATTTTCATCATTTGTTCTTATTTTGGATCTTCTTCTTGTTGCTCATCTTGACTTATTTTTACGTTTATTCCTAACATGGACTCAGGATTATGACAGGAGTGGTGGTGATTTTTTCCAAAAAAAAAAAAAAATTGGTGTTGGAGATGATGGAACAGGTTTACAATTTTTTTCCTATGCATGGGAATTGTGTTTGGAAGGGATAAGGGAAGAGGAGCTGAGATGAGGTGGAAGAGTAGAAGAATAAGAAGTGGAATCCACAATAGGTGCGTAAAAAAAAAACATGAAAATTATGGTTTTTCTTAACATGATATTGATTGAGATGAAGTAGAATAACTATGAAATGGTAATGCGGGGGCATCATATAGACAAGATTGACTTGTATAATGTTCAATTTCCTTGATCCAACCTTCTAGTCAGGGTAGCATCTCAACTGTGAAGCTTAGTTTTCCAGCGGGCTAAGATAATATTGAAAGGGACCTTCCCATGGAGAAGGGGTGTAAAATATTATCTTAAATGCCTACATTTGGGCAAAAACCCTAGACGCACCATACTATCCATTATTTTTAGGATCTCATTTATAGCTCAACATTTCCAAGTGAAGAATGTCCCTTGAAATCCACATACCCCCACTCTTGAAAATATGGATTGTTTGGTGGAAAATAAAAATGACTTGTCTCTTGTTTATTAGGACATGCGTCTCGAATTTGATTTCCATTACGATTATGGATCTTGAGATATTTTGTAATACATTGGAAATTAATTTCGCAACTCCGAATGAGGGCAACACTAATACTCTTGTTACTCCATATGTTAACCCTAAGAGGCGAATGGAGCCATGAATGAAATACTTAATGAAATGAAAGAAAATGAAAGATATGAAATATATGTAAATGAATTGCAAAGAAAAGGAATCTCTGTTAGTTAGAGAATAGGTTTTAACCCAAATGTAGTCTTGAATTGTGTGTGCATGTGTTTTTCTAAAGACTGAAATTACACCAATTTCACAACAAATTTGATGAAATGTGATGGATACTTGTTTCCACACCTTGAAGAGCTCCAAATTTATCATGGGGTTAAACAGCTTTAGCTTCATATGGTCCTCCAAAATTTTAAAATTGAACATGGATCAACTTGAAAACTTACAAAGTCTCGAATTGGTTGAAACTTTGAAACCCTAAGTGCACAAAAGTTCCAAACTCCAAATTGAGGTAACCTTGAAATCTGAAATCATCATGTGATGCCAATTAAAAAAACCCACTTGATACCCAAGAAACAACATAGGATCGAGGAAAATTAGGAAAATTATATATAATATATATATATATATATATATATATATATATATATATAATATATATATATATATATATATATATATATTATTTAAAGAACCAACATCCGATTACTGAGAACTAATAGGTTACGAAACAATTTTAATCTACTAGAACATACATATTTTTTTTTTATATTAATCGAGAGGTTGTAATGTTTAAATTCTACGTTTATAAGTTTCGATTAGGTTATGGGGGTAAATTAACACCATACCCACTCTCAAATAGGATTAGAGATTCAACTTGATTTTTATCACACTTAACACATTCAAAATTTATGTAGATCATTCCCATTGGATAGGAAATTTTCTCACCTTTCCAACAATATAAAGAAGTCCTCCTAACTCACCGTAAAACTCCGGAGTTATGGGCAGCGGGCCACAGGGGTGGAGATTTTCCTAAAACAGACACGTGTCGAGCAGGGTGGAAAGCACTTTTTCGGGATGGTGGGTTGCGGTGTGGTGTTTTAAATTTTCCCTACACAGAAGAAAATTCCACATTTTAGTCACGCCTCTGTGGGTCCTCCAAGGAAACTCATCGGGCTCTAACCCAAGGCAGGGAGAGGATGAGGGAAGGGAGGGGCAACGGAGGTGTTTAAGAATTTTTTTCCAAGGGGAGGTGAAAGGGATAGGTTTGAAACACAGGCCCATGCATCTGTGGAAGGGACTTATCTAAGGTAGGACAGAAGTGCGGGGCCACGGGAAAATTAAGAAAAATTTTC
Organism: Taxus wallichiana var. yunnanensis; assembly: GCA_018340775.1. Classification (NCBI taxonomy): domain Eukaryota; kingdom Viridiplantae; phylum Streptophyta; class Pinopsida; order Cupressales; family Taxaceae; genus Taxus; species Taxus wallichiana. Next base: position 273,964,167 of record CM031241.1, read on the forward strand.
CAAACAAAATTTCAAAAAGATAAGGTTGCGAGGGTTCCCCCCGGCTCCATTGTCACCCCATGGTGCCTGTGGAAGTATCTCGTAGGCTCTGGGCTGATGGGGAAATTTAAAAAAAAAAAATTCCCTAATTTTTTTTTATTTTTTCTTTTTGTTTTCAAATGGAAAATTTTGGGCCGCGGGCCCGCTAGGGAAAATTTTCCCAAAATTTTCTACCCAGAGAAGGAAAACACATACGGCCATAACTTTTGCTAGAAAGCTCATTTTTTGCAAACTAGGACTTTCTGAAAGATCTTGATACCCTCTTTGCCTGAGAAAACATAAATTTTAGATTTGGATAAATATTAAGGGGTAAAGTTTATGAAAATGTTATGCAGGATTTTAAAAGGACAACTGGTAAATTTTAACTTATAAAATTGGTTCAATTTGATCTCCTCCTTCACTCAACATGCTAAAAAGACATGGTGGATTATTTTGAGAAGGATTTAGGATGTTTTAGGAAGGTAAAGTTTCTCAATTGATGTCCAATTTAAATTTTTCTAAATATTGACAGGAAAAGGCTACAAAATGACCGTGAAAGGTTTAGGCCCAACTTTTGCAATGTTTTAGATGTTTTGCTTAAGTATTTTTGTCAAATTTGAGTTCATTGATATTATAGCATGATAGATTTCAATATTTCAATGTTGATTATTAATTGCGGGTTCAAAATGTGCATTTTAATTAAATTATTTACCGAGTTTTAAATTCACAATGACAAGGAACAATTCTTGAGGAATCTATTTATAAATTTCATCATTCAAGTATGGAAATTCATTTCTCATTTAGTCTAATACATTTAGTTGTTTTAATCAATCCATTATAATTCAAAATGCAATCTTGAATTCAATTTTTATACATTTCCAAAAGAGAAAGAAGAATGCATTACCCTCATATACATTTCTTCCTTTCAAACCAGAGATTCCAAAACATTGATAGAATCAGATCTAACTTAACAATACAGTTTGGAATTAACATTTCATTCATTAATAGATTTCGAAAGATAATTTTTAGAACTCCTTTATTTATTTCCTTCCAAAATCATTTATCGATTACACAACAGAGTGTTGCATTTTCTTCCACATTCTTTCAAGCAAAATAGAGTCTATAAATTTGTCACATTTCAAATTTACAACTTTCATGTCTTTCTTTCAAAATCCATAAACAAAGTATGTCTCTTTAAAAATTTGAATTACAGCTTTCATGTCCAATACAAACATCTTTCCTTTGAAACTTTACCATTTCATCCACTTTAAGGAGGGAAGGGTTACGATAAAATATATTTCACAAGGGACTGAAAAATTTGTCTTCTTTCCTCAGCTATAAAACAACAACATGAAAGGTTCCCTTTTCTTCAAATTTGATCACAACAAAAGTGGGGGAAAGGAAATACTCTCCACCCAACCAAGACATCCAATAAAAGGAGAATCCATCCTTCATCATTGGCCCCAGAGCCCTAACCACAATGCAATAAGAAATGTAATCAACCCATGGCAACAACATGCTTCCAAAACACAACATTATTTCAACATGCACATTTCAAAACTAAAACATGGTTCAACACAAGACAATAGTTTAAAACTGCATTGAAAACATTAAAACAGAACTCATGCTTCACCATTCAAGCCAAAGGACCAAGAACTATCGGGGAAGCTACTTATGCCTCCTAATGGGATTTTGGAATCCAATTGTAACAAACTACCAAAATAATTCATCAGACATATCAATTTCCCCCCCCAAATATGTCGTTATGCCCCCCAAAAAGTAAGGAATGAAAGCTATTTATTTTCCATGGTGGATCCCAAACAAAAATCCCTCCACAAAATTTGATGCCACCGATAATCCCTTATGCCCCCACATGAATTATTAATATCCTTCTCCTACACAATTTCTATGGCAGTCTACCCAAAAAACCAATAAACACACACACAAAACATTCACCATTCACACAAAGACAAAAGAAATAAAAACATAAATGAAGAGTTGAGCTCCTACCTCTCCATGTTAGCTTTTGTTTGGAAAATACAAGCTATCAATGCCAAAACACAATCCCAAAATCAGCAACCAACAAGCATGCAAATTTCTCATAATTCCTTCCAAAAGTAAGACCTCCAATCACAAAAAAATTTCCCCAAGGTAGCATGCAAAATGTTTCAACTACCCAAAACAAGAAAAGATCTTGAATTTTATATAAGGGGAAAGAGAAGCAGATGATGTGGATCCATGTAGGATGCCACATCACACATCCTCCAATTCAACACAAAATTCAAAATTCCATAATCCCAAGCATAATAAAGAGGTGGGTGAAAATATGAGAAATTAACTTACACACTCCAAAAGCCCACACCCCAAAGGACTGCATTAAATAAATTTTAAGAAGAGTGTAATAAAAACATGCAACATGATTAATAAAATGCATTATTAAAGGGTCTAAAATCAACCCTCTAACCATAGGTATTATTGGTAAATAAACTTAAGAGGCATGGGGAAAGTTTTACTTGTCCCACAAGCCTACAAAAACATCCCCAAGGACAAATTTGAATTTCCAAGGAGGTGACATGTTTCATACTCCAAAATCTGACTTACACATCTCTTACATATTTAATACAAAAGCCAAAAACTTCAATAATTATTTTCTCATATCCCAATTTGATTTATTTAACTTTTATCCATATGATTACTCACATTAATTATGCATGATTTAATTAAATAAAGAAAGGGACACACCACTAATAAACACACATACAACAATAATAAAAGGTACCTCATGAACAAATACACAAAACCCATGGTCACATTTAAAGCTAATCACCCCCATGGGAATCCCTAACAAAACAACACACACACACACAAAACATGTCGCCATGGTGACCTTGTTTAATTCACCTAGAATTCCAATGTGGTTTGTCTCTAATCCCCCAATTTTTGTTGTGATATTTTAACCTACAAAACACAAACACCTCCTTCAGCCTCATGGCCATATTAGAACATCCAACATGATATAAATAAAATCAAAAATCATCTAAACATATGAATCACAATAATATCAAGGTAATTAACAATATCACTTACAATCTATATCAACAACTATATCATCATCATATAATGTCCATTTCTAAGTCACTCACAATATCCAAAAATCACATTCCCTAAAAACGTTCACAATATATCCATGTCAAGTAGTATATCATCATCAACATATGAAGTGTCTCTAATAATCATCATGCATCATAACCAAATCAAGGTGAACAACAATCCATGATCAAATTTTACATCATAATAAATAAGAACTATAAGAATTTCCATAATGAAATCAATAGTATCAAGATTAGTATCAAAAGGTGTGAAAGGAAAGTGGGCACTACATCCCCCCCCATTAGACACAACTTCCTCCTAGAAGTCACTACAACAAATTTGGAAATTGAACTTGTAATAAGGTAACATCCTCCCATCTAGTTACAGCCTCATCATATCTGTCCCACTGCACCCGAACCTAATCAACCTCTCTACCCCAAATACCAAGGATCCTATGATCTAGGATGCAAACAGAATCCACCACCACCTACCCCCGATCCTCGCACTGTGTAATGATGTCTAATCTAGCACATGAGAAGGATCTGCAATATATCTTCGAGAACTGAAACATGAAAAACATCATGTATGTAAGACAAGTTGGGTGGCAATGCTAAATGGTAGGCCAAAGGGCCAATACGATCTAATATCTAAAAAGAACCAAGGAATCTAAGAGATAACTTAGAACCATTTCTATACTAGATAGGGCTCTTGTGTGGCTTGACATGAAGGAAAACCTTTATGCCCAAATCAAAACTACGGTCGATCCTTTGCTAATCTGCATACTTCTTCCACCTATCTTACGGTTCTTACAATCTATGCCTGATCAACACCACTGCTGCTCCATGTCCCGTAGAAGAGATTATCTAAGAGATACTCTATACTCTAACTTGTCCCAGCTAAGAGTTGTCCCGTACTCTCTACCATACAAATCACGAAAGGAGCCATGCCTATAGAAATATGAAAACTATTATTGTAAGCAAACTCCATAAGTACAGTACTCCTCCAATTTAGATTATTGATCCATCGCAAATATCCTGAGCATGTCCTCTAAAATATGATTCACCCACTCATTCTATCCATCTATCTCGGGGTGATATGTTGTGCTGAAGTTTATTCTTGTCTTGAGGGCATACTGCATGGTAGTCTAGAAATAGGAAGTGTACAAAGGAATATGGTTACAAATGTTATTTAGTAGAATGCCATGTAACCTGAAAATATCATTCAAATATACCCATTCCACTTTGCTCTAGTTGTACAAGTGGTCTTCACCGGAAAAAATTGAGCTACTTTTTTCAATTTATCAAACAAGACCATAATGGATTCGTGGTGATATCTTGAAATCGGTAGCCCAACAATGAAGTCCATGGAAATGGTGTCCCACTTCCATTCTTAACTCTCTCCGGAAATCCAAACATCATGATACAAATTGAGCCACATATATATGGAGTCCTCTCTAATGATACAACTATTTCAAGGTGTTGTGCATCTACTTCACCCAGGATGGGCTGAATAGGGTGCACGATGTGCCTCTACAAAGATGTCCTACCTCAAGCCTCTAGCTCGGGAACATAAATCCAGCCTTTATTCCCGAGATGACCATTTGTATCTATGGAAAAACCATCAAACTTCCCCTTGAGGGGTCTCGAGACTCGATGTATGCTTGACTCAGTAATGTAAAAACTATGAAGAGGAAGCTACCGAAGAAACTGGTCCACAAATTTGTGCTCACCGAGGTGGCTATAGCCACATGCCTCTATCTCCCGAGAGCGTCTACTACCACATTGTCCTTCCCTTTCACATGATCTATCTCTATATCATACTCACAAAATAACTTCATCCAACGCCACCGACGAGTGTTGAGATTTGGCTTGGTTAAGAGTGATGAAGACTCAAGTCATATTTCCCGAGTGTGAATCTCGACCAAGAATAAAGTTCCTCCATCAAACCAAAATGTAGACAAATGTCGCAAGCTCAAGATCATGAGTCACATAATTGAGTTCATAATCCTTGAGTTTATGAGACTAAAAATTCACTACTCTACCCTCCCCGCATCAACACACCTCCAAGCACTTTGCTAAAGAAGCATTTGTGTAAACAAAAAAATCATCCCGAGGATCTGAAACTAAAAGAATAGGTGTTGTGGTGACATATTACTTTAGTGTCCCAAGGCTCACTCACATCTCTCTAACTAAACAAATTTCTTCCCTTTCCTCTCGAAGGGAAGTGATGGAGTCTTGTGATCCCGGAGAAAGTCGTGAAAAATATTTGATAGTAGCCTACTAATCAAATGAATTTCCACACCTCAGTCACCATAGTGGGTTCTATCCAATCCATAATGGCTCTAATCTTTGAAGGATAGACAACAATACCTTCCCTAGAAACGATATGTCCCAAGTAATGTACCTCTTTCTAAAAGAATGCACACTTCTCCAAGTTCCCGTAAAGGTAGAACTCCTGAAGACACTGAAGAACCTGGAAAAGGTTCCCCTCATGCTCCACACATGTACATGAGTAAATAAAAATGTCATCTAGGAAGATGAGCATGAAGTGATCTAAGAAGGTCTTGAATACCCAATTCATAAAACTCATGAACACTGCGGGGAATTAGTCAAACCAAAAGGCACCACTATGAACTCATGTTGCCCATATCTTGTACAAAAAGAAGTCTTTTGAATGTCTAACTCCAAAATCCTTAGCTGATGATAGCCTTACTTAAGATCAATATTAGAGAAAATTGTGGCTCTCTTCATCTCGTCAAACAAGTCATGAATACGCAGAAGGGGATAACAATTATTGATCATTTCCTAAATCAGCTGGTGGTAATCAATACACAACCGCAAGGATCCATCCTTCTTCTTCACAAAGATCATTGGTGCACCACAAGGGGATAAAATAGGATGGATAAGGCCTTTCTCCAAAAGTCCCTAAAGCTACAACTTGAGCTCATAGAGCTTTGGGGTGGTGTTCGATAAGGTCCTCATGAGATAGGGTTTGCTCTAAAAACTCGATCTATAAAAAAAAATCTCACCTAGCAGTGGTAACCCAGTAGCTCCCCTAGAAACACATATGCAAACTCTCTCAAAAGAGGGTGATCATATAGCGATGGTTGACTAGACCCATCCTCGATCTGTCACCGATCGTAACAAGATACATCTCGACAACCTTGTGACACACACCGCTTAAGCTGCATAGCGGAGATGGTGCAAATAGAAACAGTCTCATGATCCCTAAAATCACCAACTCCACTCCCAAATCATCTACGCAAGATATAGTCTTGTGGTAATAATCCATCCTAGCCCCGTGTGTAGATATCCAATCCATACCCAAAATGACTCCATATGAGCCCAAAGGAAGAATATGGAGATCTCGAGGTAGTTGTGAAAGGTCAAAATCCACTACACACTCCTTAACTAAGGAGTCTATAGATATATTGGCTGCAAAAGCCATCTCAACATCTTAACATTTACCCTACCTAATCAAATCAGCTGCATCACTTTACTAAAGATGGTGCAATGAAAGAATCAAAAGAACAAGAGTCAAACAATACAGAGGCACGAATACCACCAATGCTATTTGTAGTCTTAATGACTGTACTGACGATGCTGTTCCTAGTGGTTCTCAAATGCTACATAAATCATGTGGCTGCATCCCAAATCACCAAGTGTCATCTTTGAGATCTACGTCTTACCCTTATTATTAGGGTTCTTTGCAATCTCTTCAAAAATGTCTAGTTACTCCACAACCAAAACATCCTCATGATCATCCCTAATGAGTAGCACCTCCAGTATGGCCCTAGAAGTATTTGGCATGGATCCTGATGATCCGGCTACGGTCTACTTCGGTCTCTGCTAGCGAACTCCCACTAGTTGAGCTCTAGGTCCACCCTCTGTCCTAATGGGACCCCTAGGAGGAGACCCCATACTCTGACCTCTCTCGTGCATGATCTCTCTGTGGAGGTCTATGAGGTTGGCCGGAATTTTTTTGTTGTTGCTACTACAGGTCTAAATAATGACCGTGATAAACCCTATCCACCATATGGAAGGGGTACCAGGCCCCTCAATCTACTATCCCGCATCTATTGTATGTGGCTCTGACTCGGTCTCTAGCCTATTAGGTCTTGCCCTAAGTCTCCTCTGCCATATAGGCCTTCTCGATGGCCTCAACTAATGTTTGTCGGCAATGGATCCACACTCTATCTCCAATGTATAAATTAAGGCTCCGGTCGAACTTTGTGAATCAACACCGCTCATCCTACTTGTACTCAACACACTAGAGTAGATCTAGAAATCTGCTCTCATACTCTACTACTGAAAGAGATGCTTGTCGAAGGTCATGAAACTCATCTATCTACTATTGTATGAACCTCCATGACAAATATCTACTCCTGAATCTCTCCTCAAATAGCTCCTAGGTCACTGTCTTAGAATCAACATGGAGCTTCTACTCCTACTCCATCCCTCAGTAGATGGATCACAACATGAGCTTTTGTGTTGCTAGAACAAGGACAAAGCTTGAAGCAACCACTCAACCTCACTAGTCAGGCCTCTACCTAAAATCCACCTATGTCACTTGAGTAATGTGATGACCAAAGATTCAAGGTATCCCTGATGTGATCTATAGCTATGGTCAGATATCCTCTAGGTCTCTCTGCATGCTCATCCCTAAGCCTACGACTTTGAGACCTCTCTCTATGCATGCTGAAACTCGCCACCCCGTCCCCTCTGTGGTGATTCTACTCTAGTTAACTCCACATGGGAGTTCTCCCCTCTATGCTCCTTGCTGGGTCATGGAGATACTTGACCCTCAATGGAAGGGGCTCTATCATGGGTGGCTGCATGTCCTCCTCCTAATCCTTTGCATAGAGAGGCATTAACATCCTGAAGAGTCTATAAAATCTTGGGTAGGATGGCTTCTACACCCTAATCTAGTGGTGGTGGTGGTGGTGGTGGTAATTTTTAGTCTATGGGAAAACTCCCCTTGCCCCCTCTATGCCTCATGCGCAGACCAAAGTGAGAGTTAGTACATTTTTCTATGTTTTACTCGGTTTCCATGTTTACTAAAATATGTGATTTCTAAACTAAGTTGTTCTCTAGATTTAAAAGTGTGCTAGGTTTAACTTTCATGTCTCAATTTTTCTAGTGTGCCCAATAGTTCAAGATTTTGAACCACTACTCTGATACAAAGTGTGATTCCTACTAAAAAAACCCACTTGAGACCCAAGAAACAACCTATGGTTGGTTAGGAAAATTATGGAATAATTTTTTTAATTTTTAATTTTTGTTTAAAGGAACCAACAACCAGGTTGCAAGAAAAAAATTGTCACTAACAGGTTCTAGAATAAGTTTAATCTACTAGAACATACTTCTCTTTTATTTATATTAATCAAAGGTCACAAGGTCCAAATTTTAGGGTTAGAAGTTTTAGTTAGGTTCAGGGGGTAAATTAACACCATACCCACTCTCAAATAGGCTTAGAGTTTTGACTTGATTTTTATCACACTTAACACATTCAAAATTTTCCTAAATCATTCCCATTGGATAGGAAATTTTCTCACCTTTCCAACGATATAAATAATTCCTCCTAACTCCTTGTAAAAATCCAATTATGGGCCGGTGGGCCTTGGGGTGGAAATTTTCCCAAAAGGGACAGTGTCGACCGGGATAGAAAGGACTATTTTGGGTTGGCGGGTCGTGGAATGGTGTTTTAAAGTTTTCCCCGCATAGGGGAAAAGTCCACATTTTTCCATGCCTCCGTGGGTCCTCCAAGGACATGTTTCAGGATCTAAGACAAGGCGGCGAGAGCATGAGGGAAGGGCGTTGTGGCAAAGAAGTTTAGGAAATTTTTCCCAAGGGGAGGGGAAAGGGACAAGTTTGACATGTGGGCCCACGCATCCATGGAAGGGACTTCTCTAAGGTAGGGTGGGAGTGCGAGGTTGCGGAAAATTAAGAAAAAAATTCTAAACAAAATTTCAAAAAAGATTAGGTTTGAGGTTTCCCCCCTCCACATGTCACCCCATACTTTCTGCATGGTAGTCTATGGCAGTCAGGGCCGGTGGGGAAATTTAAAAAAAAAGCCTTTTCCCAAAAAAAAAAATCAATTTTTTTTTGTTTTCAAATGGAAAATATCGGACATGCCGCTGTCAAGGAAAAATTTCCCAAAATTTTCTCACTAGAAAACTTCAGAGCGCTATAACGCTTTGCTAGAAAGCTCAATTTTTGGTAAAATAAGACTTTCTCGAAAGCTATCGATGCCCTCTTTGCACAAGAAACATACATTTTAGATTTTGATAAATCTTAAGGTTTAAATTTTAAGAAAATGTTCTACAGCGTTTAAAAGGCCAATTGGTAAATTTTAACTTATAAAATTGGTTCAATTTGATCTCCTCCTTCACTCAACATGCCAAAAAGACATGGAGGATTATTCTCGAGTAGGATTTACCTTGTTTTAGGAAGGTAAATTTGCTCGATTGATTTCCATTTCAATTTTCCCAACAATTGACGAAAAAGGTCATAAAATAACGTGAAAGGTTTTGGCCTAACTTTTACAATGTTTTAAATGATTTCCTTAAGTGTTTTTGTCAAATTTGAGTTCATTGATATTATGGCATGCTATATTTAAATATTTCAATGTTGATTATTAATTGCAGGTTCAAACTGTGCATTTTAATTAAATTCTTTACCGCTTTTAAATTCACAATGACAGGGAACAATTCTTGAGGGATCTATTTATCAATTTCATCATTCACGTATGGAAATTCATTTCTCATCTATTCTAATACATTCATTTGTTTTAATCAAACCATTCTAAATCAAAATGCAATACTGAATTAAATTTTTATACATTTCTAAAAGAGACAAAAGACTTTATTACTGTCACATACATTTCTTCCTTTTAAACCAGAGATTCCAAAACATTGATACAATCAAATTTAACTTAACAATACAGTTTACAAAGAACATTTCATTCATTAATATAACTCTTTTCTTTATTTCCTTCCAAAATCATTTATCGATTACACAACAAAGTGTTGCATTTTCTTTCACATTCTTTTAAGAAAAATAGAGTCTATAAATTTTTCACATTTAAAATTTGCAACTTTCATGTCTTTCTTTCAAAATCCATAAACAAAGTATGTCTCTTTCAAAATTTGAATTATAGCTTTCATATCCAATCTAGACATCTTTTCTTTACAAAAATATTACAATTTCATCCACTTCAAGGTGGGAAGGGTTACAATAAAATATATTTCCCAAGGACTCGACAAAGTTCTCTTCTTTCCTCAACTCCAGGACAACAACATGCAACGTTCAATTTTCTTCAAATTTGATCACAACAAAAGTGGGGGTAAGGCAACACTCTCCACCCAACCAAGACATCTAATGAAAGGAGAAGCCATCCTTCATCATTGGGCCCAGAGCCCCAACTAAAATGCAATAAGAAATGTAATCAACCCATCGCAACAATAGGCTTCCATAACACACAACATTCTTTCAACATGCATATTTCAAAATTAAAACACATTTCAACACAAGACAACATTTTAGAACTGCATTGAAAACATTAAAACAAAACTCGGATTTACCATGCAAGCCAAAGGAGCAAGAACTATGGAGTAAGTTGTTTATGCCTCCCAATGGGAATTGGGCATCCACCTCTAACAAACCACAAAAATTATTCATCACACATATCCTTATGCCCCCACAATCCCTCCTTATTCCACCCATAGATTTCCTTATGGCCCCCACAAAGTAAGAAATGCAAGCTATTTCTTTTCCATGGTGGATCTAAAACCCAAACTCCTCCACAAAATCTGATGCCATTGGCATTCCCTTATTCCCCACCTCACATTGATTCCCCATAGCCTTCTCCTACACCATTCCTATGGCAGTCTACCCAAATAGCCAATAAACACACACACAAACATTCACCATTCACACAAACACAAAAGAAATAAAAAAATAAATGAAGAGCTAAGCTCCTACCTCTCCATGGTAGCTTTTGTTTCCAAATAGCAAGCTTTCAATGCCAAAACATAGTCGCAAAATCAGCAACACACAAGCATGAAAATTTCTCCAATCTCCTTCCAAAATCAAGAGCTCCAATCACAAGAAAATTCACCCCAAGGAAGCATGCAAAATGTTTCAACAACCCAAAACAAGCAAAGAGCTTGAATTTTATAGATGGGGGAAGAGAAGAGGATGATGTGGATCCATGTAGGATGCCACATCACAAATCCTCAAATCTAATAGAAAATTCAAAATTCCATTCTCCCAAGCACAATAAAGAGTTTGGTGAAAATATGACAAATTAACTTACACACTCAAAAGCCCACACCCCAAAGGACTAAATTAAATAACTATAAGAAAAGTGTAATAAAAACATGCAACATGATTAATAAAATGCATTATAAAAGGTTCTAAAATCAACCCTCCAACCATAGGTATGGTTGGTAAATAAACTTAAGAGGAATGGGAAAGTTTTACTTGTCTCACAAGCCTCCAAAAATAGCCCCAACGATAAATTCAAATTTCCAAGGAGGTGAAGTGTTTCATACTCAAAAATATAACTTACACAAGTCTTACAAAAACTTACACATCTCTTACATATTTAATACAAAATCCAACAACTTCAATAATTATTTTCTCATATCCTAATTTGATTTATTTAAATTTTATCCATATGATTACTCACATTAATTCTGCACAATTTAATTAAATAAATAAAGGGAAACATCACTAATAAAACACATACAACAATAATAAAAATATACCGCATGAACAAATACACAAAACCCATGGTCACATTTAAAGGTAATCCCCCATGGGAATCCCTAACAAAACAAAACAAACACACAAAACATGTTGCCATGGTGACCTTTTTGAATTCACCTAGAATTCAAATGTGGTTGGTCTCTAATCCCCGATTTTTATTGTGATATTTTAACTCGTAAACACAAATACCTCCTTCGGCCTTGTGGCCATATCAGAACATCCAACATGATATAAATAAAATCAAAAAATCATCTATACATATGAATCACAGCAACATCAAGGCAATTAACAATATCACTTACAATATATATCCACAACTATATCATCATCATATAATGTCCGTTTCTAAGTCTACTCACAATATCAAAAAATTACATGCCGAACAACGTTCACAATATATCCATGTCAAATAGTATAACATCATCCACATATGAAGTGTCTCTAATAATCATCATGCATCATAACCAGATCAAGATGAACAATAATCCATGATCAAATGTCTAACATCATACTAAATCGTAACTATAATAATGTCGATAATGAGATCAACAGTATCAAAAGGTGTCAAAGGAATGTGAGCACTATACATCACAACTCCCGAAATCTAAAATATCAAAAATTCAAAACCTCAAAAATCTTGAAACCTGAAATTTAGAAAAGTCCAAAAAAGGAAAACCTCTAATATCCCTAATCGAAATACCAAAATTGGAAAACCCTAAAATTTTGAAAGTCTAAATTTTGAAAAACAAAGTATACCATTTTGAAGCTTAGCCCCAGATCTATCATCTGGTGAAGTTTTATCTCATTTTACACATTTTATACCTAAAAAATATGATATCAAAATTTACACCTACTGCATAAACCTCCGAAATCCGAAATTTACATCTCCTAAATTCTAAAATGGAAGGAAACCTCCTAAACTAAATTTTATGAAACTGATTTGAATGTGATCTTGATTTTGCAGCAGAACAATTTTGAAACATATTAATCTATCTCATATGATCTCCCACAGGCGTGCAAAAACTGGCATTATTTATAAATCACAACACCCCCCAAATTACCCAGTTTGAGATTGGGCCTTCACTTTGATTACATAACATGGATATATCCTGAGTGTGGGACATTACGAAATGGGATAGTTATCTGGAGAAGGTTAGTTCCTACTCCTAACCTACCCACCACTAACTACTACTAATGCAAGAAAACCACTAACTAATCCCAATCTAATGTTTCAAAGACAACAAGGAATAAGATACATATAATGAAAAGTTACACTAAGAGCAGTGATACACGAAGAAAGGAGTGTTGATCACCTCTCAAGGCATACAAAATGGTCAAATGGTGAACCTTGGGGAGGTGTTATAGATGTAACACAAACCAAAAGTCGTACCAAACCACTAACGGGAGGCTTGACCACCGCAACACAATCTTGAAATATGAAATATATTAATTGATGTAATCATATTACACAAAACCCTGAAAATGAAAATTAAAAATGCACGCAACACCCTCATTGCAATGAAAGGTAAGAGAACAAAAAAATAATGCAAAGGTTAAAATAATCGACACGAGAAAACAATTTTTATTGCTCATGAAATATACACACTACATAACATGTGGGAGAGAGACATGAAGCCATTACGAGTTTGGAGGAAATCCTAAAGCCGCAAGAATAATGAAGTGCATGGGAGAAAAATAATATTGCACTACAGTGTTCATTTCTAGGACATTCAAACATCGACTTTGGACGCAAACTTCGAGTTTAGACTCAAAATCCTATTTTGTGGCACTATTCATTTCTCAAACCTACTATTTCAAAATTCTAAAATGCTGAAGTCAAAATTTTCGGACTCCGTGTTTTTGACCTTCATGTTTTGGGGTTTCACGGGTTCATGTTTAGGGTTTTCAAGAGTTTTGGGGTTAGGGTTTCAAGGATTTGGGAGTTTCAATGTTTTCTAATCCATCCACATGGGATATCTCCATAACTCTTAAACCATGAACTCCAAATTTCAAACTTTGAGTTTCAGGATTTTCCCCTACCGCGTGGTATTCTTCATTCCTTAACCCTACTCTCAACTTTGAACTCCCAATGTCTCAAGTCTGAATTTTATACTTTCCAATTTTATGGATTTCAGAGCTTTTGATTCTTTCAATTCGTAATTTTCCCACCAAGTGTGAATGCTTCGATTTCACTTCAAATCGCTTAGAAACATGCTCGGCCTACTCTAGTGAATTTCCCGGCTTGAGCACAAAATGTGAGCTCTCATGGTCGAAATGTTCTTTCCATTTTTTCTATGTGAATGTCATGTTTGTCCAATTTCTCTTAAAGGAAAAATCGACAATACTTAATCCATTATATTTGAAGGAGGGAGAAACTCCTAATTTTTTCCTACTCAACATTATTGTTATATTCCTCTCTAGTTGTTTTACGTATAAATTTTTTTTTTTCCATACTAGGTTGGATATTAATTCAAGTTGTAGATAGAGGGTTTAGGTTCTCAAATATATATATATATATATATATATATATATATAACTCAACTCCATTAGTGAAACTCTCTCAAAACAATAAACCTATCAAATAATTTGATCCATTTAAATATGCATACAAATTTATACAAAGTACATATATATTCACCTACATATAAATGTGCTCTTTATACAAATAAAACTTACTTAAGCTTATATGTATTGGAAATTTAAAAAAAAACAATTATAATCATAAATATTCATATAAGGTTATGTACTATATACACTATAATACACACACACACACACACACATATACATACATACATATATAACTAATGATTTTATATTAAATTATTATATAAAACAAAGTTTTGATTAAAAAAGTTTATATTATAAGAAAAAAAATAGATAGTGGTTGAAATTTTGTAAATCCATATAGGTTGCGACTTAATTAAATGTACAGTGGGTTTGGGTGGGGCGGGGGTGGGCACCACACCCACCCCAAACCTTATTAGTGTAAGGGGTGGGTGGGGCCAGTGTGCCCTCCCCCAAAATATAACAACCCAAAACTATTTAAAACAAAACCTAACTCTTAAACAATCCCGACCTCTCCATAATTTGTGTTATGATTTAAAACAAAGTTTTGATTAAAAAAGTTTATATTATAAGAAAAACAATATATAGTGGTTGAAATTTTGTAAATCCGTATAGGTTGTGACTTAATTAAATGTACAAATCGGTTTGGGTGGGGCGGGGGTGGGCACCGCACCCACCCCAAACCTTATCAATGTAAGGGGTGGGGTGGGGCGGTGTGCCCTCCCCCAAAATATAACAACCCAACACTATTTAAAACAAAACCCAACTCTTAAACAAATGTGACCTCTCCATAATTTGTGTTATGATTTATTAAAAGGGATAAACGTATTATTTTTATATATATATATATATACAAAAAAATTCACCCAATCTCAGTCACCTAGTTAAAATAAGCAATGAGTATATACAAACTTCATCCTTACAATGCAAACTCATTATTTATAAAAAAATTGATAAATAATACATGTGTATATATCTCTTTGAATAAATAAAGAATAGGGCAAACTATACCCATAATAGAAATTGGGAAGATCTCCTATTAATACAAATATTTTTTTAAAAATAGATTTGTGCAAACTCTCCTTAGCTTTCATGGCCTCCATGGCCTTCACCCTTCTCTTTCTCCGAAACCTACAAAAACAAAATAGTAAAAATGATAAGAATATGGACAGAAAAATAATAAAAGGAAACTCAAAAGGATTTCTATGGATCCTTAGTCAAACCTAAGATTTAAGGGTCCCTATTGTTCAGATCTAATGATGGAAAATGTACCCTACAACATTTTATGTTATGCACTTTTTGGGATGTGTTGGTTTTAAATTTATGGTTTGGGTATTAACCGAAAGGGAATTTTTAGTGGGCTAGTATAGGATATAATCCCTTTTATTATAGTTCGTTAAATAAATAAATGACTTTAGATTTAGGGATTTAACCAATAATATTTTTCATGGAATATTATATAATGTTTTAAAAGAATTATCTTATTTTGAACATAAATATATTTTTAGATAACTAAACAATGGATAGGGGAGCTAAGTTGTTAGGGGAAATAAAATTAACCGAACTTAGGAAATGATTAAACCATGAACTTAAGAAGAATTTTTGAATGGGTAAACAATGGGATTAATGTTGTCATTATTTAAATAAAAATTAAAAGGAACCTTAGAAGGGAATTATAGAATGTGATGGATTTGGAATAATAGAAAAATAATTTTTATTTTATTAATAGGGTTGAGACTACCCCTAAAAGTGTAGAGATTATTAACGAAATTAATTAAAAATAGTTGCTATTTATAACCCTTACAACCATTTTAAAAATATATATATATATATATATATATATATATATATATATATATATATATATATATATTGCAAAATTTTCCCCAAAAAAGTAATAGACTTTGGTGTAATTTTGAACATCAAGTTTGTGCACCTTACAGCATAACCTTTCCTCCGAAGCATAGACATATTTATGGTGATGGGGATAAGAATTAAGTGTTGAGGAAATGATAAAGAGGGAAAGGATAAGGGTTGATAAAGAAGGTGCTTGAGTGAGGAAAATTGCATTGTCTTCCATTTAACCTTTTGTATATTTCTCGTAATATTTACGTGAGAACAATATGCACTTATGCAGACAATATAATAATGGGTAAATTTAAAGAGTTTCATTGTTTGAAACCCAATCGAAATACTTTTTCATGTGCATTATTACCCTCCCTTCACAATTCTAATATTATTTAAGTGAAAGGAAGTAAATGATGTGTGATGAGTGAAATTTTCTCTTAGAGTGGTGAAAACTAAAAGACAATAAAATCCACTACGCGCTCAAGGTTTAAATCCTACTAGGAACAATTTAAATATTTTTGATTGGGAAACATTTGATTATTTATATGAAGATGAAGAAAAAAATTTAAAGTTAGAAATAAATTATTTATAATTAAGTACATGCACTTTATTGACTCAATCTTGGTATGATTATTCATGTGAGTGGAATTTATGGTTAAAGGGGGAAAAATAAATAATAGGAAAAATATAAAAGTTTCCATGTTCAAAACTCAATTGAAATGTTTTTTTCTTAGAGCACTTTGTAGCCCCCTTTACAATTCCAAGCTTGAGTAAGTGCAAGAAAACCAATGATGTTTGAAGAATAATTGATAATTGATTTTATATTATTAATATGAGCGTAATGTTTTCTTAATGTTATGGAAAATAAAAATTGTAAAAAATCCAACATGTTCCAGGGTAGAAAACTTTCCAAAATTTTTGTTTCTCGAGCGGTTTATAGGATTCGTTTATACTTTAAGATTGTTTAGATGAAGGGAAATAACCAACATGCAAAAAATAACCAATAATTATATGTTACCTATCGTAAAATTTATCATCTTGAGTTTTCTAAAATAATTGAAATGTTACCTCATACAAAGACCTTTATAGACCATATATGTAGCATGCCTCTCCGCCATTTCCAAATCCATCATGCAAGAACAATATTTATATTTCATCATATCTTTAATATCCAAAAAAATTCAACAAAAATTCACCTAATTAATCACCCCTACACAACCTTTAGCTTGGTAAATTTCGTGAGTTATCTCTAACTCCTCAACATAGCCATTTACAACCTATGTCTTCTTTCTTTCTTGGAGGAGACAACATTGGCATTAATATATGCATCATTCATTTTAGCAACCCTACAACCAATTTCATTTCCCTATGCTATCTTGATCTCTCACCTTGTTATGACACCATAGATTAGGGTTTTCTCCATCTCTCCCTACTTTCGTGTTAAAATTGTGGCTCATCCCTTTTAGGGTTTCATCTCATAGAATTGGTTTGTTTGAGATTATAATTCAACATCCTTTTCTTCCTTATCTACACCATTGTTCATAGTGGAATATATTAGCAAAAAATATGCGATTGATAGCTTAACATGTCCTTCCTTTGAAAATTCATCCTTATCGTGATCTCATCCATTAATGGAACTTTCATGTGTCAAAGGACATGGGTTCACTCCAACTAAAAAAACACCTTTTGACATGTAATTAATGATTATACATATCATTGGGATTAGGATGAAATTTCCAATTATATTTATCCAATTTAAAATTCATATGAGATTCCAATTGATATTTGTTCTTAATACGACTAAGGAAGAAGACTCCAATATTTACTATGTAATCGGGAAATATTCAGAATAAAATTGTTGGATTACACTAATAGTCATCATTGTTAAAAATTTTAAAAGCTGAATTAAAAATTAGAAATTTTATTATTAGTATACAATGATGTGAATTTTATTCTATTCTAGATTCATATTTCTTATTTTACATTTTAAGGGTATTTTATATATTTTTAATTTAGTGGATTTTATTATTGGAATAAATTTGGGTCTCAAGTGCTTAGAGTGTTTTCATTAATGAAAAACTTGTATACTCATTAATGAAAAAGGTGTATGAATTCTAGAGAATTCATGGACCGATGGAGACATGGGAAATGAATTTGTAACATGATGGCATAAGTGGAAACTAGTATATTATCTTAGTAGAGGTAGTCTAATCAGACAACTAGCTATCCTACGTTATAGAACATGGATAAAAAAGTTGCATGGTCTATTAAGGAACATGGTAGAGGCATGGAGATCATGAATGGAGTTTTTTAAGACACTCGTTATGTTTTTAGAGTGAAGGTACATGTTTGATCATGGTTTATAGGTGGTTACCTAGACCTAGTCTAGGTGCTTTAGGAAACCTAATAAGTCATGGAAGTGAGTTAGAGAGATAAGGGAGCACATGATAAAATGTAGAGGAATGTGATATCTTATTTAAAATGTGTGTAGGTGTTTTCCTAATGAATAATAAGGAATGTTCATGAAACACGAGGTGAAAAATTATAGCTATACCTAATTCTAATATGTAGTATGCTTTGGCTTGGAGAATGTAGCTAAGAAAGCTGATAAAGGGTATTAAAAACATGAGGAAAATATTTTGATATTGTATAGATGATGTGGAAGGTTACAAAGGTGAAGAATCATTTTTGGAGGAATAATTGAGGTCTTTTGGAGGTAATTATTTTGGAAAATGGTATTTATACATGTATAAATCATTGTTGATGATGGATTTCTGACAAGTGCATAGTAAAAGGATCCATGGGACATGTGAACGAGGTCAATATAATGTTTTGGTCGAAATTTCAAGTCAAGTTTCATAGGGGGGAAAAATAAAAGCTAGTTTAGTTTGTATTGAGCTCCTGAAATGGCCATTTCCATCTTAAGGGTTGAGTTTGAGTTGCTCATTGGTAAATTAAAATTTTAGATGGTGACATAACTATTCATTAAATTTTTGTAATTTAGAATAGAACCCTTTTCAATTGGAATGATCTTGAACGATGTCCTCTAATTTACAAATGAACCTTAAGAACCTAAATGGATTTTAAACCCTCCTAATATGCCCCCTCTAGAGAGAGAGGAAAAATGTGAGTGTTTTTGTCATTAAATTATGTCGATGAGATAATTTTATGACTTGGTCTTGTATATAAATATTCATACTTCATCTTTTTGTGATCTCATTCTCTAGTTCATCTAGTAAGGTACAATATTCTACTTGTTTAGAAGAAATTTTATCGTGCTGCTGATGCATAACAAGGTTCAAGATAAAACTATCAATATAGGAGAAGTCTTGGGATATCATCTAAGTGGTCATGATCATTTTCAATTGGGTTACATAATTTTTTTTTGAAACATGTAAATCAAAATTCCATATTGTTTTAGGCATAACAAGCCAAAAATAGTCATGTTGGCTTGAAGGGATGATTATGTGAAGGTATTGTTTTGAATAAAAATGTTAACATGGATAGACGATAGCAGATTAGGTATGAAATTTTTATCCCCTCACTTGATTTGGTGAAGTGATTTAAATTATTGGCCGTAATGGTCTAACTTTCCTTAACGGTCTAACTTGCCTTATATTTCCTGTCAAGTAGGTGAGAGAGATAAGAATGTAAAGGTGTTCTTCTCGATATAATCAATGCACATAAGTTGTGAAAGGTTGAGTAGAGATTATTTGTGATGTTTATCGATCATTTTTGGCCATGAAAGTTATGTTTGGTATGTTACCGAGAAAAATTAAACTATAGTGGTTCTTGGGACCTAAAACCTAGTTTGAGAAATCTCAGAAATTGAAGAATATTAAAGCTATATACCTCAAAAAGTTAATATTGTAGATTTTATGAGTTGATTAAGGATAAAATATTCAATAAAGGTATCATAGGAAACATGAATAGCTCATTTTTTTAGTGAGACAAACAATTTCTTGAGAAATTTTATTTTTGTATTTGCAAATCTATTTGAACCTTTTCCTAATAAGTTGTTTATTTTTAGATTGAAGATAGTCAAATTTATCCAAGTACTTGAACGTGAACTATAGGTTCCTAAAAACATTCTCCAAGCATAAATAAGTTTCTAAAATTCATACTTTGTTATTGATGAAGTATTCTTATGACTCATGTGCCTCTAGTTGAGAAGATGAGTTGAAATGGAAGCCTCCTTTTCTTACTCCGTAGTGATCTAAGCATGTGATGATGTTGTGAAATTAATTAACATTGATCAATCCTATTTACATTTCATGACATGATCTCAAAGTGATTCTCTTGCATAAAAGTTGAAGTCTTGGATTTGAAGACTATGTACCTAGTTGAGCATATGAACTCAAATGTAGTCCTGAATGTGAAATGGTATGTTGTGAAGTGTGTTATTATTATGAAAGGAAATTAGATGAATATTGTAACATAATTAGATTAACCTAACAATTTAAACATGTTTGTAAGAGATAGAAGACAAATATTTCTATGTGAAGAAGAGGAAAAGAGGAATATTGTGGTTACAAAAAGTGTAAATTTCAAATTGAAAATGGAACATTTTAAAGTTTTTCATAATTTTATAGAGATCAAGGATTTTTTTTTTAAGTATTCAAGTGAGTTATAAGGGTCATTAAAACATCAGTAAGGGTCATTACTTGTAACATACATCTTTCAGATGCAATGATTGCACTATGCCAATTTTGGATGATGCCATCTATAACCTTGTGAATGTAAAAGGACAAGAATGTGAAGAGTTATAAGCTGAAGTTTAAAGTATATTAGAGTATGTAACACTCATGTATATGTATGCCAAACTGTACATGTAAAATATATTTTTGATTAGTACATTTTTAGGAGCATTATCCAATGAAAAAAAAAAGAGGATCATCCTTATGCATGTAAGAGAAATGTGTGTGCATTGTAGACTATATTAGGAGAAGTATGTCATGATAAGGATCATGAACCGATAGAGGAGAAATATTTTTCATTAATTTTTGGTTGAGATATAAATAAATATTTGTGAAAGAGGATTTAAAGAATGTAATTATATAAGTATGAAGTGAAAATAAGATAGGTGAAAAAATGTGTGTGAATGAAGCAAGATGAAGATAGAGGACTTGGAAAAGAGATCATATTTAATTGATTCAAGAAATTAGATGAAGGTGATCAAAATTTTAAAAACTATAGCTGGTTGTTTAGAAAATTAGGAGTCATTCCTACCTTGTAAGTTGGACCTTGCAAAAGGTCAACTAGATTCTTGAATTAGTTATTTGTAGTAAGTAGTTACATGCAAGTTGATGCTTGAAAAACTTGATGGAGTTGGTGCTTCAAGTTGAGTTAGTTATTAACAAATTGAAATATCTATAATATTTAAAGGATAATTTTACGTCATAGTTTAATGATTTCAGTAGGTTTTTCTCCCTTAAGGGTTTCCCACATTAATTTTTTTTTTTCATGTATTCTTCCTTATTACTTGTTAATGTTTGAATGTTATTTTTCCTTCAAGGTAAAGGTGTGTTGCAATTGAATCACTTGATGAGTCTTATAATCATTTTAAATGTTTTGAGAAATACTGATTGAGCCCTCACTTCTCGGTGGTTGTGCTTTGGATTACCTATCCCTATGGAATTTTAATTATTTATTTATTTTAAATTATATTTCTATTATTATTAGTTGATTGTAAAAATGATTTGACACCCTTCAAGGAATCCCTTTGGTTCTTAGGATTGACTTTTGTTTAACAATGTTTCATATCTTTGTCCAATATATATATATATATATATATATACATATATATATATTATCCAACTATATTTTCTTGTACGAGTTCTCACATTTTTTCAAAGGAGGATTCTCTTTATTTATTCACATTCCTACATGATTAACTTGGTTTGCGTATGTATTGTTAAACCCTACTTTTGTCAAGTTTTTGCTAATTTTTTTCTTTGTAAATTAAATCAACCGAAATCCACCATTAACAAATTGACACATTTGCATTTTTACCTCTAATACTTTAGATAATGAAAACATATTAAGTTCGAGATGAACTATGTAACATGAATACCAACGTGGTTTCCCTTAATTATCCGTTGTAGTTGGTACAATATCTTCCTTACCCCAAAATCATTTAACTTCAAATTCTCTTTCATTTTAGCAATCACATTCTTTAACTCTATTATGTGGTTCTTCTATGTTTTCATTGTTTTTAGAATGAAAAGGAAAAAAATTGGGTTAATATACATAAAATTCATATTCAATATTCTTAATTCCATGCAATCCATACATAATATGGTTCATAATTTGTGTAATTTGGTAAATAATTTAAAATTAGATTTACATCATTAATTTATTTTACAAGTCAAAAATAAAAATATTTAAGAATTTTTTTATTTTACTTCATGTTAATGTAGGAAATACTTGTAAAAAATACTCTTGAATTTTGATATAAATGCAATAGTGAAGGCGATAGTTAGATGCAACTTTAAGAAATAATCCTTTCTTCCCAACAACATGTGATTACAATTTTTTTATAGTTTTGACAAACTTATTTTCTAGTTTACATTAGCATAGTTTTATTTAAATGTATGCCAATTTTTGTAAACATATTAGCGAAATAAATTAAAGGGTGATAAGAGTGAAAATCAACAAACCAAGAAGAAATATCCAAGATCAAGAAATATCAAGGGTGTGTTGGTATCGAAATTGATTCTCCCTTGGAAACCAAGCATCATCAAAGATTTAACAAGACACTTAGAGACAAACAGATCATATTATGAGTTGTTTTATAGCCGAGAGAGGGATTTTTCTGACTCTTTGTCACTCGGGCATCGGAGAAATGGATAACACCTTCATTAAGGATTTGATCTATCCTCACAACTTTAGGCCATGCCTTTCGACCAGGGTGAGAGGACTCGGTTTGTAACCTATGTCATTGAAGTCGAATGAATATATCGTTTTTGCATAAATTTGAAAGGGGACCCCCTGAGAAAATATGATCAATGCACCATAATTTAACTCTTACGAGTTTCCACTTATAAACAATGGTGATGTTTTCTAAACAAGGCTAAAGATTACTAAAGAAATTATGGGATCTTCATTTCTTTTACATATTTTTGCGGTAGAATTTATACATTTGTTGAAATACAAGGCAAATAAGGGTAGTTAAGGTAGGATTCATTATTTTGAATAATTTTGGTGGGAGATTAAGAAGGATAAAATTTATTATACCATATATTTGAGAACCTTCACAACATTTGGAAAAGTGAATGAAAAAATGCTTCAGAATAGCTAAAATAATCGTTCAACAAGAAGGTGTGCATCAATGGAGGCATAGATTTACATATTTTCATACAATCTCCAAGAATTTAATATGAAGGCTTGAGCTAAAGACTCAATTAAGCGTCAAATACCCCTGGTTCCTCACACCTAAGATACACTAAAATGCTTATAAAAAATCTTTATCAACAAATGATGGTAAAATGATTTTATATTGTTTATCTCATTACAGGATGAAGGCTCTTCTTGAAATGAAAGTGCAAATTCCATTAAACTTTCACAGGACAAGATATTGTGTGATTCATAAGGAATTTAACACAAGATTGCAATAGGAATAAGAAAAGCTACTTGTAAACATTCTAAAATAAAGTAGACAAAAATTGGTCCAAGATTAACACAGATTAATTTGAAAATGATTAGATTCATCAGTAGGGGAATTTTCTTTGAACAATCTCAGAGCTTATCAATTGTTGTACACTCGCAACCAACTTTACGTGATTGAAATCTAACACATAGGAAATTAATAGGTTTTTTAAATTGGTCTATCGTGAAGATGGGCTCTCTCAAATTTTATCTTAAGAATTCAGCCCCGACAATTTACAAGAGTATTCTCAATGCACTTATACATTTCACTTGCTCACTCATCTAAAATATTCCCCCCAAAAAAGAATAATATTCAAGGAACCTTTTCTTCTTACCAATTTGTCTTAGAAAGTGATGTTTAACAAATTTACACCCATTGCTACCAGTGGATGAATCAAGAACTCGATAACATTCCTCTCGACCCTCGATCAAGACTAGGATCCCATGCCACAAAGTTTTGAGAGTCCTTTTAATCATTCTTACTCTGTCATGTGAGAAATTCTGGTTTTATTATTTTTCGGTTGCTCTGTGTAGTTGGATCTGTCAGGGAATCATTTTCACCCCCGGAAACACCTTGAGAAACAAATGCCCCTACATGGATGCTTGCATTTGTGCCTTTGAAAATTGAGTTTTAGTGCATGGATTATTCTACATTCCTACGTTGTGAGTATGATTTGCAAGAAAAAATGCATATTCACACCTTCCGAGTCTTAGAACAACAAAGAAGTGCAAAAATAAAAAGAAATGCATAGAAATCATCGATTCTATCTTTCTAAACTTTATATTAGAGCCATCTATGTGTTTCCTTGGTGGAACTCGCAAAGGTGAAGTAGATAGGCAAGTTTCCAAACAAGCGTGAGCTTTCCACATGCCCTGAGCCCAAGAAAATCACCTTTTGGCCTTTGAAAAGTTTAAGCATAAAAGGAGTCATCGAAAGCCTCCACGCATCTCCTTGGTGCACCTTTGGGATGGTCCCAAAATCTGAAGACCTCGAAAAAGTGTGGGCTCACCACTTGTCCCAGTGCCTTAGAAAATTACTTTGAAAATTTTAAGTATAAAGAGGAGCCGAGTGAAGCCTCCACATGTCTCCTTGGTGTAACTTCTAAGGTAGGACCTAGAGGTAGATCCTCAAATGAGAGCTAGTCTTCCACGTGTCCATGGTCCATGAAAGCTACACCAGCCACATGAAAAATGTCTAAGTCTAGGCAAGGTAGTGGAAACCTCCACGTGTCTCCTCGGCGCAACTCTAAAGGTCAAACCAACAAGTGACTTTCAGATGAGCGTTGACCTTCCATGTGGAAAAAATTGAGTTGAATCAGATTTAGAGTTTCAAAGTGCTCGCACGAGCCACATCCAATTAGAAAGGATCACCTTTCCACGGTATTGGGAATAATATTGATAGGGAAAACAAAATGTGACTGTGGAAAAATAGAAGGAAGGAAAAACCCGATTTTATGCCCAAGTTACAAATTATTTCGTGTGGATAGAGGAATGGAAAATAAATTCTTAATTTAAAATGATCCTCACCAAAGGAAGGGACTGATCATGGCAACCAAATGAAGGACAAATCTTTCACACATCATCACGAGGAGATAGAATATATGACAGAGCCCTCAAACTGAAGAATTTAAAGGAAAAATAGGGAAATATCAAATTGAGCACCAACATCAACTTTAATTCAGGAATGGGCACTCCATGTGAGTGCCACAAGAATAAATAGTAGACCAAGTGCCAAAAATAAACCATTGGGCAATGAAGTCTAAGAAAGAGCTTGTAGGGCGAAAAAAATAACCAAATCACCCAAGGATGAATCGAGAAACCAAAAAACATCCACCAAGGACCAAGACAAAACAAAATAGAAAGAAATGAAATTAGAAAGGAACTAAATGACTATACACTATATCAATGGTGTATTCCTTGATTCTAAGAAATCAATCAAGGAAATGTTTCAAATTCCTTCCATTAACAGCAACTAAAGAAATTCCCCATCTAAGTCTTATAAGAAGATGGTATGTTCACCAATTTGAATATCAATTGAATATGTGCCCATCAAAAATGCATCAAAATTTCCATGTTTTCCCATATTCTCATTCCTGTCATCACATAATAGCAGAAGATATCTGACACTGAAAGCTCTTCGAGTCACCTTCTTATCGAACAAATTCTTAAATTTCTCTTTGAATTTTACATGCCTCTAATGGGATGCCCTTCTTTCTTCATCTAACTCAACAATCTGATTGATGTGAGCATCATAGGGAATAACCTCTTGATCTTGCATTTGTTGAAGAAATTAAAATGAAGACAATTGCATATGCAGGTGCAACAGAGCTTGAATTTCATACACCAACTCAAATGGGTTTTTTTAGTAGCTCATTTAATAGTGATTCGATCAGCCCAAATAGCAAACTTCAACTACTCACCCCAATTCCTTTTGTTCAACTACAAAGTTCTTCAAATTATCTTCAACATATTTTTATTGTTGGACTCGCTTGTTGATTTCCTTGGGGATTATAATTAGAAACATATGTCAAATTGATCTTATATTTTTGGCACATAGACACCAAAGGTTTAGCTCAAAATCTCATGCAATTATCATCAACTATTTTTGTAGGTACCCCAAATCTACAAATGATATAATTCAGGATAAAATCCATGACAATTTGGTGAGTTTCTTTCTTGGTGGGGATTGCTTCTACCCACTTAGTGAAGTAGTCTGTGGCCACTAGTATCCACTTGTGGCCTACACTTGAAGGATTAGAAATTTCCCCAATGAATTCAATCCCCCACTACTTGAAAGGGGATTCAATTGAAATAGGCTACAATGGAAGGGATCCTAAAGATTTTAGTCTTCCAGAAAAGTGTTGGCAACTTTCACATTTCCTTACCAATAAAGTTGTATCTTTGAAGAGGTTTGGCTACCAGTAACCGGCCTTTAAGATCTTATGGGCTGTTACTCTCCTAAAAATTCCCCCTACAAACTCCTCCATAGAGATCAACAGCTATCTTATGGGCTTCTTCTTGATAATGCATCTTAAGAGAACTCCTTCGAGGGTTCTTCCAAGCTAACCCAAAATCAGGTAGTGACATATTTTTGGGAAGCTAACTTACGTGCTCTTTTCGATTCTTTCTTAAAAGTTCAGGGAACTATAGATGTTTGAGATTAAAAATGATGTCTTTCTAGCATTCAAAATTTAGAAAAATTTCAAGGACATTCAACCTTTCTTCTTCAACTTCATTTACCTCAATTTTCTGTAGATTTCTCTCTACCATAAGTTTTTCTAGTCCTAAACCTCTGACCAATTTTATTGTTTGGATATTTATATCATACTCTTGTAATTTGTTTACCCATCGGCATCTATTACTTGAAACCTCAATTTTTGATAGGATATCTTTCACCATGGTGTGGGGAACATAAGAAATGATTTTAGAACTCAAAATATATGGCCTAAAGACATTTGTTTCTTTTACTAAATCAAATACCTACTTCTCCATGATGGTATATTTTATCTCAGCTGCTTCTAATGCCTTACTTAAAAATGAAATTGGTCTTACAGCTCCTCATCATCCTTCTCGCAATAATACGAGATGCAATAGTACTTTTTGAAGCAAATTAAAAAATTTGGAAAGCTTTCTTATAATCTGGAGCTGCTAGAATAGGGGCATTCTTTAATGCTTCTTTGATCCCACTAATAGCTTGAATAGTTTCTTCTTCTCATTTGATACTTTTATTTTTCTTTAGCATGGTAGTGATTGGAATAATTAGTTCAAGAAAGTTGGAGATAAATATCCTAATAAAATTAATCTACCCAAAATAGGATTGAATTCCCTTCTTCGTTCTTAGAATAGGGACTTTGCCGATGGCTTCTACCCTCTCAGGATCAATCATTACCCCTTCCTTTGACATAATGTGTCCAAGAAACTTTTCTTTATGAACTCCAAAAAGGAACTTCTTGGGATTTAGTGAAATATCATACTCCATGCATCTTAATATATTTTTTCTAAGTGTTACAGGTGGTAACTCCTTTTTCTCGAGAAAAAGTCACATCCTCTTGATATACAACAATGAAATCATTAATATAGCCAGAGAAAGCTACATCTATTACTCGTTGGAAAGTGGCTCCAATATTCATTAGACCAAAAGGCATTATAACATATACATATGTTCCTCAAGGAGTGGTAAAGACAACATTAATTCAATCTGATTCCTTCACAACTACCCTTATATCCGGAAAAACCATCCAAGGTGGATAAAAATTCTCGAACCAATAATAAATTGTAACATATTGTCCATATTTAGCAGAGGGTATTTATCCTTAATTGATGTCGTATTAAGATTTATAAATTCCACACACAACCAAGTTATATCTTTGCTCTTCTTTTTGAAAGGTACCAAGTTTGTAACCCATGATGAGTACTTCCTCGGGATTTATGATTCCTCCATCCCTAAATTTTTAAATTCTTCTCGCATATTCGGGGAAAGGAGTGGATTGACTTGCTCGTATTTCTTCCTAAATGTCTTGGAAAAGATTCCAAGGGAATTTCATGTTTGGAAAAGATCCTCTCTGTATGCTTTTAGTTCGAATAAGACCATGATAAGTAGTCATGGTATTTCTTGAACAATTGGACATATGACTATTTTTCTTCCCCGCATAGATTGCTACATAGCCGATCTTACGTAGTTTATCCTTCGTACCCAAAGTTGTTGTCTTCAACATCCCTTGAGGCTGACATGTGTCTATTGATAATGTAATCAACATTATCAAAATTTGATTCAAGTGTTAGCAAACCTTTGGGAATAGTATTAGTCTTTAACTCTGAATGATGTCTTTACCAAATAAAGTCTCCTTTCCATCACCGCACAAACCATTGGCTCCCAATCTATACATTAATCAGAAAATTCTCCTTGGTTCTACAAAAATCATTGCACCTAGGCATCATCTTCAAAAATTATCCCATGTTTAACATTGTCGGTATAGATGGCCTAGTCAATACCTCACTATTATACTCATAATAGGGGATACAACACAACCTTCAAATTTGCACCCCAATACATGACCAATTTATCTACTAAAGTATTGTAATTCGATCGTGATGTATTATGTTGAAGGAGTCAAAATTTTCAATGAAATCGTAGAATGCATATTTATATTGCTTCATTCTCTGATTTTTTTGTTGCATAAATTTTTCTATCTGTTTGACAATTAGCTCGAGTCACCCTTAACAAAGATGTCTCTAATACCATATTTCAAGGCAATTCTTATACCCAAAGGTAGTGCTTCATATTCAGCAATATTGTTAGTGCACTCAAAGTTGAGTTTAAAAGAGAAAAAAATCTTCTTGGTTTGGAGATATCATAACAATAATAGCACCATTTCGAAATTTAGAGCAAGCCCCATCAAACAAAAAAGTCCAAAGAGAACCTACTTGATTAAGAGACTCGACATTGATCAATTTTGTGCTGTTTACCATCATCAAATCCAACAAAGTTATCTACATCACTGACACTGTACAACACTTCATAGGAAGCATTATTGGGATTCTTAATGAGATGTAGCATCTTCTTTTCAACCACACAATCAGTACAAGTATGCCCTCAATATATATAGTGGCAAAAGAAATATCCATTTCCACACTACCACCCACACTAGTAGCCCATTTTCTTGACAACAACATTCCCCATTTGACATGATCAATATACAATAACAACATCTAGTTTTAAATTCTTTCCGGGTAGGCCATAAGTTGCACTATCGAACCTTTGGCACATCCAACGACCGACACCTCTCTAGAATCCATGGCAAGTGCACTTCCCATAAGATGTTGTCACTTTGATATCTAATTCATTTTGACTTAAAGAGGCATAAAATTGCATGATGCTCCGGAATCAAACATACATTGTTATGTAACATCATGTCCCTAATAATCGAGTAGTGAAAAATGGATCTACATTTAGTTAGGTATCAACCAAGGATGTTCCCAAATATACTTTAGGTGGCTCACCTAGCTCTTCCAGCACTTGGGGTTTTTCTAATTTTGTAATGGTAAGAGGAGTCTCAACATTCTTTACATTTCTACCTTGGGTAATATTTTTCTTCTTTCAATATCAAATACTCAAAGGCCCTTTTCTTGTGCTCAGGATTCCTATGAAGTTCAAAAATTGGAACATAAATCTTGATCTGACTCAAGACTTGAGAAATGTCATAAGGAACGTATTTGGTCAAGGCAACATTTGGAAGAAAACTAAGAAAATCATCTAACAATAAAGGATTTTTCATGGTCTGAACATGGGCAGGGATACTATTTCTTCTTGGGGACACAAGGATTTTTCCAGATGTATCTTTCTTAGGAGTTTATTTTAAGATATTGGTGAGAACTAGAGTTTTTGGTTTGGCCTAAGGCCCTGCCCCTTTGACAACTTTACTCCTAGTGTTATATTCTTTTTCATGGCCAACTACAACATTCATTAACAACTACCTATCCTCCTCATAAGGGATTCCTCCATCATACTTTTTAATCATTAATGCCCTTAAGTATTCAAAATCATTACTAGGAAATTCAAAATCTTTTACCATATCTATTTCAAAAGTATGAGAGGGAGGAAGGGGTAATACCTAGTGGATGAAATCCCAGAAATTTGTAGCACTTTTGGCACTGATTAATTTAGTCAAAGTTACTCCTTGCTATGAGCTTGTAGAGCACCCCATCATGCACACATCATCATTATTTTCATCATCATCTTACTAAAATTATTTTTCTTCATCACATGGGGCATGTGGCAAGAAACATATGTCACACCACTTAATTTCATTGGCTTCTTCCATAGAAGAAACTTTGGCAATCAAAGGATTAGGCACAATTTTTTTTTCCTGGGTTGGGCCTATCTATTTCATGATCCCATGAGTCCTTTTCCTCTATCATCAAATATATAATCACCCCTAGGATGATTTTCAAATATTTCTTGACCTTGTGCTTTATGATGACCTTGGGAACCTTGTCCAATCCCCTTCTCTTCTCTGGCCAGTTTATAGGATATTTCCTTAACAACTCCGACCAAAGTTTTTACAACCTCCTCCAGATCCACAACTTTACTTGACTGAGGCTTCTCTGGATTGATTAGCTTGATGCCTTCTCTCTTAGGAGGTTTACCAATTGCCTTGATGTTATTTTCAATCTACAAAGCCATGGTGAAGGCCTACCTCAATGTTGTTGGGTTCTTATCCCTCAAATAATAGGCAACCTTCTTATCAAAACCATAAGATTATTTTATCAAACAACAAACATCACTTGGCCTTAAGATCATAGGTAGCCTATTCAGGGTGTTATTGAACCTTGTATTGAGGTCATGAAAAAAATCATTAGGATTCTTTTTTATATTTTCAAATTCTGATAAAATAAACCTAGGGTGTGTTTTATCTCCATACAATAATCTAAAAGCATTCTTCATTTCTATCCATGAAAGAATGGAGTTGTCTGTAAAGATTTATATCGAGTCTCGTGCATCCTCTTCTAGAGTATGAACAAACAATTTTATGTACACATTCTCAAATTCAATCTCAAAGTCTTCCTTCATATTGAAAAAAATCTTTAAGTGTTGATCCCTAGTAATGGAATTATTTCCTCAAAATTTAGGCAAGATATTTATAATGTCTTGGGCACAACACTTGGATGTCCATCCATACCTCTGAAATCTATAAGACAAAAAGTGTTCACAAAAATAGAGGTCCGGATGGGGGTTGGTCCATATTGTTTTGAAGAGGTGATCTTATAGGAGAAATAGAGTGATAAGGAGTGAGGGTTCTATGGGGCATAGAACACAATTCCCAAAATGAATGTTCTCTAAAACCTCTATTTCTTAGAAGATCCTATTAGATTTGGAGAACATAGGGATAGGTTGAGATGCAAATATTTCAAATACAAAAGAAGTAACCTCTCTAGTTGGAGAATTGAAATTTACAAAAAGACTACCTGATTTAGAAGAACTTGAGGAAGTATGGAAATCTTCAATGACATGCCGATCAATTTCCAAAATTGATAACTCTTTGCTTGATTTATGATCTTCAACAACTTTTGAGATTTTTCTTTCTTTAGAATTTTCCTTTCCCAGCTCTAGAAATAACCTTCTAGAAGGTTCTTTAAAGAAGAAAGATATTCTTCCTTCTTGTTTTGCAAA
Organism: Taxus wallichiana var. yunnanensis; assembly: GCA_018340775.1. Lineage (NCBI taxonomy): Eukaryota > Viridiplantae > Streptophyta > Pinopsida > Cupressales > Taxaceae > Taxus > Taxus wallichiana. Next base: position 273,996,279 of record CM031241.1, read on the forward strand.
GATTAGTGATAAATTTCAATTGACAGAGGTTAAGACACTGACATTTATCAAAAGTTAATTCAAGATGGAGTCGCCACTAAGGATTTTCACCTTAGCTATGCAAATGCACTAAAATTGGTTAGTAAAATGTCCATCAACACTAAATTCATGCAAATCTTCACAGATCGACCTTCTTTTACTTATATTTAACATTGTTTATGCAAAATTAGTGTAAAAAACAACATACACTGGAAATATTACACACAAAACTTGTAAATTTTCTTGATTCTTACAAATCTTGACATAGGATGACATTTCAACAACATATTTACACTTAGATTATGTAAGAAACATTACTACGGTCAAGTATGTGTACACCTTTTTCAAATAGTCCCCGTAATGGCACCATTCTAGTTTTGGTATCCGAATGATTATTCCTTGGAAAATGAGTAGCATCAAATATTTAGCAAGACATTGAGAGATAGCCAGATCATACTATGAGTCATTTTATAGCTGAGGAGGGTATTTTTATAACTCTTTATCACTCATGCATCAAAGAAATGGATAACACCTTAATTAAGTATTTGATTTATCTTCACTATTTTAGGCCATGCCTTTCGACCAGGGTGAGAGGACTCATTTTGTAACCTTTTTCGGTGAAGGTGAATGAATATATCCTTCTTTGCATAAATTTGAAAGGGGACCCTGAGAAAATATGATCAATGCACCACAATTTAACTCTCATGAGTTGTCACTTCTAAATAATGGTGATATTTTCTAAACAAGGCTAAAGGTTACTAAAGACATTATGGGATCCTAATTGCTTCTGCATATTTTGGTAGTAGAATTTATACATTTGTGGACATATAGGAAAACAAGGGTAGTTCAGGTAGGATTCATTGTTTTGAATAATTTTGGTGGGAGATTAAGTAGGATAAAATTGATTATGTCAGATCTTTGAGAACCTTCATAACATTTAGAAAACGAAATGAAAGAATGCTTCAGAATAGCTAAAATACTTCTTCAAGCGGAAGGTGAGCATCAATGGAGAACCAGATTTGTATGTTTTCACACAATCTCCGAATTTAACTCAAGGCTCGAGCCAAAAATTCAATTAAGCATTAAAGACCCATGGTTCCTTATGCCTAAAATAAACTTGAAGTTTTAGAGACAATATTTATAAACAAACGATAGTCAAATGATTTTAAACTGTTTATCTCATTGTAGGATGAAGGATTTTTATGAAATGAAATTGTAAATTCCATTAAAATGTCATAGGGATGAGATCCTGTGTGATTCAGAGTGAATTTAACACAAGATTACAATACGAATAGGAAAAACTACTTGCAGACATTATGAAATAAAGTAGACACAAATGGGTTCAATATTAGCATAGATTAATTCGAAATTGATTAGATTGATTAGCATGGAAATGTGTCTCTATACAATTATATATCTTGTCAATGGTTTTACACTCGCAACCAACTTGACGTGATTGAAACTTAAAACATAGGAAATTAATAGGTTTCTTAGATTGGTCTCTCAGGAAGATGGGATCTCTTAAATTTTCTCTTAAGAATTCAACCCCTGACCATTTGTAGGATTATTCTCATTACATTTATACATTTCACTCACTCACTCATCCCAAATATTCCCTCCAAAAAAGAATAATATTTGAGGAACCTTTGATTCTTACAAATTTTTCTTGGAAAGTGACGTTTAACAAATTTATACTCATAACTTTTAGGTGGATAAATCAGAAACTAATCACATTTCTTTGGCCCTCAACTGATGATTGGGATCCCATGCCATGAATTTTTACAATCCTTTTAATCATCCTTACTCTGTCATGCGAGAAATCCCCATTTTAATCATTTTCCGGTGGCTTTGTATAGTTGGATCTGTCATGTAATATTTTTTCCCCGAGGCAACACCTTGAGAAATGAATGCCCCTGTATGGATGCCTACATTTCTACCTCTAAAAAATGAGTGTCCATGCACTGATTATTCCACATACCTGTGCTTTATGAGTTTGATATACAAGAAAAACAATGTGTATTCGCACCTTCTAGAGTCTTGGAACAAAAAAAAAGTGGTAAAATAAAACTTAATGCACAACAAGCATCGATTCTACCCCTTCTCAACTTTAGATTAGAGTCGTCCATGTGTTTATTTGGTGTAACTACAAAGGAGAAGTACAGAGGCAATTTTCCAAACAACTGCAGCCTTCCACATCCCCCGGACCCAAGTAAATCACCTTTTGGCCTTTCAAAAGTGTTAGGATTAAAGGAACTAGTGAAAGTATCCACATGTCTCCTTGGCACACCTTTGGGATGGTCAGAAAAGTGAAGACCCTAAAAAGCATAGGGTCACCAAGTGTCCTGTGCCTTTGAAAAATTCTTTGAAAAGTTTAAGTATAAAGAGGAGCTAGAGGAAGCCTCCACATGTCTCCTTGGAAAAGCTGCTAAGGTAGGACCCAAAGGCAAATCTTCAAATGAGTGCTAGCCTTCCACATGTCCATGGTCCATCAAAACTACACTAGGTTCATGAAAAGATGTCTAAGTCTTGGAAATAAGGTGGAAACCTCCACATGTCTTCTTGGCGCAACTCCAAAGGTCAAACAAAGAAGCAAATTTCAAATGAGTGACGTCCTTCCACGTCGACAAAACTTGAGTTGAATTGGGCTTTAGAGTATCAAAGAGCCTAGTCGAGCCAAGTGTAATAAGAAAGGACCACCTTTTCCATAGGTATTGGGACAACTATTGACAGGGAAAACAAAATGTAATTGTGGAAAAAAAGAAGGAAGGAAAAAACCCAATTTTATGCCTAAGTTAAAAATTCTTTCACATTGACAAAAGAATGTAAACCAAATTTTGGATTTAAAATGATCCTCTACCAAAGGAAGGGACTGATCATGCTAACCAAATGAAGGAAAGAGATTTCACGCATCAACATGAGGAGATAGAAAATATGACGGAGCCCACAAACCAAGAATTTCACGGAAAAAGGGGCAAGATCTAATTGACCAACACCAAGGTGAAAATAATGTTCTTTAACTCTATTATGTGGTACTTATATGTTTTCATTGTTCTAACACCATCATTATTTGTTAAATTAAAGGGTGAAAATCAAGTGTAATGTTATGGTTTATCTCCTTGAATGATAAAATGATGCCACATGCATATTTAGTGCAAGTTTTATGCATATTTAGTGCTACTTTCATTAATATAATATCCAAGCTTATACATTTTTATTTCAAAGTAATTATGTACACTTTCTAGTCACAAAACATTTATATAACAAATCCTGTAAATTGTAACGAATATTTATCCAAAATTCTACATAATAACAATCTTCTTTTTACTCTATGAATTATATATCTATATATAACATAAAAATTTTATATATAATATTCTATTTATTACTTTGTCACATTGATAAGGTTTTATTCAATCTAATTACTTGCATTACTACAAGGGTTAAATGAGACAAGAATTATTCAAAATGCCTCAAATTAAGATGATAAAAAAGTTGCATATTGTCTCAAAGTGGATGTCTCTAATATTGTATCTAATTAGTGTCTCTGCAAAGAAAATATAGATTAATACATATTTTTTTCTCCGGAGAGACAATATCATATTTGTCTCTCTAGAGACAATATCATATTTATATCTCTAGAAATAGTATGAATTATAGTTTTTGTCTTTGCAGAGACAATGCAAATTTAAAGAATAAAATATTGAATTTCAAATATAATAAATAAGTAAATGTCTTCATGTGTAATGAATGGATACATATCATTTATGACATCATAACTATTTTGTGATCGATAATATAAAATACAATTTGAGTTTAATTTTGTGTTCACAAATGGATCCACAAACATTTTATTAATATTAAAAGAAGAGAATACAAAAGGGTGCCTAAATTCCATTAAACATTGACATAGAATCATAAACCTATTTATTATATTAAAATGGCATTGTCAAACATTCTCCAAATGTGTGTTCATAGATTATATAGCTAATTATTTCTAATGATTCTTGCGAAGAAAGAGTGACCCATCCTTCATAAATGTTCTCATATATTTTCAAGTTGATTCATTCTAACTATTTTTATAATGAAATATATAACTCCCCATAGAGTGATTTTGAAATAATATCAATAGAATCATGTATTGACATCATCACGAGATAAGAAAAACTACCATCATTGTCATTATAACAATACGTATTATAATAAAAGACATCATTATATTGATGTTTAATAAAATCGAGAGCGAGTTGAGTTATAAAAATTACTTAAAAACATGCAATAATTTTATTGACTTGGTGGCTCACAATGATAATGCCTAGTAAACTAATTAGGATTGAAGGAAAGGTATTCTTTCATCTATTAAAACAATATCAAAATGGTTAATTCTATTTTTTACAAGTATTCATGTTTGTTGGCCATTCGTAACAACAAATAAAAAACAACATGAAACCATTGATTTAATATCTAAAGAGGAACATGTTCATAAAAATTGGTCATACCATTAATAAATTTGCGCACAATTAAGCTAATATTATAAAATCTAAGAAAATAAAATAAAATCATAAGTTGCAAGTCAATTTAGATGTTGTGGTTGAACAACCCTATAGACATGATGAAAAATGTAGAACCATAGAAAAGAAAAGTGAAATGTTTGATATAATTCCACAAAGTGATTTGTTCATGAAGAAAAGCGTTAATTTTAGGATATACACAAACAAAATTGTTGAAAAGGCTTTTGAAAATTTTAAGAAAATGTTATTGGTATATTTAAAGAAAAACTCCACAACTTTTACCCACATTCTTCCTTCTTGTGCCAAAATGGAGACTTTCGAATAGGGTATGGATATCCCTAAAATAATAAAGGATTATGGATTTTTTAATTGTTATTCCAATTTCCCTAGTCGACATGTGTACAAAATATATAATGATAGACAACACAAGTGAAATATTAGACAAAATGATGAGAACAGATGTGTTTGTGTGGACAACATTGATCTCTAATGGATATGTTAAAAATTATTTTAAAACTTTACTTAAAATTCAATTGGAAGATGAAAATAAAAATTCAACAACCTTTTCAATGTCCTACATGTCCCACATGCTTGTGTCAAAAAGGAGGATTTTGAAAATAACACTTCATTTATGTGTTGTGACTTATGTTCTTCTATAAAAATCAATGGAAAAGTCAACATTACAGGTTCAAATGCTAAGGAGATTGATCAAAGATAGAGGAATAAAAATATTTATTAGCTGGATTGAAGGAAAAAAATGATACATGTTTTTTGCGTATGAAACATATCACATCCATGACACTTAGAAATATATGAAAAGCGAGAGAAATTGACTTAGGAGATGAACGCATCAATCTATATTAATATTTAATAAATTTATTAGATTCAAGACATTTATTTAAAATAAATGTTATAGTAATCTGTATTTCTTCATCCCAATAGCGTTCCTCTAGCTTTACTATTGTTTGTATGCAACGAGCCATCTCTATCATTATTGCAGAAGCAACGCTCAACAATGCCATTTTTAAGGGTGTGTAAGGAGCATGAGGTTGTGCTTAATGCCTTGTTTTTCAAGAAGGCTAATAAATTATTTGATGTGAATTTCCCCCTCGATTTGTGAAGTAGAAGAAGTGGTTTTCAGGTCTCTTTCACAACATGATGACATAAATTCGAAATGTTTAAGACCCTCACTTTTTTCTTTAGGAAAAGCACCCACATCTTACGAGTGGTCATCCACAAATAGTTGGAAGTACTCGTATCCATAAAATGAAGCGGTAGAAGGCCATTTAGATTGGTATGAACTATTTCTAGATGCTTCTCGGCATGGAAGGTGATTTCTTGAAATGGATCCCTTTGTTGTTTTCTGCAAGACAACCAAGTAAAATAGGAAAGGAACTAGACAATTTGGGTATTCCATGAATAATTTCTTTTGAACTCATCTGATCCAATGAACTAGTTGACAAGTGACCATAACTAAAATGCCAGAGGGTTGTAGATTCTATTATTGAGGAAAATAAAGCTATTGCAGAAGATGTAACAGAGATATCTAAAGAAAATAACATATCTTTGAGAAATTCTCTAGCAATAATCGTACCTTCTCTAGAGATCAAGCATGATTTAATACCATTTTGGACAAGAAATTTTGTTTTCAGGTGATGATTCAAGATCTGAGTCACTGACAAGAGGTTCTTAGTCAAGCCAGGAACATATAGTACCTTTATAAGTGTTCATTTTCATGGTCCCAAAGGAATGGTGACTTTTCCTATTCCTTCTGCAACATACTCTTTGTCATCTGGTATCCAAACCTGATCTCTTTGTAATGTGCTATCCAAACCTAATCTCTAGTTAGTTTGCCTAACTCCCTTCACTTGTTGACGTGGATGTAGATGGAGGAGATAAGGAGTTGCAGGTGTAATTGAAAAGAAAAAAAATATTATTGAATACTTCTCCATGTTGTCTCCAATTTTAAGTGGAGGGCTTGTACACTAGTATTATAATTTCATTCTTCCTTGTAAATGGATTATTTAAGTCTCGTTATTAACTATCTACCTATGAAAAGTAGAGGGTTAATGAAGGGTATTGAAAGTATGCATCTTATTCAAATTGTATCTCACTTAAATCAGTAACTTAATAAAAAGTCCACATTTTATTTAATTTTATTTTATAACCTTCTTCGTATTGTAAACTTCCAACTTTATTGAAAGTTTGTATTTTATTTGAATTTTTGTCTTTGAATCACAAATATATTAAAGTGTGTATCTTGTTATTCATTTTGGAATGGTTGTATAAAGTGGTAACATTCTGGTATTAGCTGCAAGTTTTCCTTCAATAGGTCATAAAACCATGGAGTTCATCTTATGGTTGTGAAGGGTTTAATTATTGGTTTATAACGTATTTATGCATTTCTAATTTTATAGAATACTTTAGTTTAAGATTATCATTATATGATTCTATAATATGGCAATCCTTAGTATGAAATACCATTGTTATACTTGTATAATATCACAAAGATCCCCATCAAATATTTCCTTTTCGAAATTAAAAAAAACTTGCTTGTTATCTCTATAGATACATACATACATACACACATACACACACACACAGATATATATATATATATATATATATATATATATATATATATATATATATATACCTATATCTATTTATGTATATTCTTTATACATATAAATGTATTTTCTTTAGATGAAAGTAAAGATCAATAGATATATATCATTATATGTATATATGAGAGCATTATAAATATCTAACACATAAAAATAATATTAAAAAAAAGGAATTTGATATGTTAAAAGTAAAAATTTTAATAGTAATGGAAGATGAAACCCCAAGAAATGTACAACAATTTTAAACCCCTAAAAACGTGTCTACAAGAAAATTTATATATGCAGCTCAAATTGGACATCCATATGGTCGTCATTCTTTTACTGTTTTGTTCTATCGTGATGGTCATTAGACCCTAAAGTTTAACACAAAAATTTTCTAGTTCTTTTCTAGATTACATTTTAAGGCACACATTTTGGCGTTTTAATCCCAAAAACTATCAATTGTATTGAAAATTTTAAATATTTATATCTCGAGTACACACACACACAATATAGACATATGTATATATATAAACACACACACACATGTATATGTGTATATATATAGTATAAAAAAATCAAAATCATCTTTGTAATAAAATGCATAAGGGTAAACAAATACCAAAAACTATAAAATGTTATAGCATTCCCTTACAAAAATAACTTAAACCCTACAAAACTAGGGATAAATAAATTACAATAGAGAGTAAACATGAACGAAGAAATTCCCCCTCATTACAGATCTAGAACAAAGAAAATTGCCATAGTTGTCCATGAGTATCTTTGGCTTCCATCTTGTCCTTCTTGCAAATCCTACTGTCCAAATGGAGGCGATAGGCCAAAAAAAAAAGAATAAAAGGAAAACATAAAAGAGTTTTATGGTTTTTTTTAGAATACCTAGGATCTAGAGTGAGGATTAAATCTATCCAATTGCCCAAATTTAATTCTCACAACTTAAATTTGGTGGGAAATAGTTGTTTTAATAAAGTTTGGGCAATTTAATTAATGGGAAGCTTAGGGGTTTTATTCACGAGAAATGGTGAGAATTTTCATTATATGTCCTTATTAATTATATGGTGGGTTTAACTTACTATGTGGCATATTCATTATGGTTTAAATTTTTTAAATGACATTATAATTATGGTTTAAATAAACTAATGCTTTGCATGAGGTTATTTAATTAAAATATTTAATGGGATTAAAATGATTGCAATTAAATGTATAGTTAAATACATTAACGTGTATCATGACTATAATTTACTTAGAGAAATAAAATTAAATTTTACATTACGAAAAAATATTTAATAAATTCAACATGAACATAAGTAGATAAAGTAAATAAAATTATATTAGGAATTATTTAAGAGGAGAATTAAATAATATTATTTAAGGAAAGGAACTGTCTTAGTAATTAATGAGTAAGCTTTTAGCAAATGTAATTAATGTAATTTAAAATTTATTTAATGTATTTTTTTATTTAAATGCCATAATTTTATAGTTATGTGTTATTGGTTTGGCATGCTGAAATTTGGGTGTCAAGATTTTGTATCAAAGTCGTGGTTCAACACTTAGATGCTAGGAGAAAATAGAAACACAATAAAAACATAGACAACCTAAGCTTAGGACACTTGATGTTTCTTGATAACTTAAAACATAGGATCTTAGAAAATTAAAATACATCTAGATAATCATGGACTTACTCCAAGTTAGGTCTATGTAGGATGCATGGACCATATGGGGTGTGCTTGACCATTGAGTTAGAGGAATCACCCCAAGATTAGGTAGACACTACCGTATTACCACAGATTCTACGAGACGTTATAGAAGGTAAATGTCATTATACATGGAGGTTATCTTGCGGGATAACCTATCCGGTGAGAGAGGGAGCCATCATAGAAGGCTCGGGACTCTCCACAACATAGTGAAAATAAGAGGGTTGAAAAATCCCATGTAGAGAAAAATGGACAGGATTCACCACAGAGAGAGAAGAGAGATAGGATTACATGACAGAGAGAGATATAGGAGCCCTAAGTAGTGAGATGACCATGAGGAGAGACCCGGAGAATAAAAATTCCATCTACTAACCACATCGTGAGATACTAAAGCTCCATCTTCCTCACTTTACTGGAGACACAAGAGGGTTCTAGGATGAGGCATGACTAGTTATCTTGAGTGGATGCTTCAAGCTATTCCCATGCACTAGTAACTCAAAGGTTCATATTTCTATACTACTTTTGAGGTATGGGACATGAGTATAGTAGAGGATAAATTAGTAAAAGCTCCAATTAATTCAAAGTGACCATGGCATGGAAGATATTTGAGGAGTGATTCGGAGAAAATGTATTTCCGAAGGTTCATTCAAAACCGATTGATGAGTTCCATGATTTGTGATATTTGTCTCATGTGATGGTGGTAGAGTATGAGAGAAGACTTCTAGACTTGCTACAATACCTCGAATTTATGTAGGATGATCGGTTAGGGTTTAAAAGTTCATCGGGGGCCTAATTTCTAATATTAGAGGGGTGGTGCACATGCACTATCCATAGAAAGTAGCTGAGGCCATTGCGAAGGCCTTTAATTTGGAAGAAAATAGGTGGAAGACACAACATGCGAGAGACATAGTGAGGAATCACATATAGCAGATGCATGGCATTCGGTCAAAGGGGGAAACCCCTCCCCCTCATGGTGCAAATTAAACCACAAAATATTCCTTCGATCACAACTACAGCCAAAGCAAGAATAATAGACCTGACCACCATTAAGGAATTCACCGATACATGATGCACAAAGAGGGTAGAGTATGGGGCCTCCTACTAGAGGAATTATTAGGAAACAAGCACCACCTAGATTTAAATAAGTTGGAGCTGATCTGTAGTAGTAATAAAAAATATAGAGCATGATTGTCGGGTATACATCATAGACCACTTGAGCACCTGGTGGAGTCTCTTCTCATTGTAGGGGACCTAAAAATTGTTATGGATGTGGTGTGTAGGGATACCATTGGCGATATTTTCTACACAACCACAGTAACAAGTGTAAGGCCACTATTTATGAGCCAATAGTTAGAGATATGAGGTAGAGTCACATGATTTATGTTTTGGTTGAGAACCTCTAGATAAATTACAAAGCTCTATGATCGATACATGAGGTAGAATTGTTGGTATTCCTATCTCTATCCTATTTGATTCATTCTTTTATGATTCTTTCATTTCCCAATATTTAGTAGAGCGATGCGGGAAAGTGGCAATTAGGTAGGGTTGTAGTTAGGATCTAGAGATAGAATTTGGATCTAAGCTCACAATGGATTCCTTAGTCAAAGAGTGTGTGGTAGACCTAGGACTCTTCACCACGACCTTGGATCTTTACATGCTTCCCTTGGTATCTTACGGGATTAGTTTGGGTATGGATTATGTTTCATTATAAAGGGATAGAGTGGATTACTACAGGTAAAGTGATCTCATGTGCACATGATTTAAGAGTTGAGTAAGTGATTGTTAGGGTTAGGAGGCCTATATCTATTTACACTATATCCACTATGTAGATTAATCATTGTGCATGTAAATGGTGCCGATTATATGCCATTAGAGTAAGTGATAGGTAAGAGGATGATACTAGTTGGCCTTCATTTAATCACCATCCCATTTTGTGATATTTTTTTATATCTTTACCTATGAGTTACCTTGCCTACCTCCCCCACATGAGATATATTTATGTATAGACTTAGTTCTTGGGGTAGAGCCTATCTTGAGTGTGACTTACATGATGACTACCCCTGAGCTTTGTGAGCTCAAGCTACAGTTGGAGGACTTTGTTTATAAATTCCTAATCCATCCTAGTGTATCTTGTTAGGGTGCTTTAGTGGATTTTGTGAAGAAAAAGGATAGATCCTTCACATTGTGCATTGATTACAAGAAGATGAATAAAGTAATGATCAAGAATCATTACCTTCTTACATGCATTCATGATATGTTTAATTAGATGAAGGGGGATATTGTGTTTCCGAAGATAGACCTTAAGTTAAGGTATCATTAGCTGAGGATTTTAGAGGTAGATGTCCATAAGAAAACCTTTCAAACTAGGTACAATCACTATGAGTTCACAATTGTTTCATTCGTGATGTGAATTCCTTGACAAAGTGCTCATGAGATTGATGACTGGATTATTCGGGATATTTTTAGACCATTTTGTGCTCATTTTCCATGTTTATATATTGATATACTTATTCACATGTGAGGAGCATAAGGATCACCTATGATAGTTTATATAGCGTCCATGAGAGAAAAAACTATATAGAAACATTAAAAAGTGTTCATTTTTTCAATCAAATGTTGAGTATCTCAGTCACATAATTTCTTGAGAAGGTATCACAATTGACACTTCCAATATTTGAGTTATCATTGTCTACTTGGTACTGACCAATGTGACCAAGGTACATAGTTTTATCATATTAGTTGGATATTACGAAGGTTTGTACATGATTTCTAACACATTTTCATCCCATCACTTCCTAGAGTAAAAATGGAAGAAGTTTGTATGGTCGGATAGATGTGAGTTGGCATTCACGAGTCTAAAATAATTCCTTATTAAAAACCTATCCTAATAGTACCAAATTATCAAAGGGACTTCTTTGATTGTACATATGCTTCATTGGTAGGGATAGGAATACTTATGCATGATGGTCATGTTATCGCGTTTGAGTCTTGAAAAATCAAGGAATATGAGCTTACATTAACCCAATGGTGAAAATTTTATATTTGAAAGGAGATTCACACTCACGATAGTTCATTTGAGCCTACGATACCTCTTCAAATAATCCAATCTCAACTCTTGTCAATAGAATTTTTATGGAGCTCTTATGTGAGTATGATATGGAGATTGAGCATGTGAAGGGGAAGGAGAATGTGGTAGTATATGCCTTGAGTTGACGAGAGGCATTTGGTTATTGCTACATCCTTGGGTACATATTTATGGAGTAGGGTTTTACACCAACATCCACACGATAGGTTATAGCTTTCACCGAGAGAATAGATTGAGTCATTATAACTAGAGTCAAATGGGATTATTAGATAGAGGGTTTAGATATATGTGCCTAGACATGGAGGTTTACGATAGGAAATTCTAGCGGAGGATCATCATACAACTTATTCATCCCATCCATGGGTGAAGAAGATGCATGGTGCACTAAGGAAGACATTTCATTGGAGCGAGAATTCAAAGGGATATAGCTCATTATGTGTCTTGATGTTTGGAGTGACAGAAAGTAAAGGTTGAGCATCAACATCGAGATGGTATTATTTATCTTCATGCTATACTAGAGTAGAAATGGGACACCATTTCCATGGATTTAATTTTTGGGCTACCTATGTCGAGATATAACGACAACACAATCACGGTCACGGTGGAAAAATGTACAAAAGTGGCTCATTTTTATTCGGTTAAGATCACCTACATAGCAAGTATAGTTGCATGTGTTTATATGGATGAGATATTGAGATTACATGGGATTTCGGGAATATCATCTATGACTGTAACTCCATATACATGTCACACTTTTAGACCATCATGCAGTTTACACTTGGAATGAGGATATCTTTAAGAAAATATTATCACCCTAAGATAGATGGTAAGACCGAGTGGTGGGTGAACTAGATACTAGACGATGTGTTTCATATATATGTTATGGATAATTAGTCATGATGGGAGGAGTACTTCTAGAAGGTATAGTTTATATACAATAACAGTTTTCAAATTCCCATCGGCATAGCACATTCCACGGAATTGAACGAAAGAGTGGAGGACTTTTTGAGTTGGAACAAACTAGAGGAAAGGGTTACTATTGGGCCAACTATGTTACAAGATATGGCCTATTAAGAGATTTTCTGGAATGATTTTATGACTATCATACCTTAAAAGATCCCAATCTATTACAGAAAAGGATCTAAGCTAGCCCTGAGATTTGTGGGTCCATTTGAGATCTTGAAACGGATCGGTCACGTGCCCTTCCTATTAGAATTTCCACCTAGCTTATCTTGCATCCATGATGTCTTTTACGTTTCTATTTTATGAAGATATATACTAGATCCATCTCATGTCTTCGATTAGAATGCTTTCCAGTGCGGGAGCACAGGACCTTGGGCCTTAGAGGCATGAGTTTTACCAGTGCGCATCCACTATGATCGATATGATGAGTCATTAGCTACGAGGGAGTATTTCATACTACTAAGATAACAGTTCCCACATTTGTTCTAGTGAATTCCAAGAGGAAGTCAAGACTAAGAGGAGGATGAAGTTCCCACTCCTCTTCAACACCATTATTTGTTATTATCATGAATATTAGTTTCTTAGTGACATGGAAATTGTTATGATATTTTTGATAGCTTATTGTTAGACATTATGGAAATTGTGAATATCATTGTGCTTTGACTCTTATTACAGATTGTATGGGATCATAGAGGACCTTGTTAAACATTGCAATACATTATGATTTAGTGTTATTTTATTTATATACTGACATATTTGATTCTTGACATTTTCCACTACATTTCGATGGTTGGACTAACCAGTGTGCACATTGATGTTATGTATTATTAATAATGTGATGATACTAGGCTTGAAGTATGTTTTTGAATGCATATAAATAGATATAAGTTACAATAGATGTATGAAATGAATGGTTATCATAAAATATGAATTGTGATATATGGTTATCTATAGGTATAGGGTGATAGTAAATGTTAATGGATATGGTATAATTGTGATGATTAGTAATTTAAAAAAATGATTTAGAATAGAATTGCTTAACCATGATAATGATGTAGCTATGTTGTATGACATGACGTTATATGATAAATGATATATGTTTTTTGATTTATTGACATATTGATATGGCCTTGAGGACTAAGGTGGTATTTTATTTGTTTTTTACAGGAAATGAAATCACAATAAACATAGGGGGACTAGGAAGACCAATTATGGAAGAAAATCGTGGTTTTTACAACATCGTCACCTTGGAATTCATGTTTGTGTCCAATTTTTTGTTTTGTTTGTCATGTTTGTTAGGATATCTCTAAGGGGAAGCAACCTCATAACTAGACATGGGTGTAAATTTTGTATT